>CM037154.1:34141172-34741172 GCA_020921065.1 Vaccinium darrowii
TCATTAATTTTTGCCCATTACTTTTAAACTGAGACCTTGTTCTTGAAAGGATTTTATGAGATAAAATCTAATTTTGATAAAATGTAGTTTTGTTTAGAGGTGTGATAAAATGACATTGTTTTCCCAATGAATTAAATCTAGGGTTGATAAACATGTTTTGTAAATGATTTTGTGAGATAAAAACTAGTTTTGCTAAAATCCGTTGAGAATGTTAGATTTTATCAAAACTATATTTTATGGGATATAATCCATTCAAGAACAAGGCTTGAGACAATATTTTTGGGACAACAAAAAGTATCAATTGGGACCAAAAAAAAAAAAAAAAAAAACAGGGAAGGAGGAGTTTGCCCTTTAGAAAAAAAGGAAAAAAGTACTACAACTAAAGGTATGTTTGGAACTTATGGAAAGGCAAAGAAAAGAAAATGCTAAAAAAGAGATTGTGAAGAAAGTGTACTAATTTTTCTTGTTTGGTTGTTGGAAGAAAGTGAAAAGAAACTAGTAGGAAAATGTTTTTCGCTTGCTTGGCTTCAAGAGCAAAATAGGAAGTCAGAAATGAATGTAAGTGTTTTTCCTCTCTGGATTCAAAATTTGGTACTCCTCCCTCTTTTCTCTTACAATTTTTTGTTTCCAAAACTTGCTAAACAAATTTCTTTTGTCTTTCTTTTCCTCTCTCCCTAAACTAAGAACCAAACAACTCAAGAGGAAATTTTTTTATTTTTCTTTCTTTTCCACCATTTCCCCCATGTTTACAAAGCACAAGGGGAGAACTTGTAATACGAATGAAATTTTAGGGTTATCTACGTAATTGTCCTAAGATATACGTTCGTGCCCCTGAATTTCTCGTCGATCAGAATCAGAACCAGCAAAGTCTTGAATCGGACAGAGCTGGCAACGATAAGCACAGGTACCCTCCTCCTCCTCCTCCTCCTTCTCTCTCTCTCTCTCTCTCTCTCTCTCTCTCTCTCTCTCTCTGTGTGTTTGTTGTTTTTGTTGTTATAGGTTAATCTAGATGCTTAGACATGGTGCGTTTTGGGTCTAGTACATAAACACACCTTCAAGAGTAAGTTGATGCCGTCAATCCATTCAAGAAGATTTAGGAGTATTATACAGCGAGAGGGCCCTTCTTTTCAGTATTGGGTGTGGGCGCATATTGAAAACCACCATCTTAGATTTGGTAGAAATGAAATTTCAAGTTGGTATTCACTGATTCAAGTTATATATATATATATTTCTTTTGGGGTCAGAATTCATGTTTAAATTTTGAATCTCAGTTTCTATTCTAATTGCTACTCCATTAGTTTTGATTTTATTTGGGAGGCTAAAAGAGAGTTGTGGTGTAGCGGTGCAAGGGGGAGAGAGAGAGAGAGAGAGAGAGAGAGAGAGTGTGATAGAAATTCTTCATGCTTTCTAGTACTAGACCAGAAGTAGGGCACACACTCGCTGCGTTTGAATACATGGGGTAGTTAGATTCAAGCTATTTTACCCACTTTGCCCTTAATAGTTAAATCGTGTTATATTTAAATTTGCTGTTAAAATGTAGTTTTTTTGGGGCAATGTTGGAAACCACTTTGTTGACACAGCTTCAAAAATTTGTTCACATCACAACAATTGGTGCTCATCCTTTCTATATTAGAATATACCTATAGATATCTATACTTGTGTTAACCGAAGAAAGTAACAGCCTAGATTATTACTTTTGGTATGACTGTTTTGAAATAGGTACATCAAGGTTCCAAGACAGTGAATTTGACAATTCAAAGTGAACCTTAATTTTTAATTTTTTTTTTCTCTATTTATGTTATTGACGCCTCCCATAGGAGAACAAAGTAATATGAAATGATCTAAAAAACCAGGGGAGTGGAGCTTTTGCGAGACAAAATGTAAAAGGCGAGAGGGAAAAAAAGGTCATAATGCTTCTACAAAAGTGGTTTACATGAAAAATTTGCATATTAGAACTCTATTTTGTTGCATTTTTGCCTCTTGAAATATGTGCGCTCTATTACTTTAATCTGTAGAAACTAGAAACCTACCCCTACCGTATCAAAATTTAGGCATGTGGCATACCCCGTTCCAGTTTTGTTCCTTGTACCAAAATGATGATCTGAACAAAACAACATGCAATCCAGGAACATAGATCTATACATAGCCCAACATTTCTTGTTCCTCGAACAATTACTATTACTAAGCATATTTTGGATATCTAGCGAACCTCCTCGGCTGGTGATTTGAAGCAAGGTTCTAAAAGTTGCTAGCTACTAGTCGGGTGGGAGGGCTCCGCCTAGCGCCTAGGCCGATTGATCGTCGCCTAGACATTAGGCTGATTCTCCGGGTTTTTTTTTATTCTTTTAAATATTCTCCTACCCGCTCCCCACGTTTTGAGTGAGAACAACAACAAAAGTAGAAGAAAACAATAAATAACATGACAAACTAAGTAATAATGCGAAGTTCAACGTTTGATTGTAGACTGGGTAATGGGTTTACTGGAAAGAAGTTTATATCATAGGAAAGTTACACCAAAGCCCCTTATACTTACACCAAAGCCCCTTATACTACATTACCTTGGCATTTAAGCCCTTAAAATTTGAAAATCACATCGCCTAGCTGATTAATCGTCCGCCTAATCCGCCTAGCCGATTAATCGTCAATCAATCCCACGTACCGGTCAATTTATCAGCCGATGCCTAGAGCACTGCCTAGACCCCCTAGGTGCCAATTAATCGGCCGCCTAGGCCGCGTTTTAGAATACTGAATTTTTAAGAAAGTTCGATTCCCATGTTACCATTGGTGTGATCTAGATATAGATATAGGCTTGTGTGAACTTGTGTTTTTGGTAAAAAAAATCATGCAGATCTTGTGGATGCTGTGACCTGACTGTGCAACTAGGTGGGGTTGTAAGAGAATTTCGAGTTTGGACTGCTGTTGGTTTGTACAGCAGCATAGGAGTAGTACATGGACGTGTAATACACACAGAGATAAAGATATGGACTGTAACCACATGGTGTAATTAGGTGATTAAGTTTGTGTGTGAGCTGTCGGTGAGAAGTTCTCGACTATGAGAATTTAAGTGGGTGCTGAGTGTTCTTAATTTTGCAGCATGATTTGGAGTGTTGAATCATATAAACAGTGGCTGGAAATCAAGAAAAAGTTGGGCAGAGTAAGGTTCGGAAACCAAACAGGAGGTTGAGGCAAAGAAGATGATGCCGTGTGTTTCATTATCGGGCTTGGAGTTCGGCGGACAGTGTGATTCACCCCTTGCTCACAGACTACAGGTAGAGCTCATGCTAGTACTGCAACAATTTTCGAGCACTTCTACTAATGTTACTGTTTGGGGTATTTAAATCTCATGTTTAATAACAGGGTTAGGAAGGTGAGCCTTATTAGTTCTCGCCATATATAGGAGCAATTTTTTATTATTATTATTTTTAAAATTTTGGGCTCAAGTTAATCGTAAGGGTACACCCTTTAGCTTCATATGTGAATAACTAAATATGTTTGCATTATGTTAATTTGTGCTATCTGAGGATTCATAGGTACAAGTGTTTATTGATTTTGTGCCAATAATTGTAAGGGAGTGTATGGCATTTTATTTTGAATGGGTATTTATAATTTGTTAATTTTCTGATCTAAGCTGATATTATTTCTTTTGCTACTTTATTTTTTGAATCTTTGTTCATTAATAATGAGAAACCTCTGTTCATGAGTAACTTGCTCTTAACTGTTGTTTTTGTTTTGGATATGTTGTCATGCTATGATCTTTGTTTGTATGCTACCTCGGTCAGCATTGGTAAATGTACAGATGTTTGGTACCAATGCACTATCTCTGAAGTCTCCATTTGATGGGTCAGTGGGTCACAGTTTGCTGTTTGGGAGTGAGAAGGCTAAAGCTTTTCAATCAAGCTTTGTTGGGTAAATGGCTCTGGAGATTTGCTTGCGAAAGGGAGAAATGGTGGAGAAGGGTGATTGTAGCAAAGTATGGCAGTAGTTGGGGAGGTTGGTCTTCCCTCTCGGTGCGATTGCCGCATGGAGTGGCTCTTTGGAGGGGTATCATGAATGTTTGGGGGATTTTTGTGCAGTTTATCCATTTGAGGGTTGGCAATGGAAGAAGGGTGAAGTTTTGGGAGCATATCTGGTGCGGGGATGTGAGTTTGCGAGATGGTTTTCCAAGCATCTATCGATTGGCTTGTGATAAGGATGCATCAGTTGCTGATTACCTTCAAAGTTTTGAAGGAAATATGGTTTGGGATATCCGCCTGCGAAGGGGAGTGCTTGATCGAGAGGAAGAGGCCTTGATGGCTTTGTTCTCTAGGGTGTATGGAATTCAAAGGATCGGAGAAGGGGAGGATGAAATTTGTTGGAAACTTTCTAAATCTAGGAAGTTTGAGGTGAAATCTTTTTTTCAAGCTTTATGTCGCAACGGAAGAGCCGTCTTTCCTTGGAAAGCAATTTGGAAGACTGGTGCTCCTCTGAAGGTGAGTTTTTTTGTTTGGTGTGCGTCCCAAGGTAAGATCCTTACTATCGATAATTTGATACGAAGGCGGATTATCATTGTTAATTGGTGTTGTATGTGCAAGAGGAATGCGGAGACAGTTGATCACCTTCTCGCTCATTGCCCTTTGGCATGGGAGTTATGGACTTCGGTGTTGTCTTGGTTTGGTATTCAATGGGCTATGTCTAGAAATGTTATGGAACTTCTAATTGCTTGGAGAGGTACTAGAGTGGGGGTAAGGAGGAAGCGTGTTTGGAACTTGATTCCTCTTTGCGTTATGTGGATGATTTGGAGAGAGAGAAATCAAAGATGTTTTGAAGGAGTGGAAAAGCCTTTATTTAGGATCAAAAGCTTTTTGGTGAATAGCTTGTATAGTTGGGACAAGGGAATCTCAGTTCTGCCCCTATCATCCAAATGATTGTTCAATCCAACTTCTACACTTTGTAAAAACCCATCACTGTTATAGCTTGTTCCACCACCCGAATCCCCTTTTTTGGCCCACTTCTTATTCTTTAAAACCACCAGACTGGACTTAAAAGGCCTTTTAAAAAGAGAGGCCCATTTTTTATCTGATCCACTTCTATGATAATTGACATTGGATGAAACTTGTCTGCCCTTCCCATTCCAATGATCCTTCTTCCTTTCAAATCTGTCCATAACCCGCCTAGGCCCAACACCTCTCCTAGAACTAAAGTCAGAATTCAAATAGTGTGAAGGTCTATGTAGATGAGCACCTGCCCCAGATCTTGGAGCTGCAAACCCGCGCCCATCTTGAACTTGAAAAGCACACCTCAATCCACCGACTCCAACTCCACCGGAATCTCCATTGCCGCCCTCAAACAATTCCAAATTAGGTTGGAACACCACCTTTGGCCCCATCTCTACCCAAACAGGCAATTCAAAAACCCAACCCCCCATCGCAATCTTTACTGTCAAAGGTATCTTCGCTGGAACTGCACGAACTGCAATTCTAGCCCAGCGTAGGTGCTTTTTTTGCATGGTATCATCATCCACTCTCAAGAAATCGCCACAAAAGTTCCCAATTGCTCTGAACACTTCAAAGTCCCACATATGCAAAGGAAGACCTAAAATCCTCACCCACACTTCAGAAATATCATCCCGCTTCTTGACACAACTTCCAACCGGCGACCACCACTCCAGATCGAACCTCCTACCATCGAAACTCCATTTCTCCTTCAGAACTCTCTGAGCTATCTCAAACGAGGGCATTGTGAACAAAAAAGACCGCCCTCCCAGTTCAGTAACTTTAACTCCAGCTGAGACCTTCCAAGCGCGAGAAGACCAACGTTGTAAATCCAAGGTTGCTGGCTGAGCCAAAGATTCATCCTCCAATCTACCCACCAAGCATCTCCCTAAAAAATTAATGTTAGACTCCGTTGATTCCACCCTTACTTCCACATCACAGCCACTACGTTTCCTGCCTATCTCCTCCACCACCACTGTATTCACCGGCCACCCACTAATATTAGCCACATCCTTAAACGAACGACCATCAACCATCCCACCTGAACTCTTCCATCCACAGAAAGCCCAGAATTTCCTGGACACATCAACCCACCCATCGATTCCACACAACTCCGGCAGCAGCACATGTCGTACCCTCCCATTATCCTTTACCTCCACTCTAAGAAGAAAACCCCCTTCAAAAACTAAACGATTCACCTTCAATCTTCTAACAAAACCGCCATAACTACGAAAGAAGACCTTTTCGTATCCTGAGGATGCAGTCCTCAAAAATAAGACACAACCAAATAAGTTCTATTTCCGAGACCCACACCTCTCTACGGATCCCTCTACCACGCTCCACTAGCCCGAATCTCTGTCGAACTCCTTCTCCCTCATCCACCAATTCCACAAATTTGGAACCCAACTGTACAAAAGATTTCCGTCGCTGATCCATACTAAAACGGAACAAAAACCAGTAGAAAACTAACCTGACATCACTGAAATGAGGGCCAAGGAAGAAAAATGAGCTAAGAAATGGCTGAAATCAATGAAATGAGTGCCGACGGAGGGATTTTCCAGTTACTGTAGCTCCGGCGAGCCTCGCCGGTGGCCGGCGATGGTCAACGGAGGCTGGCGAAGGTCGAAGAAGGCAAGACGTGTCTGATAGAACACGCGAGATCCAGATCCAGCAGAAACGACTGTCGAAACTCCTTATCTCTCCAAACGCTTGTATTCCAGATCTGGAAGACTGTAAGAAAACAAGCCACCGAACCTCCCACTACCGTCGACGACGAAAGACGATGGTCGGAAAAGATCGTCGAGCCTCCGGCGACAGCTGCCTTACGGGGAACAGGGCCCACGTGACAGTCTCAGACCCGATCGCCTATAATTTCCCAAAATCGCCTTTATCGCCCACGCGCTCACCCACGCGCTCGTACTATTGACCAATTTTCATATGAAGGCACAACTTCTGTTAAAACCAAATCTATGTTTGTGGCTTACCCTAAAGATTAAGAATCTCTAAAACCCTTCCACAACAGAATTTTATAAGACAGAGATTCACAACCACCTTAAAAACAACTGATAAGAATGTCAGCCTCAAAATGGAAAGTAATACTATTGCACTACTGCCATTGCGAAAGAATATGCCCGAAAGGTATCCTAGCTAGAGCTTGCTCCAGGAATCAATCGCCATTCCGAACTAAGTCATTTTGTTCCCACTACTACTCAAAATATGGTATAAGGTTAAGCACCAAGATAATAATAAGATAGTCTGAATATTGTTACGTACACTGAGAAATCATTAGACTGGATTTCTTCTTGTTTTATGCATTGAGAGTTTTTATTGTTATTGAACAACTATGGGGGTGGAAGTCACAATTACAACTTGGTTTAGGGTTGGGGTGTGACAGTAGCTGTAGACACGCAGTGGTGGGTAACGATGAGGATTGAGACTTGCGTGTCCCATGGGCCTCTTTGGACATGGATCCCCTTAAATATGTATACACGTTCAAGTTACTATATGGCGTTGTGCAAGACTTCCCAATGTGCATAAATTGCTTGATTTGAGCTTGTAAACATCATATTCCGTTAAAAACTAATGGTGAATGGCAGATATGAATTATACTTGCGACGCAATGTCCTCGGACATGAGAATTATATGAATTGACATTTTGGCCTTATAAATATCTGTTGTTGACATTTTGATGCATACCTACAACCGATGACCACCGTACCTGAGTGTATGTGACTATTTGAGTTTGCAGTGTAACAGGTTTCCCTAGTCAATGTAGTACGAAGAAGTGGGTTTCTTTATTGTTGGTGGAGATTATTTCAGTTTTCTGGAAGTATTGGTTGGTTGTTTCCATCTCCCTGTGTCCAGCTGCTAATGGTTTATTTTAGGCCCTTGGTCATAATAGGCGAAGGTTCTCTAGAGTTTTGTAGTTTGTGTGATGATGGGGGTGATTAGTTGGAAAGAAATGGAAGCTTTTTTGGAGATAAGGGTGGGGTAATGTGTTGTTTATCTGCTTTCGGGTTCTGGTGTCACATGCTTTCAAAGGTATTCCTTTCTCTTTGAATTGTAGTTGGAAGGCAGTTGGTGCGAACTTCGATTTTTCGCTTTCATTGGTTTTTTGTTTTCTGATTTTCTCTCCTTGTTTTGTTGGACATCTTGTCTGCTTCATTGTCTTTGGTACTATTTCTGTTAATAGTCTTTTATTTTTTGTCAATCAAAAAAGAAGGGAAGACATACTTGCTTTCCAGAACTCTGGAACGAGGATGATTATATACCTACACAATTTTTTTGCCCTTAGGATTTTGTTCAAAGAACTCCAGAATGTGGATAATTCAAAAATAGAGTACTGGCATTGAAATTATCTTGTGCTTGGAATTTTTGACTATTTCACCATCCCTTTTTCCTTTTAATTGTGTGGTATTGTTGTGTGGTCATGGTGATTGTTTGTATGTCTTTCTGCAGTTTGTACACTTCTTATGTTCTTTGCTATTTACTGCTCATGTAGGGCTGTAAGGGATAACTCCCTTTGTTAAGTAGTCCATTGGCTTCATATACCGATGACGGGAGTGAGTTTATTAATATTCCTCTGTGCGTATTTGAACTTTTTTCCATATGCATGTTCGACCTTTGTTATTTTTTTTCATATTGTTTTGTTTTTTTTTTTTTGTTTTTTTCGCCTTAGGACATGGATTTCAACTGTGGTGGTCAGGGTCCTGCTATTCTACAGTTGCATAAATGGGACACCTCCGAAGTCCAAGTCAATCTGTCAGAATTTCGCGAAGCTTTTATATCTCCAACAAGGGAGTTATTATTATTGCTTTCACACCATTGTGAAGCTTTGCTGCTTCCTCTAGTTAAAGGTGAAATTACTCAATGTCATCTGCCCCTATGTAGTACCACTCATTCTTTTCAACCATTGAGTTTTTTTCCCTCTGCAGGGCAATTTTTCGACCGTAAGGACCCTGAAACTTTTGATGACAGCCTTCAGATTCCAAGTTCCTTTGCTTCTTGTTCTCCAGAAATGAAAGCCCCCAATAATTCAGATTTGGGGGATGATGTTATTTCAAGCACTTCTGAATCAGTAAGGCTGGTTGCTGATAATGATATTTCGCACGGTAACTTCCCGAGCACTAATAGATACCCTTTTGTTTGGGATGTAAACTCACTCACTTGGGGCATTTGTGGGGATTCTTATAATCGGCACGAGGACACTTTATTTCAAGAATTTCTATTTGTGGCTGGTAACAGTGGTGTGACGGTCCATGCCTTTCGCCATCCCAGAAATTCAAGTGAAACGACTAAACCCACAGTGGTGGATGGGATATTGGAAGGGAGGTGGGTGGAATGGGGACCTCCTCCTTCCTTAAATCACAGCAAGGAGGCAGTGGAAGACTCCAATTTGGGTTGTGAAGCATTTGGTGATGTCATCGAGCACACTGGAACAAACAGAACTGGTGAATATCCGGGTGATTTTTCTTCGGAAGCTGGGAATGATGAGTTATCAGGAAGTGTTGCTCCAAAGAAATGGTTGCAAACTTTTTTTACCAAAGTTGAAACTCAGAAAACGGATGGCCATCTTTGGACTAGATATCCTGCGGATTCATCATTTCCCTCAGCAGCAATGGTTGTTTCATTCAGCATTCTTGATAGTAATTCACCAGTTCTGGACTTCTTACATCAGACCTGTTCTGCGACACAAAAAACTGAGGTCTGCAAGGAATCTGTCGCAGATCAAGCAAATAATGCATTTATGACCTCGGGGTTCAGTTCGTCTGCCTTTTCACTTGAACCTGGTGTTAAGTCCAACTTTGTAGGTTTCGGGATGACTGGTTCATATAAGTGTTCTAAATTGTTCTCTAGCAATTCACATCACCTTATTGGGGTTGTCTTAAAACTGATGGATCCTCTACCTTTCAGCCCCAGTAGTCAATCTGGAAGAAACTGTAGTAAAGTCTGTCTTGTTGTTGCTAAGTTAGAGAGCTGGGGAATACAGTGGGTTTGCTCAGTGAGTCTAGCTGAAAGCTTAAACAAGGGGCTTGTGGTTGACTGGACAGACTTTGGATTTTCTGATAATTTCCTTGTTTGTCTTAATGAAGTTGGGAAAATATTTTTCTATGGTGCTATGACGGGTGAATACATAACACAAGTTGACGTGTCACAAATATGTGGACTTCATCGTCATTTAATATATCAGGAGCATGAAAAGTTGTTTAGAGAAGGTGACGTGACTCCTAGAAGTGTTGATATCTTGAATAATGTAAGTGACGGTGTTAACATTAAGTCTTCGTGTGAAACTGGTGATTTCTTCGATAAAAGGGTGTTTAGACGGCTGCTTATTGCTTCACATACTTCAGTCTTTGCTGTGATTGATGAATACGGTATTATCTACGTAATATGGGCTGGTGACCATATGCCAGCAATGTGTCTGTCATTTGAGAAACAGCTCCCATATTATGATCAATTAGGGCTTGAAATGTTGGTTGGCTGGGAGATTGGTGGTGCTGATATCAGTCACCAAAGGACTTTTTCTAATACACCTGGTTCTCCTAAAGTAAATGCGTCATCTTCAATGTATAGCAGTTCTTCCTTGATAGACCATGTGACTGAGTAATGGGCTTCCGAAGGTAATGAGTATCTCTTCTGCTGCACCCCAGATAATCAAAAAAAAGTTTTCGAACCATGAAGTATCGTCTCGTCTTTTGAGAAAAATCATTCTGCCCATGGAAAAACTTAGTGAAGATGATACTGTTTGTTTTTCTAAATTCGGCATCACTCGGTTAATTAAAAAGCGTAGTGAGGAAAGGAGGGGTTGTCGGATTGTTCATTCGCCTTTGTATGTAGACTCAGCCGTTAATGATGATAGACCCTTAAATCTCCAAGGATGGGACGATTTTATTGGGGAAGCCATCGGTTGCACTTTCCAGGGATGTTTTTATTTGGTGACAGAAGGCGGTCTTTCAGTGGTTCTTCCCTCAGTTTCAGTTTCTCCTGAGTTCCTTCCGGTTGAAGCGATTGGATACCCACAATCAAGTTTAAGTACGGGTCAGGACCATCAGTTTGGGAACCTTTTCGAAATGAAAGGGTTGCAACGGCCTTGGTCAGCTTGGAAAGTAGAAATATTGGATAGAGCCCTTTTATATGAGGGCCCTGAAGAGGCAGATCGCTTATGCCTTAGAAAATGGTGAGAACCTTTATGTCAAGTTTGTACGGTGATTGATATCAGTTATTATATCGGTTGTTAGGTGCTTCCATCCCATGTATTGGAAAATAAATTATTATTAATAGTTCGCTGTTGTCTGATTGTCACCTCATTTCCTTGCCATAACTTGGGAAATTCCAATGTTCTATTATGTATATATCCGATTATTCCCGTTTGGTCTCTCCAATGATGTGATGTCTATGCAAATGCAATTTATTTAACGTGGAAATGGATTTGGAGGTTCTGGCTATCTCAAGGGTAGGACTAGTTATTACACATGATGCCTTAACCCTTATTAATTCGTTCTCGATTAGGGGTGTGTTTCTTGTAGCTTTTTTGTCTACAAGCGGTAGACAAAAGTAAGGTTGTTTCTTTTATTGTGGCTTTTTGGGCTTTTGGGGCTTTTTATGTGAGGAGAGACTTTCGGGACTTTTTGAGCAAAAAGTTGAAGAAGTCGATAAGAGGAAGGGGACTTATAGGTCATATAACTTGTATACTCTATGAGTTGTCAAGCATCTCACTGCAGATATATCTATTTGTTACAAGCTAGAAAAAGTAAATGGTTGAGCTTGAGTAAGAATGCCTCATCTCTTATTGATTTGTGCCAAAGGCCATTTGAGCGAACCTGTACTGACTTTCATGAAAGGCTAAAAGTTTGTGCTCTACGTCGGCATTAAGCTGAATAACTGATGAAACAGATTGATCATTTGGCATTAAAGTGGGAAAACAAGGGGATTCGAAGCATATGGGACTTTTAAACTGAATGCTGTTCTTGATTAGAATGAGAATTGAGAACCTTATAGCTTAAATGATATTCGTTTCTGTTCTTCACTTGAATGGTAGTTCCAAAGCTAGAAAATCTTGCTCTACATTCTGGAGCTATAGTGGGGGTACTTTGACCGTAGCTGGTAAGTTGGCGGGTATGATTCTTTAATTAGGGATGAAAACTGGTCGGGTTTGGATCTGGGATACTCCCTCTTTGATTTCCGAACTCCAGGCTCAACTCCATACCCGTCAACATGCCTATGCCTAATTGGGGGTACTTAGAATTCACCAAACCCATACTAAAGTGGATATGGTTGTTTAAATAGGTTCAATCAGCTTTCGTGTTTGGTAAGCATACTGAGATTTGAAGTTCTGGAAAAAACAGGCCCTTCTTACCTTTTCTGATTGGTTTTTAAAGTAGCTGCTAGGATAAATCCCTGTCATATCTCAAAGTGTAACCTGAATATTTGTTTCCATTGATATATAATAGTCATTCACTTGGAAGTGATATTTTGGCATATTTGTTTCCATTGAATATAATAGTCATTAACTTACTTTAAATGCATACATTGCAGGGTGGGGCCTGAAAATGTCGCGGATACGTCGATTGCAATTAGCTTTGCACTACCTAAAATTTGAGGAGATTGAGAAGTAAGATTTTGTATTTTAATTTTTTTGTATTATAATTTTGCCTCCTTGCTACCACCTTCCATTTCATACAAACTGCACATGGATGTCAAGTGCATAAATCACATGTGGGGGAACTTGAAATACAATCTTAGAGTGTTTTAGGTACTAAGAAAGACGGATACAAACACCAGACAATAAGACACGGATACGAATCACATGACAAGGACATGCTGACACGTTATATTTTCACATTGACACATTGGGGACCTGCTGACTATAAAAGTATATGTTACATATTTGGCAGAAGCTATAAATTCATAGAAAAAAAGCAAAGAACATTGCAACCTAGAGACAAATGGCACAAATAAAAATATCAAATTTAACACGGTGGTAAAAGCAACGACACTAAGAGCCTGTTCGTTAGTTGGACTAGCTTTAGGGGATTAAATAAGAAGGGTGGATAGGAGGATGATATGGTAGAAGATTAAGAAGGTGAGGTTAGTTTATACTTGGTTTAGTTGGTAGTTTTTATGGGTGGGTGAAATTGGGTGGCTGTGTTAGATAGCTTGATATACATTTTTGGGCCCATTTCCTAATAGCTTAAGCTTTTGGGACTACGGGTAACTTAACATGGTATCAGAACTCTGGTTGTGAGAGGTCTTGGGTTCAAGTCTATCTGTTTGCATTATGTTTCTTCCCTTTGAATTTTGTGTCGCTCTATCTATGAAAAATTTGCATCTCCACATGCAAGACATTGTGTTAGATAGCTTGATGTACATTGTTGGGTCCATTTCCTAATGGGTTAAGCTTTTTTTTTTTTTTTTTAATCGGCAACAAAGTTTATTAAAGAAACTTGACAAGGGGTATATCAAGTTGGGGGGAAGGGGAGGGGACTCCAACCAAGGTTGGAGAAATTGAATGGCTTAAGCTTTTGGACTTCTCGTAACTTATGGATGTTTAAAAAAGGTAACAAGCTACTTGCTTGCCCTTCAAACTTTCTTGTAATAACAAAGTTTTAAGTTGGGGAGGGATAATTCTGTAATTGGAAAAGTGGCACTAATGTGGGGGGGGGGGGGGGGGGGGGGGGGGGGGGGGGGGGGGGTTGGTGGTTGGGGGGTTGGGGGTGTTGTGGTGATGTGTAAATGATCCAGCTGCAAAGTAGTAGCCCAGTTATGTGGGCGTACCAAACACCAGATTAGCTATTATGAGCAACTACTCTATGCAACCAAATAGTCTAGCTAACAAACAAGCCTAAGGGGTGTCCAGATTCATCTACATTTAAGCAAATAAGATAATAAGATTGAAACCAAAAAAGGCCTAAGTATTGTTCAAGAATCAAGCATAGATGGCCCTCACCAGAAATTTTCAAGATTAATTCTAGCCTCCTATCATGTTCCTAGCGTGTCTTTAGTATGTCTCGAATATGTTTGTCTATAGAACTATAATTACCAAATAGGACACATATTTGGGTGGCACCGACATGTGTCTAGAACGTGTTTGTGTTTGCTAGGTGTTGGAAACTAACACGTGACGGTATACATGTCTATGCTTCTTAGCTTTTGTTGTTATCTTAACGGATTACTAGTGTCAGGCACATGGGTGGCTCCATGTGGCTCTCAAGGCTAAAGTATCAGAGCTCCATATATGAGGGGTGAGAAGTATGTGGTATGAAGTACTGAACTCTATTAATAGAAGGGAATGTGACTCCCCTCATTCTTAGAGCTCTAGTACCTAAGCCTTGACTGGCACCCCAATTGCTTACCTCTCCTTCCTGGTGTAACTTCAGACTCCGCCGGCAACATATGCCTTCACTATCCAACATCTTGCATCCTTGCATTTTATTGGCTCAAGTTTTTTTGTGGTTTGTATTGTAGAAACTTTTTATCCATCCAAAAGCTTGAGTTATTGGGCGGAGAGGTCCCAACGTTTTATTAAGTGATCACTCATTCCATACCCAAGTAATGTGGGATTGTTAGTCGCATTTGGAGGTTCGTCCCGTGTGTAGAAACCCCAATTTGGCCTTGCAATCATTTAAGCCCCCGCCTTGGGGAAGTTCCGATGATGAAACGATTTCCTTGTATGCTTGGATTGTTTAGTGTAGAGTTTCTGTTTTTTGCTTTGGACACGTGGACTGGACGAAAACCGCCCCTTTACTGACCCTTCACTGACCCGGGTCCGTCTGCCACTCATACCTTACCCAGGCGTCAAAGGGGTGTGGAATGTGCACCAGAAAACAAGCCAAAGAGGAATACCGTCTACCATTTTCCATCTATCGGTCGCCATTCACTATGTCGGCCAACACAAGCATTGTTGGCCGTTGTTGCAATATGTCGCTCGTTGTTCGTTGTCAGGTTCTGTACCACTGGTTCAGTAGTGGAACGGTGACCGCTGTTTATGTTTCAGCAGAACATTCAAGAATTACAGACGCGGAGAAAACTTTCTTTTCTTGATCCACGCGGTCTTTTTAGCGAGTAGGGTTATGCCCTAAGCCAAGATTTGGCCGTTCTTGATTTTGTTTCCATTATTGGGTCAAATTCAGCCTGTATAAGAGTCCCTCCGGTCTCTATATTGAACACACCTTAATCCATCGAGATACGCACTCATGCATGCATATTACACCCTTGTAGCCTCTCTCAACAAGCCTCCTAAAACCCTTCTAAAGCCTTCGCTTTCCAGTAGCAAGGCCTCCCTCGTCCGAACCCCAAGTTCTTGTCCAGTTTCCGTCCCAAAGTATAAAACAGCAAGCTCTGCGCTCCTTAATCTGTTCAAAAGCAACAAGAAGTTGTACCTCTTGCACAATTGCAAGGAGGCACTGATGGATCCAAGTCGCGTGGGTTAGCTCCTTTATTCCTTTTTGCTGTTGTTTTTTGCTTTCTGTTATTTCTGATGTAAGGCAAGGAATAGCGGCCGGCATAACGAATGTCGGCCACTGAATGTTATTGTATTGCATAAGTGGCCGAGTGGTTTAGAACAGCGGCTGTTCTAAACTGCTCGGCTGCTTATGCAATACAACAACATTCAACGGCCGCTAGAGTGTTGACCGACATTCTAGAATGTCGGCTGCCTGAAGGTTAAACTGCAGAACCCTTTGGCTAGTTTTTTCTTTCCTTTTTAGCATGTATTTCTCGCTTTCCTCACCCATAACTGTCTAAATGGCTAAAACCGGTACATGTAGAAGACATAACAAATGAATAAAGTGTTTTTGGCTAAGCAAAGTAAAGTAAAGTCCGGTCGCAAGGCAAAGCGGAGAGGGGTGCCTAACACCTTCCGTTCACCGTGCCTTTGGCTCGCGAATGTGGGATCTCGGTTAAAGGCTTCTTGGTATCCATAAACCAATTGGCAACTCTGTTGAACTCATAAAGGTGTGCTGCAACGGGCACCTAGACGCTATAAGAATGACCTAGACGCTATAAGAATGCCAAGTTCTCTATCCGATATACCATTCTTTGTGGCGAGGTCTCTGAAAGGTGGATATCCACAACGTGTAGCCTCTTTTATGGGTCTAGCATCGCCTAGACTTTTTGTTGTCTGTCATTGTGGGTGTGAATTGTATTTTTTGAAAATGTAAGGTGGAATGGGCCATGCTGTGATACCATGTAGAAACTTTATATTCAACCCAAAAGCCAAAGCTATTAGGTGGGGCGGTCCCAACATTATATTAAGTGATCACTTATTCTGTACCGAAGCAATTTGGGATTGTTTTCCTCAACATTTATCGCAGGCAGGCATGTGGTGTATAGAGGACGTACATGTTTTTGGCTGGGGGTTACTTGAGAATGACAAAAATGACTTTTCAAGCATAGTTGTCTCCTGAATGTTTGTTTAAGACAATTTGTGTTAAATACTTTGCAGTGCGTGAGGGCTACTTTATTTGGAAGCGGCACCATTGGAATGGGCTACATAGTGCAAAGTCACAGCCTGTGTTATTCACAACTAGCCTAGAGATCGCGTGTGATGCACACGAGCAAATGCCCAATACAAAAATATTGCAGTTTTGGTTTGACTTTTTCTAGCAGCAAAAAAATAAGCTGATTTTTTTTGTAAACACCTAAGAAATGAATTTTAACAAAATGTATGATTTTGATTATCGTATTGAAACACAGAATAAGCATACCCTTAAGATTGGAAAATAAAGCGAGGGCGAATAAAATTGCTATTGGATTAGTCAGAGCCTTAAAGACTAAAGCTATCGGATGTGTTAAGAGCCTTAAAGACCTTATTTTTGTGTTGTCCAGCTAATACTAAAGCGAGTGTATGAGAGTTTAGCATATGTCAGAGCCTTAAAAACCTTAATAATAAATATGTCTGTATTGTAAAAAAAAAATCAAAAAATCAAAAAATATTAATTACTCGATGAAATCTTTCAATTTTTCATTTACAATTCAAGATATTTCAAAAGAATTTTGAAATTGTTCTGAAGCAACACTAATAATAATTTTAAAATTATTGAATAACTGATTTTATTTGTAAAGATTGCAAAATGGGCCATGCCCACCTTTCGTTACACCAATGGTACAGAGTCAACACACGTGGCATTTTAGTGCATGCGTGGCCAGGATCTAGACATGCTGCCTAATCACTCTGTCCTTGCCCATTTTTCAGCTTCCGGGGAAATACCTTTAAATCTTTAATTACTTGTGAGGGGCAAATTGGTACATGAAGCAAACAAAACCCTACTGTTCTTGTCCAGTTACAACCAAGAGTTGGCTTGAGTCACTGTTTAATCGGTTATCTAGTTGGAGGACAAAAACACTTTGCATGTGCACTCCCACTTCATATATAGGAAGGATACTGGTTCACTTTCGTGATCAGTTAGGGATGTTTGGTAACATTTTTGTTTATTAGTGTTTCTATAAACTTATGAAATTATGTTCAGTTATTTTTACTATAATTTACTGTTGCAGTTTGCTAAATTTCCAATAGTTGTCAAGACAATGGAAACTTGTTTTAAGTTTTACAAATATGAAAACTTGGCAAGCCCAAATAGCTCCTATACTACTTTATCTTATCCTGCGGCCAAACCAGCGCTTGAATCTCGGACATTGCAAGAAATGTGCCTCTTCCCATTTTTGAGAGCCCCACCTGGATTGTAATCCAGCTGCTGGGCTCCAGAGGTCCATCTAAAGGACAATCCATCCTCGAAGTTGACCATCCACACTTTGGTTGGAGCTAGAGTCCAAGTTGCTTGAGACCCGCTCGTGGAATGGAGGCTTGAACTCATCTGAGGGCTTGAACTCCCGTCAGAATTTAGACCTCAGACCAGGATTATGGGGAGGCAAATTCACTTACTGAAGGATGACTGATGACTCCTTGAGATTCACGTCATCCCTACCCACTGAAACCTCAAACCAAGCAGTCAACTCTCACCTACCACCTGCCATTCATGCGGCCCCGAGGTCCTATGATGTACTGCCCCAGCCCCCCCACAGGCCACATATCAATGACCTTTGACCCATAGGCCGCAATAGTTCTGAAATCTTATGCGATGATCTGTTGTTGATGATAATGACATTTTGCAAAGGAAAAAGCACTAACATTTACCAAACATGTTTTTTTTTTTAAAATGTTTTTGTTTTCTACTTTTCACAAAACATTTACATACCAACATATTTTCAATTTTCTTTTTTGTTAAGTACAAAATGGAATATCAGTTCAAAACACCCCCTTATGGTTTACCAGGGTCCCATGCATTTGTAAATGCTTGAATCTCAACGTTTTATATTTTCTGGTTTGAGAAATATTAAGAAATCTCAAGGTGACATAATACTTCATGTAGAGCCTAAACCTTTGTATTCCATTTCAATATAGCCTCTCGAAAATCAAAAGAGCTAGAGGAATGAAAACCATATACGGGATTCTTGATTTTGTTTGGAAGTTTATTTCTGTTGCTTGTAGAGTGTTTTTTTCCATGCCAATTTGCTGCTACGTGGTTATTTATATTGGAGTGATCCTTTTAAGTAGGTGCCTCATTGAGGCTTAAAAAGAGTCTGACTGAATTTATTCTGGTAAACGAACAGCTCCCTGGAAATGCTTTCTGGTGTCAATCTGGCTGAAGAAGGTGTATTGAGATTGCTCTTCGCTGCTGTTTACCTGATGTCTCGTAAAGTTGGTAGTGATAACGAGGTTTCTGCTGCTGCAAGGTACAGTCTATTCATGTTTTGGCAGTCATTGTCTTGGCTGTTTCGAAAATTCTGGGTCGCCCATGGTGCTGGAAAATCCCTTGGCTATATATTCAATTTGGAATGCTAGGAACAAGGTTTCTTCCGTTTGTTGAACTCTGAAAATCCTGATAGGACTTGATTTCTTTCATTCCCATGATAAACGCAGAGGGACAGAAATGCTGACACATATAGACGAAAAGTTTTGGTACTCTAGCATTGAGAAACAGTATAAATTTTATCTTCACCCACATTTGATTTTAATAAAAATTTCTGTACGGGGATGGGGTTTATCCATCTTGTGTCACATAATCCTTGTCTACTGAGGGTTTTCTTTGCTCATTCTAAAATTTGATGTATGAATTAATATGGTTAGGAATCTATTGTCACTATTTGTCTTTCGTAATTTAGTTGCTTGGTGATCGAAGTTTTCTGCAGCTTTTTCTTGGATTCTCCATTCAGGTGATTTTAATCCATTGATTGTGATACAGACTTCTTGCGCTGGCCACCTGCTTTGCAACCAAAATGATACGTAAATATGGGTTGATGCAGCATAAGAAAGATGCCATCATATTACAGGGTACTAAGAAGGAAGACAATTCCTCTCTTTTGTCAGTATTACCAGAGGAAGGGCATTGCGACATGGGAACTTTGAGAAGGCTTAAAGAAATGTCTCACTTTTTGGAGATAATCCGAAATTTGCAATGTCAGCTTAATGCAAAGTTCAGAAGACCTGGTCAAGGATTGGTATGTTGTGGGGTTCTGCTACACTCTCCAATAATATTTTCCTTCCTTGATATATCTTTCAAATAAGTAAATCTCGCTGCATGTATTTCACAGGTGGATGATGGGGGGGCATTAACTTTGGTAGATTCAGATCTATTGCAGGACGACACTGGGAGTTCAGTTGTTTCAGCAAATGCATTATCGTTGGCGGCACCAAACCAACATGAACTTCCTATTGCTGCATCTGACGTGGACTTCAACATTGCTGAAAGGCTTTCTTTGGTGCCCATGGATTCTTCAAACTCTAAAGCTTATTCAGCGACTGGAGTATCTGTTCTTTTGTCAGAAGGAAGCACCTCAGGAAGGAATATTTTCCCCTTGGAAAATCCAAAGGATATGATAGCTCGTTGGGAAATAGATAATTTGGACCTAAAAACTATTGTTAAAGATGCTTTACTCTCTGGTCGTCTTCCTTTAGCTGTTCTTCAGTTGCATCTTCATCGTATGAAAGATTTGGTTGTCAAAAAAGATCCTCTTGATACTTTCACTGAAGTTCGTGATGTTGGAAGAGCTATTGCCTATGATCTATTTTTAGAGGTAGCTTACTTATTATTGTTACAGGTTACGAGGTTGGTTTTTATTGTTGCCGTAACTAGTTTTTGTTCAATAGGGTGAAACTGGACTTGCTGTGGCAACTTTGCATAAGCTTGGGGAGGACATAGAAACCAGTCTCAAACAATTGGCTTTTGGTACTGTTAGGAGATCTCTCCGCACGCAAGTTGCTGAGGAGATGAAAAAATATGGATACCTGGGACCATACGAATGGCAAATTTTAGAGAGAATTTCGCTAATTGAGGTATGGGTTATTTATACAGTTATGTAATCCTTCCATTCCTAGGTGGTTGCAGCAGTAAGTTTGTAGCGATTTTGTTTCAAGTTTGTAATGATTGTATTTTAGCTCACTCTTGTTTGTTTATTGTGGAAAGAGGGTCTATCCGTGCAGTAGTTTTTGGAGAACATTTCGTGGCCGGCAGAATGAGTTCATGGGAGCTTCAGTTATAGATTCTGATGGAGAACTTAATGTATGCCTTTCCCGTTCACATTTTTTCAAAGATGTCATCATTGAATGTGGTGAGATTGATGGAGTTGTACTAGGTCCATGGGCAAATATCAATGGGCATTCTTTTGTTCCTGTTTCTGATGAAGATGGTAGTCATGCTGCTTACTGGGCCGCTGCTGCAATCTGGTCTGACGCTTGGGATCAAAGAACTATTGATCGTGTAAGTGTCACTTGTTTATCATTATCTTTTCCTGGATTATATGACAAGAAAGGGATACTGTGACATTTAGCGTCGTAAAATAACATTGCTGGAATGAGGGGCAAGGCAGTGATTACCCTGGTAAAATTAGTCCATGTTAGGCTTAGAGGTTGCACTAGAGCTTTTCCTACTTCTGATGAATTTTTCTACATCAATGTCCTCCAATGAGTGGAAGTGTGTTGTACTTTTCGGAGAATCCTAATTATCTACTCCCTCTATCCATTGTTTGTCTTATCTTTCCCTATGTGGATGTTCCAAAGAACATGTCCATTTTCAAACATTAAAGCATAATTATTTTTTGGTTAGTTTTCAAACCTATTGCTTACATGGAATTATAATTTTGAACTGGAGAGAAATAGGCAATATTGGGATTCAATACCTTCTAATTTGAATTTGAGTGCATGAAATGCATGTCCCTCAAAAGGTTGGCACTCCCATGATGAACTAACTTTATGGGCTGGAGGGAGTACGACTTAGTACGAATTAGCCCAAGTATTGGCTAAGTGAAGTGAAAGCATGAATTTTATCAAACTAAAAAGGAATATTAATAAAAGGTTCATATGGATTCTTTTAGAAACGATTAACACTCAGAGGTCATTTAAGCCTCAAAGTATTTTCCATTGTGGCCTGTTTTATCATGTAATTAAGACAAATCTATCCACTAGGTTCTCTTTTTCAAATAAAATATTCAGAACTGAATAATGACGCAAAATCATTCTTTTGGTTTCCATTGGCTTGGGTATGTATTTCTCGTTGAAGAAACAACCAAGAACGCGATTATAAACCAAGTGCAAAATGAATGAGAAGTAATGGGTCTTTTAAAATAGTTTTAATGTAATTCAAAATGAAACTCTAGGGTAGGGGAATAGTGGAAAAATCATAGTTTCCAGGGTTCGGCTAGTTTTGTCTATGCAAGGAAACTAGAGTATTTAAAACAATATTTGGAAAAATCAAACAAAGATGTTATTGGGAACCTGGATCATCTTGAGGAAAGGGCGAGCTCTGATGTTTGTTCAATTGATGAGGTAGAACACAACAGAGTGTTAGAGAAGGAAAAGGAGTTCAGGTTTAGGGCAAAAGAGGAGCTTCGGTGAATAGCTAGAATGGAGGCGGTTAGCTGGAGGCAGAAGTCGAGGAATGTATGGTTAAGGGATGTTTATAGAGATACGCGATTTTGTTGTTAGAATGGAGGATGTGCATTCAATTGTGGACGGGGGGAGGATATTTGTCGGGGTTGGTTTGATTTCTACGCGGGCATCTTTATGGTAGAGGATGGTTGGAGGCCTAGGTTGGATGGGTTGGAGTTTGATACTATATCCTTCAATGAAGTGTTTGGGTTTGAGATATTTTTTTTAGGAGGTGGTGGTTGCCCTAAAATCTATAAATGGAGATAAAGCTTCAAATCCAGATGGTACGACACTCGTCTTCTTTCCCCATTGTTGAGAGCATGTTTGGTTATAGATGATGGGTAAGTTTCATCATTTTGCGATTGATGGTGAGTTTGAAGAGCTTGAGTGCATTCTTTGTTGGTTTGATCCCAAAGGAAGGAGGTGTGGAGCACATTTGTGATTTTAGGTTCTTGGGACAATATACAAGCTTCTTGCTAAAGTTTTGCCAGTTAGGCTATAGTCAGTATTTAGCAAAGTTGTTTCGGAATCTTAGAGTGCCTTTCTTTTGAGTCTACATATCTTGGATGAGGTATCTAGATTGCGCAGTGGGGAGCTTGGACTTGTGTGCAAATATGATATTTTAAAAGCTTGGGATTTCTTCATTTATTTTGGAGAAGATGGGATTCAGAGGGCAGTGGTTGAGCTGGATCAGTTTTGCTTCTCCACTGTCAAATTATCAATCTCAGTCAATGGTCCTTCGATTTGGTTTCTTTCAATCATCAAGAGGGCTCAAGCAAAGAGATCCTTTAGCTCTGTGTTGTCCATTGTGATTATGGAAGTCTTGAGTTGGATGATTGGGAGGGCTGTGCAGGAGGGCTGTGAGGTTGTTATTTCTCATTTGTTGTATGTAAACACTGCCATTGCTTTTGGGGTGAGAATGTAACCCAGTTGGGTTATCTTCGAGGGATTTTGATGTGTTTTGAGGCAATATCCATTCTAAGGTTAATGGTGAAACGTTTGAGATTATTCCGTAGGATGTGGATAATGTAGGTTTGTAACCGGAGGTCTAATGTCACAAGTTTGATTCTTTTCCTGCATTTTACTTGGGCCTTCTGTTGGGTCTTCTCAATCTAAGGTGGTTTGGAATTAAGTGGTTGTGAGATTTAGAAGCGATTTGCATAATGGAAGAGGATGGTATTTGTCAAAAGGGGCGAGGATGACTCTCATTTTTTATGAGATCTTTGTATTTGTGAAGTGGGGGCCCTTCTCAGTGATGTCACCTCAATCCAATGGCCAACATGCTTCTGACTGGTCAATGGGTTCTCTTTGTTATGTTTAATATTAGTACAACAGTTCTTTAAATTTGTGGGCATTGATTTGCGTGCCGTGGCATGTGCGCGGGTTGCATAGATCAGCCTTCCATGACAAAATATGGGGTAAGGCTGCCTTCATGGTGGAAGTGTGAGCCTGTACTCTGGGTACAATTGTACAAACTTTACTGCAGTTTCTTAACTTCTCGAATTCTTGCGCACCTCAATTTGTGTACTACGTCTATTGAACTATTCATATTATCCCGTGTTGATTTTTTTGAACTATGCTATTCAGATAATGCTGGATCAACCTTTTTTTACGGAGGGTGATGTTTTATGGGAATCACAACTTGAGTACTATATATGCCACAATGACTGGGAAGAAGTTTACAAGCTTCTAGACACGATTCCATCATCTTCTTTGTCTGATGGAATTCTACAAATCAGTTTGGATGGCTCTGCTTCATCCATATCCAGTAGAGAATTTCCCGATTATCGCAACTACATGAGTCCAGTTGAAGATTTGGATGCTGTATGCATGGAAGTTCCTGATGTCAGAATTTTCATGTTTTCAGCTAATAATATGTGCTCCCTGTGGTTACGAACCCTTGTGGAGCAGCAGCTTGCTGCAAAATTTGTTTTCATGAAGGAATTCTGGGAAGGAACAGCAGAGATAGTACCTCTCCTGGCACGATCAGGCTTCATCCCTGGCATGCGTAAAATTTCAAGCCTGACTGAATCTGCTGAGAGTTCATCAGATACGAACTTTTCAAATACTTGCGGAGCAAGTCAACTCGGTACCATCCGAGCTTTAAATAAACTCATTATGCATCATGGTGTGCAGTATAATTTGCCAAACCTTCTGGACCTCTACTTGGACCACCATAAGTTGGCTTTAAATAAAGATTCGCTTTCTGGGTTGCTAGAATCTGCTGTAAGTTCACCTTTTCTCTATGGTGCCTTAGGGTTCTTCAAGTTTGCTATCACTATGGTTGCTATTTTTTTAATGCATGCTTTCATCTTATTTTGTCAACTACTGTACTTCTATCTTAATTTTATATTTTGTCCAGTTTTACTTGGGGATCACGTGTATATATTGGATGTAAAATCTACCATGGTGCTCATCTGATTCTTTTTGATGTTCACAGCAGCAACTTCGTTACAATGATGATAAAGATACCAGCAGTAAACTTCTTTTTCAATGTTAGCTTAAGTTAATGGAGAAAATGAAGTAGGTAAATAAATGATTAAGTGAACCTCATAGGTGGATTTACGGCGCTCTCTCTTTGAAATCAAATGATTGTAAAGATATTAGCTTTCATGTCGACTTTCAAACATCCTTGAGCGGCCATGCTACATATAGAACCATATTCTAAAGCACTGAACTTAGGCAGATTCTCTTCTCCAATTACTTTTTTTGCTTTTGAATGTTATGTTTGTTTTACATTTCATGTCGGGTTAGTCAAATATCTTTGGATTCAAGTAGAAAGAGTAAGCAAGTGGTAAATATGAAATTCTAATGTAATAGCATCAGCATTGACAATCAGTATCCTAAAAGTCGGCCTAGGCACTAGGTGGCCACCCAATGCCTAGATTTTTGGGTCTAAGTGTTCTGTACATTAGTCGGGGATTAACTGGCTTGACGGCAACTGGTTGGCTCCCGGCGACAGGGATTAGTCGGCTAGGCGATGACTAGTCGGCAGGTCTAATTCATGAATTTTAATAGTTCTTGGGTTAATTGAGTATTAAAAGATATAGGGGGTTGAGTGTTATTTTCACACACACAAAAAATTTTTTTTTTTGATATATCGATTTTATGTGTCAAATGCTAAATTTTTTATTTTTTGTTTTGAACTTTGAACATCTTGGTATTTGACTAGTTATTTATTACTAGTTCTTTTGATCGGCTTATTTATTACTCCCTCCATCCGAAAGTTTTAGTCCACTTCCATTTTTCGATTCTCTTTTCAATTGTCCATATCTTTCAATTTATAATATTTTTTAGGATTTCAAAAAATTTGTTTTATAAAACTAATTGAGATCTATCAAATAAGATCGATATTGAATATATGGAAGTCTTATATATTACAAGATATAAACCTTTTTTTCATCAAGTTAGAATAGTAACATGGACTAAAATTTTGGGACGGAGGGAATACTAGTTACTAGTTGCTTTTCAGTTGTTACTTTAGTCTTAATTCTTTTTTTTTTTTCCCGTACTGTTATGTCGTTTCTTACACAAACTTTGGAGAGATGGGGAGATATTTGTAAATAAAATAGAAAACCGACTAATCTCTAGGCCCCAATTAGTTCCCTACTAATCGGCCTTGGGGCTTCTCTTCCGCCTGACTAGCGCTTACCGATATTTAGAATTAGAACATTGTTCACAATGTAGGAGGTGACATCCTCTAGATAAATCCTCAGGTTTTCACAAAACCTGTGCTGTTATTTTTTAGATGTTTGAAGCATAATGGCTGATTAAATGTCAGTTGTTGATGGTAAGATTTTTAATTAAATTGTTTGATCCTTACGGTTTTTGATATGTTTCTTTGTGATGCTGATTGTATTTATTAGAGTGTATTATATGAAAATGTTGTCTGGCAAAAATTGCATTCGAAAATATATGGGAAGGTCTTTGATAAGCATGTATTTGAGAGATCACGAATGTCCTCTAAGCTCTAGCTTCTAGGAAATGGGCCCCGTGTGCGGAGGCAAACGTTCATAAATAGAAGCTGGTTTACAACTCAGCATGAAATACAAAAATAGAGACTTGAACCCAAGTCCTCCCTTAACCTTTTTTAGATCATCATTTCTTCCAAAGTGTAAATCTTTAGGAGATGGGCCAAAAATTGTGTATCAAGTTATTATATGGTGTTCAAATCAAGCTATCATCTAGTCCCCAAAATTTTGTACATGACTTCTATGTTTCCTGCTATTGGATGCATTAGACCCAATTCCTATGCTTGCGAAGCACAGAAGCTATTAAGATTTTCAAGCAGACATAAAACCCAGTTCTTATATTCTTGTCAATTTCTCTCCGAAGACGATCTTTTGCTTACTTCGTGTGTGGTCCAGTGTTGCCAGAAAATGGTGATACCATCGAATTTCGTTTTTGCATGTCTATTCTGAAATATGGTACGTCACGGTGAATTTAGCTGTCCAAATTTAACCGAAGTTATTTCCTATTATTTCATTGACACTTTCCCTAGGAGAAGAAAAACATGAAACAAACAAAAAATCTAAAGATGATGGAGCTTTTGCAAGACAAAATGTAAGGAGAGAGAAAAAAAAAAAGGCCATAATGCTTCTACGAAAGTTGTTTTTTATGAACAGTTGCAAAATAATATCCAATTTGTTGCATGTTTATCTCTAGAAATAATTGTGCTCTAATCCTGTAATCTTTAGAAGCCTACCCCAATCGTACCAATCTTCGGAATGTGGCAAACCACATTCTCATTCCTGTTCCCTTTCCCGTTTCTCGGTCTTTGGTCTTCCTTAACTTGATAATTTATGCAAGGATTTTGTGTCAATGTCTCGTGTTGATGATGAGAGCTTTATATTCCTAGTTTACTATACATTATGGATGGGAAAAATTGTTAGGTGTATTTTTCTTACCTGAATCAAATTGAAGTTGGGAACCCTGGATAATGGTGGAGATATACCAAATTTTTCATTTGAAGTTTCCCTTCTTTCCTACTTTATGCATAATAGTGTCTTATTTTTCAACTTTTTTTGTGTACATGTGGGTGTCGTGGGTCAAGAACAAAGTGATTCTAGATATGGAAAATGGCTTATCTTTTATGAAGTATTTCTTGAAACTTGGTGAAAAGAGTTCCATTACACAGCAGTCTGCGTAATGACCTAGGGAAGTTGAATGATTGTAAATTTCGGGGATATAGCTGGAGTGTAGAAGCCCAGAGCCTAGAGGTGTTTAGTATTGTGCATCAGAGCCTAAAATATGTAGTTTGCAGTACATTTAACTCCTTTTGAAGCAGCGGAATTCACGAGAAACTAGTTAGCGTACTAGTTCAAACGATGATAGGTCTCGAATCCACGAGGGTTTTTGAATCCACAAGAAGAAAGAGAAAAACTCTGATTTATAATTGATTAAAAGCTGAATAATAATAGAGGTTACATGCCCTTTTATAGGGAAAACTAGCAAACCCTAGCAAAAACTTACCAAAAAAATAAAGTATCCCAAAAATTGGGTAAACTTCCAAAATTGAAAACTAGAAAGAAAAATAAGAAATTCCCAACTGGAAACAACGAAAACGGAATTACACGCTAAGAGCAATTTGTAACCTAATTATTACCTAAAATAGAAAAATTACTAAATTGAAGGCCTAAACGAATGAATTTGGCTGAAATCCTCCATCAGTCACGATTAGGGTTCTGAGTATTGATCGCAGCGCGATTTTGCTTCATCCCACCAAGTTTGGGCCTATTCCGGGCTCGTCGATAAATTGTCGAATTTGGCAATTTTCAATTAAGAGTTGTTTGGGCCTCCTAGGCTTCGACCGGTCCAATTGATCATAGAACTGGGCTGCTACTTGTTCTGCATCACCTTTGCACTTAAAAGTTTGAACACAACATCCAAAAAATTTGCTTTTTCAATGTGTCACTGACATTGATCACATGAACCATCATGGATTTCATGAGCATAGTATCCTACTTTGAGGGTGACTGCAAGCAACTGAGAAATAGCATTCTCCGTGACGAGATGGTGATTGCAAGAATGGATATCCCGAACTTCATACCATAGCAAGAATTGAAAACACAGTTTTCCTTCTTCAATATTTTCTGTTTCTTTTTTGGTTTCTCAGGATGTCTGATTGGTCTACCATCCTGCAGTAGAAGGGAAAATCACAAATGTTAATCTACCATTTGACTTCAATTGCATTTGTCATTCTAAATTAAGTTATACATGCTATATTTGTTATCTAGTGCAATATCACTGTTGAAGTTAATTATTTGTTGCTTGTCATGAGTTCCTGAGCTTGTTTAGTTCTGGTCGTTTGCCATCTTGCTTGGAATGCTATGTTTATTTTCTAGTGCAGCTTGTTGATACAATTAGTGATTGTTCCATATCCGTCAAGTCATCGTTGCTTACATGGTATTTGTTTGCAGAGAGATAGTCACTGGGCAAAATGGTTGATCCTGTCAAGGGTTAAGGGGCTGGAGTATGATTCATCATTCTGCAATTCTCGTTCAATTACCTCACGCAATTTAGTTCCTGGGAATAGCCTGAGTATATTGGATATTGATGACATAATTCGGACTGTTGATGATATTGCGGAAGGAGGAGGAGAAATGGCAGCTTTGGCAACATTGATGTATGCACCTGTTCCAATTCAAGATTGCCTGAGTAGTGGTTCTGTAAACAGACACTCCAGCTCCTCAGCTCAGTGCACATTGGAGAACCTTAGGCCAGCACTTCAGCACTTCCCTACGCTGTGGCGCACATTGGTAGCAGCATGCTTTGGCCAGGATACAGATTGCAATTTTATGGGCCCTAAAACAAAAAATGGTAAGTTGGTATCTTTTCCCCCCCCTATTTCGAACTTCATTCCTATGTGTTGTTTTGGCAAAGCATAGAACCAGAAGCATATCAGAAACATTTCAAAAAGACAAAAGGAATTGGAAATACAATTTATACTTACAATTTACAAACATGAGCTAAAATTAAACTAAGTGTAGAAAACGAAATAATTCCTAATTCTTTTTTTATTAATTGGTTCACTAATTGGCAAAAAGGAACAAGCATAAGTTCACTTCAGTAAACGTAATAATGTAATGTGCATCGTCAATTATTATTGAAAAAAATTTAATTTCACGCTGACGCAGCTTTTGTTTTTGTGTCTTTCATTGTTTGTTGATGTGTTTTGCTCAATTTTCACGTATTTTGTTGGAAACACTGGAATTTTGTTATTCCACTTGTTATTTAGAAAAGATAGAAAGAAGTGTGGAGGTGTTAATTAACCCCCAACATATAGCACTGTTATTTATATTATTGAGAGTCATATAACATTACTTAGACATGCAATGTGGGACAAACATAAAACTACGAACATAAACTAATTCTATCTGTCAACTTCTCACGCACTAAATGACAATCAACCTCAATATGCTTAGTTCTCTCGTGAAATACTGGATTGGAGGCAATGTGAATAGCCGTTTGGTTATGACAATATAGTGGCATAGGCAATTGCACACTAAACCCTATCTCCTCAAGAAACGATCGTAACCACACAACCTCACATGCCGTGTGTGCCATGGCTCTATACTCTGCTTCTGCACTAGACTGGGCTACCACTGTCTGCTTCTTGCCTTTCCAATTAACAAGATTTCCACCAAGAAAGACAATATCCAGTAGTAGATCTCCTATCGGATGGTCCTCTTGCCCAATCAGAATCAGTGAACGCCTCAACGCGTAAGTGTCCACTGGCTCTATATAACAAACCCCGTCCTGGATGTAGCTTAAGATATTTCACAATTCTAAGAACAGCCTCCCAATGTGGATGACGAGGAGCAGACATAAACTGACTCACCAAACTAATCGCAAATGAGATATCCGGACGTGTAATCGTGAGATAATTCAACTTACCAACCAACCGGCGATACTAATCAGGATTGTGAAGCAGCTCCCCCTGGTCAACACACAGTTTGATATTGGGATCCATAGGAGTCTCAGCAAGCCTAGCTCCCAACAAACTTGTATCCTCAAGAATCTCCAGCGCATACTTCCTCTGTGATAAGCTAATACCTTCTTTGGATCGATCCACTTCAATACCTAAAAAGTACTGAAGTTTTCCCAAATCCTTAGTATGAAATTGATGGTGTAAGAAGGTTTTTAACTCATCAATACCTCGCTGGTCATCACCGGTAATGATGATGTCATCCACATATACAATCAACAATACTTTCCCTCGATCAGAAGTGAGAGAAAACATAGAATGGTCAGTCTGACTACGATGCATGCCGAATCTCAGAACTGCATCACTGAACTTGCCAAACTAGGCCCTAGGAGACTGCTTGAGGCCATAAAGAGCTTTACGAAGCCGCCATACCTGATGACGCCCCCCCTGAGCAACAAACCCAAGTGGTTGCTCCATGTTAACTTCCTCTTGAAGATCCCCATGGAGAAAGGCATTCTTGACATCCAGTTGAAACAATGGCCAACCAAGATTTGCAGCTAGAGAAATAAGATCTCGAACAGAACCAAGTTTGGCAACAGGAGAGAATGTCTCCGAATAATCACCTCCATAAGTCTGGGTGTAGCCTTTGGCAACAAGGCGAGCCTTATAGCGCTCAACAGTGCCATCAAGAAGACACTTGACAGTGTATACCCAACAACAACCAACAGTAGTCTTACCAGCAAGAAGAGGAACCAATTCCCAAGTGCCATTATGATGAAGGGCAGACATCTCATCCTCCATAGCTTTCCGCCACTCAGATACAGATAAGGCCTCTTGAACAGACTTAGGAACAGAAACGGAAGAAACCGAAGTAGTAAAAGCTCGAAGTGATGGTGACAAATGATCATAGGAAACAAAATGAGCAATAGGATGGAGAGTGCATGACCGAATACCTTTACAGTAGGCAATAGGAAGATCAAGGTTGTCGGGAAACCGCAACGAAGGAGAAGATGGCGCGGTGAGTGAAGGTGGTGCTGCTGGCTGAGATGGCTCTGGCTGAGATATCACTGGTGGATTTTTAGGACGACGAACATACACCTGCAAAGGTTGTGGTTGAGGAACAGTACTGGATGGGACGGCTACAGGACACATAGACTCATATGCAGACAAATCATTAGTGGCAACATACTCCGAATAAAAAGGGAGTGACTCATTAAATGTGACATCAGCACACACAAAATGACGACGTAAAGATGGGGAGTAACATTTATACCCTTTTTGAGTTCAAGAATAACCAAGAAAAATGCACTTAATGGACTGCGGGTCCAGTTTATTTCGGTCGGAATCAAGAGCATGAACATAACATGTGCACCCAAAAACCCGAGGGGGTAATGAGTGGAGAGGGCGACCGGGAAACAGGACTGTATGGGGTATCTGACCCCCTAAGGACAGTAGAGAGCATACGATTGATCAAATAGCAGGCAGTAAGAACCGCGTCACTCTAGTAAGACTTAGGAACTTTCATTTGAAATAACATGGCACGCGTAACTTCTGATAAATGTCGAATGTTGCGTTCGGCTACTCCATTTTGCTGTGGAGTCCGAGCGCAGGATGACTGATGAATAATCCCATGATCATCAAAAAACTGAGATAGAGTACTACGGAAAAATTCGCGTGCATTATCAGAACGAAACATATGAATGCAGGTATTAAATTAAGTCTTTATTTCCATGTAAAATGATTTAAAAATAGTCTTCAACTCAGATCTCTCTTTCATAAGATAAAGGTATGTAATACGAGAGAAATCATAAACAAAAATAACATAATATTGAAAACCAAAAACATTGGGCAGATGAATAGGCCCCCAAATGTCTGAATGAACTAACTGGAAAGGATGTGACACACGACGTTCAACCCTAGGATAAAATGGCACTCTGTGATGTTTACTAAACTCACAGATTTCACAAGGTAACTCCTTAAGAAAACCACATGAAGGCACTAGACGCTTCAAATTCTGAAGAGATGGATGACCAAGCCGACAATGTTGTTGATATAAAGACACTGATGACTGAAGAGCAACTGGTTGAACACCATCACTGGTTAGGTAATACAAACCATCACGCTCAACACCGGCACCAATCGTCCTCCCCGTCTTGAGATCCTGAAACACCCAACCATGAGGAAGAAATGTGACTAAACAATTTAAGGATTTTGTAAGTTGACTAATAGACACAAGATTAAAGCGTAAATGAAGAACATGCAACACAGAGTTTAAAGTAAATGATGGAGAGACGGAAACTGAACCCAAACCAGTAACCTCAGTGGTAGAACCGTCTGCTAAGGTAACATGAAAGGTTTTATCCATGGACTGACAAGTAGAAAAGAATTTACAAGTACCAGTCATATGATTAGTAGCACCAGAATCGACAACCCAAGGAGAAGAAAAAGAGGATGCAACACAAGCAACGGAGGGACCTGTCTGAGCAAACGTAGCAGTGGAGGAAGAAGTCTCAGCGGAACGCTGAATTGACATGAGGCGCTGGTAGAGCAGCGTGTCGGCTGAAGCATGAGTAAAGTGTCCAGTATCCTCAGAATGAGCAACCTGATGAGCCTGGGGATAACCGTGAAGATCATAACAATAGTCCACTGTATGATTGGTACCCTTTCAATGAGTACAAAATCGAGTACCACAACCATGACCAGAACCACTGCGACCAGAACTAGCTCCCCCTGAAGTGTGACCATGACTAATACCACGACCAGAACCACGACCACTGAACCCAGAATCACTACGACCACCAGAACTGTTACCTGCATCACAGCTACCAGAACTTCGACTACCAGAACCATGACCACGACTGCTGAACCCAGAATCACGGCCGCGAGCACGGCTACTACTCGATCCAAAACCATCAGAAGTAGCTAAAGCAGAACGATCAGGTGGTGGCTGAGAAACAGAACCAGCATCGGAGATAGAAGCCTAGGGAAGATGTCTAAACTCCTCATCCAGAGAGGGCAACTCCCGCTCCCAGTATTTGAGACCAAACTGGATCATAGAAAGATGACAAACCATATAGAAATCAAGCGATCACACTGACGCTCCATAGCCTGGGGATCACTCGAGATAGGCCCATAAATATGGAGTTCCTCACAAGTCCCACAAAATTTAGAATAGTAGTCCTCCAAAGATCCAGAACCGATGGACAAAGAAAAGAACCGGTGGTGAAGATCATATGTATGACGAAGATTATTAACACCAGAATACATCCTGGCAAGCCGATTCCACACTTGTTTGGCAGTGTCGAGATAAAATAGAGGAGCACTAATCTGGGGTTCCATACTATTCCACAACTCAACAAGTATATGACAATTCTCAGCTTCCCAATCACTGTAGTCCTTCGCCTCTTTGGCAGGAGGATCATCCGTCAAATAACGAAACTTTCGCTCACCCATATAATAAACCTTGATAGCGCGAGACCAAATAGCATAATTGTGCCCATTCAAAGGAATGGAGGTAATGGAATCCCTGTTACAACGCCAAGAGGAACTAGAAGTACTACCAATAATAATAGACTTGCCAGAATCAGACTTTTCCTCAGACATGTTGCCAATACTAGACAAATAACCAACAGAGCAAAGACAACCAACCAACCAACCAATCAACCGTGTATACTTTCCACCATACGAACTTTAACACCAGCCAACAACACAAGCAACCACCATCATCAACAAAGCATACCAATTGACTGCCATTAACAATGGTATGAAATAAACTCTAAAGAAAATAATACCAGACTGTATGTGTGTGAACTAGATAAGATTGCCACAAACCAGAGAATCCACTTCGACAAAATCCAGGAAAAAATCCACGAATATCTCCAGACAAGTATCAACAGATCAGAAAACACATCTGGCAAGGCTATTCCTACAACGACGAGAACTGATAGACACAGATGAGTACTGGGTACCCTCTGCGACTGAATCAACTAGGCAAAAAACCACCAAAACACAGCCAGGTAAGATTCAAAATCCACTGGGTATGATTCGAAATCAGATTTGGAGAGATAGTCGAGTGCCAGGGATGAGATTTCGAGGGCTAACAGAGTCGAAATAGGATTTTCTGGGTTGTAAAGGCTTCAATTTTGGGGCTTCGAGAAATTATGGGTCGATTTGAGGTTTAAAGGTCTCGATTTAGGGTTTGCAGGTCGTATTGAGAGTCGATTTTGGGTCTGTGAGGGTTGATTTGAGGTTTAAAGGTCTCAATTTAGGGTTTGCAGGTCGAATTGATGATAGATTTTGGGTCTGTGAGGGTCGATTTTGGGTTTTCAGAGGTATAGTGAACTGGGTTTGATCGATTAAGGATGCGAACTGTGATGATTGATGACGATGAGTGATGTAAGGATTACGATGATTGTTAGGGTTGATGACATCAGTAGTTTGTGGGGGCCAACGGCTGGTTATGGTGATAGATATGATTGGATTAGGGTTTGGGTTAAGGGAGGCTCTGATACAAAGTTATTTAGAAAAGATAGAAAGAAGTGTGGAGGTGTTAATTAACCCCAACACATAGCACTGTTATTTATATCATTGAGAGTCATATGACATTACTTGGACAGGCAATGTGGGACAAACATAAAACTACGAACATAAACTAATTCTAACACCACTAGTGTTTTGTTTCCGTCACTATTGTTCCGATTTAAACCAATGGAAAGTTTGTCCTTGCCTATTACTTCTCTTCGCGGTAAGCCTTGTATATTACCCCCAGTTTTGATAGCATTATATTTTCCATAGGCTCTAATTTTTGTCTCGATTTGCAGTGTTTCTGAATTCTGACTTATCAGACTATCTAAATTGGCGTCAGAACATATTCTTCTCTACTGGACACGATACTTCACTTTTACAAATGCTCCCATGCTGGTTTCCAAAGGGCGTGAGGAGATTAATTCAGCTTTATGTGCAGGTTATTTGCGTTTTCCTTCATGCTTAACTATAGTTCTTGGAAAAGTTTCTCTTCTTAGCTACTTTGTGAATTAAGAGGGTTTCATAGTTCATACATAACTTTGTTCCAGCCTGCAAGAATAGTAGGTCTTGGCTGGCAATTATATGTAGTTCACGTGTGAAACAATGCCTCGAAGGTCATCATTATCTATTCGCTATTATTTGCAATGCCACTTCACTTTTTATGTGGTTGAAATTTGTTTTTTCACTACAGGGTCCTCTTGGTTGCCATTCACTAGCTGGTCTTCCTACAGGAGAATTTCCACTTGGGGAAAATGATTTTTTTGTGAATTCTGATGAACATGCTGAGATCAGTGCCATGTCATGGGAAGCTGCTATACAAAAACATGTGGAGGAGGAATTATCTTTTTCTTCGCTGGAGGTACTGGAGCTCTTTTTCCATAGTATTCTGTTAACTTTTATCGACGTGTAATTCTGGGATAAGTAGGTCAGCTAATTTGAAAAGTGTGCATTATGACTTTATTAGCATTTGACTAAACTATTGCCATGCTTCTGATGCTGAAATGCTTCCCTTTCTCTGTTTGGGATTTCAGTTTTGATCTGTTATCTTTATTCTTGTATGTTATTCCGAATTGCGATTTACGACTGCCACCTGGTTGTCTTTTATGCCACCTGTAGTTTCATGACACTTCTCATCTCAGGTGTTTGATTGTCTTCAGAAAGGAGGACTTGGACTTGAGCACCATTTGCATCGTGGACGTGCATTGGCAGCTTTCAACCATCTTCTTGCAGTTAGAGTTCAGAAGTTGAAAATGGAAAGCACCCATAGAAGCCCAGAGGGGCAAACAAATGTTCAAGCAGATGTGCAGACAGTTCTCGCACCTGTAACACAAAGTGAAGAGTCTCTTCTTTCGTCTGTATGGTCACTTTTCATTTTGATCTATTTATTTCGGTGTATGTTTTGCTTATTTTTTTTGGTGCAATTATGTTTTGCTTATATTAATGCACATGGTTGCACTCTGTGCATTTTTTTGGATTACCTCTTTATGCATGTGATATGCTGAGTTGCTGAACTACAGAAACATGTTTGGTAAATGAGGGAAGAATTTAACTTATTTAACTGTTTGTCTTTTCTTTTTTTACCTTTAAAAAAGGGGAGGGGGCTTTTGTGGCAGTACTGTCAAATGAAGGGTAAGTTGGGAAGATGGTGGCACTGGTTGGAAAATGTGGTCACTAACTGACGCAAATGGATGTGGAATGTAGAGCTTCAGTATTCATTGACGTGCTCAACAACTTCACGTGGAGGCTTAACTTACACTTTTGTAGTTCATTAGAGTAATGCGCTTTATATTTCATAGATTGGCTTCCTTTTAATAGTAGGTTACCTACAATTAGGGTGTGTAGTTCCCTTTTTTCCTTATTAAGGTTATTGGCCGTGACGTAGCTAGGAAATGATGTAAGTGGGGACACCAGTTATACATGTTACATTGTTGTGAGGTACAAATTTTTTTTTTTCTCTCTTCAGAAAATTCGATCTAATAATTATTCAATCCCGAAAAAGAATTGTTTAACTACACCCACTTACTTTAGTTACACTTTTATCAAGTATCAAGTATCAAAGAAATTTTTTTTTAATATAACATGAATGTTCAAACAAATCTATCAAGTTTCATAATTATTCAAAATCAAATTGATTAACTTTTTGGTTGGGTGTTCAAGACTTGGGCTTATCAAAAAGATCACGTCCTTTTCAGGGAGAGCTAATGGTTGTTTTATTTTGTAATTGGGATTCTAGATTCATCTTCGATTTTCCTTTTTTCCAGACAATAGGATGTTTGTATATTAGTATTATTATGAGGGTCAACCTCTTGTCCATGGGAGTCGAACCCTAGACCTCAAGTTCCAAAGGAGAGCTAAGCAACCATTGAGCATCAATTCATCTTAGATTGGAGAGGAGAAAGTAAGGTGACACAAACAATCGTGATCATGTTTTATTTGGAGGCTAAAACTTTGTTTCGATTAGGAGGTGGCTAAAACTTGACAGAGTGCATGTGTTGTGTTGGGAATATCCAAAAAAAAATTATAGTCGTCGTTATTCAGATTTGGATGATTAGTCAGATTTTTCAGGTTCTGGCCTTTGGATGATTAGATTGGCCCTCGCGTGCTTTCACACACATTATCCCTCCCTGTTCTGCACCATGGGATATGATCGTAATTGAGTGCAAACTCATATTGTAGGTTATGATGTGAGCTGACAGGTTGTTCAGTGTTACCTCTCCAATACTGGTAGTTTGCAGTCACGTTGTGGCTTGTGACATGGTTAACCGTTTGTAGCTGCTAGGTGTTTACTGGATCACTGATGCATATGAGAATTTGTAAAAAAGAAAAAGAAAAGGTTGCCCAATAATAGTAAGTGGAGAATAAAGAAAGCATTAAAGAATAGCGTGTCATAGCAGATACGAGAGGAAATGGTAGTGATCTATACCTTGTTCCTTTTTACTCCCTCCGTCCCTTATTTTTTGTCCCAATTACCACTTTTTGTTGTCCAAAAATTATTGTCCCAGTTCCAAAGTAATGTGCAAATAGTGGTGAGTTTACATTTTTTCCCGTAATTTTTGGAGCTAAGTATATCCAATGATGATGTTTTGAAGCGTAAAAGGAGAAAAAAAATATATGACAAGTGCAATGATGATGTTTCCCTAATAAGTTTGGATTCCCAAAAGTGACCAATAAATTGGGACGGACAGTATTTTTTACCCTTGATTGTCTAGATACCTAAGTATGTTGATACTTCATCTCCACTCTCAAGTATATGGACAGAGGAATTGGGGGATCATGCAAAGGGACAGCATGCATAGTCCCCATCCAAGCCGTCCGTGCTTGGCGATCAACGGTCCAGATTTGTTTGGACTCAAACAAATCCGCACCGTTGATTGCCGAGCTGATCTGGGCCGTTGATCGCCGAGCACGGACGGTTCAGATGGGGACTGCATGCATGCTGTCCCTTTGGGGACAGCAGGTACAAGATCACGATTTCTATTATAACACATTTTCCGCCTTTTTAGACAGGGCTATTAAATATTGACCAAGCAATATGTTTTGTGTATGTATCCTTTATTCTTTCCGTCTCCTGACATGTCCAGCTTGAATAGTTGTACTTTAATATAGAACTCTGAATATGCATCATATGTTGGACTTCAACCAGAAGGGCCAAAACTCTAGTTTGTACATGGGCAGAAAACTTTTCTGCAAATTATGGCATTTTAGGACTACTCAGTGATGTTTATCTGAAAACTTTTTCCGTCTGTATTTAGGTTGTCCCTCTTGCCATTATGCATTTTGGGGATTCTGTGTTAGTTGCTTCATGTGCTTTTCTGTTGGAGCTATGTGGATTATCTGCCAGTATGCTGAGAATAGACGTTGCTGCTCTAAGGCGGATATTTTCCTTCTACAAATCCAGTGATTACAGTGATCATTACAAACAAGTGTCTCCAAAGGGTTCAGCCTTGCATTCAGTATCCCATGAAGGTGATATTACAAATTCTCTTGCTAGAGCATTGGCAGATGATTATCTCCACAATGTGACTCCTGGACTCGTAAGAAAAACATCGAATTCAAATGCGAGTGTTAATAGACAACCACGAGCGCTCATGCTTGTGCTGCAGCATTTGGAAAAGGTGAGTCTTCCATTGTTGTCTGATGGGAGGACATGTGGTTCTTGGCTAATGAGTGGCAGTGGTGATGGAGCTGAGTTAAGATCTCAGCAAAATATTGCGAGTCAGCGTTGGAATTTGGTTACTATTTTCTGTCAGATGCATCAGATTCCTTTGAGTACTAAATACCTTTCCGTATTAGCAAGAGATAATGACTGGGTATGTTTTGTTTTTATTGACTTGCTGAGTGTTTTTTAATGAAATGCAACTCTTAGACTTTGAAGGTTAAAATTTGATTATCTTTCATCAGATTGGATTTCTCTCAGAAGCTCAGATTGGGGGATATCCTTTTGAGGCAGTTATCCAAGTTGTGAGCTTCATGTCCCTTTGACTAAGTTCTAATTCCTTTTGTTTCTTTTTTGAATTCCAACTACATAGATAAGCTTACATTCATTTTGACTGTAATGTTTCAGGCATCAAAGGAGTTCAGTGATCCTCGTTTAAGAATTCACATTTTGACTGTTTTGAAAGGCATGCAGTCAAGGAAAAAAGTTGCCTCCTCATCAAATCTGGATTCTACTAAAAAAAGGGGTGAAGCTTCCTTTATAGATGAAACCACCTATGTTCCCCCTGAACTCTTTGGAATTCTAGCAGACTGTGAAAAGCAGAAAAATCCTGGAGAGGCTCTGCTGTTAAAAGCGAAGGATATGTGCTGGTCTATTCTGGCAATGATTGCGTCATGTTTTCCAGATGTGTCTCCTTTATCCTGCCTAACCGTGTGGCTAGAAATCACTGCGGCAAGGTTGCCATCAGCTTTTCCAGATGGAACTATGTTTCAGGCTGTTTATAATTTATATGCTTTCCCATACCTGTTTGGTTGCTGTTTTCAAAAATTGTTTTCTAGGACACTTTAGTATCTGTTCTTAAAAAAAATAAGCCCTGATTGTTTTTATACCCTGTTCACTTTGAAGAAGAAATGGTTTTTGAGAAGTTGGAAGAGTGTTTCAGTGTTTTATAAAAACAGATTATTATCCGAATGAACATAGGAAGCAAGTTTCGATATCTGTCCAAATGAATTTTCTGAAATTTTTTCTGGAAAGCAGTTTCAAACAACAAAACAGGAGATCTTTTTGCCTTTTTGTTCCGGGTCATTTTGTCATCCACTACCATTTATTCTTTTTTTATTCTCTATAATTATTATTGTCTTTGCAGAGAAACGTCATCCATCAAGGTGAATGACATTGCTTCCCAGATTGCAAATAATGTTGCAGCAGCAGTGGAAGCTACTAACTCACTGCCATCAAGTTCTAGGGCGCTTGCATTTCATTACAATCGTATAAATCCGAAACGTAGGCGGCTTATGCCCATGTCAATGGACCCTTTGGCTTCTACAGTAGCAGAAGTTTCTGTTACAGGTAGTGCAAAAATATTGACTGCCCAAGGCATGATAACTGAAGAGGAGAGTAAAAACCAATCCGTGGAATGTATTCTAGTTTCAAGTGATTCTGATGAAGTTAGTGTTTCTTTGTCAAAGATGGTTTCAGTGCTTTGTGAACAACACCTATTCCTCCCTTTGCTAAAGGCCTTTGAGATATTCCTTCCTTCATGTTCGCTCTTACCTTTTATTCGGGCTCTTCAGGTTTGTTAACACGAGATTGTATTTGGGGATTCCTTCTTTTTGCGTTAATCCATGATGGATTCTTTTTGTTTATAACCTGTGCATGGTCTGGTTTCCTAGTAGGCTCCACAAGTTGACACTTCGATTCTTCATGTTAGAGAAAACCCCTCCTTTTTGCGATATGATTCCTACTTGTACAGGCAAAACTATAGTCATAGTTTATACTGATACGAACAACTGAGAACATTCACTTACCTTTGTTCTAACTTAAAAGTAAACTCATTTGATTGGAAGTCAGCAAATTTTTCTCATAGAACTATATTCAGAAACCCTGGGGAATGTGTCCATGCTGTTATGTATTTCTTCTTTTTGCCTTAATATTCCGTGTTTTGTGGTTTTCAGTGACCTTTACTGTTTAGAACTTTCGTAGATTTTAGAGAAAGGACTACCCAAACACTTGCACATTAAGTAGATGAGGAATTGATTTAAAATGGTAGAGTGGAATGTGGTTTTCCTTGAGCTTCTAAGCATTCAGGATATAAAGTTCAACGTCACCCCCCCCCCCCCCCCCCCCCCCCCCCCCCCCCCCCCGGTTGTTTGTATTGTGTCCAAAACATTGCACCTGAAAACTGCGTAATGATCAAGCAAGTAATTCAAAGCCAATACTGTTGATCAGCCATACTGTTGATCACTTTGGTGGTTTGTGAGTTGGAGTTTTATCAATATGCTTTTGTGTTGAATTTCGATGAAGGAATAGTCTGCAGTGTCAAGTTATATCCATGTAGCATGTGGTGTGTAAAAGTTTGAAAGAAATCATACTTTGATGATGCTTCATAGCTACCTCTACCAATTCTTTTTGCATGTAACTTGTTTATGGAGTTTTTTTATGAGATCAATGTGTTTCAGCTTAGTTGTTTGAGGCAAATTTACTCTTTTTTGGATGTGTTTAGGTTTCCAATTGCAAGTTCCCAAGAATTCCAACTAAAACTGAGTTTTTTTTTTTCCATCCCTACTTTTCAGGCATTCTCGCAGATGCGGCTATCTGAAGCTTCTGCGCATCTAGGATCCTTTTCTGCTAGAATTAAGGAAGAACCCGCTCATATACAAATAAACTTATTAAAAGGACAGACTGGGACTTCGTGGATAAGTTCCACAGCTGTGAAAGCTGCTGATTCAATGCTTTCAACATGTCCGTCACCATATGAAAAAAGATGTTTATTACAACTTCTTTCAGCAACCGACTTTGGTGATGGAGGATCTGCTGCAACAAACTATCGCCGACTTTATTGGAAAATCAATTTAGCAGAGCCTTTATTACGCATCGATGATGGTCTACACCTAGGGGATGAGAGTTTGGACGACTCTTCACTGCTAACAGCATTAGAAAAGAATGGATACTGGGACCACGCGCGCAATTGGGCCAGGCAGTTGGAGGCCAGTGGTGGACCGTGGAAGTTTGCTGTCCATCATGTTACAGAAACACAGGTATTTACACACCCCATTTTTATTGCTAAGCACTTGATAGTATAAATGAGAAGTTTCCTAAATCAATAACAAAAAAACTTGTTTTAAATGATGAATTGATAATTACATGGTCTAATGGGTAAGACATTTGTTTGTACTTGACTTTTGTGATATTGTATGTCATCCTTTTTTTTTTTTTTTTTGGTAAGGTAATCCATTTGACTAACAAACCAAGAAACATGGACCAAGGGTATAACCTTGAGAGTCCTACAAGAGGGAAACAAAACAGGGGAACAAAACCAAACTAAGACAGCAATGCCCATCAAAGTGGTTACACCAGAAAAGACAACAAAAACAACCAATGACAAAAACGAACAACCAAAGCAAGTCAGTGCTTCATGACTGATGCAGGCACTCCCCACACTTCAATGATACGCTGGTTTTCCATAGTTTGAGGGAAATTCCTCCAAGAAGCCATGCTTGACCTGATAACTCCTCAAAATAAATTTTCGGTCTCTATTTACCTAGGATATACTTCATAGAGAAATCTATTGTTGAGAGTAAATATAGAGAAATAGATTAAAGGTCCATTCTCAAGGAAATTATAGTACGCACAAAAACGCACATGGAAGGTTTACAATAAAAAAGATGTTAAAAACTTCAAAAACTTAAAGGTCCCTTTTGAAGTTCCTCGAAGCATCATCTTTGTATGAAACATTGTCCACGATGATAGTAGCCACCTTATTTTGATGCCCCAATCAACTAGAAACTTGTAAAGGGCTTCAAACTATAATACCAATGTGTTTGGAGTTGGCACATTGTGAAAGTCGGGCACACGTTTTTGAAGCTTCCACACTTCAATGAAGTGACCAATCACGTCTATATATTGGATCTTTTGCTCCGACTTTCACAAGTTTGTAGTGGTTCTAATTTTATTAACACTCCACAATGTTTTCAACTTCTTCAGTATTTGGTAAGTCAAGATGCAATCATTTTTGTTGTCGTAAAACTTATCTTTTGCCATTGTGGAGTGTCTAGCTGTCTTCATGAACTTGTTAAACAAACCAAAGTATCTTATGTGAACCAGTCTCTTCATATGATTATATGTGAAGGTCGTAAGATTCCCTTTGTTAAATCCCTTCATCTCAAATGGTTAAGACTTTTACTTCAACGATAAGTTGATGTGGTAGACAATTGCCCAGGTGTCTAAGAAAATTACTAGTAGCGTCGGGTGCATGAATGGTAAATTAATGTTTGCTCCATTTATATGGAGACTTCTTGGATCCATCTTGAAGAATCACTTAATGAGAACTCTTCCAAGCTGGTGATATGCGCTTCCTAACCTTTGTTCGAAATGGGTTAAATAATTTTATTCTTTACCATTGCCCTCTATGTCTATGATGTTATTTGCCTCATTTATATCTTATTACCATTGTTTTGATCGGAGGAGATCTTACCTAGATTAGCCATAAGTGGACTAGTTGATGACTTAAGGAAGAAAATGCTTGTACACGAATCTTGTCTAGCAAAGCGAGATGAATGCTTTAACAAGCACTGTGCATAATCCATCATAGATTTGATTTACGGAGAATTTTCTAATCTCCTTTGGTGGCAATATCTGATTAAGCATGATGAAAACAGGTACTTAGATCAAATTATACCCATCTATTTGCACTGTTTTTGTCTCTTTTTAGTTGGGTAGTCTTGCATACTTCTGAATCTTAGATGTTTCTTCTGGGTTTACCTTTGCATTTGCCTCCTAAACTATTATTGTTACTATTTGGTCTTTGGGCTAAGAATAAGAGAGATGATTTCTTTCTGGAGCTTTCTTCGATGTATAAAAATTCTTCATATGCTTCTTTAGAGTTGTCTGGAGCTAATGCTGTCTCTCTCTCTAGGCTGAATCCATGGTGGTAGAGTGGAAGGAGTTTCTTTGGGATGTCCCAGAGGAGAGGGTTGCTTTATGGGGCCACTGTCAAACTCTCTTTGTTAGATATTCTTTCCCTGCATTGCAGGTATACTTTTTCTGAAACCATCAGCACTTAAATATCACAGCTTTATAAAATGTCTTCCATTTGTACTATTTAAGTTACCATTAGTCCCAAAAGCTTAAGTTGGTAGGAAATGGGCCAACAATGTATATTGAGCTATTCAACATCCTCCCTCATGTGCAACCGCGTCTTGCTCGTGGAGATGCCAATTTTCATTCATAGTGAAACAGAATGCGAAGGGGAGACGTAGAATGCAAACGAAAAATAGATAGACTTCTACCTATAATCTATTCCAACCTGAACTCTGATACCTTGTTAAGTTACCAGTAGTCTCAAAAGCTTAAGCTCTTAGAAATGGGCCTAACAATGTATATCAAGCTATTCAACAATTTGCATACTTGTTCCTCCTTATCTGGATCTTATCTTTTGAGATTTTCTGGTATTATTTTGCTTGTAGGCAGGATTATTTTTCCTTAAACATTCAGAAGCCGTGGAAAAAGATCTTCCAGCCAGGGAGCTTCATGAAATGTTGCTTCTTTCTCTTCAATGGTTGAGCGGGACAATCACCCAGTCCAATCCGTTAGTATTTTTCTGCAAAATCCAATAGTACAGTTTCTCATCTGGATTTTCTCCCTTTTTAATGTCAATGTTTAATCTATCAGAGTTTATCCGTTGCATCTTCTGCGAGAGATTGAGACTAGGGTGTGGCTCCTGGCTGTCGAATCAGAAGCTCAGGTGAAAGGGGAAGGAGACTTCACCTTAACCAGTTCCAGTGTACCTGGGAGCGGAAAGAGTTCCAATATCATAGATCGGACAGCCAGTATCATAACGAAAATGGATAACCATATGAATGCAGTGAGGATTAAAACTTCAGAGAGAAATGATACAAGAGAAAATAACCAGACACAACACAAGATTCCACAAGTGACGGATGCTGTATTCTCAACTACTGCAAAGACAAAGCGTAGGGCCAAAGGCCTTGCACCATCAAGACGGCCTTTAATGGATACCATTGAAAAAAATACTGATTCCGATGATGGTTTTGCTGCTTTCAGTAACAGAAACGATTTGCACTTGCAAGATGAAAACTTCAAAGTAGATTCATCTTTTTCAAGGTGGGAGGAAAGGGTTGGACCTGAAGAGCTGGAAAGAGCGGTGCTTTCTTTGTTGGAGTTTGGGCAAATTTCAGCTGCAAAACAACTCCAATATAAGCTGTCTCCTGGACACATTCCACCTGAATTTGTACTAGTAAATGCTGCTTTAAAGCTTGCAGCTATCTCAACTCCCAGCAATAATGGAGTGTCCAGATCTTTGCTGGATGAGGAAGTCCGCTCAGTTATTCAGTCATATAATATTCTGGTCAACAATCATGCGGTTGATCCCCTGGAGGTTTGCTTCAAAGCTCTTTCCTGTTTCTTTTCACCGAGGCCCTATTTGGTTGACTAGACTAATTGTTTAGTGATATAAATCACATAGGGTAAGCAATCCTACGGGACTAACAGTGACAGGATTAACAACACCATGTGCTCCGAGGTAATAATTCGGATTATAGTGACTGGCTTAATGTGCTGCCAAAATTCCAATTCGGATTATAGTGACTGGCTTAATGTGCTGCCAAAATTCCAACTAAACGTAACATATATGGTCCCTTTAGATATTTATTCATATGCCTAAATCCGGACAACATATGAGACCTTACGTAATTTCTCTGCATACCAATAATATTGTGTAACCCAGACAAATACAATACATGACATACAAACTCCTTGTACGACAAACACATGCATGGACACAAGACAGAAAGAACCCCTTCTACGACAAACATATGCAACCTCATGTGCCAGTGATGGTTAAGAAAATATGACAATCTGTTTGAATTACAACTTGCACTGCTTATTCAGTTTCTGTATTATATATGTCAAGCAGGTTGTTTATCAAGTATGTTCCGAACTTAAAGAAGAGAATATGCACGTGTGCTTTCCACAGCTACTTTGTGTTCTATTTTTAATGGGTTTACTACTTCTTAATCAATGTGAAAAGGTTGGACATTAATCAGTTTTGGGTTATTGTTCTGTAGGTATTGGAGAGTTTGACGACCATTTTCACTGAAGGTAGTGGACGTGGGCTATGCAAGAGAATAATAGCAGTTGTAAAAGCGGCAAACGTGCTTGGTCTTTCATTCTCAGAGGCATATGATAAGAAGCCTATTGAACTGCTGCAGCTGCTTTCTCTTAAAGCGCAAGATTCCTTTGAGGAAGCAAATCTCCTGGTGCAAACTCATTCTATGCCAGCTGCTAGTATAGCTCAAGTTCTTGCAGAATCCTTTCTAAAGGTGCGTTTATCTATTTTGAATCGGTAAAATTTTGTTCTGAAGTTGCATACTTTCCCCCCGTAAGTTTGATTTCAGTGTCCCAATGTTGTGCATAAGATAAACGTCATCAGCATCGGGAGAGATATAGCTTCGTAGGAGTGGAGAATCAATTCATGTCAAGCCTAGGAACAATATTTCATTCTGTTTCCATCAAAGATCCAAAATTTTGAAGTTTCCTAGGAGACCGAAATGAATAACAATAGAATCCCAAAATGCCAATGGTTCCACAAATGGATACCAAGAAGCACCAGGGCATGTCAAATTCTACAAAACATGCCTGATTATCGAGTTTTTTTTTTCACACTTGTTAGAATCGTCCAATATTGTCAATTTCATAGTCCAAAATTCTTTTGACATTTGCCCTTGTGTTCCAGCTACATTTGCAAAATGTTTCCATAAGATTGTTAACCACCAACTCATCTAAAAGCCTAAGCTATTAGAGGGGTAACTTTGTTATTGATATCCTTAACACAACCCCTCACGTGTAGCCAGACTCTCCTCCATTAGCGGGCTAAATGCTTGAAAATATTTAATTTTTGGTTGGTGGCGAGATTTGAACACTAGATCTGTAGCCTGCTGTGATACGATATTAGATTTTTAACCACCAACTCATCTAAAAACTTAAGCTATTAGAGAGAGGGGTAACTTTACTATTCATATCCTTAGCAGTTTCCAAGATATATCCAAATGGTTCGTAACCCAAATGAAAATTGGTCCTAAGAGAAGGCCCACTACAGAGTCAAGCTGATAAAACATTGTGTGCTTAACCAAGTGTTCTTAGTTTTGGCAATGCGGACTCTTTTGATTGGTCTGATAAATCAACATAAGCAGCTCGGCTTTAAAATAGAAGTCTGCATTTCTTTGCCTTCTGTGAATATTCTTGTTTTATCCCACATACAAAGGTACTCACTTTTAAGGTCTATGATGTATTTCAGGGTTTATTAGCTGCACATCGTGGGGGATATATGGATTCTCAGAAGGAGGAAGGGCCTGCTCCTCTATTGTGGAGATTCTCGGACTTCTTGAAGTGGGCAGATCTTTGCCCATCAGAACCAGAAATCGGACATGCATTGATGCGTTTAGTGATTACCGGTCAAGAAATACCACATGCCTGTGAGGTACGATAATCTTCATCATTATCCACTGTGACACAATGCTAAAATGTTTACAAAACGTGGAGTGATAACGTTGTAGCTACTAATATTATCGGCATCATTCAGTCATCATCTTCATTTCGTTATTTTGTAGTCTTAGTCAAGTAAAAGGCCTAGGCCCTTACCGGATTTGCAGTTTACTACAGAAAGAAGTTGTTCTTCACCATAAGTAGCGACCATTGACCAAGCTGGTAGAAGTTACAACTTACAAGTGATATGTCGTCAGCTTGTGAAAGCAGAATTTTAGCTGAATAATCCCTCTGTCTGGCGACTCGTTCATTTTAGGAGTCCAACTTTTCTAGGAGTCACAACGGTTGCAGTTTACAAATCATAAACTTTCCAATGTCATTCACTATTGCATTTAAGTTGCTTCCTTGGACTAGTTTCTTCTATTCAATAAAGAGGGGCAAAATAGGAATAAGACCCATAAAGTATCCCAAAACGGAATAATGGATTAACCAAAAAGGAATGAGGAAGTAGAAGATTCTATTGTGCATCTTTGTTTCTTCATATTGCCATTTCCTTTAGGTAGGCTAATGTCTCTTGAAACATAATTTTTCCAGGTTGAACTTCTTATTCTGTCACACCACTTCTACAAGTTGTCAGCTTGTCTGGATGGAGTTGATGTTCTGGTAGCCCTTGCAGCGACCAGGGTAGATGCTTATGTTACAGAGGGTGATTTCCCATGTTTGGCTCGCTTGATAACAGGAGTTGGGAACTTCCATGCACTCAATTTCATCCTTGGAATTCTCATTGAAAATGGTCAGCTGGATCTTCTCCTTCAGAAGTTTTCAGCCGCTGCAGACACAAATACAGGCACCGCTGAGGCTGTCAGAGGATTCCGCATGGCTGTTCTCACTACACTTAAGCAATTTAACCCCAATGATCTTGATGCCTTTGCCATGGTTCGTCTATGCCCAGATCCCATGATTTTTCAAATAAAATATTAAATTGATTTAGTGTATGTGAGTTCTGATGAACATTATAGAAAAGATCTTGTGTTCCCTAATGAGTTCCGGCTGTGAAACTAGGTAACTAGTTCTCCACTATATCAAGTAGGCTTTCTGCTTAACAGCTTAAGGTCAATGAAATTTTGATTTGCAAAGTGTTTCTGTTTCCTAGGAGACAAATGAAGCAATAGTGGATCTCGAAATTCCAATGTCCACACTGAAAGTCTGAAACTCACTGAAACATGTTGAAATTCTGTGAAACAGACTGAAATATTGTGTTGTTTTGACACCTATTACAAATCTCAGACAATGATTTTTTCACATATTTCCAAATCCTTGACATTTCCATTATGTGTCAGCTCCATTGCCAAAACATTTCTAGCGTGGTTTGGAAACGTTTCCTTATCCAAGAGCAAATCAACGTAATTTTCCATCCTTGTCTGCTTTTCCGATGTTTTTGGAAATGTCAATACAAGTTGGTGCATTGTTTTTGTTGCATTGACATCACATGTGCAGTGTCAGTGTCAGCGTCTATTTGCTTTGGTTGAACCTGTCTAGATATCATATTTCTTGTAATAAATAGCACAAGCACAATATGATGACTTGTGGGAAGTCCACCGTGATGAATGGCAAATTTTGGGGGGTCGGGGGTATTTTTCTCATCCTCAGAGCTAGAAGTTCAAAATTGAGCTTCTCAATTCTCCTGTTACTGCATTAATTTTTGTTCCTCTCTCGCAGGTTTATAATCACTTTGACATGAAGCACGAAACAGCTTCTCTTCTAGAGTCACGAGCTGAGCAAGCATCTGAGCAGTGGTTCCTTCGTTATGACAAGGACCAAAACGAGGACCTCTTGGATTCAATGCGGTATTTCATTGAAGCGGCCGAAGTTCACTCCTCCATCGATGCCGGAAACAAAACGCACGTCGCTTGTGCTCGCGCATCTCTCGTTTCCCTCCAAATTCGGATGCCAGATTTCCAATGGCTCAATCTATCAGAAACAAATGCCCGCCGGGCCCTTGTCGAGCAGTCCCGTTTCCAAGAGGCCCTAATTGTTGCCGAAGCCTATAGTCTAAACCAGCCAAGCGAGTGGGCGCTAGTGCTTTGGAACCAGATGCTGAAACCAGAGCTTACAGAACAATTTGTTGCCGAATTTGTTGCGGTGCTTCCGCTCAACTCGTCGATGCTTGTGGATCTTGCTAAGTTTTATAGGGCTGAGGTGGCGGCGCGAGGGGACCAGTCCCAATTTTCTGTTTGGTTGACAGGGGGAGGGCTTCCCGCGGAATGGGCAAAGTACCTTTGGAGGTCTTTTAGGTGTTTGTTGAAGAGAACTAGGGATTTGAGGCTTCGGTTGCAACTGGCGACAGTCGCTACTGGTTTTAGCGATATAATCGACTCGTGTGTGACGGCGCTAGATAGAGTTCCAGACAATGCGGGACCGCTTGTGCTGAGGAAAGGACATGGTGGGGCATATCTCCCCTTGATGTGAAAAGTGGGAAATCTAGATGGGTACTAATTTAGGTATTTTGTTTTGTGCCCTTTCATTCTCATGGGCATAACTTGATCAGAGATGGCGGCAATGATAAGAAAGTCAACCACTTCGCTACTTATTGAAGCCATTCATATGGATTTCAAAGTCATCTACTTTGCTACTTATTGATGCCATTAATATGGAGTACAGAGGTCGAAATGCGAAGATGATGAAGAATTTGCACCAAGTGTTGTAGGTTAAAGGGGCTTGTGATTCATTACCGGCTTTTAGCGCCGAGGTCAAAACAGCATACATTTGTATTCAGCCATTCCCAGCCAAAGATTCATTAGGTATTCATGATCAATAGAATCTCCTTCATTACTGTTCGGACTTTTGGGTCTACATTGAGGCGATAGTTCATGATCTCTGGGTCATTTCCAGGCACGTTTTTGCGAGTGTCCAAATGAACACTTCTAAGTTTTGGACCAAGAAATCGGTCAGTTCCCTCTCTTCCTCTTCGGATTTTAGAAATCATGGTAGATGTGTTCTTTGATTTTTTTTTCATTGCTCTTCAAGTTTGCGTATTTCAATTGGGTTTGTGCTGATTTTGCTAATTTGTCTTTTTTTTTGGGGGGGCTACATAGAATGTACAGGATTCTTTTGTTAGAAACGTACAATGTGTACAGGATTCTTTGTTAATGAAAGGTTTTTGTGGGTTGATTTGTCCATTGGGATAGAATCTGTTGGTATTGTGTTTTTTAAGGTCAACTAACAATGACGCAAGTGGTTGCAACTTAAGTCACATAATTTGCGGGCGTGCATGAGCTGTAGTGGAGAAGTGACTTTCAAAAACATTGTTTCCTTTTCTCAGTTCCTATAAAGCTCTAGTAAACCTTTAATAAATAAAAAATAAAAAAAATTCACATTCCAACCAAAGCTCACAAAAAGGCTGGAAATAGACAACAAAAGAAACCAACTTAAACTCTCATTTGGTTTAAAAATAATCACCAACGAATGTCTTAAAATAAACAATCGTTCTAGGTTTAGGGTTTTTCTGCGGCAATTTCCAAAAGCGATGATCATTGAAGGTGAAATGCATCATTTGTTTAGTTATTTTTATGTCAAGCGGCATGAGAATAACACTTCAAGAGTTGTAATAAAGTAACACTACATCAATCATGTGAGGTTTGCAGCAACTAAATTAAGTCTAATACATAACGATTCAAGAAACAACCGAATCCGGGGGAGGCACTGTGCGGTAGGTGTTGTGCGCCATGTTGTGTGGCAAAACTACATCGTTTCGTTCATTTTCTTAGTATATCCAAGGGTCCTGTTTGGAGAGTTAAGTGTGGGGTTTAATTTTGGGGTTCAATTTTAGGGGATTTAGGCTCTTTGGGGTAGGGTATAGTGGGATTAGACACTTGGATTTAGGCACTTTGGGTTTAGGCACTTCAGATTTAGGCACTTTGGGTTTAGGCACTTTGTAATGATTTTTTCTCCCTCCAAACAAGGCACTTGGAAGCTTTGGAAGTGTGCACAAAAATCAAGCAAAATGATGTAGTTTTACTGCACAACACGGCCCACAAAAATCAAGCAAAATGTGCGGTAGGTATTGTGCGCCATGTTGTGTGGCAAAACTACGTCGTTTCGTTCATTTTCTTAGTATATCCAAGGGTCCTGTTTGGAGAGTTAAGTTTGGGGTTTAATTTTAGGGGATTTAGGCTCTTTGGGGTAGGGTATAGTGGGATTAGACACTTGGATTTAGGCACTTTGGGTTTAGACACTTGGATTTAGGCACTTTGGGTTTAGGCACTTCAGATTTAGGCACTTTGGGTTTAGGCACTTTGTAATGATTTTTTCTCCCTCCAAACAAGGCACTTGGAAGCTTTGGAAGTGTGCACAAAAATCAAGCAAAATGATGTAGTTTTATTGCACAACACGGCCCACAACACCCACCGCATAGCATCCACCCCAGATCGGAGGCAACCCCATGTGGGGAACAAATAAAAACCAACAATGAAACACTTCTATATAGAAGGAATAATAATAAATTCTAACATTTGGCAAGATTTGACCCCTTGACGTTTTAGGGTACAAGTGCGGTTTGCTAAGTTAGCCCTAGTTAGGTTTAATGGATTATTGAGCAGCGTAATTCATGCGTTGATAATTTGCACTTACGATGATCTGTTTGGATACTGTATTCTGGATATTGTATTCAAAAGAAAAGGCAAGAATTTTTTCCCCTTCCTCGCCTTTTTCCCTCTACAAATTCAATTCAAGATCCAAATATTTTGTATGCTTGCCAGCCTTGAAAGGCCAACATGAGGCTGCTAAATCAAATTTCAAATATTATGCTTTTCAGCAATTCAGTTCCTGTTTGAAAGTTAGGGAAAGAAATGCAAAAGAAGAGAAAATATTTGGGAGGAAAATTACGAGAAAAATTGAGGATATTCCTTTGGTTGGTTGTTTGAAGAAAATGGAAGGAAAGTTAATGAAATATGAAATAAATTTTCCCTTGTTTGGTTTCAAAAGGAGAAATGAAAAGAAAATAATATATATAGATAACTTTTCTAACTTTTAAACTCAAATAAAGGCAGTCTCTCTCTCTCTCTTCTGAAAACCCTAGCCACAACTAATATTACTCTTCTTCCTTTCCCTCCCTCCCAGGGTTTCAATACCCTTGTGATGGAAGGGGAGGGCCATAGTACTATTTATTTTCTCCGTTCGTTCTTTCTTTTTCTTTTCTCTCTCCAAATCAATGACTTGTCGTCTGATATGAGAGGGTTATGTCTCTCACTTTGTGAGAGTTGTTAGTTTCGTCTTGTGACGAATGTTCATCTACAAATTGGGTACTTTCAGGCGTTGTTGCTTTACAATGATATCTGTGTCAACAGTGTTCTTACCCTACATGATATCGCTGGCAGGACAACTCATGGTGGCTTTGAAGATTTGTAGTTTTGGGAGTTTATTGGTGCGAGCATGCTTGGTTGGAGTCCATCCGATCGTCTGGGTATTCTGTATTTTATCTTTAACTAGCACTAAGTCTCTTCAGAGATGCTGATTCTAGATATGAATCTTGTAAGTGCCGCTATTTGCATCAGGCCATGTCTAGGTTAGGGTGAAACACATCAATTGCCTTGTGCGTTTCTTGTTCCCTATTAAGATGATTAGTTTGGCTTTGTCCAAGACCTTTGTAATGAATTCCGTTTTTGTAAGTGCCGTTGGACGTTCATTAATATAATCTTCTCATTTCCATGTCAAAAAAAAAAAAAAAAAACTCAAATAAAGGCATCCTATTTCTTTCTTCCTCACCCAGGGAATCTGGTAAAGGATCGAGTCTCTCATGTATTTGGTCAAACTTTCAAGTTTGGTTGGTAGGAGTTTATTTCAGGAGGGTGCCCCATTTCTCCGCGGTTTCCCCCTAGTTTTCAACAACAATAACATAACCCATTTACTCCCCAATAATTGGGGGTATGGTCGGGGGATGGATAGGAGAAAGACCTAACCTTTGACAATAAATACACAAAGTGGTTGCACCCAGTTTTCAAAAGATCTAAAAATTTCCTCTCCTTTTTCCCTTTTATTCTCTCTCTCTCTCTCTCTCTCTCTCTACACCAGCAACCAAACAGGTGAGGAGTTTTTTAAAATTTTCCCTACCTTTCGACTTCTTTCGCCAACTTCCAGACAGAGCTTAAAGACACTTGTTTTCTATAATGCAAACGCAAAGAAAGTGCAATTTTCAACTCCCCTTGATGAATTCAATATTTGACAACTATTTTGAACGTAGAAAATGTCCGATGCTACAAAGCAAGAAGAACAAAAGTCTCAAGACAGAATAACAGAAAAAGAAGCTGGGACATTGATAGCCAATATTTGGAAACTCAAAACAAGAAATTTGAACCATTCACAATTGAAAACTAAAGCATAACGCCAAGCCACTGTAAGGGTACTTGACTAAAAGGTCACTTATCAAACAATTTCCCATTTTATTTTTCCTGTAAAGTTGAGGTAAAATTAAGGGAAAAATTTATCACATAAATCTGATAAATCAACACAGACAGAGAGAAGAATGTTAATTAAAGATCTATAATCTAAGCATGTAAGCCCCTGGAATTCAGCTAAACTCTAATCCTGCTTTGGGGGGTCTTCTTGTTGACGGTGATCAGGTCGCCTCTGGGCAAGAAATCGCTTTGTACTCTCAAGAACACCGAAGAAGATTGACCCACCAATGCCTATCCACAGCACTCTTGGTCCAATGCCCTACAAAAATTTGAAATTCCGATACTCGCTTCAGCATGCCAAGGTGAAGGGGCAAACCAAAGGGGAAAAAGAAAAAAAACGCTTTGTGAAATGTGGTTTCAAAATTATGATAACAAGAGATGGTCAAAAAACATTATATATGAAGCTGTATTTGCTACTCAAGAATTCGATGTAGTAGTCCTCTGCAAACGAGGGTAAATACAAGTATTGAGAGGCAATTCAACAATACACTAAGCACATACAGGTGATGCTTAAACGAGGTGATCAAAATTTCCAGACATGCGATGGATAGGAAGTTCGTGCCCCCAAATTTTAAATTTCATGCCCACAAGTTTAGGTGAGGGCATGTTACTGGGAACTTGTGGTTTTAATCATATCTAGTATTTCCTCCCCGTTCAATAATTGGCTACTTCCAGTTTTTCTTTATACTAAGAAAAGGATGATAAGAGGGGGGAGAAAACCAACTCGATTGCAACGAATAAAAGGAGTTATGAGGAACTCATACTTTCAACAGAGCAGGAGGTCCTTCTTCCTTGACTATAGTCTGGACACAATCAAAGATCCCTTTGTACTGGTTTGCAGATCCCTGCAGATGAAAATGATAACAATATAAAACATTTTATATCTATTTTGGTGACATACACGCACTCTCATCGATGCCTGCATCCACCGAACATTCTCTTTTCACAACACGAAGATGACACGGAACTGTAGGAGGCAAGTGAGTCAGGTTTGGATATACCTGAATCATCAACCTAGTCTTAATCACATCGAGGGGTGTAGTTATAGCCCCAGTTAGTGCACCTACAAATGAACCAAAAGAAGCTAACAAAATTATTCGAGACAATTATATGAGGACTGAATTTCGTACAGGAGTAATTAGAGAAACAAGTATCTTCTATGAGTAACCCATACAAATAGACAAATGAAAAGACTATATATAAATATATATAACGAGGGAAGGACAAACGCTGAAGAATATTAGAGGTGTTAACTGTCCGTATTGGCGCGGATTGGTATGAATCCGAGGACTGAACTGCGAGTCACGGTTCCGAGGAAAGGCAATTTGTGTCCAAACCAAAAGTCTACAGTTCGGTTCCGAACCAATCCGTAACTCACGGTTCGGTTCACGGTTTTATCCATGGATTACTACATTCCAAAAAAATTTGAAGCAACCATTACATTTCCATATTCAAAGTAGGATTACATTTTTGCGAGTACCATTATTGCCATTACATACTGTTAAAGCATCCAACTCAAAACCAATTGGCAATGAATGAAGAGGCTGCCTAGGATCATATACTAGTTTTGGAGGTTATAATTAACCAATGTGGGACAAACTCTAACACTCCCCCGCACATGCGACCCCTGACTCGCACATGGTGAGATAAACAAACGATTCAACACATACGACGACTATCAACCATCAACAACAAAGAGTCTTGTCCAAAAGCCTCCGAAAACCTAGCTCTGATACCATGTTAAAGCATCCAACTCAAAACCAATTGACAATGAATGGAGAGGTCGCCCAGTATCATATACTAGTTTTGGAGGTTATAATTAACCAATGTGGGACAAACTCTAACACATACCAATACATAGCGGATTGAAAAACAATAGTACAATATTGCAAACCAGACATTACTAGATTACTACCACTACAAACCATTATATAGCATTACTGCCATCCATATGTATGAGTATATAATATTGAAAATGAAAATTACAGTTAACAGTCTTAAGATTTATTTATATTACATTCAGCCATTCAGGTAGAAAATTAAAATAACTCAGAATAATATATTAAATTATGATTATTTACTCAAATATTACACGCAACACACACACACACACACACAACAATAACAATAACAGAACCCATTTAGTCCCCAATTATTAGGGGTATGGAGGGGGGATGATTAGAAAGAGACCTAACCTTTGGCAATATGCACAAAGTGGCTGCTCTCAGAATACCACTGAAATAGTGGCCCCCTAAACCTCCAAGAACCGAGGAGCTACAGGGAATTTTGCTGGAGAACCATGCCCCAAAATCAAAGCCGAAAGGCATCAGAGAGGGCAGGTTCGGTTAGGTTCGGTTCACGTTCACGTTTTATGCCCCCAAAAAAAGGTGTCCTAGCATTACTTTTCATAATTGCCTTCATTTCTTTTTAACTACATTAGTAGCTCTAAATAATTTTAAGGTTTTATATCAAACCATCATATTTTTTACCTGGATGCCAACCCTGTAAAGGGCCATGTGAGAGTTTACCAGGCTCTCTACTTTACCTTTATGGCTTTATCACCAGGCTCTCTACTGTACCTTTATGGCTTTATCACGTATTGTTTTCTCAGGTACAGAGAATTTAATTACTTGTTCATGACTTCAATATTCTGACACCGCAAGATATGCCTAATGCAAATTACAAAGTATGTAAACCCCGCAAGAATATCTTTTTTTTTTTGTTGGGTAAAGAATATTTTGTTGCAAATGCAAACAACTAACTGACCAAATGAATAGTAAAGGCATGATGTTCGCAATTGTTTGTTATTAAACACTACAAACGAAACCTTCTGAATTCTTTAGCATATCAACTCAAGGCCATAACCTTCTGCAACCAGAAATTTCCTGAAATTAAACATCATACTTACGCTGTCTGTTTATTTTGCCACATCAGCAACAAAAACAATCCTGAAGTAAAGCAATAGATTTCAAAGTTGTAATCCACCTTAAAGTATGGCCTCCGTCAAAGTTTCATGCAGGGCAATGTCCAGTCTATCGCATGCATTTTGCAATAATATGCCTGGAAAAAAACCTTCGATTCTCATTTCTTTGTTTCTTTATGTTTCCGTATTCCTCTCACAAGTCGAATCTCACATTAGCTTATGATTAATCCTGCGACGGAGTTTAATCTCGAAGGGCTCAAAATAGGCAAGACACATTGGCGATTAAAATATGAAAGAAGGCACACCTTGGAAAGAGGGGTGGTGCGGTGGGCATGGGAAATGACATAAATTTGTAGATTAAACAATGTAAAACACAAGGTTCTAAAAGACGCTAGTCGGTCCCAGGTCGGTCGGCTGCCAACCGACCAACCTAGGACCGACTAATCGCCGACTTGGCCGACTAATCGCCGATTTTTGCCCGACTAGTCGGATTTCGATCAAGTCGAGGGACCTCCAACTAGTGACTTGGAGCCGACTAGTTGGCCGACTTGACCGGCTTTTAGAACACTGGTAAAACATGAAAATATTTCCTGAAGAAGTACGAAATGACTCACAGATATCAAGAGAATGCAATGAAAAACAGGCATTGGTGTGTGGAGTTACCCGCAAAAGCACCAATGATAGCATTCTCTGGATCACTCAGGTCTCTCTTTGCCTGGAAATGTGTGAAGGTGACAAAATTTACTATATGTGCAAAGCTTCATCAGTTTAAGTACACTGTTTACAAAGAAAAGAGCGGGTTTCAACTCTAATAAGAGATTAGCATTTCACTCCAGTAAATCATCACTTACATCCAATATAACAATAGTATAAATCTTGTGAACAATTTGATAGTCACTTGCACTTTCACTTGGATGTACAAAAGAATTTAGAATAAAAACCGGAGGTTGCGGACACGACAATCATAGGAATTGGGGAGGAGAACCAAGTGGGTGTACTTTCATCCACTGCCTGAGTTTTTAAAAATTTGGACTTTGGCTTGCTGAAAATGACTACATCTTACTAAGTCATGCAGTAGCAATGTCAAGGAATACAAGAAATTGGAATCGAGAGATAAATGGTGCAACTCAGTTTATAAAGTCTGCAAGCATTCAACTTGTTTCGATGAGATGAGACTCCTATTGTCATAGAGAAGGCAAGAAACTGAGAAACTAGGGAAGAAAAGGTTGTCATAGTTGTAATTTCACATTGTTGTTCTAGTCAACATCAAAAACCCCATGGGATAATATTCAAGTTTGCCAGTGGTCAGTTGGCAACAAAGCAGTACATTATTCAGTTCAGTTAGGAACTTGCCCCCGTGAAAGAAACTCAGGAATACATTTTGAATATCAGTGAAACTAGAGACTGAAGTTTCGTTTCCTTCACATGACAATAGCAAAATCTTTTCCATCTCATAAGAAACAAGCAAAACACTAGCAAAGACCAAAAGTTCTAGTGTTTTCAATGAAACATACCCCAACACATCAAAACTTACAACACTACTACAGAATAATGAGTTGCTTTATCCAATCAACAATAACTACCAAGGCTTATGCTTGTTAGATAGCTTGATATACAGTGCTCAGCCCATTTCCTAACAGCTTAAACTTTTGGGAACACTAGTAACTTAACATAGTATTAGAGCTCAGGTTGTTAGAGGTTTCAGGTTCAAGTCTCTCTATTGGCATTTGTTCCCCGTTCGCACTATGTTTCTCCCCTTTGCATTCTTTTGAAGAATGTATGAATATATGCATGTCAACGTGCAAGACGCGGTTGCACATGAGGGAGGGTGCTAGATAGCTTGATGCTTTTGGGAGAATTGGTAACTAAACAGTGCTACGTGCTTCTTTTGGGTAAAAACATGTTTTAAGAACAAATACAAAAGGAAATTAGGTACCTATTGTCATTAACTTAAATAGGACATGACTAAACCATCTATCATCACTTTGCCTTAATTTAGGTACCTTTTGTCGTTAACTTATTTGTTCTCAAACTTCCAAATAGAATCTGACATTTTAGCATTTTCTCTAACAAAAGCTGAGCAAACCCTATCTTAAAGTCTTGAACCAACCCTTTAAACTGTTTCTGTCTTAGCTTTGAGTACATTTCAACCTTTATTGAAAATTTGTTTTTAACCTCAGGAAAAGAAAAGAAAAGAAAATGATCCACCTGGTTTAGCCGAAGGACCTTCCACACCCTGAAAACCCTTTTGACCATGTACGATTGTTGTGATCATATTTGTTTATAACTATTTTGAAAACCATCTTAAGCATATTTGGAATCAAACATGTGTCTGATAACATTTGTGGTTCACGAGTAAAAAACAAAGGAAAAAAAGTTTGGTTCTTGAATAAAACATATCAATCCACCACAACCATGAACGAGGTTCTGAATAACATTTTTTGCTGCACAGCTGGGGAAGCGCAGAACAAGTGAAGAAAGCATAGCCATTTGAGCTAAGCACTATACCAATGAAAATGACCATTCAAAGAAAAACAAGATAAAATTATATACTCTACCGCCAGCTTATATCCTATCCGAAGCTGTTCATATAGACAGAATTGGAGAGCGTCAAAGGGCAAATCACGCAGTAGAAATGATCCATATCCCTACAGCATAAAAAATAACAAAGATTATATACAAAGAAAGTCAAGGACTAGGTCAAGCACAAAGTCATATACAACAATTATTTACTTCATGACACGGGCTACGAAAAAAAGTGCTAAGACGAAGAAGCAAAAATTGGAAATTGGTTAATTCTGTCACACCAAAAAAAACAATGGAAACCAAAATGCCATAGAGCCTGAATGTTATCACAGAGAAGGTGGTTGCAAAAAACGTCCATACCGCATAGAGACCTTTGAAGCCCTCCCTGGAAACAATAAGGCGAACAGCATCTGGAGCTGAAGCAAATTGCCTGGTTTGCATCCGTTGCTTAACAACCTACAAATTGTCAGAATAGAACAAAAACATCAATAGAAGAAGAGGCAAATAACTATACAAAGAAGGATTGGTGAGTCAGATCGAGAACATGAAATCCAAACATTACCTACCTCCGTTGGAACACGAATAAGAGAAGCAGCAACTCCACCTATAGCACCTGCAGTCTACATGAATTTTGACATCCTAAGAAACAAGATGAAGCTGATAAAGAAAGTTAATTGTAGGGTAGATTCATGCACCACAGTCAGTTTGCCGCTACTTCATGTGGATAAGGAAAATTACTTCCAAAGCAGATAAAGAAACTTAATTGTAGGGTAAATTCATGCGCCGTAGTCACTTTGTCGGTATCCTTATTGGAAACACGAGTTTCCTGTCTGTATTGAAAACATTAATTTCCTTAACTTTTTTCTTCTTTCTTATTCTTTTTTACTGGAAAAAAAAGATTTAAACTATAGGAGGGGTAATCTCCTTGATCATGGGTAAACATAAAATAGTTAAATACTGTTAAAGCATCCAACTCAAAACTAATTGGCAATGAGTGGAAAGGCAGCCCAGGCAAATAATACTAGTTTAGGAAGTAATAATTAACTAATGTGGGACACGCTCTAATACTCCATTGTGCGACTCTTGACTCGCACATGGAGAGACATCCATAACATAGGCATCAAAACAAATAACGAAACAAGTGCACTTAATGCACAAACAATGGGGAAATTAATCAAGAGAGTCTTGTCCAAAAGCCTCCGCAAGCCCAGCTCTAATACCCACGCTAAAGCATCCAACTTAAAACTAATTGGCAATGAGTGGAGAAGCCACCCAGGCTCATATACAAGTTTTGCAGGTGATAATTAACCAATGTGGGACAAGCTCTAACACTCCCCCTTACGCACAACCCCTAACTCGCACGGATCCATAACATAAGGATCACAAAAAACACCAAAACAAGGTGTGGTTGAGACCCAAACAACAGAAAATCAATCAAGTGAGTCTCATCCAAAAGTCTAACTATGATACCATGTTAGAGCATTCAATTCAAAACCAATTGACAATGAGGGGAGAGGCCACCAGGCTCATATACTAGTGTTGAAGGTTATAACTGACTAATGTGGGACAAGCTCTAACAGAATCCATGACCCATCAAGAGAAATTGTGGGTTGCAATATTAGAAAGACTACTCTGACTCTCTAAGAATGACCTAATAGAAAGAAAAGTCAATAAGGATAGCAACTTAAAACACTAGAATGTGTCTTGCAGCCCAGAAGAGTTTCCAATCATCCCCAATAGACTTCGGGTGAATATTGCACACCAACACTAGACCTACACTCTAAAGATAAACACCCAATATTTGCGAGTGATATCCAACTTTCAGCACTGTTGTCTTGCTTAATTTACTGGTAGCACATAAATCTCAAATATAGTCCCCCACATGTGGACATCCCTAGGTTGATGAATCTAGTCCCTTCTAGTACAATATGAAAGAGAAGTTTAAGATAGCGTAAGCAGCATAACAAAATTTTCTTGGAATATAATGAAAAAGACTAAGATAATATGACAGTAAATATTGTCAGATCTATTTTAGGCATAACAAATAAAAATTAACTCTTGTTTGCTCACGATTTTCCTATTGCTATTGAAATAGTCCCTGTCTCTATTTAAATGTCCACTACGAGAAACAGTGCAAATTTCTGATACAGAAAATAGAGTACTTCCGTCCATAATTTTTCAACTTCTTTGCACCAAATTAAAGATCTTAATTAGTTTTTGAAATTGGAACAATTTTTTTTTTGAAAATTATGTATGGAAGTACTTTATTTGTTTATCCAAAAAATAAAGGACTTTTATAGTGGACACTAGGGCTGTAAACGGACCGAGCTGCTCGTGAGCAACTTGTAGCTTGACTCGTTAAGGCTCGGCTCTGCTTGTTTAGTTATCGAGCCAAGCTCAAGCTCGAGTTTTTGGCTCATTTAGTAAACGAGCTGAACTCAACACCCTAAAGCTTGGCTCATTTGTATGGGCTCACGTCGTTAAGTAAATTAACCTAGCTTGGCTTGTTAAGGAATCGGCTCGTTTACGACCGAGCTGAGCTCAAGCTCGAGTTTTCTGCTCGTTTACTATACGAGCCAAACTCAAGTCAAGTAAAAATTGGCTACAACGAAAGACCCCTCACTGCGCACTTTCTATATATCTGTTTCCATTGCAAAGCTTGGCTCGGCTCGTTTGCAGCACTAGTGAACACTTAAAAGGAGACAAAGGGGGTAGTTATTTGTAACTCATAAAATGGCCATTCACCTGACTCTACTCGCAAATTTATTTAATCTGTTGCATACCCTCCAAATCCACAGCCTACTTTTGAAAGAAAGTCACATTAAGACATTATCAAGTGAGCATGATGTCATCTCAACCCCTGTATCCTTTTTCAAGTAATCACTACGGGGGCAAACCCATTATGCATTCACATTGCAGGACAAGCAAGATTAAATAAACCCAGAAGCACTATTGGACAAGTTTAGAGGTGTTTGAAATCTACTTATGTGCCAGATACATGAAGAAGTTATAGACCATAGGTGGAAGCAAATCAGACATGGCATTATCAACTATGTCATACATTTCATAACCTACTGCTAGGGATGATAGTCTTGTAGAGACTGCTCAATCCTATGGTCTTAAGCTTTAACCAACGTGATGAACAAAGCAAATGGTATACTTGTATGATCTTCCGTTGGGACAAGAACCTTAATACTCTTAGGCCCTGTTTGTTAACCCGCTTAGATTTTGGGGATTCACAATACCATGGAATAGTAATACCATGTGATGGGCAATCCATAGGCTAGTCTCAAGATCATGTTTGTTTTTGCAAGGATTATCCCATAGGATTAGCATGTGTTATCCCAAAGTCATGTTTCTTTGCAATGTAGGGATGAGATTGCCAAACAACTTTTCCCGTATTGCCTTTGTTCAGTTGGCTTTACATTTTAGTGAAAACATAATTCAAGGAAGATTAAAGCATTCTACCATCATCACCACCTGTAATCCAACCAAAAATGGGCTTTAGTAATGAAAGCACAAGCATTACAAATTAACAACCAGTGCGAAATGGGTTAATCAACACCATAAAGCTACTTCTAAAAAAAACAAAGGCACCACAACTTCTATTGAGAATAACAGAAGCACTTAAAAAAAATCAATTATGGGTTTGAAAACCTTAGCTTCTTTTGCAAATGGGATGTGTTTATCAGCAGCCATTTATGGGATTTATGGAATTAATCATGGACAGTAGAGTAATTCTTAGTCCCATCCAATTTTGCAAAACCAAACATGGAGTTAGAAGGCCCATAGGCTTCATAATCCGATCCCAAGTGGCTGGAGGGTTAACAGACATGGCCAAGACATTAGTATCATCAAGGGCAAATAGTGTGAGCACAAAAAGAAAAAGAGAAGAGAAACAAATTCTTACAAGATGAGCCACAGCACTGAGATTTTCAGGAAAAATCTTCAACAATGTTTGCTTCGCTGGTTCATAAACTCCAACAAACAATGCAGAAGCCCTGTGAATCCAAGAAATAAGTCAATAGATTTTATTCGTGTCAAAAAAATGCCTGTAGTGTCTCAATTGATAGCAGTGCAACATCGTTACAGGTCCTTGAATGTTTAAAACATGAGACTGAAATTTTAGTTAGATAAAGAGGAAAAGCCATGACCAAAACTATGAATCTATTTCGGCAAGGAAAAATGCAGAAGAATTTTCGGCATTGATATTTAATCATAGTTCAACTCAAACATGTTGATCTTATAAGCAACAATGTTAGCTTGGTGTCTAACATCTTACTCTGGTATAAAATTCAGCAGCTTATGCGGTATTGGACCAGAAGGCAACTTTGGTTGTGTCCTGAAACCCCCATTCAAATATAATGCCTACATGTTTGAGAACCCAGTGATGTGGGGAAACACGACCTTTTGTTTATCAGTGAATTAGATACATTAATCTCTAGCAAGTTGACCTTCCAGAAAAGAGAGAAATTGCAATTTGCAAGTAATGATAAGCATCAGATACAAGATGCTTCATTGTTACATCAACAGACCAAGTTTTGACATTCAATTTTTTCATGAAGACAAGTGGTTAACGAGGACGCTGGTCTATATATATATATGGTCCTCTACAGTGTCTACACTCAAATATATGTGTGTGTGTATATATATATATATATATATATATATATATATATATATATATATATATATATATATATATATATATATATATATATATATAGAGAGAGAGAGAGAGAGAGGTTGATTTGACATTCCTTAACTTCAACTAAACAGGGATCTTCAGATAATCTCACTAATTGCGACCCTGAAACATAAGTCCAAGGTTTCTCCTACTTCCTAGGAAAACTATTTCCACTTCATGAAACTGGACCCATACACTCGGTAATATATGAGACTTCATACCACATATCATAACAGAAACTCAAGCATAACACACGAACTTTTGATCCAGGAAGCATTAGCTCCATCTTGCATAATTGAAAGCATGCTAAATTTGAAAGCACTCAAAGAGGTGAGCAGAAAGACCAAGTATCATCTCCATTATCCACATCTAGACATATAATGAATGCAAACACTACACATCGAACACAAATAAAAAAAGATCAAGAAGTTTCATGACGTATAGGAAGCATCAAATCCATATGCGTTTTGATTGTGCATTCTTTCTCCACAAATTAAGACAAATTTTGGTGAGAAATCCATGCAGCTTCAAATCAGAATGGTCGTAACAGGGGATTAGGAGGATCACTACCACATAAATCCATCAATATTGGGCAGTGGTCAGACCGCGTGCGTGGTAGATGTCTAACAATGGCCTCTGGGAAGGCATTTTTCCGTTCTTCATTGCAGTAAGCCTCGTCTATTTTCTCTTTTATGGGGCTTCGTCCCAACCTCAACTTAGACCAGGTGCACTTTGGTCCTGTGAATCCCAGGTCAATCAACTCACATTTGTTAATGCATTCTCTCAAGCTTCTCTGACTTGAACCACCACCGTGAGCACCTCCAGACTTCTCATCCCCAGATGTTATTTCGTTAAAGTCCCCTGCTAGCAGCTGCATCACCATGCCTATGACAGCTTATGTAGCGACCCATTTGTTCGAACCTAACAACACAGCCGCCCGGGTTATTTGCTGTAATGGCTGGTCCATTAATATAGAACTCATGCTTCTTGTAACCAGCAATGTGGGACAAACATGGGGTGTTACCGAGTTACAATCTGGCCTCCTTAATTTGCAACATCCTTGTTGCGCCATGGCTCTGTAACATTTCCCCGCATGCTGTAGCACTTAGTTTTGTACAAAACTTTATTCCGACATATGGGATCCAAAAGTTTGCTTGTAAAAACTCTAGAGGTGGCTCCCACAGCGTTGATTGAGGATGTGCTCTGACACCATTTGTACGACACAGCCATTAATTGCCCAATAACTTGTTGAAGCCTAGCAAAATGGCCCAAAATGCTTAAGCACAAGTTATTTGGTAGTAATGGGTGGTCTCGTTGTGTCTTATACGCTTCTTGTCACCCACCAATGTGGGCCAAACACGAAGTGTTACAGCTTTACCCAAATTGGAGGAAAAAACAGATCTCCATGCCAATGGCACACGATTAGGATGAATTATGTTGAGTTTGGAACCTTGAATCATTCTATAATGGCTTGGTTGGTATGATGAAAATTTGGAACTAATTCCAGCCTCATATTCTTATCATAGCAGGTACTGACGGTCAAAATATCTACTGAAGGATGATAACATTATTCACAGAGCACAACTTCAAAAGAAAGTGAACGATGATTCGAATGAAACTCATTGAGAAAGCAGAAGTGTCAGACTATGGAAACATTGTTGCACCAGAACCTATACATAATTAACATAAGGTATTGTCTGTGTATCTTTTTTATTAACTCCATGTTAAAATGAGAAACTTGGCCTGGAGAAAATGGATACAATCCAGTTCAATAGTACTTACGGTAGGACACCAGCAATATTACCAGCCAGTCCAGAATAAAGTCCCTTCCAAATTATTTTCCCTCCACCATGAGCAGCCTATAGTAAGAATTAAATAGTAAAATAACTGAAGTGCTACGAAAACTCACTACATAATAATAAAAGATGTAAATGGTTCTGTATAATCCTGCTCTAGGGAAAACAAACAATTTCTGCATAATTTTAAGCCCTCAAACAGAAAAGTCAAGGAATTGATAAGAAGGTTAAGATGTCAAACTGAAAAGACCAATTAAAGGACAATCCTTGTGAAAGATACAAATAGCAAAAGCATATTGGACCATTGAATTTCACATTCTGATTTGCACTGATTAGCGGACAGTTTGAAAGCAGATTCCCTTTTCATTAGTTAAAGAAGAATTTCCTCATCCGCTCAGTGCAATCATGAGGCTAGAGAAATATAGCATACAATAATAAACATCTATTCAAGGCATCAAACCAGATTCTTTAGTGGTTGTGTAAAATTTATACTTACTCAGAGTAGAATAAATATTAATGTACTAATTGCATCAGCAAATCACAACCAATGCTACTCACATAGATGCGGTAGAGATAATGTCTAGCTGGTGATAATAATAAGACCTGGTTCATTTATATGTCAAGCCAAGGCATTGCACTTAAACATTGACTGTGACTGGTAGTGGTTGATAACGTTACATGCCAAATTCCTCAATCTTCATTTCGATCATGATAAATTCAACCCTGTAGTTCACCTGCCTGAATTCGCGTCTTTATTGTGTCTATTGGGTATAAAGCTGTTTCAACTACAACTCCAGCCAACCCTCCTGCTATAACACCCTCTGCAAGATTCAACAGATATTAGAGACTTGAAAAAGTGCAGAGTGATTTCTCAGTCCACCTTAGCATCAAAGCTAACATACAAAAAATACTCGGGAAAAAGTATTATTTTCTCCTTTGGGTAAACGGTAAACCAAGAGTGGAATTTTTTACCTTCAAGCATTATTTAACAGAAGCTAATGCTTTTTTTTATTCCAACTTGAAGAAGCCCAATATAACACATTTTAATTGTAAGACACCAAAACCTGCAACTATGGTGACTGATTTATCATTTCCTGTGTGAGATAACGCTTCAACTTGGCCATTCAAGACATTATCATGTCAGTCCAATGTTCCTAATCGCTCGAATAAAGTTTTATGTACAGATGATAAGAATCACCAACAATTAAAACCTGCTTTGCCATTTCCCTCTCTCTGTCCTTCAATTAAAACCTGTTTTGTTTTGTATTTTATCTTTTATATTAGGGTTGATTTTGTAATTTTTTTCTATGTTAAGGGTAGTATAGTCTTTTTAGTGTTAGGGCTCTATTTAAACTTGTTCTCTTCTTTGTAATACGTTATGTTGAATATACGAGATATGTTTTCTTCAAAAAAAAAATTAATAAAAAATAAAATACAAAACAAAACCCTATACTTTCACAGCCAAAGGCACTGTTTTCACTTAATTAGTGTTTCTTTTCCGTGTATCCTAACTAGTAAGTCAGATAAGACCTAGTTGGTAGGACACAATCCTTTTTGCTTCGTTAAAACTCTCTTATGGCACCTTGCTTTTATTCTCAATGCAGTAGAATAATCTGAAAGAAAGGTTATTAAGGCACTGTTTTCCCAGTTGAAAAAAATACATGCAACTTCAAATTCTAAGTTTTCAGCAGAATCCAGGACATGTTCATCCTGAAAAAGAAAGAGCTTGTTTGTGATGTTCCTGTAGAAACCAAAATGCAGTTCAATCTTTAACAAGCTATCGTGTTAATAGTGACAGTAATTTCTCTGCCTATACAAATTATCTCATTCTTCCTTTAAGTGGTTCTGTTACTATTTAGATGATTGGTAAAATCTTGGATTTTACATTCCCAGCATGTTCATCTCATCATCTTCAGGAAGGGTGGATAATGCAGGACATATAAGTAAAGAAAGACAAAGCCTATGGAATTCACACCTAAATAACCCTAGAAATCCACATATAGAGGGAAGTAAAGGCATCCACAACAATGCTCAAAAGAAATCAATTTCATGTCAAAACCATGAGAACAGTATCTGAAAGTCCTTTATATAAGCTCTTTCAAATGATAACTAGAAATGAAGATAAGTTCGTCCTAAAGAAACAATTAAAGCTACTAGATAATATCCTTATATAAATAACAACACAACAGATACATATCCTCCTGCATCCAATACAACTAGCCTAACGTGTTGAATATCAGTGGACCAAACACAAGGGTATGAATGAGGACTTTTCATGTCTTTAACCATCTATGTAAGCTTACGGAGCATGTGCATGAAAACCTGCTTAAACTTATTATGGTCTTGCCATCTATGTAAGCTAACGGAGCATGAGCTGGAAATCCTGCTTAAACTTATTGCCTCGCCATATAGTGTGAGACATGACGTGTTTTCAGCCCAGACCCTACTCCAAAAGTAACCATTGAAAACATTCACCAGTAATTTTTTGAGCATACCCAATACAGTACGTAGAAAGTCAAAGGGCATGTCTTCTCCTGTGCTGACCGATGCAAAAAACCTATTAGTTTTAAACTGCAAATTCCGCACTTTCCCATGAGATGCATCTGCAAAAAAAGATCACCAGTTTAAACTAGATTACAATACAATAATACTGGGGAAACTTCCAGCAGAGTCAACAGATAAAAACTGGTACAATAAAATTTGCAATAGACCTACTTTCCAATCATTGAATAGGTCCATAAGAGTCTTGGACTCTAAGCTAATTATCTACAAGTCACAAGATGTCTGCAACCTTGAACCGTAAGTTTAAAGAATGGTAAATTTAAATTTCCATGCACTCCTATCATGGAAGACTCTAAAACAAGTGCTTCTCAACGAAATTGCACCTCCATCTAGTTTTTCTGCACCGACTTTGCTAACACTACATGATAGACTTAGAGGTGGAGTAACGTAATCGCCGTGAAGGGAACATGCCCCGCTGTGATCGATTATTTGGCACCAGCCACTCCACAATAGGCTTCCTAAGAACTACAACTCAAGAGCATGTGCCTCTAAAACAAGTCCTTCTCAACGAAATTGCAGCTCCATCTAATTTTTCTGCACCAACTTTGCTAACGCTACATGATAGACTTAGAGGTGGAGTAACGTCCCAGTGAAGGGAACATGCCCTGCTGTGATCGATTATCTGGCTCCAGCCACTCCACGATAGACTTCCTAAGAACTACGACTCAAGAGCATGTGCCTCTGCTGTAGCCTACTTACATTGTCATGGTATAATTTTTCTTACTTCTGATAGGGATGATTTATGAATTCGATACTGTCTTTAAGACGAGCAGAATATGCATTTCCTCCGGATAGTATTGTAGAAACATGTGAGTAAATCTGGGTTAACATGTGAGTAAACATGTGAGTAAACATGACCCCCTTGCCTCCCCTCACCTTCAAAACCCAGTGAACATGTAGTATATAACAGGCCCCAAAGTACTTCACATAGTAATGTAGCACTGTAGCACCGACTTTCCAAGAAAACAGTGACAAATTTTTCACAATTGGCAAAACACCTGGGCTGGAAACAAAATTCTAAAAGCATTGGATAAAATTTTTGCAAGATTCGTTGGGATGTCTGGGGTCAACACTTTATAAAAGGTAATTCAGAAGCTAACAAAATAGAAAAGCCAACTCCTTGATATGAATGAACTTAAAACACGCATAACAAGATATACCCATGTCACATGAGAAATTCTTCAGTTCAAGAATACAATTTAAACATAATCAACAAGTAAGCCATCGTCCACATGCATGCGTGTACATATTGGGTTGGATGGTAGAAGCTATATATCACTGTGGATAACAAGAAATATTTCGGTTGTTCTAAAACAGTAAGAGTTCGACAAATTTTTTTTTAATGTTCTACAATGATGTCCAATCTTTGCCAAAAACTCTACCTACACTTTTCTCTAATGTATACGTGAAGTATTTATGATAGGTTCATTGAAGTTGTTAGCATGTACAGTACACAACGATATCGGCATTTCCCACCCAAAATTGGGTAACGCTTTGATTTTGTTTCTCTCTCTAACAAGAGCTTCTCTCTCTAACTGAGAGCTTCCTAGGGTTTTTATCCCTATCCTTTCCCGGCCTTCCACAGCCGCAGCCCTCCTCCCCCAGCCACCATCATCTCCCTCTTTCACTCCCTTCTTCCCCTTCTCCTCTCTCAACTCGCCTTTGCTGATTGATCACCTGGGGAGGTGGGGCGACCGCCTCTCGGCCCTACCTCCCCCACATCTCCACCGCCCCGCCACCCTTCTTCACCTCCCCGCCCATTGAAACCCATCCTCACCCCTAAATCTACTCCTTCCGCCCTCCTCCACCTCGCCACTTCAGCCTATTCCACCCTCCTCCATCTCGGTTCATCTTCAATCTCTACGCCTTCTCCGCCTTCTATGCTCTGGTTGGGTTTGATTGACGTCATGGTGAACTAGAGTGGCCCGGGCCCCTCCGGTGGATAAAGATCCAGATCCCGCAAGCGGCGGTCATGGTGTCTACTGGATGGCTCTCCCGGAGTTGTGACTCGTTTTGGCTCGGTGTAACTCTGGACTTGGTGCGACTCAGCATGGGTAACTCGGGCTACTCTGGCTTGGACCAGTTTTCTTTAGTTTTGGTTGATTTTTGTGGTCTTTGTTGATTAGTATAGTTTATTGGTTTGTTTGTGGGAGTATTTTCCGTTGATCGCCGTGGTTGCACAGGATGATGACCTTGTTGTCACTGCTAACCTATGCTTTCGCAGTCGGCCGATGATCTGTTGGATAGTATTTCCCATTGAGGTTTCATCCTGTGCTTAGTGGTAGGGTTTTGAGCTGTTATCCTTCGGGATTTCTACTTTCAGGTCGTAGACTGGTTCTTTGCCCAACACTGTGTTGTTGGGTCTGCCTTTGGCAGGGGTGCCATTGAGCGTACTAGTGTATGTGCTCTTGTCTAAATTTTGTAAGTTTTGGTTCATTCCTGTATCTCGTGATGAAATCTGTAACGCCCTTGGGCTTTATTTGAATGATATTGACTTGGTTAGATCAAAAAAAAAAAATTCTCCAATGGTAACATTTAACAAGAATTGAACCACATGCCAGTTCTCCACATATTTCACTGCGGAAAATATTAAAAACAAAAGAAGGCATTTCAAACCTGCATAGCATTATTGTCCTATACTAGACCATCTAAAAATAACTCAAACCCCTGCAACAAAGTCTAACCCATACTTGACATCGAAATAAAATTTCACAATTCCAAAACCTGTATTTTCACTCTCACTCTCTCTTATGCTCAAAATCGAAATGTCAAAAAAGAACTAACTTAAGTTACCTGATAAAACCATGCTAGAGCTTTTTGAGTCCGCTGCTAGTGTAAGAGGGGCCATCTGAAGGTCGAAGAAGTTCTATTTAATCTACAGAATTAACGAAGAACTTCAAATGATATGAAAAATTCTCGCAACAAATTGAAAACTTTAAACCGTAACGCCAGAGCAGATGCAAATTCACAAGTATTTTGGTGATTGTATACGCCAAGTCCTATGAGAGAGAGAGAGAGAGAGAGAGAGAGAGAGAGAGAGAGAGAGAGAGACCAGTGTAGGAGTGGCGAAATTCAAGTTTGAAGTGTTTGTTTGGAGTGGTGGGTAAGATAGAGGAGAGTTTTGTTTGGAAGGATTTGCAGCAGTAGTTTTCTTCTTTAAAAAAATGGTAACATCCCTTTCCATGGTAGGAAATGGTCTTGCAGCAGTAGCTTTCTTCAAAAAAAAAATGGTAACATGCCTTTCCATGGTAGGAAGTGATGAGATATTTTGTACTTTTTCGTAATTCCTGGTCAAACATCAATAAGTGATTTGACAAGAAACTCTAACCCTTTTTTTCCTTTTCTCCTCAAATCTTTCGAATCCAAAGGGACTATAAATGTCACCAAGTAGTTATGTTTTTCAGCGTAGAGCAAGGGTAAGAGCATAACTCTAAAATACAGCTCAGAACATAGTTATATTTAAAGCCGTTTGATATACCACATGTATCGGAAAATACTAGATACACTTTTGTCTAGAGTTGTGTCCGAAAGTAGTATTCCTAGACTTTTCCTTCTCGAAACCGATTCATTCACAATCAACATTATTCATTTTTTATGTGAGTTCTACACTCACTATATCGTATCGTGTTCGAATCATGTTATTTGAGATTTTTAAGGTGAAACAAAAAAACTAACCACACAACAATCTCACAAAGGGGCACCACCCTCTGTGAGAGTGTTGTGTGGGTAATTAACCGTCGTATACCTTGGTAACTTTTCCGACGGACAAAGTCCCAGCGGCGGAAATTGACGCCATCAAGAAGTTCAACTCTTTACTCTGTTACACACACCGCCAACGAGAGAGAGAGAGAGAGAGAGAGAAGTTTCCAGGGCGTGGAAGAAGGGTGGGGCAGGGTTTCGCGGGGAAGATAACGGCCTCAAATTTTCTGGATTTCTCTTCATTGACCGTACTACCCCTACCATGGGAGTTTTAATTGGGTGTCCAAGGGCATCTTTATCGGATACACCAAAAAAAAAAAAAAAATTTAACCTCAAAAAAACTTTTTACCAAGGAGTTAATAGCACCCAGTAAATTTCGAATCTTGAACCTTAAAAGAGGAAACTAAAAACTTGACCATAAAGCCAACCCCCGGGATTAAGGGCTTTCTCCTCTTTCCGTGTTCTTCAACGGCCCGATTCTCATTCCCTTCACCGTTCTACCGTTTACATCCGGAAGTAGGAACGAATCAACGAGCCAAAAACCTTGTTTGTTTGAAATTTGGATTTATGCAGGAAAAAATAAGAGGAAAAGCAAGGAGATTGAAGTAAAAGCTCAGTTTTTTTTTTCTTGTTTTGTCGGTTGGATTGAGCCAACGAAGAGAAAATAAAACCATGACCATTTCATCTTGTTAGTTATCTAACACTGCAGTATGCAGAACTAATATTCGGGTTCCAATTTCCTTTCAATTTCCGGAACTGCGAAGTCTGGGGAAACCCAGTTCTACATATGGGGAGGCCTAAGGAACTCCTGAGAGACCAAAACACATATCAATAGTGGCTCTCTACAGGTCCAATCATGCAGCATCGTAAAACGGGTATTCGTAAAAACACAAAATTACTGAAAAGTAAGATGCAAATAAACGGAACTTAAGACATTTGTGAGTTCAATGCGAAAATGGGGACAGTTGAATCTCAAAGAAGTTCACAAATAACTACAGGCAAACAAAAAAGGATTGAGCAGTCACGTGCATCACTTAGGCACAATCTAACAGCCGAAAAGGCATGTCAATACAAGCACAAGTACAATTAAAACAGCCGAAAATGCTCAAGAAGTAGCCCCTAGCAGACCCTTCCGGATTTGTCGTAATGCAATCCATGGCAAGGGTATAACCAACCTCCAAAGTCACCGGCATTTGGCAATGGGATACGCCCCAGATGCTGATAAACACTAATAGCCTGATGCCAACTTCTACGGAAGAGAGGTATCAACGCTAATAATAAACATTTCATAAGAAAATCCCCTTTTTTTTATTCAAAAAGGTATCGATGAAATTTTGAACAGTCATTTAAACCTTTTTCTTCCAAGAAAGAGATTTCCTGAAAAATCCGTCAATAAATGACGAACTCCATGAAACAAATGATAGGACAGGGCTAAGGTACTAATCTCGAGGGAGAGTAGGATGAGCTTTGATGAAGAAAATAAGAATTGGTAGAAACTCTCAAAGGTGAAGCAAATCAAACCTGCTTTCAGACAAACAAGATAAAAACCCAAAACCATAGTGGATAGGAAAGCTCCGGTGATTCTATGGAAAATTGAAAACGTCGAAGTGAGTTGTGGCTTATAAATAGGAAGATGAGGAGATAACGGGCGAAGGATATTCATGATATTAACACTAGCAGAGTCATCCTGTGGAAGGGAGGAGAATGCTCGCTTATAAATGGGAAGATGAGAAGATAAAGGGCGAAGGATATTCATGGTATTAACTCTAGCAGAGTCATCCTGTGGGTCCCGAAGGGAGGAGAATGCTCGCTTGCTGGGGTTGCCTGGGGGATAAAGCTCGTGGTGGTGATCGTCGTACACAATTTTTGAGGCGGGATTCTTGACAGCTGCCACAGCAGCTGGGATGTCTGGGATCTTACCCATGTCACGTGCAGTAGCCAGGGAATCAGAAGCAAATCCTGAAACATCAAATTCACCAATGTAAAGTTTATACATTCGATGTTTAGTTATTTTAGAAGTTGGTTGCGGTTTAAGCAAGCACGTCAATCAAATTGAAATGCAAGGGGAAAAAAAGGGTCAGTAGAAACTCAAACAAATGTAAAGGCATTTTAACCATGCGAAAACTGAAAGGAAAATGAATTATGATGCAAAAATATCAAATCCTTCCATCATCATTACACTCAAAGTGGAGAGGAAGCATTTATTTGCTAAAACAAAAGCACCATACTGATGACCAAACTTATTTCGCTTAACAGGGTGAAAGAAAACTGTATGTCCAGGATTTTTTTCACTTTCTAGTAGGAGAACACCTAAATCAAACAAGCAAAGAAAGTTATCACCATATTTATATTCAGACAAGAACTATAAAAGCTTAATGATTGATTCTATTAACCCCTATTGATTCTATAAAAGCTTAATGATTGATTCTATTAATTATGAGAGGATGGGCATTAGGTGAGTAGCGAAGTATGGAAAAAAGGGCAGGCATACCATATTATTGCTAAATCAAAGATCATATCAACGCTCAATGGAGCCAAAATTTCCAAGTGGCTCTTCAACGGGAACATCCCAATGAAAATGTACATTGCTTTCATCCCTCACTCCTTCAAAGGACTGCATTTAGCAACTTTCATCCGGTGCAATGAATAGGTTAAGAACATGTTAGAATACTTTTCCCCCTTTAGTTTCTGTTTTCACTTTATTTTTTTTCTTGCATGCGTGAAGGAGCGGAGGGATAAGAAGTGAGCAAGTCGCTTTACAACCACTCATCTCATAGCCTCAAAATTGGTTGGCCTTGGAACTCACTCACTACTAATGAAAGCATCAAAGAGATAACCAATTAGCACACAGCCCTCTCCAAAATAATGCAAACTTTCACATGATATTCCTAACAAATCCCTTGTATTACATACATCTCTTCCCTAACATCCCCTTTGACCGAGGGGTTTGATAAGAAAAGAAAAGAAATTATTAGAGTTCTCGGCAAATCACTCATTTGGATTGAGTAATTTTGTGTGAATAGAGAGAGAAGGTACAAGGATGCTGAGTACTTTTTAATTGGTTCTTTTCCCTTTCTCAAACTCCAAACGGGCCATAAAACTACACCACTTCTATCAGATCAGAATACATAAAACAAAAAATCAAGTCGATCCACTTGACAAATCAAAAGATACAGAGGCGAAAAGACGAAAAATAAATCTAACCCCAATTGCGAATTCTGTAACTCAGAAAATTTACAAGAACAAAAAAAGGTGTAAGGTCTAACCTTTGATCTGTTCCAGTAAATACGGGTGGGGCGAATAGACGGATCTGGTGGATCCATCGGAGGGTGAATCTGAAGCGTTGACCGGATTCCTAGAGAAGAAGGCGGAAGATGATGAATGAGCGGACCTGCATAAGAAAGAAGAAGAGATCCTCCTCCCCGCAACTCTCAACATCTTTTTTTGCTGGGATTTCTAGGGTTTCACTCCGATCGGATTTGCTCTTCTGGGAAAGAGAGGAGAATGGATAAAGACAGAAAACGAAATTCTAACTAGTTATTGTGCACGGTAATTGATTCTAGATAGCAAATCTAAGAAATCAAGATTGCGTAAAGCCTGATGGAGTACTAAATAGGATCGCATGATAGACTTAGAAAGTCAGATGAACTCATTATTGACTTAAAAAAATCTTCAGATCTCTGGCACATGAAGTATTTGTTACATCAGAAAAATATGCAGAGTAGATAATCTAACGCCCACGTTTTCTACATATAAAGACAATCACCAAATCTGATTTTCCTGAGCTAATTAATGTTTCCACAAGACATGCTTCGACCTGTTAACAAAAGGAAAAAAAAACAGCCAACTTAACGTATTTCGCCCAAATTGATCTTGACTAATTTTTTCGCCCAAAACCGTACCCAATGGACTGACAAACAAGGCGTATGCATAGTTCATCCATTTGAACACTTGTAAGTGTAGTTTTCAGATCTAAGAAACGAGAGAGACATGGTTGAAGTTTTTCAGATCTAGAAACCGAGAGAGAGGGTTGTAGTTTTGAGATCTAAAAAACGAGAGAGAAGGAGAAAACAAGGGGGAGAAAACGAGAGAGAGGAGATGATTACCTGCGTTTCGGCGTGAAGATCCGTCTTCGAGAGAGAGCGAGAGAGCTAGGCGTCGTCTGGTGGTAGAGAGGAGGAGGAGCGGCGGATGAAGTTTGAGAGGGAGAGAATAATACATCGGCCTTGTTCGTTTTGGTTTTCAAGAACCGATTTTCTCAATTATTATTTTTATATTTAAATATTATTTTTATTTTTTTCTTTATCTCTCTAATCATTAATATCTATTTTTTAATTATTATCCTTATTTTTCCTTTTAATCATTACAAAAATCAAAACTCAAAACTCAAACCAAACACAACTGATGATTTTAGGTTTAGAAACATTTCAGTCGCAATTTTGTAGTAACGTGTGTTTTTATCCTTGATTAACAGTCCCACCCCCGGTATTACACAATACCCCCCATACACAAAGATTAACTTTGTCCTATGATTGTTAATCCCACGCGATTTTTTGGGAACCAAACGTGGGACTGCACGGGATTAGGTGCGAATAGTCCTATACCAGGCACCTAATTCCCGAATCAAACGAGGCCTAAACAGATTCCTCTAGATGTTGGAAACGGAGGTTAAATCGGCAAATAAATCGTTGTTCAGTTGCGTACTATTTTGAATTTTTATTTTTTATTTTATTTTTATTTTTTTGTCATTCGTTAATCCTAATCTACTCTATCTTACGGGACTTGGAGAGGGGATAAGTGTTTACGAGAATCAAATCATGCCCATGTGCATGGGAGTACAAGGGAGGCACCAACTGCACTCCACTCCACTCCACTTGTCGTACTATATTAAATGAGTCGATAAAAAAGTATAGTACTAGGAGTAAACATGTGGTCACGGTTCGATTCCCACAGATTGGGTGCATTTAGCTTCATTTATGCACTCAAATTTTGGTATTAGTCGCTCGAAGGTATCTGTTTTAATTAGTGGAGGTCCAAAGTTTAAAGTGAGGGATTTGGAATAGGGATGGCAATGAATCGGTTTGGTTCGGGTTTTGCGATTACCATACCTAAACTCAAAGTATTTATCTATACCCAAATCCAAACCAATATCCGATGGGTATGAATTTTAGTGCACCATAACCAAACCATATAAATTTGGATTTTATCATACCGCACCAAACCCATTAATATTCATTTCATTCATGAACATGTGAAGGAAAATAAAATATATTAAAATAAAAAAGTAACATACATATGATTTTACCGTTAAACATTTAGATTCCAACATAATCAAATGAAATAACTAAATTATAGACTTTCTTAAGTGGTTCCTATAAAGACTCTTGTTTATGGGATTTGAGAGGAATAAGGAAGGAGATGAAATGAAAAGTCACTGAAAGTTATGAATTGAAAATTAAAAATTACATGTATATAAAAATATAATGTGTGTGTGTGTATAATATTATGTGGATCGGTTTGGGTTTGGGTTTGGCCAAATACTTGCTAAGACCAATCCCAAATCCAAACCCACCGGGTATCATGTTTTGAAAACCAAATCCGCCCCATGGATAGGAAAAAATATAAAAAAAACCACCCCGATATGGTCGGTTTGGTTCGGGTATCCATTCGTTTTGGGCGGAATTGTCATCCCTAATTTGGAACCAGAGTTATGTCGCTAAGAGCATCTCTAGCGCTGACTTGTTTTTTGTTTTTTTGTTTCTCAAATTTGAGTAAAATTTTGATTTGACACGTTCACTCTAATCACAAACCTATTTTTCACTCAAATTTGCTTTTTTTAAAAAAAATATAAACATTTTGCATGTCTCATTCACCTCACGCACTATCATAACTCAAAAAACAATAGAGACTTCAAATTTGTAATTCAAACTCAAAGACAAGTTTTGATTGATGGCCCAGATTTCACATTGAGAAACTGCCACCTCCATCGACCACCACCAACAATCACCACCGCCTATCACCAAAAAATAGCCGTTGGAAATTGGGTTCAAGGTTTGGGTCTCCCTTGATTTAGGTAAGAATTTGAGTAAAACTCAATTTGGTATGGGTTTGATTCACTGACTGGAGGTGGGTTTTGGGAGTTTTTACTCAAATTTTAAATTTAGTTTTGAGTTTGAGTTATGGCTGATGGTGCTCTAAGTAGTCTAATATGATTTTCCTCTCCTTCGCTAGCAGTAGCCGGATGAACTCCAACCTAAGATCATCCACATTGGCCCAATCAAAACTCAAACGTTGTTACTTGTTAACATTAGTAATGTTTGTTCAAAAAAGTGCTCACATTAGAATAACCAAACTTAGCAACCTCTTAGCAATTAACCAAATTTTGGCTTTTTGATAACCAAACTAGCAACATTTTGCCAATAACCAAATTTAGTGGACCCCACGTCTTCTCAATCAAGTTTAATCCAACGATCTGTCTTCCCTTTGTATCTCTCTTATTGGTGGGTGAAACTCAATCTCCACTTTAACAAGTAGCTTTTGCATTTAAAATTGTTGGTCACTTTATGGATTTAACAAATGCTCTCCACTTTCACTTACTCCCTCCGTCCCATAATTTTAGTCCCCTACGAAATTACGTGCAATTTTCAAACTAAAAAATAACGCATCTATAAAATAATTTTTGGATTTTTTTCGCACCGTTTAAAAGTTCACAATGAGATCTATCAAACAAGATCCATATTGCTGAACAAATTATGTTCATAAGTACATTATTTTTTAGTTTGAAAATTGCATGTAATTTCGTAGGGGACTAAAATTATGGGACGGAGGGAGTATTTTACTAAAATGCTAGTCAATACAGATCATTAGATTGAGGAGGAAAAAATTAACCGTTGGATTAAACTTTTCCCAACTCATTTTGATTAGGCCATTGTAGAGCATAAGGTTGATTTAGTCATACACTAAATGGATATCAAAAGAAGATGTGGCAACTTTTGATTATTCAATTTTAGTTAGTTCATTGTGGATGCTCTAAGCTTCAAGGATACGTTGCTCCAATCCGAAGAATTGGCTCGATGGTCTAGGACTAAAGCTTAAAGGATCTTGAGTTCAATTCTCGTGGAAGGGTGCTCGACTAACATCCTATCGTCCCGTGAAAAAAGAAATTGAGACTAATTAATTCTTGATATGAATTGTTTATTTTATACCTCAATATATTTTCACTGTCCATGGCAAAAATTATATCGGTCATACATCAATATTCAAATTTGCCCCGAGAGACGTGAAAAGTTATACTTTAACTATCTATTTCTCTAAAGATAAATATGATTTAATCACGCTTATGTTGATGTCAAGCCAACTCTTTTTCTTTTTCTTTTTTTTCCCGGAGATGATGAACATATTGATACATCCATAATGAACAACTCAGGTTGCCAAATAGGATGGAGACCAAATCTCAAGGGGTTGGCAAAGTGTATTGCCTTGGGACTTAAAAGTTTGCTCCCATCAAGGTTCAAGTTCGATTCTCCTTGTCAGCAATCTCTTGGGGCCACTTGGGGTTATGTCTAGTCGTTACTTCCAGGGGCTCGGAATTAGTCGAGGTGCGAGCAAATTGGCTTGGACATTCGATTATTTTAAAAAAAATTAGGATGGAGACCATAATGAATCTCGTTTTCAGGTAATGAACAATGCGAGAAAATCATCAAATGAGAAGACCTTGGTTCTTGTTGCACTTAAAAAAAAATTGGAGGGCCTATAATGAGGGGACTCACTACAGAGGTGTAGTGGTTTCCATCCGATCGTCCATCTCGGCACTGACGATTCGGATCAATCCGAGCCGTCCATTGTTTATATTAAAATCCGAGCCTTCGTTCCCAAGATGAACAGCAGGATGGGCTCACTACACCCTTGTTGTGAGCCCCTCACTATAGGACCCCCAGTTCCGAATTATAGTACGTGGAAACAAGTTCAGCTAAAAGTTCCAGATATTATGCAAAATTTAAAGAAGCAAAAGAGGTTCTTACTATTGTGCGGCGGGGCCACAGAGACAGGAACGCACACAATCAGATAGATGTAATTATTGAATATTGATTCGAAGAACAAAATTAAGTGTGAAATAAACCCAATTAACCAAACCAAACATGAAATAAGGGCGAATGCTTAACTAACAAAAGCTACAAAGAAGAATTCTGTAGAAAAAATGGCTTTACTAACAAAACGAATGCTTAAAACGAACAAAACGAATGCTTAAAAAGAGCTACAAAGAAGAATTCTGCAGAAAAAATGGGAAGATGAGGAGATAAAGGGCGAAGGATATTCATGGTATTAACTCTAGAAGAGTCGTCCCGTGGGTCCCGAAGGGAGGAGAATGCTCGCTTACTGGGGTCGCCTGGGGGATAAAGCTCGCGGTGGCGATCGCCGTACACAATTTTTGAGCCGGGATTCTTGACAGCTGCCACAGCAGCTGGGATGTCTGGGATCTTACCCATGTCACGTGCAGTAGCCAGGGAATCAGAAGCATATCCTGAAACATCAAATTCACCAATGTAAAGTTTACACATTCGATGGTTAGTTATTTTAGAAGTTGGTTGCAATTTAAGCAAGCACGTCAATCAAATTGAAATGCATGAAAAAAAAAAAAGGGATCAGTAGAAACTCAAACAGATGTAAAGGCATTTTAACCATGCGAAAACTGAAAGGAAAATGGATTATGATGCAAAAATATCAAATCCTTCTATCATCATTACACTTAGGCCCGGCCCCGAGAATTTCGTGGTCCCACACAAAAATGTAAAATCGGGCCCTATGTTTTTCCTAAAAGAAAAAAGTTACAAGACCAACATTAACTTCAAATGATAGATACTTTGTTCTATATGTTGTTTTTTTGTAGTTTGTGTCATTCAATAAAACATAGTTTCTTGTCGTAATTTTTATTGTTATTGCAACAACAACAAAAATTGAAATTGGCAATTTGATGCGAACATTTACAAATACATACGAAATTTTTTATTTATTTTTTCTCTAATGATGACAGTAACCGAATATTTTAAGAAAGTTGACAGACAATATGGATGCAGTGGAAGTATATATTCACAATTGAGTTCTTATAATATGGTAGTTTTGAACTTAGAATAATATTTATATCCTTAATCACACATTTGAAAGACTTTTTCGTGGTAATGGAAACTAGAAACTTAAGGAAACAACCTTTTAAAAGATTAAATGAATTAATACAAATCTTTTCTAGCAAAAGAGTCTACCCAAGCCAAAATGAGTGGGTATTTTTCAAATATTATATATTTTAGTATCTATTTCGACTATTTTAGTGAAGAGGTATATAAAATAAAATAATTTAACGAAACCATAAAAGAATAACTATAAATACATTTAATAAAAGAAACATTGTAACCTTTCATACTAGAGAAATCTGATAGGAAGGGAAAAAAAGAAAAAAAAAAAGGAAAAAAGGAGAAAGCAAACTAATGTACTGGAGGGAAAAACAGGCAGGGAAGAAAAAAAGGAGAAAAAAAAGGAAAATTGCAGGAAAAAATAGGCCCTCTCATAAGAATTGAACACTGGTCTAATCCCAGAAAGAAGGAAACTTTTCCGCTGGGCCACGCATCTCTTTAGTTGTATTTTGGCTGCATTTTTTATTTATTACTTGCTCGCATATGTATACCTACTTAGGGGCCCCAATTTTGGGCCAAATGTTGGGGGCCCCAGACCCAGGCCTACTGGGCCAATGCCCATGACCGGGCCTGATTACACTCAAAGTGGAGAGGAAGCATTTATATGCTAAAACAAAAAGCACCATACTGATGACCAAACTTATTTCGCTAAACAGGTTGAAAGAAAACTGTATGTCCAGGATTTTTTCACTTTCTAGTAGGAGAACACCTAAATCAAACAAGCAAAGAAAGTTATCACCATATTTATATTCAGACAAGAACTATAAAAGCTTAATGATTGATTCTATTAACCCCTATTGACAACAACTGTACTATTAATAACAACAAAAGAAGGAATCCAAACAGCAAAAACAAGCCGGCTGAGGACAAGTAAATCGCTAAAGGGCTAAACAAACAATTGATTGGCAAACTACGTGCAAGGTACTACACTGTCTTGGAACCTTGTTACTACCGACAACCAAAGATCAATGGTTGTGCAGAATCCTCTTCCACCATTGAGTGATGTTTCCCCAGCGATGACGGCTACTCCAAAGAGAGCTACACATGAAGAGAAAATATAGGTCCAACAACCCCTGCATATGCAACGGTAGCCCAAAGAGGGTAACCCAGTAGACGAACGGATTAAATCAATAAACCGTGCATAAGCTACAACCATTTCCAAAGCTAAATGGGATCCAATCATCCAAAAGTGTGGAAACATGTAGCATGAAGGGGAATCAATGAAGGAGATGAATTGGGCAGAGAGGAGGTGGAGACAGTGTGAAGAGGGTAGCGGTAGCCGGTGAGTCATGAAGCAGGTGGCCTGTTTTAGACCATTGCAGTGGCTGGTTTGCTTTACAAGTGAGGTGAGGGGGTTTGGCCCTTAGTCCCATTATTGATTGATGATGGGTTAGGAGAGGTGGGGGAGGAAACCCTCTTGGTGCATCTGGAAACACAGCCAGAGGTGTTGTCCAACTGGGTTCGGCGGAATCAATTAATTATGAGAGGATGGGCATTAGGTGAGAAGCGAAGTATGGAAAAAAGGGCAGGCATACCATATTATTGCTTAAACAAAGATCATATCAATGCTCAATGGAGCCAAAATTTCCAAGTGGCTCTTCAACGGGAACATCCCAATGAAAATGTACATTGCTTTCATCCCTCACTCCTTCAAAGGACTGCATTTAGCAACTTTCCTCCGGTGCAATGAATAGGTTAAGAACATGTTAGAATACTTTTCCTGTAAAGACCCGTTTTTTTTAGTAATAAGATTAATAGAGTTAATTTACTTATTTGTGACTAAAAGTATTAATTAGGCTATTTAGATTGTTCCTAACATCTAGATAACTATCTAGGAAAAATAAAATAGAGATAGAGATAATTATCTATCTGTTGGTTTGTTTGGAAAAAAAAAAATAGGAAGAAAATGCTTTTGTATTTATCTTAACCACCATTATCTCCACTTCCCATAAAACTCTTTCTCTTCTATCTCTATAACTACCCACTTCCCTTCAAACTCTCCCATAACTCTACAAATTTCTTTACCACTCAAATTCTTCTTCTTCCCTATAAACAATCCAAACTTTTGCAGCAATTCTCCTTCTCTCCCTCACGGCTGATTTCTCGCCCTCGCACTATCGGAATTTAATTGTTCACAATCTCCAACGTTTCCAATTTTTGTTAACGCGCTTGAATCGACGGAGGAAAGGTAGGGAATTCTAAACCTAACCATTACTTTAGTTACTGTTTTTTATAGTTAGTGAGTATGTGGAGAAGTGTAGAAAATTTATACACCAAAAACTAGATCATTATCGAATGGGTAGTGAAAGTTTGACGTTGAATAATCGGGTTTTCTGGGTACTGTATTCTGTTCGGCAGTTTCGGGTCTTTTCCGAGTTGATTCGGGAAAAACTCGAAACTGAAAAATTGTAGATCTTGAAAAATTAAGCAGCTTTGATACAGAACTTGTCTCGATCCAAGTTAAGTAGAATTTTATGCGATTTTTCAAAGTTTCTGCTGTAGTGTATTACGAGACAGATTGCAGATTATTTTTAAAATCCAATTTCGACATCTTTAATGAAGGATTTAGAACCTGGGTAAAACATGGAATCAGTTTGTAACGTAAAGATTAATGTTTCTGTAAAATCTCGTGATTTATGGAGTTAGTTTGCTATTTTTAGTAGATTGATAATGTTTCTGTTTTACATGTTATGTTAAATTTCTCTTTTTGTGATTATTTTAATTTTGTCGTTATGTCGGACTTATGTGATTAATGACCCACGTGATGCATGAACCCAATTGTTAAGTACTTATTGATCGAAGTGTTAAAGCTTAAGAATGATTGGATTTAATCGCGATATTGGGGTTGGGACATGTCCGGTATGGGTCTTGAGCCTTGCGCAGTTTATACTTTTAGGTAGCTTTGCTGTGTGATCGGGCACCGGAAGTATACTGTGGGTGGGAATCGATGCCGGATAGAGATTGATCAATGGGTGATCAATCGTGGGCTATGCACAGTATACCCCGAGGTGGCTTTGCTGTGTGATCGAGCACCTGAGGTGTACTGTGGATGGAAGCCTGTGCGCAGTGTACCCCGAGGTGGCTTTGCTGTGTGATCGAGCACCTGAGGTGTATTATGGATGGAAGCTTGTGACAGAAAAGTATAAGTTCAAAGTTGAAACGAGATCAATAGAATTTTGTGAATTCTTTGTGTTGAGGAATGATGTAAAAAAATTTAGTATTTCATATGAAATAAAATTTCGGTTATGTGTGTAATTGTTGCTTGAGTAACTTTAGTAAAGGGGTGGCTTAAGGCGCCCTACTGAGTGTAATTTTACCACTCACGGTGCTGCTTTTTGTGGCCCTAGTGTCCCCAACGTCAGGTACAGAAGGAGATGAGGAGCCGCCTGCTGATTACGAGGCGATGGAGCAGCTAGATGAGACTCAAGTGGCGGACCCATGGCTTTATCAGTAGAATTAGCTAGATGGCTCTGTCATTTTATTCCCGTTGGATTTTTTTTAAATAAATGTTTAAGTTTTTCAGACAGTGTTCGAATTCAATTTATTTCAGTTGTAATAAGTTAGTTTACTTATAAATTTTCACAAAAAAATTTATTACGTATTCTTTGGATTTTCTTTTTATGAAGTTGGTATTTTATAAAAATAATTTTGCAATTTATTTTTTTTTACGTACCCAATTTTCGGGGCGTTACATTTCCCCCTTTAGTTTCTGTTTTCACTTTTTTTTTTCTTGCGTGCATAAAGGTGCGGAGGGATAAGAAGTGAGCAAGTCGCTTTACAACCACTCATCTGATAGCCTCAAAATTGGTTGTCCTTGGAACTCACTCACTAGTAATGAAAGCATCAAAGAGATAACCAATCAGCACACAACCCTCTCCAAAATAATGCAAACTTTTTTTTTTTTTTCCTAACAAATCCCTTGTATTACATACATCTCGTCCCTAACAGCCCCTTTGACCGAGGGGTTTAATAAGAAAAGAAAAGAAATTATTAGAGTTCTCGGCAAATCACTCATTTGGATTGAGTAATTTTGTGTGAATAGAGAGAGAAGGTACAAGGATGCTGAGTACTTTTTAATTGGTGAATAGAATTACCAAGCAAATCATTGAAGCTACTCCTCCTGATTTCCTTCCTAATCCTCAAGTGGAGGATGAGATCCTTTGGACTCCTTCTGCTACTGGATTTATACTACCAAGTCTGCTTGGGATGCAATTAGGCCTATTGGTCATAAGAAGCCTTGATGCTTTGTTGTTTGGTTTAACCGAAATGTGCCAAAATGGGCCTTTATTGTGTGGCTAGCTTGTTTGAAGAGATTAGCTACTAAAGACAGACTCAAGGTTTGGGATATGACTGTTCCTGTTTCATGCTTCTTGTGCAACCAAAGAGATGAGAGCCATGCTCACCTTTTTTTTTTTTTATTTATTGTAGTTTCTCTAGAGTTGTGTGGTCCGATGTTTTGCAGAGTAATAACGTTCAGTGATGCCCTAATGACTGGAATTTTGAGATAGGTTGGGCTAGTCTCCACTTGAAAGGCACAGGGTTCAGTTTCACTATATGTAGACTGGCCTTGGCAGCAACTCTTTACCTCCTTTGGCGTGAAACGAATTCCAGGATTTTTCTTCAGAAGCTTTGCTCTGTTGCTAATGTTAATTCTACTATCATTGCAGATGTTAAGGGAAGGGTTTGCTCTTGGGGGAAAATTCCTTACACAAGTGCAAATGCAACTATTTGTCAGAACTGAAATGTTCCTTCTTCTTTCCTTTGTAGCTCTAGGAATTAAGGCTTTTGCCTAGTTTGTTGCTTTTTTGGTTGTTTGGTTGTACTCCTATGGTTTGGCCCTGGAATAGAGAATTTCTTGTGATCTGTTAATAAAATCTTAACTTACCCAAAAAACAAAAATCTTACTCCAATAAAAAAGAAAAGAACTGAGATATCGACCTGTCCTTTTGTTCAAGTTCTACTTTTTGTAAATTTCACTTCATATAGGGATCTTCTGAAGTTATCAACCACAATATCCCCAAATTTATGTAACAAGGGCCAAAGGGATGCCAATTATCAAGTAATAGTACAAAAACATTCCCACCATTCCCAACAATATACTTGATAAGAGGCTGGCTCACAGATCTAAGCTTGAACAACTTTCTCATGGTTCAAGAAAAGTCACGAGGAACATTTTAGATTTAAAAACATACTTTTTACTTAAATTTCTCTTGTCAAGATTAGCTAGGCAAAAAATAATGAAGATAGTAAAATTCAATAATGTTGGAAACGTTCTGTAAGCGAAGTCTACTTTCTACATAGGAAAATGCTTCTGATACATGTGGATACAAATTTGAATACAGATGTCTTCATACCCACATGCATCGGGAAATTTCGGACATGTCTATGTCTCGTTATTTGTGTTGGTAGCATCTTCTTTTAGAAATTCCAAACATAGTATCTCTATCCGTGGGATTGTTACGTGGAAAGAGAGATTTTGTTACAAGAACCACAGCCATGGGCTAAATATGGAGCTTCTCCCAGCCCCTATTTTTCTCGTACAAAACCACCAAGCTGTGATCGTCCATCATTCTCTCTCTCTCTCTCTCTCTCTCTCTAAACTCCCTCAATTCCATGAGTCTATTCTTCCTCCAAGGGGCCAGTGACCCCAACAATCTTTTCTCCTCAAAACCACCGTCAACCTATAACCAACACCCATTCACAACCATCATCAATCATGGCTCGAGCCATGGTTCTGTTATGGGCATGTTCTCTCCTCCTCGTATCGGTCAACGTGGCCGAGGCCGTTGGCGTGAACTGGGGATCCCAATCGTCCCACACCCTCCTCCCTAGCGTGGTGGTTCAGTTGCTCAAGGACAACGGAATCGATAAGGTCAAGCTATTCGACTCCGATTCCTGGATTGTTACGGCCTTTGCAGGGACCGGCATCGAGGTCATGCTTGGTATTCCCAATAATGATCTCAAAAGATTAAGTGGGGACTATGGTGCAGCCCAGGAGTGGGTTAAAAAAAATCTCACCAAGCATCTTTACGATGGAGGTGTCGATATTAAGTAAGAAAAGTACTTTTGTTTGAAAAACTACAAATGATTTTTACCCTCCTGTTTTGCTATTACCACAAATGCTTATGTATATATATTCGTATCCGGTAAAGGATCCTTTACTTTTTTTTCCTTGCAGACCTCGTAGCTCCTGATCAAATCTTGATGGTCCAAACTGTTCAATGTGTTTAAAACGTATTCTTAAGGGTCCCCGCGTGGAATCACCAAAAAAAAAAAAAAAGACCGGGAAGGACTTGATCCGAGCAATTTTTCGCAAAACATGTTTTAAACATATTAAATGGTTCAGATCAAAATTCGATCGGGAGCTATGAGGTCCGCATGGAAGGAAAGTAAGGTATCCTTTACTTGATCCATGCACGGTGTATCTATACATATATAAACACGTAGTATAGTAGCAAAATATTTTGAGAAAACATTCTTTACACCGGCGGTGTAAACTAAAGTTTTCTCCAAATCGATATTTAGTATCTTAGCACGTGCTCTACGAGTTCAAACCCAAATTTACGTAGATTGAAAACCTATATTTATATTGTGACTTAGGTTTTTCTCCAAAAAGTACGGATTTTACATTGTCAATACAGCTTTACCCTAAAAGAATTACCATAATACTATATATTTTTGCCTCGTAAAAGATTAAAATTGCATCATAATACGTTTCTCATGCTTGATCTTTTAAATTTGGTAACCCTCAGAACATTTTGTGGCTCTGCAGCCGGATATAATATAGCATCAGGGCCGTTCGAAAGTGTATTGGACAGCCCAGATCAAAACCCTCTCTCTCCTCGTTTCTCCCACTTTCTCTCTCTTGTTTCTCTCTTCATAATTCGGACCGTCCAAAACTGAAATGAACGGCCCAGATCGCGCACGAGATTCTGTTTGTTTTTCGCTTTGCCATTAATACAAGGAGCTTCTTTTGCAGGTACGTAGCTGTTGGCAATGAGCCATTTTTGAAGGCATACAATGGCTCAAACATAAAGACTACTCTCCCAGCAATGCAAAACATCCAAAAAGCTATTAACGAGGCTGGCCATGGCGACGAAGTGAAGGTCACCACTCCCCTAAATGCCGACGTTTATGATTCCGCCGGAAGCAAATTACCGTCGGCAGGCGATTTCCGCTCCGATATAAGAAGTCTTATGGTGGAGATCGTCCAGTGGTTGGACTCCAATAAGGCCCCTTTCCTTGTCAATATCTATCCGTTTCTTAGCCTCTATCAAAATCCTGATTTTCCCGTTGACTTTGCCTTCTTTGATGGGAACGCCAAGCCAATTCAGGACAAAGGTAACGTTGGAAAGAGTTAGCTAGCTTTAATTTTTTTTTTTTGGGTCATTATTGAACTTTTTCCCTCAATGCGATCATTTTTTTTAAGGAGTTCATCACTTATTTCGCGACGAAATCCTCAACAGGTATCTCATACACTAACATGTTCGATGCGAATTTCGATACCCTTGTTTGGTCACTCAAAAAGGCTGGAGTTCCAAAGCTAGACATAATCGTGGGAGAGGCTGGCTGGCCGACCGACGGCGATATAGATGCCAACGTCAAATATGCCAAGCGATTCTATGACGGATTCCTCAGGAAAATCGCTAGCAACAAAGGAACTCCTTTGAGGCCAGGCCACATGGAAGCGTACCTCTTCGGCCTCCTCGACGAAGACATGAAGAGCATCGCACCAGGAAACTTCGAGCGCCACTGGGGAATATTCAAGTACGACGGTCAACCAAAGTTCGCGATGGACTTCACCGGGAAAGGTAACGACAAGATGCCGGTGGGGGCGAAAGGTGTCCAGTACCAATCTAATCAGTATTGTGTGTTCAACAAGGACGTGAAGAACTTGAGCCTGGTCCCGGCCAATATGAACTACGCTTGTTCCATGGCGGATTGTACGGCATTAGGGTACGGGTCGTCGTGCAACAACTTGGACTTGTACGGGAACATTTCGTACGCGTTCAATATGTATTACCAAATGAATGATCAGGATGTTGAGGCTTGCGTGTTCCAAGGGTTGGCGACAACGACCACGACGAATCCCTCGAACGGCACATGCATATTCCCGATAGAGATTCAAAGTGCGGGGACCCGACTTGGAATTGTGTCGAGTTTGAGTGTTATTGCGTCTTTGTTGGTGGCTTTGGCCTTGTTTTAGGTTGGTTATATTATGAGATTGAGCACTAAAATGAAAGATGGTACAACTAGTGGCGTAGCTGTAATTTAACGAGAATGGGTTATTATTAAGGTGGAAACTATATGTAACCAATTTCACCAATTTTTGTGTTTCTTTTTTTTTTTTTTTTTTGATCAGCAAAAAGGGTGGGAGGGGGCGACCAGCGTTGCAGACTCCCTTGGGCGTGACCATACGGGCTCCCGACCCGCCTGTGGAATGTCCGGTTCGAGCCATAGCTACTGTCCGTGAGAACAGGCCGTCACCACAGGCACCACCGTGTGAACAGGATGGCAGAGGGCCCTCCACGGCACAGGGAGAGCTATGTCCTGCACCAACTGGCCACCCAAAGGGTGTAGTTGGGGCACGCAGGACTCGAACTCCAGACGTGGAGGTAAGTGGACACACTTGTGCCACACACCCCAGCCATCCCGGCAACCACCTCGGTGGTAATTTTTGTGTTTCTTTGGTCAAGATGTATGGTAGTGAAATACCATTTTTATTGCCAAAAAATCAATTCCAAATAAGTTGAGGGTTATGTATGTAATTATGTATTTCAGATTAAAAAATGTATGTGTAGGGCTATTTAGGCTTAGTTTTTCATTTGCTAAAATCAAGTGGGTAATTTTAGCAAATGAAGTGAGGAGATAATTTTATCTCAATAAATCTGGATATACATATGTCACGTGGCATGTTTGGACGCTTATATGGCATGTTTGTCTGCGCCATCGTCGTCTTCGAGCAGTAATGTCCACAAATCTCCTGATCCAAAAATCAAAGCAAACTACGCTCTCCCCTTGATGGGACCATTCAATGACGAACTCAATTACTTTTAAGTACCAAGGCAGAGACGAGTACTACGAATCTCAAATCCAAAAATACCAGTCAACAGTTTTCAGAGCCAATATGTCACTTGGCCCTTTCTTTCCGCAAACCCAAACGTTGTCGTTCTCCTCGGCGGCTAAAGTTTCCCCATCCTCTTCGACGTGACCGAAATCTTATTAGTATTTTCTTCTGTTTGTTTTCTAAGATTTCAAATATTCCACTTTCAAATAGATATGGAGCCGTCGTTCTTGGAGGCACCTTTGACAAATGGCACGATAGTCATAGCCGTTTCCTCAAGGTTCTCTACACACCCCCTTTCTCTTTGTGCATATTGTGATTTTATGTGATTAGTTGAGAGACAAAACAATTTTACTCCATCCATCCCAATTTAATAATCTCTCGTTCTATTCTAACCGGATAAAAAATTACTTATAACTTGAAATCGATAATGAATTTCATATTCAATATGAATCTTGTTTGATAGATCTCAATTAATTCTATAAAACAATATTTTGAAAATCACGTAAAACAATATAAATTACGAGATATAATCAATTGAAAAGTGGCACGAACTCCCAAAAAGAACTATTAAATTGGGACGGAGGGAGTAATTGGTTGAGGGATGCTATATATACAATCATACAACCACAGCCCCTCACATACACATGGAGTCCACACCAATTATGAGGTGGGGCCCACGTGTATGTGAGGGATTGTGGATTAGGTTGTGGTTGGATGATGTGTACCTAGTATTTTTGTTATTGATCCCTTTTAGGAATTTCAACTAATTGGGAGAACATAATCATTACACTTGTCATTCTTTTTCTTTCCTCTTTTTACCTTTAAAAATATAAAGAATTGTTATAGGGTCCATTATAACTTTTTATAACACCTCTAGTCCACCTAATGTTTTCATAACATCTCTAATCCACCAAATCACTTTTTTTTTATTTTCTTAGGTCCATTCTATTTTTTTACTAGACAAATGTACCCTTACATTAAATTTAATACATAATATACCTTTACCGGAAAAGTCGCCGGCGCCGGAAAGTCTGCCGGAAAATTGGACTTCGCCGGAAAGTTCGCTTTCGCTGGAAAAGTCGCTGGAAAATTGGACTTCGCCGGAAAAAATGTCGGCGCAGATAACCATATCTGGAATCGCAAGAGGTGGTTATCTGGACACATAAGATGTGGTTATCTTGATTCGCAAGAGGTGGCTATCTGTACTCATAAAATGTGGTTATTTGGACATATTTTTGTTTAAAAAACTTACTTTACTGAAAATTGAACATAAAATTTTAACATAAGATGTGGTTATCTGCTTTTAACATAAAATTTTACTAGAAATTTTACTGAAAATTGAATAAAACAAAAAAATCACTTTTTCAAAATGGAGGTGGTTATCTGGACTCAAAAGAGGTGGTTATCTAAACTCATAAGATGTGATTATCTGAACTCTATTTAAGATAACAGAATTTCAAAAAGGCTAATCTACTATAGTACTTCACAACAAAAAATGGATCAGGATCCCTTATTCCTCCTGTACAATGTACTTTGTCAATTTTTCCATTTCATAATTCTTTAAGAGAGAGAACCCAAGAAAAATCATATAAAAAAAGAAAAACCAGAAAAAGAAAAAAAGGGTTCAAAAGAATCTCCATGTTTATAGCCGGTAAAACGACTCGGCGAGTTTCCCGATCCTCTCCGCCATCTCCGGCGACATCTTCTTTCCCGGCCTAGTCTCCTTCTCGGGTCTAAAATCAAACCCCAACGCATCCGCCACCTCCTCACCACTCCACCCGGCCTTCAACAACGCATCCGAAAATCGATCCGCTTTCAACAGCAAAGCATCCAAAACCACCTAATTATCCAACAAAACCATCTCGCCGCCTTCGAAAAAACCCGACGCCGACACGTGTACGATCTCATCCTGTAATAACCCGAAATTTCGTAGATAAAAATTTCGATTTATTAATTCGATTAGTTATTTTTAATATCGCTAAATGAAATAATTTATTATTTAGTTTAAATAATTTGAATGAAACTAGATCTAGTTTGTTTATTTTCTTTTATTTATTTTTCCGCGCCGTAAAATCAACGCGTGCACACCGAGTATTTCACTACATCGCATCCGGAAGGCCTACTAATTTTTCCAACTCTTATGTTGTCCTATTTTGACTAGCCTTAGCCTATTTAAAAAACTAATTAGACATGTGCTCAATTTTGTCTTCCTACTAATTTTGACTTTACTAAACCTAATTTGTATTTTTTTTGAATTAATGAGAAGAAAGAAAATTTGACTACTTAACAAGGTAGGCTACTTACCCAATTACAATCTTCTATAAATAGCTCACTCACCTTACTTCATTTCCTCACACCAAAATCTCCCAACTTCTCCACTTTGTGCTTTCTAGTGTTCTTGAATGAGTTCTTGAGTGTTCTTCTTGAAACTCATCCTAAACCACCACACTCCACCACTCTCGACCACCCCTAGATCTTAGAAAGGTAAAATAAGTTAGCTAGAAAGCGTTTGAACGGAGGTCGACTATTCGTTACGCCGCCGGAATTCAACTAGCTTATCGGCTTCCGACTAATCATCGGAATTAAGGTAGATACTTTATCTTAACTTTAGATTAGTATTTACTAGTTCATATTAAGGAGGTTATTATTTTGCTTAAACATGACTAATTATGATTAAACGTGATTATGTTGGTGATTAGTGATTTTATGAACAATTAGACTTTGAAAAACACACTTAGTCGATACTATGCACGATTTGAAATTGACTTATCAAAATGCACCGTTATAATGCCCGATGGACTTTTGAAAACTTAAAATATCCAGTTATAATGCCCAAATGAAAATCGACTTTTCAAATTTACGCCGTTATGCTGCCCAATTGATTTTTGGAAAATAGCCGACTAAACTTTTCTTAAAGCGACTTCAAAGTGTTTTGACTGTACTTGGACTGTTGAGATTAACCCAAGGCTAACACCCTTGAGGGTCTGTCAAAAAAGATATGCCTAGCGCTGTCTAAGAAAGGAATGGTGCCAGTAACTGCATTCGTGCGGCCATCCAGCCTGGGACTCTCCTGGTTATCTCATTTGTCTAAAGAAAGTCACCAACGAGATTTTATACCTAAAGTAACATGGTTATCGTGAAATATTTTTAAACGAAAAGTTTATCTTGAAACGATTTCTAAACGGAAGATTTTTATGTAATATGACATGTGTACGTTTTTCGAGACGATACGACACGACACGTTTTTCGAGAAAGTGATCGAATGTTTTTAAATGGAAGAAATAGAGATGAGAATGAAAATGTTGATGTGATGAAAGTTGAGATGTTGATGCTGTTGGAGTCCCGCCTCAGTTCCCCGGTGTGAACTGGTGGTCAAAGCTCAATGGAACTATACTATAAACAATACTGCCATTGGAGTCCCGCCTCAGTTCCCCGGTGTGAACTGGTGGTCAAAGCTCAATGGAACTATACTATAAACAATACTGCCATTGGAGTCCCGCCTCAGTTCCCCGGGGTGAACTGGTGGTCAAAGCTCAATGGAACTATACGGTAGTGCTGTTTGAAGTTTCTCCTCAAATTCCGCGGGTGAATTTGACGGTTAGAACTTACTCAGTACAACACATAGCAAGCGGACCTCATAAACAGACTGGTGGGGATTCAGTGATATGGGTAGCCGGGACTATGTCGTGTGTGACGCGGAGTTAGCGGGCCTCATACTGCAGGAGTCAGTTTATGGGTGGCCGACCCTTCGAACGGAAAGGTTGGTGACCGTTAGAAAGGGGTTGTAGAACGGGCCAATAACTTTCGAGAGATGTAAGATGTTGACATGGTTGAAATTTGAAGAAGAATGCTGTTATGAGAAAATGATATGAGATACTGACACTGTACTCTGATTTTGTTTAAAGAAACGAGATACTGATACTGTACTCTGATTTTTATTAAAAGAAACGAGATACTGATACTGTACTCTGATTTTTATTAAAAGAAACGAGATACTGATACTATACTCTGATTTTTCTTAAAAGAAACGAGATACTGATTTTATTAAAGCTGCACTCTGATTTGATCTGATTTGATATTGATGCATTGTCACGCATGAACCTACTGTTTTGAGAAATGATTTTCAACTATTTACTTGCCACCTACAATATTGTTCTAGAATTGCTAGTTTAAAGTTGGGGTAAGGTATCTATTGAGCGTCCTCGCTCACGGTTTGCCCTGGCATAATACCACGATGTTGCTTTGCAACTCTGCGTATTATGCTAGATTATCACGTTGGACAGGTGGACCTCTATGGAGAACACGGAGCCGGAGGAGCTGCCGAGATGGAGATCCACCAGGCGGAGAGATTTGCGGAGTCATAGAGTCCACCCGGTCTACCTTTTTGTAATCTGTGAAGGATAGATCATCTATATGTATTTTTGGTTATTATTATTACCGTTTAAGACCGACTTTAAATTGTAATAATAATCCATAACGTATCCCAAAAATGCGGGGCGTTACACATCCACGTCCGATTCACCCCACCCGCCTTCCCTCAACACCTCACCTGCAAGTGATTCTTTTTTTTTTTCTCTTGTTTGATTGCAAGGTTTTATATATGAACTTTGAAGAGTCGTTTGAGATGAATGGCCAATCAAAAATTTTGATGCGAACTTCAAAAATTCATAAACAACAATAACTGGATCTCAGAAGTTTTACCTCCACTTTCTACATTTTGACGTTCAGCCAAATCCACAATTTCTAGGGTTAAATCACTAATTTGAAGTTTTACCTCCACTTTCTACATTTTGACGTTCAGGCGGTTCAGCCAAATCCACAATTTCTTTGACAAATTCTTTAACTGACGGTTTAGCTTCTGAGGCATGATTACTGTTATCATCAATTAAATCAACACAAGAAAAATCAATACGATGTTCTTTACCTTCAGTTTATAGGGTTTGACGCATTTATATGCATTCGTGTGCAGGTATGAATCAGAACTCACCGAGATGGATTTCTCCGAATGATCCCCTTCCGATCTTACGGCCGAGCTTGTATTTACCGCCGACGATCCTCTCCATGCTATTGTATCAGATTGGTCGGTCGGTTGAGAAACGACATAATCTAGGGTTTCGAGATCGGAAGGGGTGGATTGGAGAGACGGAAAATTGAAGGATTGATTTTCCCGAGAAAGTGAAGCCAAAAACACCGGCTTCGATCAATGAAGGACTCACGGAGTTGGCACTGGAAAATCGCCGGCTTCGATCTCCAGAGGGGGTGCGGGAAATCAATGGCGTCGTCGATCTCCAGAGGAGGTGCGGGAGAGCTCTGTAATAACGTTTTAAGTTGAGGGCTATTTTTGTATTTCAGACACGCGTGTGGACTGCATGACTTATGAAATTATAGAGTGGACCTGAGGCTTTAGTAAATACCTATAGTGGACCTTATAGCAACTCTCCCTTAAAAATATCATCATTATATATACTTACCCTAAAAATAAAGGGTAGCAAGTAGAATTTCATTAGCTAATGCCTCTTAATTTTGAATTGGGAAAAAAAAATTGAAGACAACAGAAAGTAGTATTTCAGACCAAAGATTGGGGAGGGAGTGTGAGAAGGAAGAGGATACTTTTATCATGCTTCATTTGTTTGTTTTTTCTCAAAAAAATGCCATCTCACCTACTGTATATTTTGCCATATCAGCTTCTAAACATGCCAAGCGTGCAATTTTCATTAGTAAATGGACGGAAATTGACACCGCTTAATTTTATAGCGGTCGAATTGTTCAAGTATCTAGTTGAATTAAAGCCCACTTAAATTGTTTATGAGATATTGGGAACAAAAAACTATTCGTACACACGCTCTGCGTACAAATAATGCACAGACGGTGTATTCTTACAGGGAAGAGTTTTTTAAATCCAGACTGTTAATTCCTAAAATGAACTGTCTAGATGTGTTTGTGCGCGTACGTATGTGTATGTACATACGCGTAGTTGGACTGTATTAGGAAGTTTAGGCTCTGTTTGGTTCTTAGGGAAAGGAAGAGAAAGGGGGAGAAAATTAAAAAAATTTCACTTTCTTTGTTTGGTTCTACAAAAGAGGAAGGAAAATATTCAAATTTCTATTTAACTTTCTTCCAATTTTCTCTTCAATTTTCCTCTAATTTCCTTCTTAATTATTTTCCCTTATTTTCTTTATCTTTCCCTGGCTTAGTTTTCCATTTGATTTTAGCAAATGAGTTCAGGTGCTAAGATCATAGCTATTTCAAATCACAAAATTAAGTGGTTCCGTTTTTCGTTTTTTGATTTTTTTCACATCGAATTAATGTACACGAGTAGTACTTTAATTTGGTGCGAAAAAAAATCGAAAAACAATATACGGAACAACTTCATTTTTTGATTTCAAAATCATGATTTTAGCACCTGTTAAACTTGTTTGCTAAAATCATAGTTAATTTTAACAACTGAGTTGCTAAAATTAAACGGAAAACTAAGCCTTAGAACTTCCAAACATAGCCTAGGTTTTTTTTTTTTTGAAATTTATCCAAATAGTAAACGGAACACTATTTGGGCGCACAAAAATCCTAACCGGACTGGACTGGCGCATGATATCACAGACGGGGGTCCGAACACTTCTCTCAGTTCTCAGAGAGTGAAAGGAGAGTCGACTATTCCCCGAAAAAGGGTAGGGGACAGAGATTTTGTCGGAAGAGAGAGAGAGAGAGAGAGAGAGAGAGAGAGAGAGAGCATTGGATGTAGAAAAGCTCGAATACCTTTGCTTGTTCTGGCAGAAAGCGAGAAGCTAGACGGAGAGACTAGTTTTTGTACGCTGCTGAAGATAATATGGCAAACAGCAAATACGAGTACGTGAAATCATTCGAAGAGGAAGACGAAGTTATGCTACCTAATTTGATTGTTGTTCGAATCGAGGGCCGCGATTTTCGCAGGTATCAAATAGTAAAACCGATTACTTGATTGGAAGCTATTGAATTAAAGCTGTATTTTGTGTGTTAGAACCAGGATTTACATATGTAAGTATGCATAATGTGAAGCTGAAACATTTTGTGCTAATGACCGTCGATCCCGTTGACTGGTGTTCTGGTCTTTATTTTCTGCATTTTTATGTTGAAATTTAGAAGCGAATGTATGGCTCCTTCATTGTGAAAATCAGTGACATTTTCCTGTTAACGTCTCGAAGTGCGAATCCTGGATTCTTTTGTTTGGGGCGCTGTGATAATACTCCTAAGTGTGATTTTCGAGAGGAATTTTGAGCAATAGAAGTCACTATAAAATGGTTGACTGGCGTGGACAGTATAGATGATGTGGCTGAACCTGAGCCCTGGAAAGAAGGCAGGCACGATGATGACGGGGGATGGCACCGGGGTGGGGTGAAGAGATGGGAGAGAGCCAGGAAACTAAGAGAGAGCGAGAGAGAGATGAGGAGAAGTTTGAGCTTAGCCGAAGAGTCTAGGGGCACGGTGGCTGCTTGCGAGGGTATCATCTTGGACTTTAAATTTTTGAGATTTATGGATATAAATAACGCATTAGTACTTTTCATATGTGTTAACATATAAGTTGATTTAAAAGTCTCCAATCACAAAAAGAGAGCTTTATGCTTATGGTTTTTGCTACAAATTTGAAGAGAGAGAGAAATAAAGTTTTTTCTGGTCTAACAGTTAACATTTTCAGACCAAAATTGTATACCTGTTCAAGCAATACTACTGCAATTTCTACATTTTGTTATTATCTAATGTAACGCCTGTGCACCAATCACTTATGGGTTGGGACTTGGGGACAATATAAAAGAGAAAGTAATTAATATTGCATAGCCACATATGATCTCCTTAGCATTATTCATGTCTTGTCAAGCTGATAAATCAAATGTAAATGAGCTTGGATTTGGTTTCCAATTTTATAGTGCAATGAGCTAAGAAAAACAAAGGTATACACTTGGCATGCTTTGGTGCCTCCACTAAGGACAGTGGAATCCTTTCTTACGTGTGGGAGGTCACCTTTTATACAGGGGAAGGAGCTAGGGGAGCCAACTCAGCGATGGAGAGGTGGCGTCACTCCATTAGTTCGACTACTCATGAAAGTTATCACTTGTTGTGCACACTTGTGTCAAACCCTCGTGTGTGGCGTGTTCCATCATGTGAGATTTAGGTAAGATATAGTGTACCCGGAGTTGGCTCTGGCCAACATCTCTCTCTCTCTCAGGTTTGGCAGCTAGCAAGCCTCATCGGTAGGGTGAGGCTCCCTTTATGCGTTGACAACTCTGCCTTATCATCCAATCAACAAGTCCTATGATGATTCTAGCCTTTCTAGGTGGTGTCCCTAGACCCCATTTTTAGCCTAGTTTCGCTTGAGGTAGATTAGACTGCCCCTGGGAAAGGCTAAGTGTCATCCAATGCACGGTGTGGCGTGAGCTGACCACGCTGCATGTGAGGGGGGTTCTAGTGAGTTGACAACGTATCACCTGGAAGGTAGTACTGTCTACCTGCAATTATATGTTTGAGCACTACTAACTTGTATTTATGCATGCATTCGCAGGACGAAGGGTGAGGGTGGGTGGAGGAAATTTCTTCCCAATCTTATATTACTAATTATATGAGTATTTTGATGTTAAGAAGGTGTAAGAGAGTATGCTGAGTAAATTCAAAGTTGGCTACTTAACATTGTTGAAACAGCTTGCGCATTTGCTCGACGTAGACATGGTGCAGGTTGTGGTTGCCATTGTATTGAGATTGCTGAAGTGACTTTGTCTTATGACTCGTGTCCTTTTTGGACCCTGCTGTCATTGTTTGTATTTAGCTTCACCATGTAGTTGTTAGGTTATATGTGACGGTGTTATATTGGGAACTTTACTATTATTCTCAAACTCCTTCTCATAGGTTTTCTGATGATCACAAGTTTGAGAGACCAAATGATGAGAAAGCTTTGGATTTGATGAACTCTTGTGCAGCTGCCGTTTTAGAGGAATATCCAGATATTGTCTTCTCTTACGGATTCATGGATGAGTACAGGTATGTCCCTTGTTTATTCGATATCGTGCCAATTTTTATGATGCTTATTATAATTTCACTATCATTAGCTTGGTATATGTAATTTTATTTACTTACGCGGATGTGACTTACAGCTTTGTTTTAAAAAAGAAGTCCAAGTTTTACAAGAGGCGTGCAAGGTACTTTTCATTTCTTAGCCTCTGTGTGATGTATCTAAGGGTATTATCATATTCTGGTGTTTGTGACAAGTTTCATACTTCTGTTATTGACATGAATGCTGATTTGTTGTGCAACTTTACTAGAGCAGTATATGGGATTGCTTCTCTGGAAATTTAAATGGCCGGTTTGGTCCGGTTCAACCAGTTCACACTTTCACCCCTATGTGAGCCTGGACTGCCTCTATACTCGTTGTCAATTGGCTTTGAGTTGGATGCTTTAACAACAGGATTAGGTGATGACCTTGTTGATTGCCGAGGAATCAAGCTCCGAGCTCCCTTATTAATAGTCAAGCATACCGTTGATTTGACAAGACTTGTCCATAAGCACTTTCTTGGTACTATGGTATCCATTACGGATTTGTATGTGCGTGTGGGAAGGTCGCAAGTTCAACGGGGTTCTTTGGCTTATATAACCAAGTTCTATAGTATGGAGTTTTGTGTCCAAAAAGGAAAAAGTCCTGTTTGGGTAATTACTTAGGTAATGATGAAGTCCAGGAGTTTATGCCTTTAAAACAAAGGGATATATACGTGTACATATATACAGGTAGGTGGGGAGTGAGAGGGGTTATGGATAGACAGTGACTAGGTAGACCCCTTTTCCTCAAATCCTTCTCCAAGTGTCTATTGCCGCATGAAAAAGCTTACCACCTAATGAAAATCTTCAAATTATGTTCCTTGTTAGGGTCATAGATATGTTTTTAAGCTCACTACTAAAATTGACTTTGCAGCAAAATACTCTCCGTCGTTGTATCCCTCTTCACTTCTGTGTATGTGACAAAATGGAAGGATTATTTTCCCCAGATGGAGTTGACATTAGCCCCTTCATTTCAATCTCGTATCATAACCTGTGCATCCATGGAGGTTGTTCAAGCGTACCTTGTATGGAGACAAAACAATTGTAAGTTTCTGCTATTGAGACTGAGCGTCCAGCAAAACTGCTACCGAGTAATTTTATTCATAATTTTTTTCTGGATATGGACTCTATAGGGTTCATATATAGATTTATAAAGGCTTCTGAACTTAGAGGATTGAAGCACTACATTTTATTCTTGTGCAGGTCATGTCCAAAACCAGTATAATACTTGTCTTTGGATGCTGATCAAAAGTGGGAAGAATGAAAGGGAAGCAGAGGAAGTTTTGAAGGTACTCACATAGTCACATTTGAATTATGTAGACAATTTAGGATTTTGTTTAGTTGTAGTGCTCCAGATGTGTGGTCTTACTTTTCATGTTGATAGCATTGCAGTTGTGTACTGCTATCGTAGGGTTCCAAATTTCCAATTGAGTTGTATCCCAATGCCTACATTTTGGGCCTAGATGGTAATTAGACATTTTTTACCAATTAGTCCTTGATTAATCAAAAGTATTTGGGGGAAAAATATGTAATGTTATAATGTCGAGGATGGTAAGTGCTATTTTAACAAAGGGCGCCTTGGTGAAAAGGACTAATTACGGGGTCTACCCGGTAATCAGTCCATCAAAACTTTCCGCAACTCCTCCAATCCTCATGCGCACACGTATTCTTAAAATATCTTGGCATTTCAAACGACACACACACACACAGCACGATTCTTTTCGTCGAAGCCCTGGACCATCATCGTCGTTGTTGTCGTCGCCGTTGCCATCCACTTCATCGTCGTCGAAATCCCTAGAACCACTGTAGGTAAGTTCTAACCGCCATTTTGCATTCTTTCGTAATGCGGATGTTCCTCGTCGTCTTCGTTGTCATTGTAGTCGTACTCCACTTAGGTTGAAAAGTGAAGAACAAGAGATAATCTTTATCTCTCTTTTGTTTTTGAACACTCTTTTTTGGTTGAGATTTTGGAAGATATGCCTGTCTCTTGGAATGTTTTTCGTGAGATACCACTATCTGTTCTTTTTGTTTTCATAGAAACACTATTTATCTTTGAGATATTGTTATCTCTCGTTGATTTTGGTAGATATAGTGACTGGTATAGATTGAAAACTGTAGAAGCTGAGATACCATTATCTCTCTTTTGTTTTGAACACACTATTTTGCTGAGATACATTTATCTCTTGCTTTATTTTTGCTGAGATACTGCTATCTGAATACACTGTTTTTTGTTGAGATATTGTTATCTCCTGTTAGATTTTGGTAGATAAAGTGACTGTAAAAACTGTAGAAGCTGAGATACCTTTCTCTATCCTTTGTTTTAGAACAAACACACTCTGTTCTACTAAGATACCGTTATCTCTATTGCTTTGTTTTTACTGAGATACGCCAGGCAACGATTGGAAGCCAGCACCCCAATAATCAACTCTATCTAGCTAGATGATATTCGGTCAAACACAGTGACTCTTTGTGTTTTAAGCTCTACAAGGATTGAGGGATGTTGCTTAAATGGATGCATGTATACCTTCAATTATGAATCTGACTGACATTTGAGGTTTTAGGCAATTTCTTCGGTTGGCTTTCCAGTTTCCTATTGTGTACTGGATATTTGGAGAGAAGATTTGCTAGACTTCTGTTTGGAGCTTGTCCCACGTTAGTTAATTATAACCTTCAAACTAGTATATGAGCCTGGGTGGCCTCTCCATTGAGTTGGATGATGTAAAATAGTATCAAAGCTACGCTTTCAGACGCTTTTGGAAAAGACTTTTGATTGATTGCCCCCTTGTTTGTGTCATGCACCTTGTTTCGTTATACTCCAGATGTTATGAATTCTTTGTTTACAGAAAAAAGAGAGAGAATGCATATCCATGAAGCATATATTAGAAGTACTTACAGTAGCCTCCGACATTAGCTTGACATTTGATCCTCACATCCCTTATTTGTTTAATTTACCTTTTGAGGTTCAACAGACAATCCACTATCTTAACTCTACCTCACTGGGTATTTAGCCTAATAGACTAGATGCTTATTTGCAGGGAACTGGGAAACAAGAGAAAAATGAGCTGCTTTTCAAACAGTTTGGTATCAACTACAAAAAACTTCCTCCAATGTTCCGTCAAGGGTCATGCGTTCTCAGGAGAGTTAAGAGACTCAAGACAGAGGTTACTCCATTTTCTTGTTCTCCTTTTATTTCATTCTAATTTCAGTCTGCCATGGTTTCAAACTTTGAATTTGATTTTGTATTAGATTTCACACTTTTTTTAACTACGATTTTATGGTAGACTAATTTACATTGCATAAGGAGTATTTTGATAAAAAAAGAAAAATAGAAGTATTGGAAAGCGTGGAAATTTGATAGTGCTGAAACTTTATGATTGGATATGTCACAGTGGAAATATTAGTTGAGGGTGAAAATGAGTACTATCTCGCTACCAGCTACTCAGCCTCAGCTGGTACAGAGTTGCACCTTCATATGTGGCACTATCTCTTTGGACAAGATGCCACCTGGTGAGGCTGACAAGTAGGTCCAAAGCCTGAGAATCAAATGACAGTAATATGGGACACCACAAGGAAAAGTGGCATATTTTACCTACCGTTTCTTGGGAAGTACTTTTTAAAGTTCCATTTTTGTCAAAATTAAAGGATTAACCAGGATTTTTCCAAGGATCTAGATGGATATTCTGCCTGATTACTGATCGTGTGATCCTACAATAGTTCTTTTGGGAGCCAATGCATGAGGATCAGTATTGGTTGGGATAAAATTGTGCAAGACCATGATAGTGAGGCTTGGGATTTTCTGCTTGGCTTTACTGCCACCTTACTGTGCAAGACCATGATAGTTAGGCTTGGGATTTTCTTTTATAGACATGATGCGATAGACTTCAGTCTTTCAAATCTTTGTTGCTCTCCTTTTTCTTGGCTTGCATGTGCTGTCTAACTTGTTAAGCTAACACATTTATCATCTGTATTCAGGTGGAATATATTGTGGTGCATTCAGGAAATATAGCATCAAGAAGCTTCTGGAGTGGGCACTCATTTCTTATGAAGGAGCTAGGTGGTTTTGAAGAGGACATCAACAAAGTTAAACCTGAGTATCTCAAGTCCTTTGTATTTGAGCGCAAGTTGATGCCTTCTACTTGGATTGTGGTTAGAATTGATGGCCGTCACTTTCACGGGTAAATATATACATGTTTAGTGATGTGGTCCTTTGTTGCTTTGACCTGACTCACTGAAACTCCATAGTCGACGAATTCTGATAGAGAGTTTCATGAATTCCGCTTAGAAGTACCAAATGAACCTGGGCACTGCTTTGTAGGATGTTCTTAGTTTCAGATATTTATATGATTACTGACTACTGAATGTTAGGAAAAGTGTCATGTGTGGAACTTTTTGGCTTGTTTAATCCACTTAGATGTTGCTAGTGGAACTCAACAATTCAGTTTATGCCTCTTGGTAGATTTTCTGAAGTGCATGAATTTGAGAAGCCAAACGATGAGCAGGCTTTGAACCTTATGAATTCATGTGCAGTGGCTGTGATTGAAGAGTTTGAGGATGTGGTCTTCTCATATGGTGTCAGTGACGAGTTCAGGTAATACTTCATTTTAGGCTTTTTAGCTTATTTTTTCAGTTCTACCTTTTGATTCAGCACATTGGTGTTTTCTATTAAATTTTTTTGTTTCAGCTTTGTTTTGAAGAAGGATTCCCAGTTTCATGAGCGGCATGCCAGGTTTCTCCTCCATCATTCTCTTTTCTTCCTATATTATTGTGCTGATATTTCCCAATAGATATTATATGTTGGAAACCATTCTAGTAATGCACTTGGAGGGAAGTTTTCAGTACACTGCATGATGTTTTCCGCCCATGGGATATCTTGGATAACATATGATTGGCAAGACAAAATGGCTAACCAACCATTCAAGTGAAATTAGAACACCTTTCATATCTGTCTAAATAATACTCTTGAATCTATTCTTGCTATTATAAGTTATGCTGATTTGGTAGAATTAACTGTTGGCATGAGATCTACTTGTCGGAAATTTGCATAGGTTGAATCCAAAATTCTACGAGTGCTATTCATAAGTGAAGAAAGTGACTAGGATATCTATTACTTGCGAGATTTTCCAGTTGAAGGATTGAGATTGCCTTCTTGTTTTCTATAGGATTGGAAGCTTTGGTTCAAGAGAGGCTGAAACTTTTAGCAACCAATGATCATGATAAAAGGCCGTTGTCCTTAAAACAGACTCAGCTCTTTGGTGTAGAAGTAGGGTCTTGTAGTCTTAGTAGAAGCATATTGATTTGGTCTTGATATAAAAGCTATTAACGTTTAGAAGTGTGTTAGACCCAATCCTGGTCTCTTACTGTGAAGTTCAGTTGCAATTGATTGATGCAACCCTTCTATTCAATGTGGACTTACTGCCTTAAATCGCCTTTGCAGTGGCATTGTGTCTGTCATTGTATCATTTTTCTCTTCCAAGTATGTGATGAACTGGAAAGATTTCTTCCCACAGAAAGAGTTGAAGAAACCTCCAAGTTTTGATGGACGGGCTGTATGTTATCCATCAACGGAGATTCTTCGAGATTACCTAGCATGGAGACAAGTAGATTGTAAGTACTTGCTTCCTAAGTTGACCTTTTTTGGGTAGGATCTCTTGATATTAAACCAAAACTAAAAAGTTGCACAGCAATTCCGTGCTAAACAATGTTTTCCATGAAGACTTCCTTTTTAACTCACCGGTTCTATTGTGTTTACAAATTATAGGTCACATTAACAATCAGTACAATACTTGTTTCTGGATGCTTGTCAAGTCCGGCAAGAGTAAAAGTGAAGCTCAGGACTACCTAAAGGTGGTAAACTTTGTTGGGACTCATTTGAGAAGTATTCTTTTTTTTTTTGGCAGAACGTTATTCTTTCTATCAATGCTACTACAACTTGCTCACTAGTGACATATAAACTAGCCTACTTTTCTGTCTTCCTTATTTGCGTTTCTATCTTTCCTCTTTGTTTCTCCTTAGCGATGGTGGTGGTTATGATAATTTCCTTACATTCCATGGCTACTGGGATGAATTGGATTTGCGGTTTATTGATTTGCAATCATGAACTCATTAGAAAACTTGTCAAGCCTTGCTTTGCCTGGTGGCATCCCGATTGACATTCTGTCGGTCCTTTAAGCTCTTCGGCCGTGGTCAGACATGTGGGCTATAAATACATGCAGCAAAGGCTAACGTGAGTAAGTCTATTTGCTGATGTCTACATCACACATCATTGGCTCATTGCTTATGTGTCCAATCAAAGAGTGTCTACTGATGACACCAGATATCACTAGGCTGCAACCGGATAATCATTTTTCTTGTTTGGCATACGTGCCTCATTAGTTGTTCATGCGTACTATAAGCTCGCTGTTCTTGACCTTTGGCTTGACTTCTTTTCTGAGTACTTGCCTTTTCAATACTTTAGGCCCTTGGCCAGGTCTCGACTCTCCCCTGTTAAGTACTTTCAATCTAGCAGGCTAGCTGCCTGCGCCACCCCTAAATCTTGGACATTTTGGCACAGGTTGGAGCCCCTTCATGAAATCGAAGAGCCGGTCCTCTTTCGTCCTATCATAAATGTCCATGGACAACTATGGAAGAATAGATTCTATTTCAGCATTAATCAGCTAAAAAATAAATGGTTTTATGAGTAGAAGAATGCACATTATGCTAGATTTTTGTGTATTCGCAGGGTACTCGAGCGCAAGAGAAAAATGAATTGCTTGCCCAGCAATTTGGTATTGACTACCAGACATTACCAGTCATGTTCCGTCAGGGATCCTCTGTTTTCTGGGACAAGGTCGGTCTTTCTCTCGTCCCGATATGAATAATGTTACTCTTACCATTTCCACTCTGAAAAAGTACGAGACTTGCATGTTGTGCATTGTATCAATCCATTGCCAAAAGTCAATGCTGCTGAATGGGCAAGGCTTATATTCATGAAAAAAACCGTTAAAAGTGCAAGGAACAAAACATTGAGGTGTTCCTGAAAAAATCCTAAGGAAGTGCAAGAGACAAAATTGCAATGGATTCACGAGGACCCTTTTTTTTTTTTTTTCCTTTCAATATTTTCTCTTTTGTTAACTTGAGTTTCAAACGTTATCAAGATTTTCCGTTCTTTAAATGTGAGTAATTGCACTAGTTTCCAGAAGAGAACCTCGTCGAATATGAGCGTGGCTGTCTCCATCTACTCATGGAGTTTACAACTTTACTCATTATATTTTGTATGCAGGAAGATCCGACTGAGAGATACAGTGACGAACGTGATGGAAAATGCCGGAAGAAAGTTGTGGTGGAACACTGTAACATAATTGAGCAGAGCTTTTGGAAAGCACACCCAAGCATACTCGACGAAAAACACTAGATGCTTCATCAATTTTTTCCGATCTAACATTAACCTTGTATAATTGCTTAAACCTTAATCCATTGTTGTGATAATTTAAGGATGAATTATAACAGAATTAGTGAGCGAAGTTTCACAGGTAGATTTGCTGAGGGATGAACACTAATGTATGGAGACTGTCGGTAACAGATTGTTCTAAGATCAAAATTTCCAGTTTGATGTGCTGCATGACTGTCGTCCTCGTTTCTTTTGTCCGTTCCTCTTCGTTCCTTTGTTAAATGGAATTGTCTGTGTACAAACCGTATAAATGTTCACAGAATATTATTATGTACGCGCAATTCCTGGCACTGTAATACTATACTACAGGAGTAAGTGTGAATAATAAAAGTGACCTGTTGAGTTAGTTGAGTTGATGGTAAAAAGTAAAAACTCTCGAGTCTTAGCAACTTGAAGCGAGCAGTGAAATTTCGGGCAGTTTTGGAACTTTTGTCTTGATGCCCAAAATCTGAGGAAGAAAGGTGAGCCCTTTGTGCTGATAATCACAGATTTAATGCCCCATGGGATCTTTCATTGTGATCCAGTAGATTTAGTAAAGGAAGACATGCCAAGGTACCATGGTGCTAGTGTTCACATATTTCAAAAATGGGTTAACGGGATCTGGGGAGCCTGTAGTGTCCCGATTCGATTGTCATATCCTCAATCGATGCTTCAGGTTGCGGATCGTCGATTGCGAAGATGAATAGGGGACTACAACTCTGCTGTGCTCTCCAAACCTGGGTTAACGTAACCCCAGTCATTAGGTCTGATTGTTTTAAGTAAACTCCAATGCACCCTTGGGAAATGGAGAGCAGTGGGTAATAGTATACCCACTTGCTATTGAAGTCGGTGAACAGATTTGTTTGCTTTTCTAGTGATTTGATTCTAGATTTGTTGGAAAATTGATCAAGTCTTGTCTGCAAAACGATGACATAAAAACAATACCATTTTTGTAAAGAAAATTTTGATCTTTTCCCGGTTCAAAAAATTTTTTTTGATCTTTTTAAATTAACTAAAGAACTCATTGACGACCAGTAAATTGTTGAAAAAATATCGAACTTTTGTTGAACAAATTGCATAATTTTTAAGTTCTCATTTTGCAGATTGGACAAACATTTGGGACCGAGTAAGTAATGTTAATCCGAAGAAACAATGCCCGATCCTGTCTTACAACTTTTGTGTTACTATCAAGCTATTATTAATATTTACGAGAATTCTTGAACAAACGGCACCAGTGGTCTAGTGGTAGAATAGTACCCTGCCACGGTACAGACCCGGGTTCGATTCCCGGCTGGTGCATTAATGAGATGAATTTTTTTTTTTCCCCTTCTTTTGAGGTTTTTCCTGACTCCTTTACAGCTCAGTTAGCAAATGAAAGTACTTGCACTATACAAGCCACTTTAGAGCAAGTACAGTGCACAATTTTTTTTTCACCTACTCACATTTTTATCAATACTCCAATAATACTATCTATTTTACCTTTTTCTATTATAATATCATTATTTTTGTAAAGAGAGAGGAGAGAGATAGAAGAGAGAGAAATAAAAATGAGGCAGAAAAACAATAAAAAAAAAAAATGAATGGCTGAGGAATTGTACTTCGGTATCTTTCCCCAGGCATCTTTACCTAAGCACTGTAGCTCAACAAGGATACAGAAGCCCTTTAGCGAAACTGCTGCATGGTGCCTTTTGGGATACACCACTCTAGTTTACCTAATTTTAACCCTTTACCGAACTTGCTGTTCTTACTCTTATATGCCCTTATAATTAGGATATTTATCAGATGTCTGCAAATTGTCAAATACCATGGGAATGCAACTTAATGAGATTGCCACCGAAAGAAATAGGGACCAAAAAATCTAAGTCGAGACTCGAGAGAGATTTGCAGATCATGTCATAACCTGCTAGAGCAACCCAAAATTCTGGAGGAAAACAAAACCAATCCTGGTTTCATTCTGTATTTTGTCAAATATCTGGCATGTTACAATACTGCTACTATGCTGTACCATCCTGAATTATTGTTCGTTTGAGCAACTCCCATTTATATATTCATCATGGGTAAAAACTTACCCTTACATCACACCAATAGTCCACTAGAATAAATACAAGTCTATGGTTGTGTAAGGGGTTTCGAGAACTATCGAGAATTTTACGAGGGAGCCTTCTGCATTGGACACAATCCGGTCGCTGGTATCTCATTTCGGCAACCCAAATTCACGCCCTTGCCTCCCAACTTACCTAAGACGGTGTTTGGAACTTGTAGAAAGCAAAGAGAATGAATAGGGAAAAACTCTGTAAAAGCAAACTATTTTTCTCTATTTGGCTTAGCAAAGAAAAACATGAAGGAAAATAAGTTTCTTTTTTTTTTTTTTATAATAATATGAAAAGGGTAACAAAGGATAAGATAAACTAAGAAAGAAAACAAGAAAGTCATGGAAATGAAACGTAGGAAAGTGAGGAGAAAATTACTTTATGCTTACTTTTTCTTGGATTTCTTAACAGAGGAAGTAAAAAATTATGTCATTTCCATTTCTTTCATTTCTCTTTCTTTCCTCAAGTTCCAAAAGTTCCAAACACGCCATAAACTTTGCTCATAGCCACTTAATTGTAAGGCTTGTACCTCAACACTTTGCCAACCCTAATCCAGAGGCCCATTTTCGATCTTCAACTTCAATCTTGCAATGCAAGCTAGACCCCTCAGGCAACCCCAATGGCGGATCTTTACATGAACAATTATCCACATTAAATAGCTCCCATTCTTTGATACCACATCTATCCAATGCAGAAACTAACTTCATACTCTCCCTCTCATTTGGGTACTCCCCATCAGGGCTAACAAGCACTGCCCCAGTATAAGACTGCCCGGCAACTCTGGCAGCTCCGTGGTAATGAAACAAACCCCAACTAAGATCATCCGAAACATCCACAATCGTCCAAAACTCATTTGAAACCACCCCATTGTCCAACACACTGAAGTTAAAAGTTCCCGGAATCTTCCCTCTCTTCACTCTATATTTTCGCCTTCTCCAAACCAACTTCCCATCCCCTAGGGTTCTAACCTGGAAAACAGGCTCATACCAAAATGATCCTTTTGCCTTTCCCCTGTAAAATAGCTGGTATTGGCATGGAAATTGATCATAAGCTGGGTTCTGACCTGCTACAACGCGCCAACTCCAATCCAAACTCCCTAACCAACCCACAAAAAGATCCTCAGCAGTTTCATGACATAAGTCCTCTCCTCGAAATTTAACCATTGGAGGCACATGAGGTTTTGTGGGGATCTTGGCGTCCAATTCAAGACAATTGTGCTTCTGCAATACGCAGAGAGAGAACTCTTCGAGGTTTGGACTTTCGTACGAAGCAATGCATTGATAATTACAAACTTGATCAACTGGACTGCACTGATTCAAGCACTGAAGAGCTTTCCTACAATTAGGATCCAAGAGACAGTTCAGTATCTGAGGCCCACAATTACTAACCATGCAGCTGAGAGTAGAAAAGCCCTTTGCTCTCAGGTTGTTCAGGATTGGAACTGGCCTAATGTAAGCGTTGATAATGATTAACAAACAGAACCTTATGTCATCAGAATTATGCCTTTCCCAAGCCTCGGATATAGTTCGGACTAGTTCAGTCGATTCATTTGTCTTTTTTGGTCGAGAAAGTTCAGCTACTTTGGTAAAGATGCTTCCTTTTGTTTCTGTTTGAATGAACGATCCCCCTAGTTTGTTTGTCAATGTTGGAGAGGAGTCAAAGCAGATGATGTTAGGTATGTTTTGGCTGTTGGTCTGAACCCACTTGACCGATTCTTGGTTTGTAAGTGCAACAATCACCAAGATAGTTGCACGACTTAACTCTCTTTTCAAATCTTCAACTGTTGGGCTACTAGGTTCGTGGAGGTTGTCAGTACATACCAACATTTCAAATCCTTCATCAACCCATTTCAATCTTTTTGCCTGATAGCAGAGAAAGAAGTTAGAAACTTTTTAGAACTAATGTACTCTTGCGCGATTGAAACAGAAAAAGGTTAACACAACAAAATTACAGCAATAATCACTTTGTTTGAGCAGAGGTGAAATCTGAGCTCTCCCTAGCGAGATATATAAAAATTTGAGAAGGCATAAATTCAAGTTCTTGTCAAATGAGTGATGTTTGACTTGAGTGGTTCAAGTCCACCTTGTGACTAGTTAGCTTCTGCCATACATTGAAAAGCAAAAGACAGACATAACGGAAAATTAACTGTCATAGGATGTTCATGTCACATAGTATCATCTTACAGGGAGTCCTGATGCTCCTGTATGACATATAAATGGGTTCCGTGAAATCAGTGTCTCCTTTCATAGGCCACAATCATAAAACCTAAAAGATCAAAACAACCAAATATGAATTTGGAAAACTCTCTTACTAGTTACAATTGAAAAAGTTTTGGAACCAGACGTTCTACTTCAACCATTACTAAGAGACTTTTTCAAACCAGACGTTCTACTTCAACCATTACTAAGAGAATGCTTTTTAAGCCTTACACGGACACTAAGGCAACTATATCAAATGACAGTCTGTGCCTCTAAGCAGATCTCTAAATCATCTCGAGGGAAATGAAAACATACTACGTTGACGCATCAACAGGAACAATTCTTAAGCCAAGGCTTGTGCAGATTTTATACTGCCAATTCTGTTTGAATCTTCTCCCACCCAGAAGGCCAAAACAAGATAACATAAGGGAAACACCAAAAATTTCTGAAAAAGATAACCATGGTGAATTGTCACAAACTCAATGACATTTGAAGTGTATCATTTCCCAATATCCAAAAGGAGAGTTAAGGAAAGGTTTATGTGGAATGACCCAGAAATTCCACGAGTTATGTGGTACAACTTTCTACAATAGGTTTGATAAGATAATTAAAGAACGCTCATCAGATAGATAATAGATGTCCAAAACAGAGAATTCCATCATGCTGCCTTTTCCAGTCAAGTTTTTTCCATCCTTTGTTGCTTAATGAAGCATTATTACACATCTTTTATATTCACTAGCACAAAGAAGGTTTGCAATATCCTCTCTTGTCAATACCATTACCGTTAGCACTTTCGAAAAGAAATGTTAACACTGACTGGTTTTTAGGGACTTCGTACATAGAGCCTATAGAGGGGTTTGGGAGTTCTAAGGTTTGTTCCTTTGGTTGTGTTAAAGCATCCAACTCAAAAGTCAAAACCAATTGGCGATGAGTGAAGAGGCCACCCAAGCTCATATACTAGCTTTGGGAGTTATAATTAGCCAATGTGGGACAAGCTCTAACACTCTCCTGCACGTATGACCCCTGAACCACATGTGGAGAGGTAAACAACAAATCCATTACATAGGAACTACAACGAACAACGAAACACGGTGCGCTTAAGGCACAAACAACGGGACAAACAATCAAGAGAGTCAGGTTCAAAAGCCTTCGAAAGCCTAGCTCTGATACCATGTCAAAGCATCCAACTCAAAACCAAATGGCAATGAGTGGAGAGGCCGCCCAAACTCATATACTAGCTTTGGAGGTCATAATTAACTAATGTGGGACAAGTTCTAACAGGTTGTTCCTTGATATTGGTGCCTCTTTAAAAGTTATGGATACAACAGTCTCTTTATATTCTCTTTCGGTCCATAATTCGTGGTGGATCCTCTCTCACTCTTTATATTCTCTTTTGTTCCATACTTCCATAGTTCATAGTGAATCTTCTTTTGCTCTTCAATAGTGGATGTACGTATAAACTCCCCTTAACAACACTCTTACGGATATATTAACCAGTAAAATATATACCAAATTCGTAATGCAAGAAACACTTCTTTGATAATGGAATCCGCGAACAACAAATCGCGGATGGTCATAATAAAGAAGACAACTTCACAAGTCATCATAGATTTAAATGAAGGAGAAGAGGGAAGATTTCATGAGACCCTGCTTTGAAAACTACCATGTAAAATCCTTGTGTTAAAATGAAACCAAACAGTTTCAGTTACAAAAATACATTTGCAAACGCCATTGACATCTACAAAGGTTATGTTCTTCATATATAAAATGCAAATTTATCAGTTTGATAAAAACAGATTCCATTTCACCAGACCCCAATAGCTACTAATCACCAGCAGGTAGCAACCAATTAACTTATTCATATATCCCCACATTATATGAAGTTTCATCTGCCAACATCAATTTATTTGAAAACAAAACCCCAGGCCGAAGCCAATCTCCCTATTCCCCCCATAAATCAACTAATGAATAGATTCAAGTGTCCTTATATGCACACAAGGCTGCTATACAAACCACCCTACTTGAATTTCAGCTCGTGTTCGTTCATTCAAAGCTAATTCACGATTCGTTTGTTAACACACACACACACACAAAAAAAACAGCCTTTACATTTTGTTCAAGCTTTACAAGTTTCAAACCAAGCTCGAATAGGTTAAAGATCGGCTCGTTTGGCCAACCATATATAATTTTTTTTTTTTTTAAATCCGACGATACAGGATGCGTATCCCATCCATATCCTTTTAGTATAGAGATCCTAGGATACGATGACGTATCTAACAATATATATGCGTATTCCGATTCAATACGTATCCTGCGATTATTTAATGGAAGAAATTCAAACATTATTATAAGAATTGGAACCTCAAACGCATTAATCTAAGCCGTTTGAGCGACATTCAAACCACTTGAAAGACATCCAACCTCAATGTCGGGCTTAAATGGAAGAAAAATCATACTTTGATCATCATGTTTTGGGAGAATATTATTAGAGATTTTCTTTTGTCTTTGACTAAGGTAGCAAGAAATCTCAATTTGATAAATCCCAATTGAGAGACTTGAAATTTTGCAACTTAAAATTTTGATTTATTGGTGTAATTAGGTATAAATACTTGTTAATTGTACATTAATTATGGTTATGTTTCTTGCTCAAGATCGGCTCGTGTTTGGCGCGATTGGCGCTCTAATAAACAAGCTAAAGCTCAAACATAATTCTAAAACTGGTAAATTTTCAAACCAAACCTCATCAACAACATGCTCGGCTCGTTCAGCTCATTTACCCCCCGCGCGCGCGCGCACACAGAGAGAGAGAGAGAGAGAGAGAGAGAGAGAGGGGCCATACTTACTGTGTGAAGCATGACATCGAGCCAAGGTGCGGATTTGAGAGGGCTGACGCTACCTTCTCCGACGAGAGCGACTATTCTCACCGGAGGGGCACTCAAGTCCGTCACGGCAACATCTTTGTTGGCCTCCGAAACCGCCAAAACAGTACTTGGCGAGCCGGAAGCGGTTCTCCGCCGAATAAGATGGGGTGCGCGGCGGCAGCCATGGTCGAAGCCGGTGTGAGCGAAGCAGAAGCGGTTCGTTTGAAAACCGGGCCTGACATTGAAGAGCGTCGTTGGTGTGAGGGTTAGCGGTTGGTAGAGTGACATTGTGGCGGTTGGTTTATGGGCAACAAATGAAATACTCCTAGAAGCTGTATGTACCCAATATCAAAGGGTTACAGGCTCGGTTGCAATCAATATGTCTCTTTTGACGTTTACTATAGTGTATTTGTGTGTGTTTCTAGAGAAGTCTATCTACGATCTTTAGGGGGCGCAAAAAAAAAAAAGAAAACACTAAATTTAACTTTAAAAATATCGTTTATAAATTTAGCAAGTCACTTTTCAAAAAATTCATAAAATCAAATTTTCTATTCTAACTTTATTATATTAAACTATTCTTTCTTTCTACTCTTATTTCTCAAAAGTAATTTTAAAAAAATGAATAGCGCATGAACAGTGCATAAATAGTGCCCTGTTGAGTGAATAGTGCCGCACCAAATTTGGTACGGTACTGTAGCAAAGTCAGAAACTTAACAAATTTGATCAACTATTTGGTGAGCATGATTTTGGCCTTATTTTGAGTTTTGGCTCTTTATTTTTGTTAAAAAATTAATTTGTCCATCCACGTAAGGATGCTAAGAAGAGAGGCTCATAGCACGACAAAGTGAATTTTGATGATTTCGACTAGACACCAGAAAATAGAAAATTTTGATATTCCTTTACACATTTTTTGTATAAAATATTTTACATCGAAGCCCAACTACTCATTCGTGTGAGTGCACCAATAGTCAAAGAAATTATAAAATGACACATAAGAACACTAGAAAAGAAAATGTTTTAGTTATATAGAGTATATAACTTCTTCTTTTTTTGTTTTTTTGGTACATCGGAATAGATAGAGCATATAACTTCACCATAATTGACGCAGCGGAATACACGAGAGACTAGTTAGCGTATAAATTCAAACGATGATAGGTCTCGAATCCACGAGGGTTCTTGAATCCACAAGAAGAAAGAGAGAAACTCTGATTTATAATTGATAAAAAGCTGAATAATGATGCATGTTACGTGCCCTTTTATAGGAAAAACTAGCAAACTCTAGCAAAACTTGCCTAAAAAATAAAGTATCCCGAAAATTGGAGAAACTCTCAAAATTGAAAACTAGAAAGAAAAATAAGAAATTCCCAATTGGAAACAACGTAAACGGAATTACACGCTAAGAGTAATTCATAATTTAATTATTACCTAAAATAGCAAAATTACTAAATTGAAGGCCTAAACGAATGAATTTGGCCGAATTCCACGATCAGTCACGATTAGAGTCGTGAATATTGATCGCAGCGCGATTCTGCTTCAGCCCGCCAAGTTTGGGGCTATTCTGGGCTCGTCGATAAATTGCCAAAATTGGCAATTTACAATTAAGAGTTGTTTGGGCCTCCTAGGTATCGACCAGTCCAACTAATCATAGAACTGGGCTACTACTTGTTCTACATCAATATGGAAGGCAAAGAAAGAAAACTGAAAAGAGTACACCAACCAAAAATGAAGGGTACTAAAACTTATCAACACACATGTAGAACCTTCTCGATAGTATAATTTGTGACGAAGATTATTCAGGCCGAAAGTATTGATCAATATCCTATTCAAATAATTTTATAACACATTTAATTTTAGAAAATAGACAGACATATTGGATCGGAACCCCTTCCATTAAGATAGCATGAAGGTGAATTTTTTCTCTTTACCAACAAAAATAAACATTAGGGTGATTTTTAACATAGTTGAAATTTTTGATGAACTCTGCAAGATGAACGATTCTGAGCATCCATAGGAGTTTGGGATGAGACGCAAAATACCAAACCTCGACTGCTCCTTCATTTCTAAATTGGAGAGGATCTTATGTCATTTTGATTACGTAACAAAACCATCTCCCGTTGATGACCACAACAACTTTTTTGGTTTACGACGATAGGAAATTTTTTTTTTTTTTTCCCGAACAATGCAAACTTTTAGATCAGCTTACGCGCTATGGTAATTGTTTTCCTACTCTTAACTTTTAATACTCCTACCTTGTTATTCATTTTGTATATTTGAAAAAAAAAAAAAAAAGTTAGCGAAGAGAGTTATACACACAAACACAATTTCTTTAAAGATCCAAATTTAAGATATAAGCACATCCCATCACTCCAAATCCCAGTAATTATCTTGTTCCACATACCTTTCCTTTTTACATTTCGGAATTTTTTGGGCTTTATGAGTCTTGACTTTATTCAAAAAAAAAATCGTGTTGGTTAGTTTTGCATTAAATTTTTATAAATTATTGATTCGTCTCGACGAGAAGAATCGAAAAAGTGAACATCCGAACGGTGACCAAAACTGTGTAATTGTGACGCGAGGATAGAGCAGCATCAATACCCAGGTAACCCACCAACATCCAAACCGTCAAAAACATTTCTATCCAACCAGCAATTTTATTTTCCATAAAAAGGCTTGTTTGAGAAAAATTACAAGTACAAAACCTCACATTGGAAATACATTTCATCCTAGTACTAAATAAGCTTGATTTGCTTTTTGTAAGAATTTAGCTCTGTATCTCCTTCTCAAGTTGTTGCCGAGAAGTTGTTTTCGCTTCCAATACAAGATCATCAAGGAATCCTCTGTTTGGAAATTCTTCCGGCACGAGACTTCGATATGTCTCAAACTGTTCCTCTGCTTCCTCCTTCTTGTCCATTAGACTGTAGATTATACCCTGAAACGAATCGAATAAATAGTTCAGCAATTCAAATTCAATTTTTTTTAACAAATGCAGTTATTGTTGAGGAAGGTTTCGGTGAAGATATGACCTATTAGTCGTTCAATGTCTCGTTACTCTCCATTAATCAATTCACAAACCATTACCGGAACAAATTAAACCAACATCTCTACTCCCTAAGAGAACATTTAAAACAGATCTGGCCTTCATCATCATGCTGGCCAAAGACAATTTGGAATGGAGAGTTTAACGCTTGCTATTATTTAACAATCGAAGAGAAGGATAGTTCTTATTTTCATCGGCAAGACAAAGATACTTATGGTATTTAATCATCCCATCCATTACGAAGGCACCAATCGTCCAATACTTTAGGAATGCCCTTTCAGTGCCCCCCTGAGAAATTACATATGTTTGTGTTCAAAGTATTCTCATCCAAGACCTTCCTATAGGCACTTCCCACAAGGTTCAACAAAATATGAGCATGCATGGTAGCATACAAATTACTTAAGCTCTGGATTTTGAATGAAGGAAGCAAGAAAATGAGCATATAAACTGAATCAGGTCTCTAGGCCTGTGCACTTTGATGTCTTCCAGCTTGAATTTGGGAGCATGGATTGATGGCGTAATATCACTTTGAGTTCCTTGATTTTGGAGGCACGGAGGTAAAAGCAGTCACTTTGTGCATGTATAGCCAGAGTTTATGTCTGTCTCTAGTCCTCCCCGCCCTTCCCCCATCGAGTCGGGATTACATAAGTACCTTTATCATTGTTATTGTTGTTGTCATAGCATACAAATGCATCCCTCTTCATGTTGTGAGATAAAAAAAAAAACCCATCTGAAATACAAATATCTAGGAGAGGAGCTAAGCCAAGTTTGAGCTATTTGTGTGAACTTTGCAATACATGTGAAAGGATTGCATGGAGACTGAGTGGTCTTTGTATATTTGCCTTATTGAGTGGTAACCAGCATCACAAAAACTTTATTATGCTCTTTTAAACTTGCTGCAATAACATAGAAAAACACTAAGTTCAAATCACATAAATTCCTAAATATTCTGGGTGAATTTCCTATTTCTCTACAACTAGAGAGAAATGCATGCATATACTTCCGCTTTGACAGCATGGCCTGGCATCATTACCTTTCTTCCAACCAGATTAACATGAGATGGGTCCAAAAACCGTGCAAGAACCACAATTTATAGGTCTAGCATCTTTTCTTGACCATTCAAGGAATATGGAATCCCTTAAGCCTTGTGAAAATTGGAAACCATGAGACAGACAAAACATTCAGAGCCAGCAGCTCTGTCCATAGCACGGAACCTAAGACTACTAGAAACGCATCACTCAAGATAGGAATGCCCCAATGATGGACTAAAAAATAGCATGCCTAAAACTCATGTAAGTGATCACAGGAAACAAAACTTCCAGCAAGAAAGAGAACTGAGAACTCGAACTTAGAAAAGAAAAGTATCGGACTTCGAAGTACAGCAGCAGCTGATGCCGTAATCACTTACCTGGCAAAGATAGGGCCGAAAATCCCTTGGGTTTTCATCAACCAAAAGTTGAAAGTTTTTCAAGCCCTCCTCCAATTCCCCCTGCAAGCATACAAGTAGTGACAAATCTGTAAGCCAGTTGGGAGAAATGCATGCATGTACTTCCGCTTTGACAGCATAGCCTGGCATCGCTTTCTTCCAACCAGATTAAACCTTACCAAAAAACAGTATGTAAGCTAGAAATTAGAAGGTTGCTTATTATAGGAGGAAACCCACCCCAAAAAAATTCTTAAAAACTTCCTCTTTTTTCTTGTACTTCTGGTTTTCTTCGTGAAGGATGAATTTGTGCCTTCCAATGCAGTGCGTCGTAAAATAATTGCTTAACATTGGACAACCCTTTACCCTTGAGGACAAAATATATCCCAAGTTTGAGGAAGACAAAAAAAAAAAATGAAGAGAAGGAAGGTCCAATCACCTTTACAACATGCATTTGTGCAATTAAAATTCTAATGTTTCTCTCTTCAGTAACTCTTTTTTCACGACGAGCGACTTCCAAAGCCTTACTCAACATCTCAAAGACAGCTGCGCCTTCACGGTTCTTGTGCATCACCATTGCCAAACCCTGCGAAAATCATGTAGCTACAATTTGAATTCCTTTCTCCATAAGCAGTCACCAAGGAAAAGTAACCAAAATGGAGTCCCACATTGCAATATGTGAATTTCGCTAAGTTATACATTAAATATTAAAGTAATTGAATGGTTGAAGAACCTTTGCGGTGCTCTCATAGTTTAACTTTGCACCTACGCTGTTAAAAACTAGACAAGGGAAGTTACTGGGAGGATTAGGATAAATAAGCTTCATAGAAAATAGTAAACCCACGTAGAAAATAGTAAACCCAATTAACTAGTGCTAGCCAGGTATGAAGGACTCCAATAAAAATAGCTTTAAGGCACACCAAAGCTGATTTCAGAAAGCTGAGTCATATCGGTTCTGAGAAATCAGAGTATACAGTAAACAAAAACTAGGCCAAGTTTGTAGCAAAGCATGGGCGCGGGATTCAACTTTAGGGTGCTAATCTATATGCAATTAAATAGTTTAGGTAACAAACATGCTAAAATTCGGTGGTACCTATGTAACTACACATATCTTGAACAAATCCTGTCATAATAACACGGTTTTTTTTTAAACTTAAGGTGGGCGGTTGCCCCTGCTCAGCTGCCTCTCGGTCTACCCCTCCTTGTAGCTGAATTGCGAAGCAAAATATAGAGTTACTTCCTGCTCCAGTAAGCCATTTGATTTAATTCCACGGTAATTAATTAACTAGTTTTCAGAGTACTCATCACTGCTTCATGTAGCCAATATCTCTGAAACATCCTTAGTTATTAGTTTTTCAGTGTCAAATGACTCAAATTCTACGAATGCACTAAAAACAATTCCATGTCAAAGCTTCCAAGTCCATACATGAAATTGAAGAATGGTTGGTATGTGAATGTAATAACAAGGCAAATGAGGACTCAATTAAAAAGAACAACAAGAACAATTCAACAAGAGAAGGAAATCAAGATGAATATTATATCTGATTATAGGCAGGGAAGGATAATCAATGCAACTTTTTGTGAACCAAAATGGTGCGCAATAGGAGCTAAATATCCAGTTTATCCATGCATGGGCCGAATACAAAAATAAAACCTGACATGAGTCCACGAATTTTGTCCAAAAATCTGTTAGTCATGAAACATGTTTCTAGATACCAATATAGCTGTCCTAAAGCTCCCAACTTCTGCGCCTACACTTATAATGGTCAAGGAGGTTGAAGATGATTCAATGAATGACTTCATTAGAGTATCTCTCCTCGTGCTTCCTTTCGTTGTCCAAAGGACAAGGAGATCCTCTCTCCCTCTTGTATCCTAAATCTGATGTTCTCTTATACAGACCATATTTATCAAGAGAAAGGGAAAAGAAAAGCCCCATTATGCAACACAAAATTCAAAGTCTAATTGCCTCCATGTCTAAAACTAATTTTTCCAAGGTAGTATGACAGACAACCCCGTAGGTTAGTCCACCAGTATTAAGGAAACGCTTTAGTATGCAATTCGAGGATCAACCAATGCAAAGATTATTAATATGAGTGGGCTGATGCCTAAATCAACACGCTAAACTATTCCATGTATTTCCTCTGAACCCATGAGAAGTTCACCATTTTTATTTCTATGATTTGATAAGTTAACCATTTTGGTTTTTCAATTCAGAGGTTAGGCGAACAGGTCTATCTGTACTCATCAGCTGGCTATTTCACACGGCCCAACGGGTAAACAAAGGAATGGAATACATTTATGCGTACACATATCCAAGGGAAGCCCCATGGTAGTGAAATCACAACTTCCATCACTAACTACAACAGTTCATAACTAGCCACTTATTCATATTTTTATGTGCACGAATACATGCCTATCGTAACTAACCAAAATAACAAAACTAAAAGAACCAAAATAAATAAAACAAATTACACCACGATCAGTGATATTAAAAAAAAGCGCACTCTTTTTGAAGCAAGGCGCAGGTATGGGGCTTCAATCTGCTGAAGTGAGGCGCGGGAGGCAAAGCGCACGTGAGGCGCAAAAAGCGCGTGCCTCAGGACTAGGCTCAAGGCGGGTGAAGCACGCACTTAACCATTTACTCTAAAAATCTTTGTATTTAATAAAGCTGTCCATTTTTCCAAGTCTATCTAGCACAGAATGAGATCCAACACACCAGATCAGAGCTTCTAATGAGATCTAAATCACCAGATCATAGCTTTTATAAAAAGCCCTAATATGTAAATCATCTCTCCTCTTCATCAAACTCAACTCTCCTTATTATACCGCGATTTGCCTACTATTACTTCGTCATGTTTCTAATTTCTAAAGCTAAACATTCAAGATTAGTTTCATGGATGCATAGTATCTTCTTTCGTTATATCTTCTTTCGTTACTGTTTCAAATATGGTTGTTTGAAATGTCATGTATGATTCTTGCGTTCTAACTTTTAGAACTTCAAAGTATGGTACTTGGCTTATCATATATATATGACGTTTTAGTAATAGATGACATATTTGACAATAATGGGTCATTTGGTACGGTACATTCTTCTCTCTTTTTTCAATGTGCGCCTCACTTCACTGAGGCGCACGCCTCGCTTTGGCGCCTCGGGCCTTTTAAAATACTGACCACGATAAATCGCAGCAAATGAAGTGCAAGTTTCATAAATAACTTAATACATCATACACAGTCCCACTTTTCTAGGGTACAAAATCTTAACTACAAACATCTGTAAGGACTATAGCCAACACAACAGTTCTCTAAGAAACCCATGTGTTCCACAGCTTTCTCTTATAATCCAATACAAGCATTGTGCAGTTGAATGTGCTACACAAACATTTGGACTCTGGACAAATGCATGTGGGTGCTACGAATGCACTACTCTGTCAAATGCACGTCGGTCCTACAAATGCACGGATGCACTTCTCTGCATCCGGACCGTTGTCTCAATCATTATTGAACACATAAACAAGGATAAAAAACAAAGAACAGGAACAGGCCAAGAAATCATACATGCAAAGCTCTGAGAAATAGAGGCCTCTCGGTTAAAATATCATTGAACAACCCCTTAGCCTTGCTCAACTTTCCAATCATCTCATAACAAAGAGCCTCCAACAGTCTCCATTCAACTTCATCCGGTTGCAAATCAATCAACCTCTTCACATACTTCAAAGCCTCCTTGTTCTTCCCTCTCCTCAACTTTTCATGGAAAACCATCTTCAGTGCTTCAACATTTCTTGGATTCTCGTCCACTAACTTCACATACATCTCTTCATCTTCACTCTTCCCATTCTGGGTCTCTCTCTTTTCTTCCATTTTCTCACTGTAACTGCTCTCTTCCGCAGGTATTGCAACAACTGGCCTAGTACCTAGAAAACCCATGAAAAGGAACGAACCAATAAGGAAAGCCACAATCTTTTCTATGCAAAAGGTGGAGAATTTTTTCAGAGGTGAGACATTTGAATTGGGTTTTAGAATGGGATTTTGACAGTTGTGTGAAGAAAGATTGAAGTGCTTCCGCGATATGGGGAATTGTGATGTGGGTCCGCGGGTGGAGTAGAGAGATAGTGGTTTCTGTTTGTGTAATGGGTTAGACGGTTTGTGAGTGTTGCTGTGAATTGAGGTTTTTAGGGTTTTGGGATTGGGGAGTTCTGGTTGGGTTTTGATGAGTGAGAAAGTGTTGATTGATGAAGAAGAAGAAGCCATTTGGGAGGGAACGGGCAAGCGGATTGCCAACAGCAAGAAGATTCACAAGAGTGGATAGTTCAATCCTTTTTCCAATGTAACTCGGCGAAAATCTATTATGTAAGATATGTCTATCTATCAATACCCGGTAACAATAATGTTTTGCCTACCGAACTCTCCAAACTACAAATCTTAAGAGCACGTGCATCAATGGATAGCAAAAAATGCTCTTCAACAGTGTTAAAATCTATTTTATCTTGTCATTAAATTTAACTTTAAAAACATCGTTTATAAATTTAGCAAGTCACTTTTCTAAAAACTCATAAAATCAAACTTTCTATTCTAACTTTATTATATTAAACTATTCTTTCTTTCTACTCCTACTTCTCAAACGTAATAAAAAAAAATGAATAGTGCATGAACAGCGCGTAAATAGTGCCCTGGTGAGTGAATAGTGTTGCACCAAATTTGGTACGATACTGTAGCAAAGTCAGAAACTTAACAAATTTGATCAACTATTTGGTGAGGTGAGCCTGATTTTGGCCTTATTTTGGGTTTTGGCTCTTTATTTTTGTTAAAATATAATTCTTTTAATAGTGTTTTAATATAGAATGAAAACGGGAAGAATTTTTACAAAAAAAAAAAAAAAAAGGGGGGGGAAGAATGGCTAGGTAGATGTACAGAGCCTCTCTAACAAAATGTATTTTGCCTTTTGGTTTGGCAAGTCTGGTGCAAGCTCTTTTTTGTAAAAGCACTCTGTTATTGCTAAAAATGAGATATACATGGTCTGTTGCACTTGCTAAACTCTCTTTAAAAGTAGGTTCCTCCTCTCACTCCCTTCCACGTGGCTACGACTAAGACGGAAAAAATCCCCCATTCCGTCACCTCATCTAGTGGTTTTTACAAATAGAAAACTCCCATGTGTGTAATGGTGGGTCGTTATCCCACGTTCCTTTTGCTTTCATTTTTTGTTTTTTTTTTTTTAATAGCTGTACACTTGGTGCGATGCATGTTGACCCTTTCAAGACTGAATTGTCTTTGAAAATTAGCAAGTTATATAAACTATAACTGTTACTAGCCAAAACGTTGGGTTAGTGGAGCACTAGCGTTGTGCCCGTTCTATGCACGGGACAATAAAAAAAGAAGGGTTCACAAACTCCCACGTCTCACATTCCTTTGCAAAAAAAAAAAAAAACCGGTCCCATTTGATACAAGCAGTAGGTGAAAAAACCGGTGTGGTGCAATATTTTTCTCCCTTGATGGTTTTCTTCATGATATCTTTCTCTACGATAATTTGTTAATGGAATTTCGAGTACCATCTGTTTGCTACGAAAATTTGCTCACAGAGCGCATAACAATTGCTTTATGCCTGCATAGCATGGATTCAACGCTAATCAATACCCTTCTTGTACGATATGACCAAAAAAATTGCATGAGAAATCAAGACTCAAAATTTTGGCTGACTTCTTATACGATGTGAGAATGAATTTGTGAAAAGCTTAACAACAAATGTTTTGTTTGTGTATATACAAACCGTGTATATTTGGGAATTGGTAGATAATGTAATAAATGAGTCTTAATAGTAAATTGGAGGTTGGATAGTTGCAATTTGATTACATCCTTAAATAATTTAGGGTATTATTGAGTTTTTTGTTTTTTTTGTTTTTAATGTAAAGATGAAAACTTAAATATCCAACTTATTAACTGCTTGTTGTCCATCTTTACTAAATATTTGGTATATTCACGTTTTAGTTTTATTTTTGGGATTAATTATATCCGTCTCGACGAGATTAGTCTAACAAGAAAAAATTATGACCAAAAGCAAAAAAAAATTTACTAAAGACGAAAAAATACCAAACAGCTCATATTTTTGTTTCTCATATAAACTTTTTTCAACTTTGGTCCACATTTTCATGGTTTTTCAATTCTTCTTGAGATGAATGATTGATCCAAAAATTACGACTACAAGCTAAGACAAAAATTACGAAAAGTAAAAAAGTAGTAGTAAAAAAATCTCCAGGCCAAAAATTTAGTGAAAAGTGAAAACTCATTATATATCTAAGCAGCGATTGGATTCTCTCTGATCCTTTTTTTTGAAGTTGGTCCGTGTTATTGACCTATTTGTGGGACCATGTAAATGATTAGAGCTTTCAATTTTTTGTAACTCATTAAAAACATCAGCCATTTGTTGATGAAATAACAATTAGTACAATTTTGGAATCAATTATCTTAACAAAAACATATTGACACTGAATCAAACCCATTAAGCTCGAGATAAATATATTCCAATTATGTATTAATTGGTTCGATCAATAGGATTTTGACTTGACTAACGATCACAATGAGATTTAAAACATCTATGTTTCCGATCATCCAAGTAAAACCCGTAAAGGATTCACTAATGGATACAAAAACACAGATTTAAAACATCAATGTTTCTGATCATCCAAGTAAAAAACCGTAAAGTGTTCACTAATGGATAAAAAAACACAGTCCGGTTCGCTTTTTGCGACTGGAGAGGAACTGGACGGCCTTGATTTCAGTTGCAATTGCTCGTGGAAAATGTTATTCAAGTAGATTGATTCAACTTGAATGATTATCCATTTCAGAAGAGGAAAAAAATAAAAATAAAAAAATAATTCTAGTTGGAAAATGTATGACTGAATCCCTGAAGAAAAGTCGGTATCAAAACACAATCTCAGTCCAAAGAAGAAAGCTTCAAAATGCATGTGAAAAGCAGTATTTGAACAGAAATTGGCGATTGAAAACAAAGGGGACACGTTCAACAGCAATTTCCAAATGTGCCGCCGCACTCTCAACCCCTGCGACTGCAGATTGACAACCTTTGACGTTGTATCATTGTATGAGTTCAGCCAGCAATATATACATAGGCAAACCTTTTCTTTTGGAGTTTCCATGGCCTCGATAGCCTCTTTCTTCAGCATCTCCAACTGTGCTTGGGAAGATCTTCCCTCCGAATTCCAAGTCTAATATACAAAAAAATTAGAAAGAGAATATCTCAACATTCTCTCCCTTGAAGAATCTGTGAAGCCGAAATATCCAAACTAAGGAAGCAACTATGGAACATCAATAAGCCATTCTTTTGTTGGAAGGTGAACGTAACATGATTTGACTTTGTTAGCTTTGCTTTCCAGAACCGCTCACAGCACGATCCCCAATAAATTTTCTCTTTCCACTCTGTACCCACAAAACCTCCTTCAATACGTTAACCAAACAATTTTTTGCATCTAGAATACCTGCCGAACTCAGGAAAAAAACATTCAACAAACAAAATGAAACTTACTTCTTATTGATCTTATCAAACTCTGCCATGAGAATAGCCATTCCCTTCTTGTCATTGCGCATGAGTGGTTTCTTAATTTCTTTTTCAACTTTTTCCAATGCCTCCATCATCATAGCTTCTACACCAAATTCATCAGTGAGGCCCCTCCTGCAAGAAACTGAATCAATAAAGGAAGGGACCATGCATTTTTTCAGGTCAAAGGAGATGCATTAATAATGGAAAATGCACTCAGTTCAAATGCAAGAGATAAGTAAAGGGTGCAAAGACAAGCCCTCAAAATGAAGGTATATAATGTCCCAGCAACCTAACATCTAGACCAGATTGAGCGTACAGAAATGAAATCCAAGTACAGATGCAGGTTTAGTGAACAAAAGCTGATCCTATCAAGAAATTTTACATCCTAATATGGGTTACTCTTGGTTCTTCAACCAAATTAGTGTGCCGATCAAAAAAAAAAAAAACACCAAATTAGTGACATTGCCAGTTACGTCTTTTGTTTGAGCCAAATAGTTTAGTCAAAGCTGAATCTTCGGTCACAGCCAGAGTATATGCATGTATAACAAGTTGAAGTTTGGGGGAAGATCCTAATTCCCATCTATTGCTAGGATATGCATGTCTACCATCTCTGGCTTGAGAGAAATGCTAGGATTTTCAACAACAAAGCCAGAGACAATCTACCTTGCTTCAAGTGTTGGCATCTGATATAAGGAATTGAATTTGCTCATGGGATGCAGTGGAGAACAGCTATGAGAACTGGTCTTTGTGCTTATCTTGGAATCTTCCAGTGAAAATTCTTAAGTCTAGAACTGATAGAGTTAGATCAAGTGTTTAGGAATTTGTATTAGCTTTGTTCTTTTGTGTTAAAAGTGGCATGCCCTGTTGGATCTTGTAGGAGTATTGGTTTTTGGTTTTGAATAAAATGATACTTACCAAAAAAATAAGTTTGGGGGAAGAGAAATCGAGATAGTCAAAAGAGATTTGTCAGATAGAGAAACATAAGCAAATATAGAACATAATTCGAGTGGTGGAAGAACAGCATCACCCACCTGATTCGTATCTCCTTTAGTGTCGACAGATATGTTCGAGCATCTGGAATGTCTTGCGTTCGTGTTTGAATGGTGCATTGAATACGCTGAGATTCGGAGAATAATTCTGTCCTGGCGAATGATGGTATAACAGGAAAATGCACCTTTAGTCCAAATGGTGAGATGCGGGTACAAGCTCAATTGAAAACACAAAAAGCCAGTAATAAACACCGTCGCAACAGGTCTACAAATCATCACATCATGGTCTCTACGCACACACACACAGAACACACAATTATACATATGTATGTGTATAGCATAATGAATAAGAAAAATCTCTTTTTATCACTCAGGCAAACTTGACAAACTTATACAGATCTTATCAGTGATATTTTTCCACATCCATCTCGAATTAACAAATGTCACGTTGGGATGGCTGACATTAAATTCCACATAGACCGCATCAGATGGTCTATGTAATATGTCTGCCACATACACCATTGCTTTTATAGTCTTTGACAAAATATAAAATTTATGCACACGTCTCGAATTTGTTGGCTAAGGTTGACTCCTTACATATACATTTCCTTTTGATAGGACACAAAAACATACAAACTATGGGCATGCTAAAAATATTAGGCACAATACAAAACAGCATGCTCCTCACTGCACCTCGTAGCTCGGTGCATCTCGTGCATCCACAACGCTTCTAAAAGTTGCCTCACCTCGGGAATGTTAAAATACCCCCTAAGTTTCTGACAGTAACAGGGACACCCCTTGTGAGATGAAGAAACTTCAAAGGTCCAACCATGTAAACTTCAGGTCGTGTAACGTCAAAAGGAACAAAAAAAAGAGACTTTCTAAACATACACACTAATTTGTTACTAAGATGAACAGTAAATGCATGCAACCAAAATACTCACAAAAGTCATTGTTATTTCGTAATGCACAGAAGGTAGTCTGCCTGACAGAGTCAAACTTTCTAATGAGGAAAAAAGAACTACCAAACTATCAAGACAAAAAAATATAAAATCAAAACTTACTTTTCTCTCACAGTTTTCATAACCTTCTCATAATGCTCCACTGCAGCTGGATCATCAGGGTCTATTGTGATTTTCACCTTCTTCCATACTCCAATAGTAGTCTCAAATTTATTCTTAACCTCCAAGAATATGTTCCTCAACATCTCTTTTCAGGTCAAATCAAGCCATTTATTAGAGACTGGTATTCATTTTAGCAACCATTGAATATAAAACCACATCCATAAGTTTGCAATAAGAGGTAAAATTATGGACTCCAAACACCGATATGACTGTAATGACAACGCACTAACTTTAAAAAATCTAAGACATTACACGAAAATGGCACCGAATACATAGACATATTCTTTATGAAGCTTACGCATTGCACGAGCTACATTTAACACCGCTGAAAAATGACACTGTTCTGAAGTGGAAGGAAAATTATTTTTCTATCGAATTTGGAACAGAAACTGAATTTGTATGGCCATTGGACGATGATAAAGTGGTCCCACCACTGCCCATTGGAAACTATACCGCATTCTGAATTTGATTTGGTCCAAGTAGGAATACTCACACAGAAAATACAACTATACCCTAGATTTTTTTACACTTATACTCCGTAGAAGGCAGGATTTCGACCTCTAGACATTAAAGAGCTTATAGATAGACAACATACATCTACATTCAGCCACTTCTCACCTATTTGTTACTCCAACAATGGTTGTGTTGGGACTTGGGAGGGTTCATAACAAGAGCATGAAATGCTACATTTCCATGACCTTTAAGTGGGTTACTATGTACTATGGATAGAGGAAGGTATGCGTAATGCGAGTGTGTGTGTGTGTGTGTGTGTGTGTGAGAGAGAGAGAGAGAGAGAGAGAGAGAGAGAGAGAGAGAGAGTCTGCATATACACTAACCATCTCCTTTAAGGGTTGGAGGATCAGCTTCTTTGGAAAAGTAACGGAGAGTAACAGCATGCTCTGGCTGCAGCAGGCTATGCCTAGCATAGAGCTGTGTAACCAAAAGAAAATATGTAAACATACAGAACCAGAAAGGGGGAAGGGGCTAATTTGTAACAAATCAAACTAGATAAATGCTTAGGAAGACAATGCCAGCATTCTTCGTTCTAAATCATGGGAACTTGTCCTTTCAAAGTACATGGCCGTTGCATTGACACCATGGTTTTTGATCTATAAATGAAACTATTATAATTACCTTTCTCTTCAATCATTGTACGCAAGTTGAAAACTAGATTTGACACAGATAATTGAATACGCTAGCATTAGGGAAAAAAAAAAATCCCCTTTTTCATGCAAACTAAACCAAATATGACTAAACTTAGCTTTTCACACTCCACACTTCCAAGTTCTAACTAGTAAGAGCGGTGGAAGGCCTAAGTTATAGCTAAACGGGTTTCCCTGGCTTTTAAATAAGAAAGAGCAGGGAAGGCCTAAGTTATGGCTATAAGGGACACCCTGGCTTTTAAACTTGTCTAGGAATGTGATATAAGACAGGTTGTTTTCTATAACTCCGGACCATGGCATTTGTAAACAACTGACTTGACTTAACAGTCCCCAAATTAATACTAGTAATTCCCCAAAAACTCTTGGCCGGGCGATTGTTCAGAACAATGTTGGATGGGTGAACCTTATATCAGTGGCGGAGCCAGGATTTCCAATCCAGGGGGGGCCATTAGCCATAGACATTCGATAGCTCCGTCGATGCTTACGATAAGGCCAGAATTGCCCTCTCATGGGTGGTACTATGGAGAGAGGACTAACCTTCGTCCTCGGTCCTTAAAAATAAAGTAAGTTATAAGAGTTGCCAAATTAGCTTTGCAATTTCAAGCCACCGGGGTGGCACCATTCAATGAAAAACTAATTACATGTTGTATGGAAAAATACAAAGAAAAAAATTACTAGGAAGTCAAATAATTACATATAAAAAAAAATGAGTAATCCATAATTTATTCATACAAATATGTGAATCGACATGTTTTTGTGATTTAATTTTCATTTTAAATTAATTCCTACCATAGTCCGTAAAAAAACATAATGCTAAACTTTGAGGGAAATGGCTACAATACACACCCCTTATTTGGGTGTACCATATGCACCTATTGTATGGTCCAGATTGTGTCACCTCATTGACAATCGTAACATTTTTTAGTTTTTCGTAACTTTTCAGCAATAAGATTCGTAACATTTTCTATGATTCGTAACATTTTGGTGTGTCTCATAACTATTACAAAAAAAATTCGTAACTTTTCCAAAAAATTCGTAACTTTTCCAAAAAAAATCGTAACTTTTCGCAAAAAATCGTAACTTTTTCAGGGGTGTGTATGATACACACCCAAATGAGGGGTGTGTATTGTAGCCTTTTCCAACTTTGAGAGAAAAATTAATGTCCAAAGGTGTCATCTTTCTATCCATTTAATTTAAAAAAAAATTACAAATCTAGAAAGAAAGAGAGAGAGAGAGAGAGAGAGAGAGAGAGAGAGATGAGTATTATGTTTAATGTGTACCTTGGGAGAATTGATCCTAGGTTTGGATGTGTAGAGTAGAATGTTCCAACCAGTGAGCCAAAGCTCACAACTGGTTGAAACTTTCCCTGTTTTAATATTTATATTGTTTCGTTACAAATTTGTTTTTTTTTTTTTTTTGGTTAGTGCGGGGGCCAGGGCCCACCCCAGCCCCAATGTAAATCCACCCCTGCCTTAAATAATGTGGGGCGGCTCCACTAGTCTTCCAGATGGTTTAAGCACACCCTTTGGGTTTAGAAAATCACTAAAATTTTAATACTCCTATATTTTTACATGTACTTTGATTTTTCTTTAGATTATCTGCACTGAGTCATTCGTACGAGTCCAAAGTAAACAAAAATTCACTTGAATTTGTAACTAAGTATTTCATATAGCTCAAAACAAAATAGATATATTGTTTTGCATCCGCTCAACTAAAATCCTGCAGTCGGCATGTCATATAATTTGAAGTATTGAGAAAAAGAATACTATAATTTCCAAATAAAAATTTGAAACGTGGTTAGGGACGTTCATTTGACTAATCATCATATCTAGAAATGACCGACCACATGAATGCAAAATCAACACCGACGAATCACGACTATAACTAGCACGTGCAATTACACAACATATGCTCTTGGTTGGGTGAGTGTTGGATTGTTCAAGAGGATGTTGGGCAAGCAAACAATTTTTATTTTATTTTTTATTCGTCATTCCTAATCTATTAGATGGAGAGGGGGAATGGGACTCGATCCCATTCTTTTTTTTTGTTATTAGTCATTCCTAATCTATCCTGAGATGCAGTGTAGCGCATCTAAAAAAACAAGAGTTTTCTGTCACCTCCTAAAAATTCTGCTCAATTGACTAACTCTAAGTGCTTGATTCAATTTTCAAATTTTTGATAACTTTGAACACTTAATAAAAAATTGGAATGTAAGATTAAGAACTTAGAGTTATCCGATTGTGCGAATTTTTTATGTGGTCACTCGAAAACAAATTTTAAGATTAATGAACGGATTGGACAAAAAATTGAAGGACTGGATCAAGCATTTAGAGTAATCTGATTGGGCAGAATTTTTACGAGGTCACTCGAAAACATATTTTTAATGAACGGATTAGATTGTTCATGTGGGATTCTGAAGTAGGCTCCAGATCTCAATTTGTGCCTATAGATGTGTGAGCATAAACGATTTTTCGTCTAAAAAAATGGATGCCGTTACTGATTGGACAAAATGGATCGCAATCAAATAATTTAGAAATGACAGAGGGGGTTTTAATAGTTTAGAGACGACATAACAAAAATGAATATAGTTGAAGTGATCAAAACATACTAGAGAACTCTAAAAACAATGACATATTAACGTAGGAAATGGCTACAATACACACCCCTTATTTGGGTGTACCATATGCACCTATTGTACGGTTCAGATTGTGCCACCTCATCAGCAATCGTAACATTTTTTAGTTTTTCGTAACTTTTTAGCAATATGATTCATAACATTTTGGTGTGTCTCGTAACTTTTATAAAAAAATTCGTAACTTTTTTGCAAAAAAATTCGTAACTTTTACAAAACATTCGTAACTTTTACAAAAAATTCGTAACTTTTATGGGGGTGTGTATCATACACACCCAAATAAGGGTGAGAAAGAGAGAGATGGATTTTTTGAAATGTGGGAAGAGAGAGAAATTACGTATGAGAAAGGAAGGAGATCAAAGATGGGTTTTGGACCATTGATATTTGATGGGACAAGACAACTTTAGCTTGAATATTGTGAGAAATAAATATAAAGGAAAAGAATATTTTGTCCCCAATGCATTGGAATGATAAACAAACTGGTGGTTTGTCAGTAAATGAACGTCTTTTACTCTTCCCACAACGGCCACAAGTACAAAGTCAGTAAAGGTATGACTTTTACTTTTCCCAATAGTTAATAGCGAATGGTACATGTAGGATTAAATATAGGTCGGGTCGGGTCGGTTTGACTGGGTTTTTAATTATTCAACCCATTACCCGCCCGAAACCCGACAAAAAAACTTCATTCTAACTCGTGAGCCGCCCGAATACTCTGATTGAACCACCCGTTTGCCTTCAGGTCAGGTCGGGTTGGTCGGGGTCCGCGGTTTTTTGCTCAGCCTTAGACTATTTAAGTACCCCCAATTACACTTCCAAAAAAAAGTGCCCTGTTCATAACCAGGTCCAAGCCGTTAGTCCGAACATATTAGGGTCATGGGATGGGCCTAGGCATTATATTTGGACATGTTCGGGCATGGCCCGAGCATAAATTTTTGTAGAAGTCAGATGGTCTTGGACCAGGCTAGCCCGAGCCCAACTATCTGTGGCTGGTTCGGACTGAGCCAAATTTACACCCCTACAGACATCGTGTACTCTCATGCATTAATTTGACTGGAGTTTAAATCTTAATAACAAAAAGTAATAATATTGACTTTTACTGAGAAAAAAAGTTTTGTTCTCTTAACTTGTAACGTGTGGTGGTTCAAAATCGGAACCAACCCATAATTCGCTGGCTCAAATTTATGTGTTTGACTGAAATTATTACAAATATGGTTGACTGTGTAAGTATTGTAAAACTTTGTTTGATTCTATGACTTTGCCTTGTTTGGACGGTTGTGATATGTTGGGCTGGTTACGTTGGATTTTCTCATGTAGTTGATCGCCTTGTTTGATGTAATAATTTTAGTTTTGGGTTTGATTGGGCACTGTATCAGTTTATAGGTACATTGACCAATTCAGGACCCTAAAGCTAACGCCAGCTGGAAAAATCTCCAGTGGCCCTAAAGATTTCTTGTTCATGGTACATGAGAACCAAACCAGCAAACTTGTGCAATCTCATAATTGCTGCCGTGCTACTACTTGACCTACCCCTCGAAATTTCCAGTCTACTTATTGTTTCTCGCAAAAACGTCTAAAGAAATTGCGAGCGCCTGAGCGGTTTGTGTAATGGGCCTGCCAGGACTGTGCGGTACAATCCAAATTGTTGTAAAGGTCTGCGTGCCTTTTCTGACTTCGTAACTAGCTTGACGGTTGCGTGTGACTCAAAGGGTAGAGCTACAAGATTGTTAGTGGTTTGCCTTATCGTAAAGGAGTTTAACAATTTCCCAACGGTTTGGAAAATGAGTAGACAACGAAATAAATAAAATTCAAGTTTTATTAATGAAGATTTTCAAAGTTGGGGTACGCACAAGGAATCGTAAAACAAGACCTAGGTTGGGCTAGATTTGTAGAACGATAAAGGAAAATGAACTCAACGGAGCTGGTGACTTCAACGGGTTGAGGGTCTTTATGCTGGATAAGTCGAGAGACTTGATTTAACCGTGAGGTTGATGGTTGTGGAACCCTTTTTTAGTCTTCCAAACTAGTATTTATAGGTTCCTTGTTGTGAGAATTGAATCTTGGCGCCAACTTCTTCTCCTGCTGAGATGATGCCACGTGGCCGCCTCCATTTTCCCGCCTTCACCAAATCTCGCCAAGTGTCTCATGATACCATTTCCTCTTCCTAGTTGGCGGTTACTGGAAGTTACCTACCTAAACCGGTTTCTTCAAGTGCGAGAGTCTAAGGCTGGCTCATGGCGTAAGCCAATGAAGTCACTGTTTTGGGCCCCCTAAAAAATGTAAAAAAGAGGGGGACCTTATAAGCCTCTTAATATTGTAATGGTTGGTTACTTTGGATCACTATATATTTAAATTTGTTCAATGATAATTGTTTTTTAATGGTTTTTTTTTTTGGAGATATGTGTTGAAAAATTTTATTATGCAAAATAAACGGAGAAACTCTAATGAATCCGTTTCAGGCCTCCAAAACTAATGAGCCGGCACTACGAGAGTCGTAGAAATGGGTGACGATTTATCTCCTTAAATTAAGGGATATGGAGATCATGATTCATGGGCTATCTCCTCCGATTTTACCAATTTACACGTATAAGAAGAAAAGATTAGGGCCATTTATGTTTATTTCAAATGGCCTAAACATTCAAACTCCAGCTACCATTTCCTTTTTCCTTGGCCCTATAGAATTTTATGAGCCATTGTTATTTAATAAAATGGCCTTCGGATTTTATTTGAAATCTCATCTCTTCTTCCTAAAAACATGGGCCATAGAGTTGAAACATAGCCGAATAAATGTAAACTATGGCAAGTGGTGGCTAGCTCATGCAGTAGAGCTCTTCGATGCCCACACTGTATCTCGAGATTGAGTCTCATTCCCCCCTCCCCGTGTAATAGATTAGGAATGACGATTGACAAAAAAAAAAAAAAAAAGAAGTAAATTATGGGGCCAAGTCCTATAAAGATTAATTGGGCTTTACCAAAATAACTGGAATTAACATAGCCCATTAACTTCATATGTGCATTAGGCCTAATCTGGGCCAAAATAATACATTCGGCCTTATTACAATTTTGTGTCAAATTTGCATGTAAACACTTATTATGTTAAAAATCACCCAATCATAACTTTCCACTTTGGATAACTTCTTTTTGGTGCTTTTTTTTTTTTTGTGAATTATTTTGCCAGTTGTTAATTTCAATGACTATTCTTTAGAGTTGGTGAGTTTAGATGCCGAATTGTTATTTTGTAAGCCTAAGTTCAATGGTTCTTGTGGTTAATTAGGACAAATTAAACCAAACCAAACAAAACCAAACCAAGCCTTATGTCCCAATCAATTGGGGTCGGCTACATGAATCCTTTTTCTCCATTGAGCTCTGTCCAGTGCTGCTTTATCATTTAAACCTAGTATACTCAGATCTTTGCGTACTACCGCATCTAATGTCAATTTAGGTCTTCCCCTCCCTTGTGCGTTTCTACCCAAAACTATCCTATCCACTCTCTTAACTACTGCATCCGCTGGTCTACGATAGACATGCCCAAACCACCTTAGCCTATTTTCCCTTAACTTCTCCTCTATAGGTGCTACGCCTACCATCTCGCGAATTGTTTCATTTCTAATCCTATCTCGTCTAGTCTTACCACACATCCACCTCAACATCCTCATTTCCGCTACACTTATCTTGTTCACTTGCTGCTTCTTAATAGGCCAGCATTCTGTCCCGTAAAGCATCGCTGGTCTTATGGCAGTTCTATAAAATTTTCCTTTCAATTTTGTTGGTACCCTCTTGTCACACAGTACACCAGTAGCACTCCTCCACTTGAGCCACCCCACTTGGATCCTATGAGTCACATCATTCGCAATCTCTCCATCTTGACTAATAATAGATCCTAAATACCTAAAATGGTCCCTCTTTGGTATCTCCTGATCTTGGATCCTCACTCTTTCCTCATACGTAGTGGAGTAGAAATTTTTGTCTTAAGATTGGATACCACTTCTAATAACAGAGGTCAGATCATAATTCTACTAGAGGGGATGTACGATGTAACTAGAATTAGAATGAAAAGGTCAGATCATAAGTCAACATCCGCCGCTAACTACGAACGACAAGAGTTTTTCAATCCATCGACTTTAAATTCCTTACCCTGATTAATTAGCTGAACACCTGGCGGATGTTGACTTACAAATTTGACCTAGTTTGCAGGGACTACTCTTCAATAGATTTACAAAAAAAATCTAAAAGTGTACTATAAATAAGGAAAAAAAAAATAGAAAAAATGCAGAGGCCAAACACCCCTTCGCACCTTCGGTCCACCTGTGTTTGTTGTAGTCCATCAACTACAAATGGCACTAATATTAACGTGTTGGGTTCTAAGTTTGTGGAAAGAAATGAAAGTAGAAGAAAAAATAATTATTTACAAAAACATGTATGCTCATCACATGATCATCTTCTGATAAAAAAAATAAATAAATAAAATAAATCACATGATCAACTTGTTCATCTGTAATTCCTCTCTTAATTTAATGCTTTTCACGAATTATAAAACAGAGTTATGTAAGAAACCCAGTTTGCACTCCTACGAACAAAAAAACTTACACTAATTAACACCAATACACCCGTAGCAGCGAGATCGGCAAGCCAATCGAAGTGAAGCTTCATTGGACCACCATCGCCGCTGCCTTCCTTCATCAAAGAACCATCACGACCACTAGTTTCAGAATTTGAACCGGCACCTCAACGATAAAGGGGAATCTGAACAGAAGAATAAATGGGATAACATTAAGAAACTCTCATATTTAAGATCGAGAGAGAGAAGCCTCATTGAAAAGGATGGATTGTTAAAAGTGAGAAAAACCATCACCTATCAAGAGCAGAACTAGTAGTTGATTAGGCATCACATCACATTTTCATTTTTTCATCAAGTTTAAATATCGCGAATATTGAACTTGAAATCAAATTTTAAATTAAAGTATATGTCTTTACTATTTATGTATCCGTTGTCTTTTTCTTTGATTTCTATGAGTTCAACCTTTTTTTTTCATCGGTAAAGATTTCAACCTTGATGCCGTTCATGTCAACCCGGATCAAATTTCCACAATGAAGTCATTGTGGCAGATGCACAATTCTCAAGTAAAGTTGCAATTGATAAAAGGTGGTCAAATTCTTATCGGCAATTCTGTGAGAAAAAAAAATTTAAAATATCTTATTGGCAATTAGCATGAAGCTTTGATCACATGTTACATTTGAAGTCAAATGAGAGTGATGCATGTTAAATCATGTTTCCAAAAAAAACAATCCTTGATATTTTAAAAACCTTATCTTATTATTGGTCGGAATTATGGGAGCATTGATAGGAAAAATGCAATTCTAGGAACTATAGTTATGATTGTCAACGTTTTTTTTAAAGTGCTCTTAGACAGATTTAAATTGGCCATACCAAATATAGGACCACCGAAAAAATTTACTTTTTCCTTAATTATACCCTAATTAGGAACATTAAGGAAATTACAATGCAAATTTGTGTCACAAATACAGCGCTATCTATTAACAGAAATGGTATGTACAAGGAAGCTTACACCGAATCATATACAGAATGTGAGTGATCATGTTTTGCAAACACGTTTTGAAAAAATCACTCACATTTTATATATGGTTCAGTGTAAGCTTCCTTGCGCAAAGCATTTCTCCTAAAACTATTAATGATTCCATAAAGGTGGGAGAATGCTGATTTTCCAAATGATGAAAGATCACATTTGAAACTCCTAATTTTTTTGAATTTTCACATCAAATACAAAATTTAGAAAGAGTTGAGAGAGGAAAGAGAGGAAAAATCTAAGTTCCCACAAACCTTTTGGCTATTGTTCTCTTGGGTCAGAGGGTAGAAGATATTTGATGTGCCAATAATGCAATTTAATTAAAATAAATTGAATATTATCTCCAATTGTTGGGCTAGGTTGGGACCCATGGGCTTCTTGAGCACTAGCTAAAATTGGGCTACTCTCTCATCTCTATGAGTGGTGGCCCAATTAAACCATAATTAATTCCCTTATATAATTATGGCTGAAATCTAGGCCTCAAGAATTAATATATAATTACCCGTGAAATGCTAGTACCATAATATCAAATCCCTTCACTACGCAATGTCCATAAGTAGCAATTGGTCATAGTAAATACTGTCAAACCAAAGCATACTTATATTTTAATTCCGTTAAATACTAGTTCACTCACTTTTAGTCAAGAAAAACATTCTAATGAACTTTTCATTAAAATGACTAGTACTGGGTTCCAAAGACTAATGCAGTGAACTAACTCAAGGGGAAACTAATGTTCCATCTTGAAAATAATGTTCTCACAGTCCTAACATAAATCACCCAACTCACCGAGGTGTTGATGAAGTAAGACCTCACTCATTGGTGAATCAAAGTGACAGGATAGAAACTTGAGTTCATTAACTTCCTCAGGATTAAGGGTGAATTATAATTAGCCAATAAGATTCACTCTAAAGTTGACAGTTGTTAAAATGTTGTGACTCCTTCAATGTATACCGAATACACCAATATATTAACTTGAAGTCTTTCACTTCAATGACCGAGATGAATCATTCTATCTTATAGAAGTTAATCATGTTGCAGTTGGCCTGATAGATAGTCCTTTCTATTAGCAACTATGAATAATTTAAATTACAAGCAATTATGATTTGTATCTCCTGTATGGAAATCACACATAAATCATATTTAATATAATTTAGGACTTTTATATTCATCTCATGAATTAATAATATTCATCACATTAATTATATCCAATGTATGAAATAAAACAGTTTATAACAATAAAGTGAAGCTCTAACTATAAACCAAAAATAACAAATTTATTGGTTTGGAGGGCATTAATCCCCACAATCTCCCACTTGCAGTCATAACCAATCAGGTTTACTTTTGACTTCCATGTTATCAACATGACGTTCAAACGGACTAGACGGTAAAGCCTTTGTAAAAGGATCAACCAAGTTCTCCGCAGATGCAATCTTGTTAAGTATGATATCTCCTCGCTAAACAATATCTCTGATGAGGTGATATTTTCTCTCTATATTTTCCACTTTTGTGGTTTCTAGCTCTTTAGATTGCGCAACAACCCTGCTATTATCACAATAAAGAATCATGGGCTGCTTTGGCATACACCTTCCTTAGCTGCTTCAGAAGTTGCTACATATTCTGCTTCAGTGGTGGAGTTAGCAACACACTGCTATTTGATACTCCTCCAACTTACGGTTCCACCTCCAAGTGTAAACACATAACCAAAAGTTGATTTGCGTGAATCTCTATTTGACATAAAGTCAGAGTTGGTATATCCAATTGGCACCAAATCCTCTGCATTATAGATTAGCATATAATCTCGTGTTCTTCTCAAGTACTTAAGAATATGCTTTACTACTATCCAATGTTCAGGTCCGGGATTTGATTGATATCTGTTGGCTGGGCCTATTACATGAGCTCTACCGCAATCGTGAATCTTATATATATAGTTTCAAATGTATAATATTATATATATTCAACATGGATTAGGTTTAATAGTTCTCGGTGAGTTCTATTAAACAATGTTTTTAAATTTGTAAAAAAACATTATAGATTGAAACATATAAACAATTGATAAATGGCACACATGCCAAAAAATAAACAAGAAATTTGGGACGGAGGGAGTAGTACACATTTAAAACTAGGTTACCCTTATTTCAAGTATGAACTCAAACAGAACTTCATTTGTATGAGATTGATGGATTTGAGTCGGTAGAATTAAGTCTGAATGACATTTTGGTTTTAAAAAAAATGTCCTTGTGCCTTTTGTTTATAGGTGTCTATACATTTGGGTCGATTTTGGTTAAAAAAAATGTCCTTATTTCTCTTTCTCTATCCCAATTTGAGGAATGACAAAAAAAAAAAAAGGATAAAAAGAAAAACCAAAAATGATGGTACCAAACATGTTGTGTTGTTTTCATTTTTTACTGTTTACAAAATTTTTATTACCAAACACGTTTTTTTTTTTTTTTTTATATTATTGTTTATGTAAACAATGAACATGATTCTAGTTTTAGTTTTTTAGAAACAAAAAACAGAAAATAAAACCATTACCAGATGCCCCTTTAAAGATTACACTTTCATCCCAAATCCAATACAAGCTATCACAACAAGAAATAAAATCGAGGTTTAGTAAAAAAACGTGGTACCAATTTCAGAAATTGTCATTAAAAATAATTATTTAATTACAACAATAAAAGTGTCACTGAAAATGACCATTTTTTTGGCAATTTCAGATATTTTCACTGAAAGTAAGTATTTTATCTTGTCACAAAGATGTGGACACCAGATTTTATCCCACTATAATCGTCAAAGCAAATCGATGATGTCGATACCCTCATAGTAGAGATGGTTGACGCCGAACACATCAAATAAACCCTACCACAGTACACGCAATCATCGGTAAAGGTTAAACTGTTTAGTATGTATCATATTGGTCCCACAGTGAGCTATACAACTATTTTTGCATCGAGCATCATAAACATCTGCATATGCAAAGCCTAGACATCAAACATTCCATTTTAGGACGATCATATCCCTCCCTCCATCGAACGGACATAAATTGGCTCCCTGTAACTCGATTCTTGACCAAACAACCAACTTTTCCTCTTAGAGATCTAGTCTCTCATCGGCACCAACATATGCATTCATTCCTGAGAGATTACTACAAGCCACATCAGAATCGAACGACGTTAGGCCATTGGATCATCACTGACCAGTGCCAGAACCTCGTATATTTGGGTTCAACAATCCCTATGCATGCCAACTTTATTCTGACTCATTCCAAAAATCATACTTAGTTCGTACATGATGCCCAGAGGCCTCACGTCAAGTTTTGTGCTAATCAGAGCTTGTTTGTTATTTTTGGGGTCACTGCGTTTTCCGAAACAGTTAGTGTTCTATTCACAGACCCCGAGACCTAATTTCTCCAATCAGACCGTACATAAATCTATCCTCATACTTACGAGACTCATAGTAAGATTTCAGGTCAAATCAAACGTCATTTGGTTATCTGATCTTTTGCATTGCTGCAAATCAATAGGGAACCGTGACGACAAATTTTCCTTTAAAATCTTGAGGTGATCTCGAAAAACGAAAGTTGAAAGGGTTTGCATTGAACTTCTCGATACGCGTTCGGATGAGCCCAACGAACGAGCTAGCCTAGCAACCAAAACCCCAATGGCTCTCCTCAATGGGGTGCCATTTTCAATTCATGGGGGTTACAGCTTGTCATATGGGGTGCCACTAGTGGAATTCAATCCCCTTCCCCCGAAGTTGAACTTTGTCTAGTAATGCATCACTAATAGGACGAATTATTTCTCGATGTTTAGGAGATAATTGCAGAAAATGGACGTGGCCATGACGTTCGAAATGCTTTAAAACCTTTGGAGAAGTATCCTGAATAGACTTTTGAACTACTACCCTACTCGAGCGTGGACGAACCCGAAAGCGAACATGCGAACCAGTAGCCAGAACCCCAACAGCCACCCCCAGTGGGATGTCATTTTAGAAGTAGCCAATGAGGGTGATCTGCACGTGGGTTGGAAAACTCAAATTCAAGAACTGAGCTTCTCGAGGTGGACTGCACTATGCGGGTTGCCCAATTTTCATTTTGTAGAACTCACTGAGAACTTCATTGCAGTAAGTCAGCCACGATTTAAGGGATTTTGATCCTGAGATCAAATTGGCTAGTCTAACACTCCCCTTTCAAGTTGGAGTATGAATGTCAAGAATACCTCACTTGTCGATGAGCACTGTGAATTGTTCTTTGCCTGAGGGTTTAGTTAACACATCTGCAAGTTGATGACCAGTAGGCACATAAGAAGTACATAGTAGTCACTCACGAATTTTGTCGCAAATGAAGTGGCAGTCCATTTCTCTGTGTTTTGTTCTTTCATGGAAAACGGGATTGGCCTCAATATGGAGAGCTGCTTGATTGTCACAAAAGAGAGTTGTTGGATCTGTAGGAGGGATACTAAAGTCTGTGAGAAGAGAGCGTAACCAAGTTATTTCACAACTAGCCATTGCCATGGCTCTATATTTAGATTTTATAGAAGACCGGGAGAGACAGTATGTTGTTTCTTTGTTTTCCATGAAACTGGTGATGTACCAACTAGAGCACAAAAACCTTTTGTTGACCTACGTGTATCAGAACAACTAGCCCAGTTAGAATCACAATACACTTTAATGCGCAAATCAGAATCTGCAAGTAGGAAAATTCCTTGCCTAGACGTATGTTTCAAGTAACGAACAACATGAAGTGCGGCTTCAAGATGAGGTTTTCTTGGTTGTCCCATGTATTGGCTAAGGATATGAACTGGATAAACAATATCTTGTCGAGTAATTGTCAGGTAAATCAAATGACCTATCAGACGACGATAAGTAGTGGGATCATTGAGAAGATCATCACCTATAGCAGTGAGCTTCATGATCTGCTCCATGGGAAGGTGCACTGGATGGGCACCACTTAACCCTGTTTCTTGAAGAATCTTTAAGGCATATTTGCGTTGTGAAAGGACAACGCCCTTTTTGGATCGAGTAACTTCAAGACCAAGAAAATATTTGAGAATGCCAAGATCTTTAAGATGAATTCGCTAATGAAGGAAAGCTTTGAGTGAGGATATTGCATCAGAATTATTACCTGTGACAATTATGTCATCAACGTAAACGATGGCAATAGTCAACTCATGAACTTGATTGCAAGTGAACAGGCAGTAATCGGCTTTAAATTGTATGAAACTGGCTTCCAGGAGGGCAACAAAAAATTTTGCAAACCATTGCCTTGAAGCCTATTCAAATCCATAGAGAGAATTTTGAAGGCGACATACACGATTCTCCCCCTCCGAAGAAAGTCTGGGAGGAACTCTCATGTACACCTCTTCATTGAGATCACCATGAAGCAAAGCATTTTGGACATCAAATTGATAAAGAGGCCGAGAACAAGCAGATGCAAGAGCAATGAGGCAACACACAGTCACAAGCTTGGTAGCAGGAGCAAAGGTGTCATGATAATCAAACCCTACACGCTGTGTGTAGCCTTTTACAATAAGGCGGGCTTTATATCTCTCAATAGACCCATCATAATTATACTTGGTCTTGTATACCCATTTACATCCAATAGACCTTTTGTTTGGTGGCAAGGTGGTTATGATCCAAGTGTTATTTTGTTTGAGAGCCTTAAGTTCACTCTTTATAGCTTCTCTCCAGTGTGGGATTTGCACAAGCAAGAAAAAGAAGTAGGTTATGTAGTAGAAGATACAACTGAAGCAAAATGTTATAAGAGAAAATAGAAGACAAAGGGTAATGAGTACCTTTACCGGATTGAGCCGTAGAAGATGAAATTGGACTAGAGGGCAAATGGGCATGTGAGCAATGGAAGTCCTGGAGATGTGAAGGAGGACGATGTGGGCGTGTAGAATGATGAACTGGTTGTGCAACCGAGTCAAGAGGGACAAGTGTGGAATTTGGTGGGTCGAGAGACTAAATATGAAGAGGCTCATCGAAATTGGGATCTTGATCTTCAAATTCGTTAGGAGATTATTTAGATGCATAAGAAGGACAATTTGCAATAGGTAATGGTAAAACAGGATGGGATGTTTCGGAGAAGTTTGTTCCATGATATGGAAAACTTTGCTCATGGAAAATAACTTCTCGACTGGTGAAAAATTCATGCGTTATCTAATCATAAATGCGATAGCCTTTTTGTCCCATAGGGTATCTCACAAATATGCATTGACGAGCACGTGGGCTAAATTTGTCCCGAGAGCGAGAAAGGTAAGTTGCATAGCAAGACAACAGAAAACACGAAGATGAGAGTAAGTAGCAGGCTTTCGAAAGAGAAGTTGATAGGGAGTTTGATTAGAAAGCTTGGGAGTCGGCAAATGATTATCAAATATGTAGCAGTGAGTACGCATTCGTCCCAAAAGGAAAGAGGAAGGATAGCTTGAAAACGAAGTGCCCTCGCAGTCTCAAGGATGTGGCGTTGTTTGCCCTCAGCCACTCCGTTCTGTTGCGGAGTGCTAACACAACTACTTTGCTGAATCATGCCATGTTCTTGAAGAAAATGAGAGATATATTGGGAGAAATACTCAGTGCCATTATCAGATCTGAGTTGTTTAACTTTGCAATGAAATTGTGTATTGACAAAAGCGAAAAAATATTTTAGGTGGGATGAGGTTTCAGCCTTCTACTGCATAAGAAATATCAAAGTATAATGAGTGAAATCATTTACAATCGTGAGGAAATAATGAGCTCCCGAGTGAGTGGGAGTTGAATAACCACCCCAAATGTCACGATGAACTAAATCAAAGGCAATCTCGTTTGCTTAGTTAAAGGACATATGTCACAGTGACATTTATTTGATATAGACATCCCTTCAACAAATTGAGACAAAAATTGAAATGAGGAAAAGAAACTTGTCCAAGGCAACAATGCCATAGATCAAAAGTGGGTAGAAAAGAATTAACACGACGCTAGAATTTTGAGAAGGCTTGAAATAGTAAAGTCCCCCATGTTGCTTAGCTACTCCAATCATCATCTTCTGGGATTGGTCTTGGAAAATACACAAATCATGAGTGAAAATTGCCGAAATAGGATTTGACGCAGTGAGTTTACTAATGGAAATCAAGTTATATCTAAAAGAGGGTACACATAAGACATTATTTTGCTTAATGGATGGTGTCAGGTAAACATATCCAACATGGGTGACCTCTGCGTATGAACCATTTGGGAGTTTTACAGGAGGCATTCCAGGATTGGGTTATGGCGAATTAAATAGAGAATGATCACAGATCATATGATCAAATGCACTTGTATCAACAATCCAAGTGATTGGTTGGTGATGTGAAATGGAGTTACCTGCAAAGTGTGCAATAGGATGTGTGCTTCGGTCTTTAAGCAAGCTAAGAAGTTGTTCTGCTTGCTCTGGCGTAATTGATGGTGTAGCTTGTGAAGTGTCGGTAGAAGCCTGATTGGCATTAGAAGCTCCAATTTTACGAGATGGTGCTAGAAATTTTTCTACAGAGACAGATTTGTTGGAGTTTTGTCTCACAACATTGCGTGAACTTTGATTACCTAACTGATGCAAATGATGACCCAATGGATAGACAACAAGAAGGTAACAACGCTCTTTGGTGTGACCAACCCAGTTGCAATGATCACATGTGGGACGAGTTCGTCGCCCATGAGGCTTCTCAGACCCTGTAGATTGCTGACTTTGTGTAATGGAGGCTGCAACATAAGCGGAAGACTCTAGAGTTATTGAAGTTGTTGTGACTTGTTGCTGCTTCTCTTCTTGAAGAAAAAGAGAATAAGCACAGTTGACAGATAGAAGCGGGTCCATGATTAGAATCTGTCCCTGAATATTACCGTAAGATTCATGAAGACCCATGAGAAATTGAATCATTTTTTCTTGCTGTGATAGTCGTTTAGAGCCTTGGAAGATCCACAAGTGCAAGAAGGAATTGGAAGATACAAATAAAGTTCATCCCAATATGATTTCAGCTTGGTGAAATATGTAGAGATGCACAGGTTTGCTTGAGAGTGAAGAGCAATGTCACGCCCTGCTTTTTAACAAACTAAATGTCACAAATGCCCATGTGGAACAAGTCAAAGGTCAATGATTTTCCATAGAAAGTCTAAGTCAATGTTCCATTACGTACATAAGTCAACGGTTCGGTACTACCTCGTACCCGAATACATTAATACTCAATACATAAAAGTTTGAAGTTATTACATGAGTTCCAATAAGTCAAAAGATTGAAAAGAATAGAAGTTACGTTGCCATCTACCAAAAATACTAGTTATAAGATGGGAAAATAACTTCATGCATGCCTAAGCTCCATATTGTGCATCACTCCACAAGCATCTAAGCTCATGCTCCATGCCATGTACCTGAAAATGATAGGGTGAGCTCACTAACCCAGTAGGAAACAATTCTGCTAACGCTAGGTGTATAAAGGTGATAAGTGCACATGAATAGGATTACCATGAGTGCGACGAACAAAAGATGAAACAGAGGACTACAAGGGATAAAGGTTCGCCAAGTACCCAAGTGTCAAAAAATGTGTCCAAGTATCCCAAGAAATATTGACGTGTCCAAGAACGTATCCGAATGTCAAATTTAATACCCAAATGTTCAAAAACGTATCCAAGTATCCAATTATACCAAAATGTCATATCTTTCATGAAATATTCCATTTCCAAACACTTCTCAAAATATCCATTTATTTATTTTTTAATAGGGAATTAATCCCTCTGCCGGATTTCGTGGGCTCCGTGCACCCCTGTCGGATTTCGTGGGCTCCGTGTACCAATGGCTAGGGACGCACCGAATGGTGGCTCTAGTATTCACATTTATCCATAGAACACCTTTGATTCAAAACCCATTTCAAAACTTCACATTTTGTCCCATCGTTATCATTTGCGTCTAAGTGTCAAACCAGCTCCTTACATTACCCAAATGTTGCCAAAATATAGTTGGAGGGGTGCACGATGTGTCAAATATTCAAGGGGAGGATAAATGATGAAAATATAATATTTTAGCGTTTCCCAACCAATTGGAGGTTTTTGCCCAATTGGTTGGGCAAAGACAGAGACAAGAACAATATTTTTTTCAGAAAAGCCCAACCGGCTGGAGGTTTTTGTCCAACCGGTTGGGCAGAGACAGATTCGAGCGAAATTTTCAGAAGCGCCCAACTGGTTGGAGGTTTTTGCACAACTGGTTGGGAAAACCTAGATTTCCTGCGAATTTTTTCCAAAGCATGAAACTTCAACCCAAAGCTAAATGTGATGGTTTAAGCTCAAAGAAGGTGTTCTAATCAACAAACAACCATGGAGAGAGGATCAAACATGTATCAATTGAGAGATTAAACAACCAAATGTGTGGATCAAAGAGCAAATAGAAGGAAAACCCATTTCAGTGGTGAACAACTAGTTCTACTAGAAATTTGAGAGCAATGTAAGAATATATGCTACAAATTAACAACATACAACTAGACGAAGTAGAAATTTATCCCCTGCCTCAAGATTGAAGCTTGAAATGGGTAGAATAAGCAAAGCCCTAGATTTGAAGCTCCCAAACCGAAATGCTTGGTCTCCACGAAGAACCACGGTGAACCCGACTCCAATTGACGCGTAGAAGAAGGTTTTGAACTTGGTTTTTTAAGAGATTGAGTGAGAGTGGTGAATTTGTAGAGAGAAGGCGGAGAAAATTTGAGAGAGAGGAAGAGGAGAGAGAGGTCGGTGGGAGTGAGAGAGATACTTATACCCCTTTACACTTGCACCCCTCAACTTTTAAATGTATTTTAAAGAGACCCAAATGTAATCCACTTCCATCACATTGACCCCGTTTTAGTCAAAATTCAATTCCTCACATTTACGCAACATTATTCCGGGAAAATTATGCAAAAATACGGGTCCTTACAAGCAATGTCATGTTTTAACTTAAAAACTCGAGGAGCATTGGTCTCAACAAATTGCTTTTTTAGATCACTCCATACACCCGAAGCTAGTGGTTCATACATTACACTATCATAGATCTCCCTTGAGAGTGCATTGATCAGCCACGACTTTACCATGTCATTGCAGCGTGCCCAAACTTGACTAGTTGATGACGACGATTTAGGCTGCAACAAACTGCCATCAACAAATCCAAGTACGCTGTGGTCATAGCACGGCTCCAAGAAGAATAATTACACTATGCACCAAGATTTTATACAGGAAAAGAGGCAATCAAGATCCCTTGATTGCAGTCATTTACAACAATTACGGACAGATTCTTTGGAAAATAGTGTCACAATCATTAGCCATGATTCTAGAACAAAAGATTGCAGTAAATCAGTCACGATTTGAGGGATTCTGATCTTGAGATCAAATTGGCTTGTCTAACAAATAACAACAATCATATTGTTTGGATACCAATCAATAGTTAATCAAACAAACTTATTTTTAAGAAAATGGGTTCAATTCAGTGTGCCCAACTCAATTTGTAAAAGATAACTGTGTTCGATCACATATTGATTTGCATCAGACCAACATGGTCATTCCTATAATCGATATTCAAGAAGTTCTATAAAATGAATGATTCCAATCATGAAAACAGATCCTTCATAAGCCCTAAATTGCACCAACCAAATCAAAGTGAAATGTGTCCATGAATGATTCCGATTATGAAAGTTGACTGCTGAGCAGCCAAATCCGAAATTCAACTATAGTTGTTTTTTCTGCCAATGATAGAGTTTGAGAATATGTATTGCTTACTCCAGCCAAACCTCGTGCCTTTGAATTTTATTTTGGCGCTGAATTTGACTATACAAAGTCAGCGCTGAAATTAATTAAGGTCAAACGCATATGCAATACTGAAGTTGCACGTATAACACATCTAATAGACTAATGATTTTCACACTTTTTTTTTTTTTATAAATGCACTTTTTTCTAAAACGCAAAATGCAAAAAATAATAGGCTCCCAACCAAGTCCTAAGTTTGATGACAAGAAGTCAACTTTTTCATAAGTCTTTTCAATTTTAGAGATTTAATTAAATTCTTTTCTTCAACTTTTGTTCCATTAAGGGGTAATTTTGACTAGAAAACCTGAAGGAGTAAAAAAAACAAAACAATGATCATATTTGGAAAAAGTCTAGTAAGAGCAAAAACTAAGGACTGAAAATTATAATTCTTTCTTTAACTAGCGTACATTTTCAATAATTTAATAATTTTTGGGATTTTTTGATCATTTTTTTGGGGGTAAATTAAAATTATATTACAACCAAGTGAAATCCTCTATCCCAGGCCAAACCAGTCCATAAGAGAGAGAGGGAAAAAAAAACTAGAAACAAACTTAGGGCCATAGCTCTTCTAAGCAAAATGGACAAAAACGTAAATAAACAAATTTCATTCAAGGCCGAAAAAATACACACAAAAAAACTTATGTGCCATTATGAACAGCCCATATATATGTGGAGAGAGTGAATGAAGTCCAAATGTTAGATGATTCAGCCATGAAAAATCTCGTGATAAAAAAAAAGGCCATGAATTGAAAACCTCCCTCAAATCTTTTGTAATTTTGATTATTTGTGTTCCTTTCGATGTAGTTCCGATTACAACTTTGCTACAACCACACACTAACACTCACTCACAAGACATGTGGAGCTCACACGCACTGCAAGTATGTGTTTGTGTGTGGTTGTAGAATTATTGTTTCGAATACTGAATCACGTGATAATCTTTAAAGATGGAAAGATTAAAACATGATTTAACTGTAAAAAAAATGCACGAAAGAACCTGTGAAATAAAATTGGGTAAGAGGTTTAAGCTCTCAAAGACGTTTCAAATCATGGCACTCCAATATGATAAGTACTATTCAGTTGGAAAAACTAAATATTGAAAATGACTAGTTTGTTTTGGTCAATGCTTTTAAATAGGAAAATGCTACAATACACACCCCTTATTTGGGTGTGTATCATACACACTCCTATAAAAGTTACGAATTTTTTGCAAAAGTTACGAAATTTTTGAAAAGTTTCGATTTTTTTTTATAAAAGTTACGAGACACACCAAAATGTTACGAATCATAGAAAATGTTATGAAACATATTGCTGAAAAGTTACGAAAAACTAAAACATGTTACGATTGCCAATGAGGTGGCACAATCTGGACCATACAATAGGTGCATATGGTACACCCAAATAAAGGGTGTGTATTGTAGCCATTTCCTTTAAAATATTGTACAACTAGAAGTCTATAAGTTCGTCCACAAGTCAAGCCATACAATCACAAAAAGTTTTTTTTTTTTTTGAATGGTATAAAAAAATTTATTAATTAAATCTCGAAGATACAAGATTAAATGGGTCAAGAGAAAAACATCACACAAAGGCACTGTTTGGATTAACTTTTACTCATAGTTTTGAGTTTTTTTACTAAAAAAATGGGATATTTTATTATGAGAAAGTTTGAATGTGAGGGAAAGTTTGAAGAAAGGACAATAAAATTTGTTTTAGTGAGATAGTTTGAATGTGGAATGATGTTCGAAAATTATTTTTTGATAAACTGGAAACCATGCAAAAAGAGAGGGGATAGAATACTAGTGGTAGAGATAGACTTGTTTGTTTGTTTGTTTTTTTTTTTTTTTTCAATTTTTTTCAAAAAGAAAGAGAGTATGTCGTTTGTTATATATACTTAGTATATTGTATTGAAGTTTAGATATATAAATCGATTAGGATAATAATATAAAAAAAAACGTCTAGAATCCATTCCGTTCTATTCTAGCTTCTAGAATTAGTGGGGCCGAATTCTATACTTATTATATCGATCCCACTCCCTCCGTCCTTCCTTAATGGTGTAATTTTTCATTTTGGATTGTACTAATGCTTCTATATATGACAAACTCTCGACCTATCCTCAATCTTTTGCATTTTATAATAATAAGAAAAAGTACTAAAAACAAACCAAATGATGCCCAAAAAAAAAAAAAAGTAAAAGAAAAAGAGCAACACATATATGGTTTATTATTATAATAAAAAGGAAAAAGCAACTAATCAAATGCATGCATAAAGTCTGTCTTCCATTATATGTATTGGCCATTGGTGTGATATCAAATGAAACTTCCTTCGATACCTGAACATAGACTTTATCAGTCAAGACTCTTACCAGTCAAGAGTCAAGACATTCTTTGCACTTTCTCTTATCAATTTGTTGCCACAAAACCAGTGGAGAATGGTCTCCTCAGAGTTTCCTCGTCATTGCTTTTTACTATTTCATTTTCATGCATGTTTTTAATTAATACATCTGGATATAAATATTTTTTGACAGTAAGTCCAAGGAAAATGAAATTATTTATTCATATTCCTCTCTAATTATATGAACAAACGAAAAGGATTATAATAACATGCAATTTTCTCAAAATATACCTTTAGTTTATAAACGTGTCATCTTTGTTCTTATCTTTCAAAAATTAATAAATTTCTCTTGCCGTTAATAAAAAAAGAAAGTGCCGTCCATAGTCGAAGTGTTTGAGCACAATTGACTCAAGAATTATAAGCAGATAGACATTTTTTGTACTTTTGATCTAATGAGGAAAAGAAAGGAGTGTTTGGTGCAGAAGAGGAGTGGGGAATTCCTCATCTTAAAGTTCTTTTTATATACTTATGTAGAAAATCCAAGGACGAGAAAAGGAGTATTATTATTACTATATTTCTAAATATAATTAAAAGTGAAATCTGTAAATCACTAGATATACATTAAAGTGGAATACATGCATGAGTCATTCGTTTAAATAGTACTATACATATACCGTAACTACATTATTTGGTAAATTTGTCACTATCGCTAGAACAGAAAATTAGAAAGCATTCTACTGCTACCTCCGTCTTGTATTGTTGTTCCACTACATATACCATACCGTTTTCAAACTCAAAAAAAAAAAAAAAAAAAAAAAAAAATATATATATATATATATATATATATATATATATATATATATATATATATATATATATATATATATATATATATATATATATATATATATATGTATTTAAAAATAAATTTTCAAATTTAGTTACACCGTTCAAAATTTGTCAATGAGATCTTTTGAACAGTTTAAATATTTTTAATAATTTATTCTTGGGCATACATCATCTTTTGGTTTGAAAATTGGATGACTTTTCACAGTGAACCAAGAATATGGAATGGAAAGAGTGGTTAATCAACATAGAATTTCTTTCCCATTAAAAAAACTAAACACAAGCAAATTTACACTGTAATTGTTTTTGTAAATTTTGTGTGCCCTTAATATGAAAATAGTTCTTTCACATTTAGGTACACGGAAAATCCAAAATTTAGCTTAAAAATTACCTGATATTTGTAGAAAAACTAACTGCATGCTTCTAGAGGATTAGATAGGTCAAACCCCCAAAACATCCTCATGAAAAAAAGGGAAAAAGGATGGCATACCCAAAATGGTGGAATTATTCATATTTTTTCCATATTTTATTATAATTTGCAGAGAAATATACAGAAAGGTTGGGAGAAGGTCTTTGTATAAGACTTACCCAAAAAAAAAAGGGTCTTTGTTTTGAATTTTGAAATACTCAAGTGGATCAGTGATACTTTTTAAAAAAACTGGATCAGAACTGCAGGAGCCGAAGACTTCACTCCAGTCCACTACAATCACACTTAAGTGCCTTGTTCGTATTTTAATCCTTTTGAATTGATCGAAAATGATACCACTTAACGGATTTGACAAACTTTGTCCCTCTTTACTTTCTTGTAGTTCCTACCCCACTCTCAAATTAAAGATTCCTCACAATACCTCGGATTCATTTCCTAGTCCAAACAGATTTATAGATGTTTTTCCGTATCTACCCTTATTGCCTATTACTTGTGTTGGAAATACTGTAGAAAATATGGAAATTTTTAACTCGTAATCTGTTAGCGAAGAACAAAAATACCAGAATTGGATTGGCTGTTGTTTGGGTTAAGTCGCGGACTAGGTCGCTCTCTTTAAGAGGTTCTGCGGCCTTGCCCTCATTGTGCAAAGAGTGTTAGCCACGCCGTCTCAAGGATAAAACAGCCTCTGTCTTGATCTGCCTTGCACAGAAGAAGACCGGAAATGCAAAACGCAATTCGACCTTTCTTGCTCTTTGAACTCATTAGTATATGAAATAGTTTTTTTCGGAGTGTGAAAAATGGCTAGAGAACAGCCCTTTTTATAGGCAAGACGAAAATATTTTTTCAGAAAGCAGAATCAATCAATCTGCTGTAATATTTAAATCAATTTACCAAAAAATTATTTGCAAATGTTTTAATCAATTTTGTAATGGCTCTTTGCATTTTTCATTTCTGTCACGGTAGGAATTTTTTTTTCCAAAAAAATAGATTGGTCAAAAGGAAAAATCTTATATTTAAATAACTTTGCAAAACGTGAGGCTAACTGTCGTATGTGTGCGAGGCTCCAAATTCGGGGATTTATACACCCCTCCTGCGCGCGAAGTTTGCAACGCGCACCCGGTTAACTAGTTTCTAGATCGGGTTCCCCAAATTGGCTTGGACCTTGGCCCATCCCGTGTGCCTGCAAGGCCTCTCTTGTGCCTAACTAATCAATAGTCCATAAGGCCTTCACACATATCAAGAGCAAAAATGTTTTGTATCTAGCCAATGTGGGACAAAGTGTTTTTTGAAGAATCCTTTGAAAAAATACACATCCCCAACAATCCCCCACTTGTATTTTTTAAAAATGGATATTCATCGAGCAAGAAGGTATAGAGCAATGCGTAAGTAAAGGTGTCTATCGACTTAAAACGTTACATAGTGAAAGTGCTTCAGTAAGATACTAGAGTGACTTGTGGTCTTGAACTCTAAGGCTGAATGCACCACACAGAGAACCTCACTGTGTATAATGTTCTTAAGCCATCACTTTACGGCCACGTGCTTATATCCCGGTTTCATGAATGACCAAGAGAATTTGACTCAATTCTCTCGAGGAGTGGCCACACTCCAACATTCATATAGGTGAGTCTATCAAGAGTACTTCTGTAGTCTAGGTACTCCACTCCACATAGAGCTATAGAACTCATTAAGTGTCATAAAATAACACAACCTTATCATGCTATAGGATGTCATGCTACTTAGGGATTAAATTAATTTTTAATTTTGCATGATTCTCAACATATCACCCATGTGACTCGTTTTTCCCTTTGAACCTATTTCTTGGAATCTCTGGTCTATAGGTTGAGTATCCATCACAAGTGACTCATTTCTCAATGGGCCTCAATCCAATCCCTTTCGAGGTGTACTACACCTTTTCCCGAGGCAGTCCTTTCGTCAAAGGATCGACAAGATTCTCTTTCGTTTGCACATAATCTACTCTTGCTGATATAATAACGGTTCTGAACTTTTGCAATAGCTGTGGTACATCACAATGGATTAAGATGAGGGTCCAGTTGCAACCAGTTAGTCCAAGAGATCACATACTTTGAAATGCACAAGGTGCCAACAACTTGGACATAACAAGAGAACATGACAGATGGGTCCAATTAAGGGTAGGGGTAGAGGTAGAGCTGTTGGAAGTGGCATGGGTGCTGGAAGTGGAATTGGCAAGAGTGCTGGAGGTTTTGTGTTTGTATTTGTAGCAAGTGGAAGGGGTTCATCTTCGGATTCAGTTTCTGTTTCTGGAATGGACAGTAGCATGGCAAGAGGAAGAGGAAGGTGCATTAGAAGAGGGAGAGGAAGGGCCAGTAACAGTGCTAGAGGATGAAGCAATAACAATGCTAGAGGAATGGGCAATAACACTGGTAAAGGAGGAATTGTGAGTTACCTAACTTTTAAAAAAAATAAATAAATGTAGCTTACAATTAATGTTATGGTTGTGTTTTTAAACACTTCCTTCTTTTATTAATGCATATAGGTTGGTGACAATGGAGGTACTCCAATGCCTTCACAATGTGTTTACATAAGATAGTCAATAGGCATCATTTTAGTTGGTAAGAAATTGGAAGTTTTTATTATTATTATTATTAATTCTCTTATATCACAAAATAATGAACCTTTTACTTTAAACTATACAAGTTCATGGCCAACTTTTTGGTGCAGTGGGTATAGTTCATACTTTGGTACAGTCAAGGGCATCTTTTGGTATAGTTAGGGCATATTTTGGTATACTTAAGGGTATAGCTTTGTTGCTACCTGTGAATGAAGAGCCCTCTTTTTGTATAGCCCTTTCAGCATTATTTCTCTATTGATGTTGGTGTTTTTTGGTTATGTAATGTATTTAAAACTCAAGTCTGATGCTTGACTGTAGAGTGACTAAGTATTATGGCCACCAGTTTATGTATTGTGACCTTCATGATGTTTCAGTGTTTTGACTCTCAAAAATATAATGGTTTAACTGGTTGCCAATTACATTAGGAAACTATGAGTATGGTATTTCCATACTTGCATCTCATTCATGCCAAAAACTTGCATTTCATTGCACTGAGATTACATTAACAACCATACCTATGAAATCACTCTTCATTTGTGTAAGGACCCGTAAATTTGCATAATTTTTTCCGGAATAATGTTGGGTAAATGTGAGGAATTGAATTTTTATTAAGAGAGGTCAATGTGATAGTGGGAGAGTGCATTTGGGTGTGTTTAATATGCATTTGAAAGTCTAGGGGTGAAAGTGTTAAAAGGTGAGAGTATATAACACTTGTTGTCTTGCATTTTTACACAAAAATCAGCCCCTCTCTATCTCCACCAGCCATAGCTCTCTTTCTCACTCCTCTCCTCCATTTTTGCTTGCTCAAAGCTCCAAAATTCACCAAACCTTCAAGTCACCTTCAAGAACCCCACCTAAAATCACCTCCTCTACGCGTATTGAAGCTCGTATTGCGTTTGTTTCGCACCAAAAGCTCATATTTCGGGTTGGAGCTCATTGGAGGCTAGGGCTTTCATTTTCTCACTCAATTCAAGCTCAAATCTTGAGGTAGGAAGACAAATTCTACTCCCTCTAGTTGTATTTATGTGATGTATAGCACATATCTCACTCTTGTTCTTGAATTTCATCAAAAACCATGAATTCCTCCTAAGTGGGTTTGCTTGAGTTTGATTTTGTGATCTATGAATTGGTGTATTGTTTGATGCAATTGGTTGTTGATATGTCCTCCTTTGATGTCTATTAGTTGTTCTACATCTCAATTTTTGGCCTAGAACCTCATATATGCACTTGGGTTGAAGCTTCTTGTTTTGAGAAAAAGTCACAGAAATTCTGGGTTTCTCCAACCGGTTGGGCAAAAACCTCCAACCAGTTGGGCGCTTCTGAGATTTTCGTTTGAATTTGTCTCTGCCCAACCAGTCGGGCAAAAACCTCCAACCGGTTGGGCTTCTTTGGAAAAATTGTCTTGCCTCTGTTTTGGTCCAACCAGTTGGGCAAAAACCACCAACCGGTCGGGCAACACTGAATTACTATATTTTCATCCTCCATCCTCCCCTTGAACATTGGACACATCGTACATCCCTCCAACCATATTTTGGTAACGTTTGGGTAGTGCAACGAGTTGGTTGACCCTTTTTCAACGAAAGTGACTATTTTAGTTCAAAATGTAAAGTTTTGAGATGAGTTTTGAATTGAAAGTATTTTATGGATAAATGTGAACTCTAGGGATCACCCGTTTGGTGTCCCTAGCCATGGGTGCACGGAGCCCACGAAATCCGGCAGGGGTGTACGGAGCCCATGAAATCTGGCAGGGGTGCACGGAGCCCATGAAATCCGGCAGGGGTGTACGGAGCCCACGAAATCCGGCAGAGGGATACTTCCCTATTAAAATGTATGAATGTTTTCTATTGAAATGTCGGTCACGATGTATTTGGATTAACTTGGTGAAAATTTGCTTTCGATATGTGAAAATGTGTAACTTGGTAACTATTTGAACTTTGGTTGGATTTTTAAACGTATTTTGGGACACTTAAACATAATTTTGGACACTTGGACACATTATGGACGCTTGGATACACTTGGTTACTTCATGGTCGAGTTATAACTTTCCGTTCATCCTAATCTCGTACTTTGGACGTGTCCCTCATATTATCCACATCCTTGTTGCATGCATCATGTTTATACACCTAGCGTGGTAGAATAGTTTTCCTACTGGGCTAGTGAGCTCAACCTATCAATTTTCAGGTACACGGCATGGAGTTTGAAGTTGGATGCGTATGGATTGACATTTGCTTGGAGCTCACACATGCATGAAGTTATTTTCCCATCTTGTAACATATTTTTGGAAAGATGGTTTTGTAACTTCTATAGTTTATCTTTTTGACTATTGGCAATGTAATAACTTTTAAAAATGTTGTACTTATGCATTCGGGCTATGGTCGTTAGTAGTTAGAACTTGTTATCCGTAATGGTGAGACTTTGACGTGTTCCACGTGGATTTTATTTATTTTTGGATTATTAAATTTGAGGGCGTGACAATTTGACTAATATTAGGATGAAGATGATTCCTAAACAAATGAGAACCAACTTTTTTAGGAAATTCAGTTGGCTTTCTAGTGCTTCTACCCTATATAGTTGGGTTAATTGGGTTGCACCAGCCATAGCTTTACCTTCATCTTCATTGAACCTCCATTTTTCCCTTGCTGAGTGCCCAGATGCAGCTGGGTTAATTGGGTAAGACTCCACTACCGGTTTTGAATCTCACTTGAGGCATTGCACAGATGATTTCCAACAACTCCGGGTAAGTCATTACTTGCTCAGGTAAATTCCAACGTATTGTTGGAACTAAAGCCAATCACTTTTCTTGACCATTCGAGACAAAACAATATGAGTTGTTGCAATCTAGATACAAATAACCCTAAGGCTACTTCGAAACACGGGCAGCCGTATGGGCACACAGAAGCCAAAGGTATCTCAAACTTCATGAATTTAAAGTAGTGTCCTAGACTGACTACATACAGTCGTCAAAGGTTGCCCCAATCCTCAAGTAATCTTTCGATAGTGTGTCCCTTATTTGAGATGATAGGATTTGAAATTTTTTTCTTAACAAGTCCCTTGCAAGGATGTGACTTTGACTTTAGAAATAAGTGTCCCAACTAGGGGCCAATTATTCTTAATTTCCATTAGGTTTTTGTTTAGGTATTGGATAATTTTCCCAATTCGTACGATCCTAAAGACTGCATATTTTAAACAACGTGCTTTATTGGTATGCACAACTCTTCACTGGCGGGAAAACCTTCTACAAATTGTGGAGAGAGACTATCCTAAGGTTATTCTACAGATTATTCTACTGGTTATTCTATCAACTATGCTATGTGAAATGTGATGCATGCAACATGATGGCATGATATGAAAGACAGTAACAAATAAGCAGGATATAGCATGTAATCCAACTTAGTGGGTCCTGTTTTAATTTGGAAGGTTCTATGGTTATTCATATGCAAAGGCTGGTTTTGGTCTTATAGGGGTATCCTGGACTAAAGTCAAGTTATGCCTCCCGCGGCTATTGTACTGCAAAGCAATGGTACAACCGACAGAGAATACTCATCATGGTAGAGGGTTCTGGGCATTTTGGGATTCCCTATCATCGACAAGCCGGACAGGATTGCCAAATTAAATACGTCAGCGCGGCTAGTAACTATGCACGTGTAATGCAAAAGTTTCAAAATAAAACATTTTTGAAAAATTCCACGAACATTTTTTGAGTTTGGTTTTTCTTTGATTAATCCATATTTAAGAATACTACACAAGTGTAATAAAATTAAATGTGAATTAACCAGAGATTCTCCCCAGCGGAGTCGCCAACTTGTGGACGTTGTCATGGAGCTTTCAATTATCGATTCAGAATCTCTACACGGGTTTGAGGATTGTCGCCTATGAAACCAGATTTGTAAAATGACTTCTGTGCTGTATTTTGGAAAAAGTTTTGTTACTGGCTGTCATAACCATATTATCTTGGGTTCGGAGCCAAGTTACGAGAAGGGAAGAGTTTTAGGGTACCCCTTAGCCCAACATGAGGCCGGTCTCTACTTTAATGTTACGAGGCATTTTATAAAAAATATTTTATTATGGAACTTTTGTTCATGTAAGAGGATGGAAAGCAAAATAAAGGGTAATAAAGACAGTAAACAGGTAAGATGGATACTACATATTTCGAATGCAAGATACGAGGTATTTATACGTAATTTGAACTAACAAAGATTGGTCATCATAGAAAGCATAGTTGTCAAATCGTGAATCGAATCGAGAATCGAAAAAGCCCGGTTGCGAATCGTGAATCGAATCGAATCGTGAATCGCTGCGATTCAGTCTTTTTTTAAAAAAATGCATAAAAATAGTAGATTTCAAGTTGGAATCAATAAAAGTATTGTTTCAAAACATAAATAGATGATCTTGTGGTTTAATAAGAGTAAAGGTTATTAAAAAAAAAAAGAATATAATAAGAATATATGGTTGTAGTGGACAAATAAAGTTGTATATTATATTGTTAGGAGCTTTGGACTCAGAATATAATAAGCTTAAATAGTTGTAGTGGACAAAAGAAAGAATATAATAATTATAAATGGTTGCAGTGTACAAAACAAAGCTAAATTCCTGTTTACTCTTCTTCTTCTTGATCGATAACACCAAACCAAAGTCGGTGGAGAAGATTTTTGGTGGCTTTTCAGTTCGACAAACGAATCTCTCTTCTAATCTCTGATCGAAGCTCAGTTTACTCTTCCTAGTTGATGATCAAAGCTCTAATTTTCCGGTGGACCTCTGTTCTGTCAAAACCCAGTAAGTGAAACCCTAAAATTTTTGGTTGATGACTGTTGAAAACCAAAATTGATTGTGTCATATACATTCTCAAAGGGTTTCGACCCTTCATATGGAAGAAAAAGATTAAAAAAACCTGAAACTTTCAGTTAATTTCATTTTCGGTTTGAAAAAAACCCAAAAATTTTCAGTTTATATGAATCGTACGATTCATACGATTCAGCATGCGATTCAGCGATTCTTGAATCGATTCCTCGATTCCGTCCACGATTCTACACCATTTGCGATTCTCAGTATCGGTTCGAATCGATTATACCCTGAATCGAACTGAATCGTACGATTCGAATTGCGAATCGTACGATTTCGACAACTATGATAGAAAGCAACCCATGCGCCTGGGTGTGCACCAGGGCGCACAGATACTTTTTTTTTTTTGGGTAATTAAAAAATTAATTTTGGGTAATTGGCGCACAGATACTTAACCCATTCGCACGGGTGCTTTTCACCCAAGTTTTCCTTTTATGCTTCTGGTTTTGGAATACGTATTTAAAAGCATATCATTGTTATACCTTTTCAAAGAATTAGCTCAAAAGTTCTTCTGTTGACCTAACTACGATGATGAATTACTATTTTGGAAAACAAGGAAACTACAAATCAACAAGGAACTGCTATAATGAGAAATAAAGCAGAAACTACAAATTCTTACAAAAACTAGTATCAAAAATAATTTTTGAAAGTTGGCTCCAGATTAGTATCCTTGCACACGGGTTGAGACCAGGGCGCAAGGGTACTCAACCAGGGCACCCCAGTTGATTTGGAAGGTTGATATTTTCAAAACTTGATTTTCGTCATATGTATTATCCCTTTTAAACCGATCTCTAGTGTGAGGATTTGGGATGAGCTTTAAGGGTACCCTCAGGAGGCCAAATCAGTGGCCTAAAACCAACCTTTACCTTGAAAGAGTGTTGAATAGTGCTCCCTTGGATTTGAACGGGGAAGGTATTGGTATAGATTGATATTTCTGTAGTTAAAAGATTGTTTTGGATGTAGGGGTGAGGAGTTTGAACTTCAAATCAGACTTTCAGAGGTGTTTTTGAATGATTATAAAGGCTGGTATAAGAAAGGATTATGATAGTAGTGTGCAATTGTATAATTTAGGTTTTGGAATGCTTAAATGTGGTTGATTTTTCTATTTTACAGGGTGGAGAGCTTGCACCCAATTTTTTAGAGGGGGGGGGGGGGGGGGGGGGGGGTTATATAAGCTGAGGGGTCAAAGGGAGAAGACAAAATGGTCAAATCTGGAGTGGAAAGTTGATCATTCGGTTTGAAAAATAGGAATCCAGGTTTTATGGGAGAGGAGACATCTAGATGATCCTTTGGATCGAATCACCATTATGAACTTTGATTGCCAGAGCTCTAAAAAAGGCCTAACGTGTGTCAAACGACCAGGGCACATGGGTTGAGACCTGTGTGAAAGGGTTGTAACTAGGGCGCTTGGGTTGATTTTTGGTAATTTTTGGTTATGGCATTAGGGTGCAAGGGTTACAACATGGGCGCATGGGTCGATTTGAAACGGGTTTTTGATTTTAGGTTCTTCAAGAGCATTGGTTCAAGCTTGTCAAGGTATGTTTATGTTTATTTCATCATCGGGGAGGCCAATGGCCACGATTCAAGAATCATTATGGAAGGTCCGAATTGGGATGTCTACACCACCCAAGCTTGCTTAATATATTTTAAGACTATTGGTTTTAGTTTTAGAATAGTGAATTGACAAGAAGCTTTACTTTTTGTTGATGTATAGAACATACCCCTAGCAAACCTCTATATAGGTTACTAGATTTGGTGACTAAAAAACCTAAACAGATTAGGAAAACAAACATAACAAGGAAATGTGACTAATAACGTAGACTAAACAAGAAACATACTAATAAAACTGAGAAAACACAGTAACTTAATTGTAAGGACTTGGATTTTTTTCCTAATTTCTTAATGAATGTATTTATAAGTAAAATGTGTAGTTATTTTTATTTTTTAATTGTCTTTTATGTTCTTAATGACCTATTAATTACATGTAGTGGGTCGAATTAGCAAAGGTCCATTGGGCTCAGCCAAGCTCTTTAGCTACACAAAAACAATGAAAGGGATCAATACCGCTGAACTAGATAGGGTCTCAGCGGACTTCATCTTGACAGCCAATGCAAGAGGTCAAACAGACTGCATGGCTGCCACCAAAACGATGGGTTTGGTGTATGTTTTGTCGGAACAATCACGAGGAGCATCAAAGTGACCTTAGGATCACCTTTGGTCCTGCTGAGCCGCGCCCCCCAAGTTGATGGTTTTCGGGGCTTCACGCTCGACACCAGTTACCCCAACCGTCGCAAAGTCAAATCCACCGAATCGTTGGGTATCGCTGGACCTTGGCTTGTGCCGACTGCTTTAATATTGGGGGCCCGACATTGTGCATGCCTACCACGTGCGTTGTCAGGCAGCAGGGCATCAAACGGGATCTGCAAGACGACGTGATGGACCAGGGAGGCCTCCCAAACCCGTTGACTTATCATGTGTGTCAGGTGTGATGCCACTCGAAGCTATGGGTCTGCCCGAGACGCTCCAACTCGACCATGTGTTGTGTCAGGTACAAATAGCGCACATGAGGTACACGAACAACTTGGGGGGCAAGTAAGCCTTTGCCTATAAAAGCCACCCCCCCCCCCCCCCCCAACCTGAGAGGGTATTCCTCTCTCCATATGCTAAAACTCTGCCTCTCTTTAGAATTTTGGTTTACCTTCTCTTTCTCCGATCATTTACTAGACCGTCGGAGTGCCTTCACGGACTCTCAATAGCTTAGGCTTGGCGCTAACGCGGGTGCTCAGTATGTAGGTCATCTTCTCAGGTCAACTCTCTGAGCTTAGGCGAGGTTTAGCTTACTCACCACCTCTCCGTAGAGAACCAGAAACTCAAAGGGGTAACTCCAGCGAAGCACCTCCCACATTACACAATAGTCCCTAGATTTTCTAAAATCACACTTTGGACCCCTAGTTTACATATTAAACATTAAACTTATATATAATTTGAAATGCTGATATATACCTCATACATATATATACTAGCGCATATCTGTGCCTAAAAGCATGGCTCAAACAATCGGTGAACACTCAAAAAATTAGTAGAGCTAAATTAGTACTGAACTCACGTGCAAATGTTTCAACCCCCTCTCAAATGAAACATTTGCAATTAGCAAATGTTTCAACCCCCTCTGTGAAAATCAATAATTAAAGCATATTAGCAATTGCCCTTGCTTAAAGCACAGAACAATATATCCCAACTCCAACCAACCACCCTACCCCATCTCCTATTAAAATATAGCTTTTAGAAGGAGGCTTATATCAAATTGGAATTTATAATTAGTAAAATGTCTATTATCTGTTTTATATAAATTTCAAAATTATAATTATCAAAATAGAAACCTCGTCAATTGCCTATATTACAATGAACATTCATAGCCTCTAAACTCCCGCATGCAAACCTTATCATGGGCACGAAGTGTGACGATTATGGGTAGAGGGAGGCTAATCACTATGGAATACTTGGACACAAATAAAATTCAAGGGTTACAAAGAGATTAGGGAATGAATAAGAGAGAGGGAATGGTAGATAAGGTATAAATGATTTTGAAAATCCAAACGAAAAGGAAAGAACTGTAGATAAGATTGTGGCATTCGGGGAGAGAGATCTAGAGAGACGTGGGGCAATGTAAAGAAAAAAAGGTTGACGTGATCTCTGCTATGATTCAGAAATTAATTCTAGCCATTCTTTAAGCCACTCTTGGAAAAAAAAAAAAAAACGAACGGCTTAGATTTATAGAAACTCTAAACACTCTCTTAACCACAGGATTAGAAATCAAATGTTAAGATTTATAAGGGACTGAAAAACCACTCTTCCTTATGTAGATGTACACATTATATATATATATATATACATACACCTACTCCCTCCTCTCTCTATCTCTCTCCTCACCACCCCACACTCCACCACCAACCAACACCACTTTCTCACTCCACCCTCTCCCCTAAAAATTGAATCCCCTACCCACTCTTAATCCCACCATCAACCTCCCTTCACACCCGCATACCATTTCACATGTCAAAACCCATCCCAACATTCCACACTCATTGCTACACACCTCCTCCACCCTTTATATAACCCCAATCAGGCCCTCTACCTCTCCCACTCGAGATAGTACTTCTCCTTTTACAAAAAAATAGCAAGGAAGAGAGGAGAAAGAGAGCTCCAACAATGGAGTTCTAAAGAGAGAGAAAGAGTGAAACTTGGTTCCTCCATACATAACCACCTTCGAATTCTTGATCAAGATCTTCCATTGGATTTCTAAGCAACCACAGTCCATCACCAATTGCAACGAGCCACCGGAGAGCTACCTCCACTTTATTTTTGCCAAAACCTAATTCCTCCAAAAAAAAATATATATATATCCAAATTCAAAGTACAATCTTCTTGCTCATTGATTCTAAGTATAATATGCATTAGAGTAGCCTAAATATGGTTGTTTTTGGGTTCTTTGTCTAGGTGTGGTTCAAGGCTTTGTCCCTTTGGGTGTTCATCTTGGTTGGCTCCTTGCCAATTGAGGGTGTTGGTTTTTCCTTCTTGGGTCCTAGCGGAATGGGATTGTCGGTTGTGGTTTCCTTCTTTGAAGGTTTTCTCCGCTTCCGCCATGATGCTGTGCTTTGGATCCCTTTAATCTTTGTATGTTTCCAAAGATTAGTAATTTTTTTTTGCCGTTCAGAAAAAAAAAAGAGTAGCCTAAATATACCCTCATGCTAAGAGTTTCCCACCCGGACGGTCAGGTCAGTTAGCAATCCTATTTCGAATTTTGTTTCTTTATTGCACTTTAACCCTTGTACTTGTTACTTCTACAATTTTGACCCTAATTCATGTTTTTACTGCGCATTCGACCCCTAGCTTAATTTTTTGGTCACATTACTTTATAAAAAGATTAATTAGGACTTAATTATGAAGTTTTGTTAATTAATATGTGGTAAAATGTGAATATTCATCAATGAAACTTATTTAATTAACGAAATTAGATTTTTACATGTGAATAGCCTAATTATCAATGATCTTTTTAAATAAATATAAATATTTATTAACTTATTTATGAATTTTTTATTAATATGTATAATAGTTGTCGAAATGACTAAAATAGCCTTCATCATATCAAAATTACCATTTTACCCCTTAAAGTTATGTAATGTATAAACATACGCCCATTTTGTTAAAAATACGAAACTAACCATGTATTAACATAATTACATAAATACCCTTAAACCACGACAATTTACCAAATTACCTTCATCCGTGACATAATTACCAAATTGCCATTTTAGTTCGTCTTATTTCCAAAATAACCCTATACTTGATCGAATCACTAAACTAACCCTAGACTTAACTAAATTACTAAAAAACCACCATACTTCAAAAAAATTACACCATTGACCCTATCCTTTTATAAAGTTCACCTTTAACCCTCATGTTTCACTTACACTTAAACCCTTTTTCATTGAATTGTCTTCTATCAATAAGTTACGAAATTTCATATAAACACTAAAGAGTCACGAGGACTGATTTGAGTGTTTTTTTTGAAAATGTTATGTACACGAGAAATTATCGTTATCACTTTGCTATGTTATTCTGTATTTTGATTATCGTTGGAATGCTAGATTGTTAGAATGGACAAATAGGTTCACTAGGTTGGTATACGTATGTAAAGGATCATATAAACGAATCCCAAGCGGTTGGCAAAGTGGTCTTAGCTTGGGACTTAGGGGTTATCTCCCACCAAAGGTCTCAAGTTCAATTCTCTTGCCAACAAACTTTTGGGGCCGCTGCGGATTATGTCTGATCGTTACCTCCAGGGTCCTCGAATTAGTCAAGGTGCGCACAAGCTAGCCCGGATGTCCGGTTATCAAAAGAAAAAAAGGTTCACATAGACAATATGTGATTATTGTAAATTGAAAAGGATAAGAGAGGTTGTACCGAGATGGCTTAAGCCGTGGTATGTCTTGAGCCATGCTCCTAAAGTTAGGCGTGATGGGTGAGAATAGAATGGATGGGAACATAGTGGAGACGATCATTGTAGATGGGAGCACCAGACTTATCAACTTAGAGCTTACCAAATTTTTAAAACAATGTTATGTGTTACAATAAATGCTCATGTTATAGAATAAATTCTTATGTATTCAATATCGCACTCATGTGATCATTATAAACTATTCATTACTTGTACTTTAAGGATTGGTGGGTAACAGTTAGCTATTGGGTGATTTATCGGTCATGGTGCTATTGTTGGCCCTGACATTTCACGCCAGGACTCGAGAAAGGAGGAGGCGAGCATTACTACTAGAACAAAGACCCTAATTCTAACTAGGAACCAATTACAAGATGAGACCTTAATCCAAATCTTTTAGAGTGCTATGTTCATTTCAATACTTTATTTTGAGAACAATATAATCTTATTTTTAAACCATGTTCTTCTTTTTGTGTAAGACTTAAGTTAATTTCTGAAGTTTAATTTCAATTCTCTTACTTTGTTTTAATTCTCTTAGTGAATTATCTCCGAAAAATTGGGGCGTTACAATAATATTTCCTAATATTATACTAACATCCCAATCTCCCCCCTCCTTTTTTTTTTATACAAGAAACGTTGCTTGAAACCCTGCAAGAAATCTAACATGGTATCAAAACTAGGTCTTCGGCAGCCTCTTGCGTGGTCAAATCTTCGTCGTCTGTGTCAATTGCCTCTCCTCATCAACTCATACCTTCACGTGCATCTAGGCTACATGTAAGGGTCACCAAATTCAATCTTCTCACCTCATCAAATCTATATCTTCACATGCATCCAGGCTGCATATGAGGGAGAGTTTAGACTTCATCCCACATTGCTTACATAAACTACCAAACTTGGTTAATATATTCTAGAAACTACTCCACCTATGGCCAATTCATTTTAGTTTGGAACTCTACAAGAAATCTAACATCCAAGATATGGAATATGAAATACATCACTAAATAAGTAAAAGCAGGGTTGCAAATGAATTGAGTTGTTGATATGCAGATTGAGTCTCGGTAGGTTAAGGGGTCAACTTGACTAATTTCATTAAGTAAAGAAATTAGTTTGAACTGAAAGGTCAAGTTAGCCATATGTTGAGAACATGTGTGAAAGATTGGAGTCTTACATTGGATAAACAGAAAAAGAGTTGGATCTTAATATACAATTGGATGACTCACCACTTACAAGGCTTAGCCTTTTAAGTGGATATGGGTCATTCAATGTATATTGGGTCCATGTGATGTGGTAGACTTCGTGGATACTCCCCAACGGATTGGGCCTACGCACACAAGGGTAGAATCTCAGGCAGATCAGACTTTTAACAAGTGTTATCAGAGCCGATGGCTGACGATCTATGAGTGGACTCTCCTGGAAGCATCAGTGGTTGTGGGCTTGCACAAAGACTCTTGGAAGAGTAGAAAAAATCCATTGTAACTCTCGATGGAGCAAGAAAATTCATGGTGCGTGCGGTAGGTGGCCGGCAGCAAAGTGGCTCTTGATGGAGTAGGAAAAATTCCTAGTGCGTGCGGCACCTAGCTGGCAAGCAAGGTGGCTCTCGTGAAGTATGGTGGCTCTCGATGGAATGGGTGCGATAAATAAGCCCAGGTTCGAACAAAATGTTGGATAGATAGATCAAGAATTAAGGGGGAGTCAAGTGGATCAAATCGAGGGGGAGCTAGGCCCAATGCATGTTTCACACATGAGGGGGAGATTGTTGAGAACATGTGTGAAAGATTGGAGTCCCACATTGGATAAACAGAAAAAGAGTTGGACCTTAATATACAATTGGATGACTCACCACTTACAAGGCTTAGCCTTTTAAGTGGATATGGGTCATTCAATGTATATTGGGTCCATGTGATGTGGTGGACTTCGTGGATACTCTCCAACGGATTGGGCTTATGCACACAAGGGCAGAACCTCAGGCAGATCAGACTCCTAACACCATAGCAAGCCCATATAAACAACCCATATATAGAGGATCATTTTGTCAATATTTTTTAAGTTAATCATTTATCTCAAGGACAGAAATAAAAAAAATTATGCAGAGAGATTGAAAAAAGTTTATATGAGACAATCAAGTGGGCAGTTAAAGAGGGTAGATGTCATTTGTTAACTTTTCATATTTAGTGAATTTTTAAGAACGGGATCCATTAAGGAACTATTTGGATGTTCAGCTTTTTTACATTTTACAAGATAGATCATTCTCCTCATATACATCAACATAATAAGTAAAAAAAATCAAAAAAATAAAATTAGTGGAACTTAAAGGTTAGATTTTTTACTTTTTTGATTCTTTAATTTGTTGACATAAATTAGACAAAAATGTTGTTGCGACTTTGACAGCTACCCAAAAAATAATAATAATATCTCAAAGAGTTAATGCAAATTACACACCTCTATTAGATCCATACACAAAGCGCTTTTGAATCTTCCGGAGGCCAACCATTCCAAACCTTAGGGTTACTGGGAGTGATGTTCAATCGTGACTTTCAGGCCTTGGAATTAGTCGAGGTATGCAAATAAATAAAACAAAGCTTGGGGCTCCTTTGGCAAAAAAGTTCTCAACTGGTTTTTTAGTTTTGTCTTTATTGAAATTTTTTTTACATTTGTTAGTTTTGCGTCAAGTTTTTGTGGTTTATGGATTTGTCTCGTCGAGACAAATCCAAAGAGTATAAAGTTATGGTCAAAAGTAATATTTTTTTGAATAAAGCCGAAAATAAACCAAAATAAACCAGTTTATTAGTTTAATTTTGGCTTTATTAAAAAAAATAATTTCAACCATAATTTTATGCTCTTTGGATTCGTCTAAACCATGAAAATTTGACGCAAAACTAACAAATACAAAAAAAAAATTGAATAAATATAAAACGAAAAAACGAAAAAACCGTTTTTTCTTTTTTGGCAAAAGAAGCCCTTAAGAGGATAAAAATGAGATTTCGAACCCAATACATCAAATCCACATACATGTGGATATGAATCCATGCACCAGTGACCAACAAAACCCCGGCGTCCATGACCACATCGCTAAGTGTGTTGCCGTCATCCTAGTGACGTCACCATCTCCAATCAAGTCACGACACGTGGAGCGCAAAGCATCTTCATTGTATCTTGCCAGGAAAGCGTCAACGAAGCTGCAGCTCCAAAGAAAAACAGAATAATAATAACATTAAATTAAAACGCACGCCTAAACACTTTTGGTCTTACTGGCTCCTCTCTCTCCTCCCTCTTTCTCTCTCCAAAGCTCCTTAACAATGGACACTCATCACCCCCAAAACCCTAGCTCCACTGACACTCATTTCTCCGAAAATTTTGATAACTACTTGCCGGAGTTTGAATTTTCCGATTTTCTCTTGCTCGATCATGATGCCTCGGAAGAAGGTTTTTCTCCGGAAAATATGGCTTCCACCGATAATGTCATCGACCGATCATCCATTGAACCCTCCGGTGCTTCTTCAGCAAATAGTACCACGTACGTGATCGTATCATTCTTACGCGAATTTCTGCTTCTAGTATTTGATTGTACCATGTCATATTTTTAGAAATATATTTGTGACGGCCGGATTACATTTGTATCCAACGTATGACTTGAGAAATTGTTTTGTTTCAATGTAGGAGATATAGAAGTGAGGTGAAGAAAAGCAAGGCGGATGGCGCCGGGTGTAGGGTTGCTTTTAGAACGAAATCAGAATTGGAGATAATGGACGATGGATTCAAGTGGAGGAAATATGGGAAGAAAATGGTTAAAAACAGCCCAAACCCAAGGTAAAACAATCCCATATAATTAATTTTTTTTAGCTATTATTCTATTTGGTAAGACTGCGAAATAAGTTTGGTGTTTTTCTTGAATTTCTAATTGGCCTGATTGAGATCAAGGAATGATTGCTTAATAAATTGACCTATCGATAAAACCCCACGCGTATAATAACAACGTAAAGCTCGCTCGTACACCTGATTTTTAGAAAAATATAGCGCCCACTTGAGAAATACCTGTCTGTATACATCTCTCTCTCTCTCTCTCTCTCTCTCTCTCTCTCTCTCTCTCTCTCTCTATATATATATATATATATATATATATATATACACACACACATACACACATATACACACACTTATTTATGTTCTGAACTTTGAAAAAAAAAACATCACTTGAGCTACGACAGCCTGAACGTGACTTGTATGCTTCTTTTCTCTTTACTTTTTTCGGTTTTAAGAGAAGGATATTTGTGAATTTTGGATTATGTTACTTATATAATACAGTATGTACCATCATGCTTTATGCTGAAGTCTGTAGCCACTGTAAGTTTCTGATTTTGATTATTATTATATCCACACATATGGATAATTACCACTTAAGCATGGGGGTTTATTTAATGGAACAAACCATATTAAAATACTTACTAATGGAGGCACAACAAACCCTGCTGTGACGCACAAATGAACTCCATTGGACAATAAAAGTGGTGCGAATCGTCCACTTTGTTCAACTCATCAAATTTGTCAAAAGTGCCAAAAAATTACACTGGTCAGACAAACGGTATAGAGATGAACGGAAAAGAACTTCTTAATACTTTTTCTTAATTTCGTAATAGGTGTTAACTTTTCTAAAAAACAAACACATATTTCCTTCACGTCTTAATTCGCCTAGTGTATGTGTCTTTTTGAGACACAACAAACTTGACGATCTGAATAAATTAATGTACGATTTGAATTATTTTTATGAACCCAAAAGAGACCCATTTATGTATCACAACAGAACCTCCTGTGCTTAGAATACAGCAGGCCAGGTCCTCATAACCTTTTAATCTTTCACTCTTTCTACTTGTAAACCTAGGTCATGTACAACTTGTATTGTTCCAATCTTACTATCTCATAAGCACAATTTGTCGATGTATGTGCATGAGTGCATATAGGTGTGTGTATACATAGTATCTACTGGTAAATATATACGCACATGATTTATTTTGTATAGAAAAAAAAAGGGAACAATTTATTAAAAAAAAGCTTAACAACAAGCAATAGTATCCCAGCTAGGTTGACGCCCTAAACTCACGACAATCACATACGACCCCAAGCGCGGAGGCCGGAGAGCACCAAGAGGTTGACATGGAGTCAACATAACAAATACACACGTTCATAGACTAGACCTTGGTGGGTCCCAGGGAGGGGCACATATAATGCAACTTGACAGACAAAAAACTATGAGGCTCTCAACGCTCCAGGATTTAGCACTCGTCCTATACTCCTGTATGTATGTATGTATGTATGTATGTATGTATGTACTTTGATTGATGCAAGTACATATCAACATCTATATAATGAGTAAGCTGGCCCCTCTCATTATATGTTGTAGTATTTGTGTGGCTTAGGATGAGAAGGCAGTGAGTCAGGTGGCCCTCTCATGCATAAAGTGGAAGCTCGCCAGCCGCCAGTCCACTTAAGGCATTGTTCCCGAAACTGATTTAAGTTGACTCTTTAAGCTGATGTATTATGAGATAATGACCTATCTCGAAGCGCAATGAGTTAGTTTTTAAGTCAATTTGAGAATAAATCAAATTTCTGGAACAATCCTAATTACGGTGTTTATCAATTTGAGAATAAATCAATTTCTGAAACAATCCTAATTATAGAGATAAAAGTATACGTACAAAGTTTGATGACAAAAAGTACTCTAACAAAAATAAACTCTAATTCACCCAATTTTATTTTAGTTATTTTTATTAAATCACAGATCAATTTTTATGCAAACTATGGATTAGGGACATAGATTTATCATTGGGGGGTACCAGCAAGTAAAATCTTTGTATGAAATCATAACGTTTCTACAAAGATTTATAACATTTGGTTAGATGGAAATTGATCAGATGAAGAAAAAAAATCATATCATAGAATTGTCATGAATTTAAAACAAATGTTATGGATTTATATATAAATTTTATGAATTGATATACAAAAGTTATGAATTGAAGACTGATGTTAAGTGTTTTATGTAAAATGTTATGATGAAATTAAGGCAATTTCGGAGGTGCGCAACGTAATTTATATTTTGCAGTTATAACATTTTAAAAAATAGTTTATAAATTCAAAAATCCAAGAGAGCAACAATATATCCTTTTTTTTTATTGGCAACAAAATTTTATTAAAACTCAACAAAAAGTACATCAAGGGTAGAGGCCACAACCAAACACATGTAAGGTATAGGCAGAAAAATTCCCAGCGAAGTACTGAATGGAAAAAGAGAGAAAGGAAAACAGAAAAGAAAAAGGGAAAACGGGTACAACAGGGAGGCTAGGTAGTAAGATTTGGCCTAGCAGTAAACAAATTAAAAGCTTTGTCTAGATAATGGCCTAGCAGTAAACAACATAAGCTTTGTCTAGAATCACAAAATATATGGAATAGCTATAATATACACCCGTTAAAGGTATTGTATGGTTGATATTGTGTCACCTCATAATCAGTAGTGTTTCGTAACTTTTCAGCAATGTGATTCGTGACATTTTTTTATGATTTATAACATTTTGATGCGTATCGTAACTTTTATAACAAAATTCGCAACTTTTATTAATCGATTCGTAACTTTTATAGGGGTGCATATGATACACACCCAAATAGAGAACATGTATCGTAGCTTTTCCCTAAAATATATGTCACTTTGAGGAGATTGGAATCTAACGAAACAATTAAAAAGAGTGTGTATAGTAGTCTTTCTCTAAAATATATGTCACTTTGAGGAGATTGGAATTTAACAAAACAATTACAAAACCACTCCTGGTAGTGATCAACATAGACAGGAAAGTTAGCAAGAAGCCAAGAATCACATGCATTAGCTTTGTATGAAAGTGAGAAAAAGCTAGTGGCAAAGAAGTGAGACCACCGAAAGATTTAATAACTGAAACCAAGTAATCATAAAAGCAGCTGGGAGAAAAGTTGCTTAATGACGTGATCTAGGATTTGGAGAGAGAGAGAGAGAGAGAGAGAGAGAGAGAGAGAGAGAGAGAGAGCAGACACCATAAAAAGAGCAAGTGTAAAGGATTGATCGACGTAGGATTGCAATGTTATTTGGGGTAACAAAGAACCTTTTAAAAGTAGTACTTCCTTATCCTGAAAAATATGCAACTACAAAAATACGTTTAGTTTTAGAAAAAAAAATTAATTACGTTTTTTATTTTTCTATCTAAAGTTGTCGATTTATATTTTATCATTATCAGTCTACATATATGCGTGTTATATAAAACGATTAGAGACGATGGTAAAAAAGACCATATTGCTAAAATAAGTACAATGCTCTTTTGAACTTTGATACTTATGCAATGCTTCTTTATTTGTCAAACTATTTTTAGCATTTGATTTGTGATTGTTAGTTGTTACTAAAAGTGAAAAAAATGGGAATTATAAACAGGAATTACTACAAATGTGCAAGTGGAGGATGCAATGTGAAGAAGAGGGTGGAAAGGGACAGTGAGGATCCAAGCTATGTGATAACAACATATGATGGAGTGCACAACCATGAAAGCCCATGTGTGGTATATTACAACCAAACCCCCCTCATGGTACCTAATGGCTGGACCCTTCAACCTCCTTCTTCTTCTTCTCAATCCTCTCCTAGCTAATTCATGATTAATGGAATTGCCCTCTTGCTTTCAATTCTTATTAGGAAAGCTAAATCTAGGATGCTGTAGGGCGCTCCTATAGTACAGCATCTGAGTCGTTGATCGTCTAATCAATGCTCGGATTTCATCTCCACACTTGTACGATCCAAACTAAAACCTTGTAGTGGGCACCGCACTGCAGGATCCCCAAGTCCTTGATTTGGTACCATTATCATTAGTTGGAAATGGTGTTTTATGTAAGCTATTTTGTAAGCATATTTATGGAGGTTGGAACTGATGTTTTCTCGACAATACCTTTTACATATCTCAGATACGCACATACTCCATATATTATCCAATGGAATAAATCTTGCTGCAATGCACATTAGGGAGAATCCGGAGGAGGCGCTGTGCGGTAGGTGTTGCGCGGCAAAACTACGTCGTTTTGCTCATTTTCTTGGTACATCCAAGGGCCCTATTTAGAGAGTTAATTTTGGAGTTCAATTTTAGGGGATTTAGACTCTTTCGGGTAGGATATAGTGGGTTTAGGCACTTCAGGTTTAGGCACTTTAGGTTTAGGGTTTAGGCACTTTGGGTTTAGGTACTTTGTAGTGGGTTTTTTTTCTCCTCCAAACAAGGCCTTTGGAAGCTTTGGAGTTGTGGACAAAAATAAAGCAAAACGACGTAATTTTGTTGTACAACATGGTACATGACATCTACCGTATAACGCCCACCCCGGATCCCATTAGGGAATATGACTTTCCTTGTTCTTCTATGGCTACTAATTGTTATCGCACGGAGGGTCAACAGTTTTGATCTTGCCCCTCGATATGATAACAAAAAGCTGATTTATATACTTTCATTGGAAGTTATAAAAACAAGAAAAAAACAAAAGTTACTTCGTGTAACTTTCACACCTGAGTTATCAAAAACGTTAAATTTTGCATTGGAAGTTATAAAAACAAGAAAAAACAAAAGTTACTACGTGTAACCTTTGACACCCAAGTTATCAAAAACGTTAAATCTTGCAGATGGCTAGTGTCATGGGCAAGTTTTTTTTTTTCCCAAGGTAGAAGAAAAAAAGGGATCTGAAGTAGCAACAAACCCAACCTAATGCCAAAAACAAGGGCCACCAAGATTAGGAACTATCAGATGTGATTATAGCTAGCCGAGGACCACTGGCGGCAAAATCGAACTATTACACGTGATTATCAGGTGTGTCATGGGCAAGTTGATGAGAACGACTAATTTTGAGTATGGAAGAAAATAATGGACATAGGGTTGCTGTTGTGCATGGAATGCACATCAAGTGTTGTGTATTATCCAAATCGTCCGTTGTTCGGATGGACGGATCAGATTTCACCTCGACACCTTTGCTGCCGAACTGTTCGTTGTCGTGGTGCAAGATAAAATCTGGGCCGTCCATTTGAGCAAAAGACGAATCGGATGGTGCTGTGCATCCTATGCACAATAGCAACCCCAAATCCGAAAATAATATAGTAGTGTATGGAAGAAAACAATATAGTAGTGAGTATTAAATAAGTATAATGCAGAGATGAGGGTAAATTCATTCAAAGAAGTCAAGGAAGTCAGCATAAATCTTGGGCTTGATCAACGGCCTAAGGGGTGTTCTACTAACAAAAAATTGTGTTTTTCAAAAATCGAGACAGGTCATTTTTTCATAATACATCACATAAAAAACCGTGAAAAATCAGTTTTTCCAAAAAACCACCTTAGTGGAACACCCCCAAAGTGAACTAAGAACTCCAAGACTTTGGATTTCGATCTGAAGCTCGGTGAATATGCTTCTCGAATGTTAATTTTGTCACACATCAGAGGATTCTCGATCCACCAGTATCGTTAAAAAGTCTTGGCCAGAGACTTCGACCTCGGACAACGTTCGAGGAGTCCTGAGATTTTGGCAGAACGTATCTTCAAATCCATCAGTATTGTTAAAAAGTCTCCACCAGAGACTTCGACCTCGGACAACGGTCGAGGAGTTCCGAAATTTTGGCAGAACGTATCTTCAAAGTCATGGCTGAGAAGAATCAGGCACATGCCCCCAAAATGGCTATCGATTATCCCATCACCTGTAATAGGATCGAGTGGGGCATGTAGATAGCCGCATTAGTGATGCCAATCAACCATGGTTAGAGGTCTTGTACATTAAATTGAGTGTGTTCTTCAACAGATTTTTGGGACATAAAATCTCACATTTTAAGACACTCTAATCTCAACACATAAAATGTAAAAGTGATTTTATGAGATTTTCATAAAATCCTCCTAAAATCTATAGGAAAACCACTACATTTTATCAGTTGGGAAAACAACTCCATTTTATCACCCCCTCCATAATTTATGAGATTTTTATAAAATGCACCTAAAATCTATGGGAGAACAAGGCCTAAGTACGTAGATAAACATCACCTATATGTACTAGAAAAGGTACAAAATGAGGCATCGAAAATCAAATATTGATAGTCCTGCAAGTATATAATACCCCTATTATTGTTTCGATGCTTTACATTGAGAGTTCTTGAACGAGCGCTCATTAGAGAATAGTTTTCCCATGAGCATAAATTAACATTGGTCGAAGTGTAGCTAACATAGTGCTTTGCAGAGTCAAGGTTTGATCGCATGAGCTCAAGGAGTAATAATCGATCTCCTCATAAAGATGGAGTCTTAAATATGGCCTCCACAATGGGGAATAAACAAGGGTCACTTACCCCAAAATCCAAAACATTTGACATTTTTAAAGGAAATGATAAGAATTTTTTGCAATTGAACATAAAGACAAAAAACATTTGACATTTTTAAAAGGACTGACAAGAAACTTTTTGCAATTGAACATAAAGAGAAAAAAAAAATTAGTGGAATGTCACTAATTTTTAAAAGCTCTAATTTCGTACAAAAAATTCAAAAAAATCAACTCCTGCCTTCTGGCCGACCACCACCCCACTTCCGGTGACCCGAAAAATTAGTGATATGTCACTAATTTTTAAAAATTATAATTTTGTACAAAAAATAAAAAATCAACTCCTGCCTTCTGGCCGACCACAACCCCACCTCCGGCCAACCACTTCCGGCGACCCGAAAAATTAGTGACATGTTACTAATTTTTAAAAATTCTAATTTCGTGCAAAAAAATCAACTCCTGCCTCTTGGCCAACTACCACCCCACCTCAGGCCGACGACTTTCGGAGACCTAAAAAATTAGTGAAATGTTACTAATATTTAAAAATTCTAATTTCGTACAAACAATTCAAAAAAATCAACTCCTAACTCCGGCCACCACCACCACACCATTTCCGGTTAGCAAAAAATTAGTGAAATGTCACTAATTTTTAAAACTTATAAATTTGTAAAGAAAATTCAAAAAAGTTTCCTTGCTAACGATTAAGATGATGTCTAGAGGAGAAACCAAGAACGACGAAGAGGAGGAGGACGATGACAGGTTTAGGACTCCAACTTCTTTCGATCAGAGAATTCCCTTGATTTCTCAATGCCCACCGGCACCAAGGAAACCAAAGTCAATTCCATCGAGGAAACGAAAATTGGCTTATGGAGGAGGAATCATGATAATTGACTTGTCGAGTGAGGTTGCAGCATTGTTTCCTTCGTCTATCATAGCGGATCTTGGTGCTTTAGTTCTTGATTCATGTTAATTTGACAAAGAAGTTGACAACTTCCAGCCCACCACCACAACTAATTTGGCCAAATGTTGATGGAGTAGAAGAATCGTGTCCATCGGAAATAAGCAGTTTTCAAGAAATTTGAGGCAATGGAGAATCTCATGCCCAACGTTGATCGTTGGGTATGTTGTCGCCATTGAGGGGAGAGAGAGAGAGAGAGAGAGAGAGAGAGAGGAGGAGGAGGAGGATTGGAATGGGACGTGTCTTTTGTTGATATGTGAGAGACATGGGTATTTATATCCAAAATAAAGAGAGAGTAGGTGTGTTTTGTCCTTCACTAAATCAATATTAAAAGTAATGTCTTTATGTTTGATTGTAAAAGTTCCTTGTCCATCCATTCAAAAAGAAAAAATATAGTGTATTTTTGACTAATTTTTCCAATAAAGAAATATCCAATAAAGGCTCCCTTAAACTCTACGGTGCAAAATTTTTCATTCAAGATCGAATTTCGACGATCCGAACCGTTAGATGTGTTTAAAATGTGTTTTTAAGGTCCAACACGAGAATTAATCCCAAAAAATACCCAGAACAGTTTGATCCGAGAAGTTTTCAATAAAATATATATGTACATTTTTATCGAAAACTGCTCGGATCAAGCCCTTTTGGGTATTTTTTTTTTTTGAAGAATCTTCGCGTTGGACTTTCAAAACACATTTTAAACACATCTAATAGTTCGGATCGTCGAAATTCGATCTTGAACAAAAAATTCCGCACCGCAGCCTATATAAGGGAGTCTTACTAGAAATGTCTCCCATATATATATATATATATATATATATATATATATATATATATATATATATATATATCTGTGTGTGTGTGTGTGTGTGTGTGTGGGTCTGTTCCCCTCACACTTAAAAAAACACATAATAAATCACCTCACACTTTCGGGTCCAACTGTGATGTCCTAAACAGTTGATCTTGTTTAAATGAGTAAAATAAAAGATCCTGCAAAATTTCAGCTCAATCGGATATCAATAAACGTTTTGCAAAATTGTTTGGATCAAACACTTACTGATATCCGATTGAGCTGAATTTTTGCAGGACCTCCTATTTTACTCATTTTAACAAGATCAACGGTTCGGAACAACACAGTGGGGCCTAGAATAAAATTGAGTGTGTTTTTTATGTGTTTTTTTAAGTGTGAGGGGAACCATATATATATATATATATATATATATATATATATATACAATCATGATCTCCTAAGGACTCGCCCATGGATCTCCTCCATGAGGACCACCCCTGTTTTGATTTTCTGGAACAAATTGCAACGATCCGAACCGCTCAATGTGTTTATCAAATACCTGAAAGGGCTTCATCTGAGCAGTTTTTCATAATAACCGTACATACAATTTATCGAAAAATGCTTGAATGAAACCCTTCTGATAAGGCCCAAATGTTGTTTATATATCTCGCTCGTTGTGATCACATACACGTGCATTTTGTGCCTTTATACGATTGATTTTGCGCGAGTTGTGTTTTTGATGAGTTTCAAAAAATCGGAGCTAAAAGGTGTGTCCAAAGCTCCAAATAATCTCCGGTTGTATCCGGAAGTACCTAGGGTCCCGCAATGCCGTAGAGGACAATCGCCGAAGCTTAGAAGTCGATTCAAGAAGCTTTGGAAGGTTCAAGGAAGGCCCGGAACAAAAGAACAAGAGATTTGGAGTTATGAGCCTCGAGAAAATCTGACCAACTGATAGAAAAAGGCTCATTACTTTCAAGATACAAAGGTTATGAATATGAGGTCAATTGGGTTTGAAAGTAGACTCATAGAGCTTTCCAACGGTTCAAGAATCGTCCCATTCCAAGTTCGGACAAAGCCAGGGCGTGCCCGCAAAGTTGGGTCAAAAATCTGCCTAGACACTTCTAGATCGATCCATGATGAAGTTGGATCGATCCACATATGTGAAAAATTCTCCAGACTCATCTGGATCGATCCATGATGAAGTTGGATCGATCCACACTTCAAAAAATTGTTCCAAAGCCATCTGGATCGATCCAGATCTATAGTGGATCGATCCACTTCACAGCAAACGACCACTAGACAATTTTGGATCGATCCAGATCCTTAGTGGATCGATCCAAAGTACCCCGGGCATCATTTTTTGAGCACTTTTTTTACTTTCCTTTTATGGAAACTTTGGGTTGTTGTGTGTGCTTTATTGGATATTATGTAGAGAGAGAAATGGGACGATAAAAGACACTCTCCTCTCTCCTTCTCTCTCACTTCTTGCTCTTTCACTCTAGTTTAATTTTTGCTCCTCCATTGGAGGATTTTTAAGCTTTCTCTCTCTAGAACCCTCATGTAAGTTTACTTCTCCCGTTAATTTTTCGTTTATTAATGTTGTAGCTCGTACTTAGATTGTTCTATCTATCTAGTTTGTTTTCGTTCTTGTTAAGTTTTTCATTTCCATGTTTCTCTAGTTATTTTCCCTTAAAAATCCTTGTTCCAAACCTTGTTAGTTAATTTCCCAAGTATTAAAGTGGTAGGCTAACTTAGGAACTTCATTAAAAATCACTTTTTAAAGTCATATGTTATGTTCTTTATTTCCTTTATAAAATTGGTCATGATTTCCGTAGTTATGATTGAGTAGTTGTTATAGGCTCGGTCATGGGGTGATTAGCACCCCATGACTTAGGCTCATTTGCTCTCCTCGCTATGATGCAAACATTGTTTGTTTATTAAAGAGTACGGATTGATTTTATGTATCAAAATTTAAATTTGTTAATCCCGTTGATCACGCGTAGCCAAGGGCTTGACCTCTTGGCATGTGTGATGCTTCGAGCTATGTCAATCAAAATGTTTGTATAAATGGCACAAGAATCCTACTATTTGAGAAACACCATTTCTAGTTAAACGAGTTTAAGTACCAAATCTTCCATTCAGGGTCGTTTAACGACGCCCCGAGCTGGTTATTTTAGAGGAGAATGAATTGGCCTAAGTCATTGGTGCTGTGAACCCCTTGACTTAGTCTTGTTTAATTAGTCATTTTAAATTTCGCGTCATTCACGAAGTTAAGTGAATTCCACCCCCAAACTGCAAACGCCAAGTTTGCCGCTTTAAGGCTAAACCATCTCTCGCGAATCAATCACTCACGCGCTGCGCATTCGGTCTCTGTGGACTCGACCCGGACTTCCGGTTATCATGCTATCGTCGGCCTAAACCCTACGCTTGCGGAAATCATATTGCAATACAATCCAAGGACGCAAGCCCGGGCAGTTTATTTTATTTTTTTTGGCGATTTCTCGCGATAACCCTTGAAAACACGTTTTAAACACATTGAGCGGTTCAGATAGTCAAGATTCGAACCCGATCCATGAGGAAATAAACATTTTGTAATTTTGTGAGAATATCCAAATTAGAACAAGCATGGTTTGTTTCATTACTAAAACTTTAGCACTTCTATCAGTTCTGTGTACAATAGATGCAACATATCAACTTGATTGAATATGGGTTGTTACATCAAATGTGGACAATTAATATTAATAATGCTAAAGTTGTAAATTCGGTTGGCAAAGTGGTTTTGCGTCGGATTTAAAGGTTTGCTTACACTTAAGGGTCTCAGATTCAATTATCCTAGCCATCAAATTCTTGAGGCCACTGAGAGTTATGTCTGGTCATTATCTTCAGGACTTAAGAAGTCGAGATTTGCACAAACTTGACCCGAACATCAAGTTATAAAAAAAAAATAATGCCAAAGTTATTACAGTCAAACAGGCAATTAAAGCGAGTGGTAGAGTTTTTGTACGAACCAATAGCGAAACAAAACTTAACACCTCAATCCAAATTGCATCTAAAGTGATGTGTGATCACCTTGAAAGTAAGGATAAGTTTTTTTTTTTTATCCGAATGTAAGGATTAGTTTGTTTACTAATTAAGCTACCAAATAAGAAGTCAAAAATTTAAAAAGCTACGAAAACGTGAGGCAGTGACCAACCAAAAGTTACCTAATTTAAGCCTATAGAATCTAGCTAATTTGGTGGGGCAATAATTTGGGAATGACAATTTCGACCGAATCGATGAGTATCCGAACAGTAACAGGTTTTTTCCTCCAAACTATAACCGAAATATTTCCTGTGGGTGCGGGTATGGTATGGGATGTGAGATAACTGAAACGTTTCATAAATCGAACCAGATATGTGTAATTACAAAATTACCCTTCATATGTAGAAGTTTAGCATGTGTATAGCTTCAATGCATTGAATTTTTATTTAGATGTTTATTAGTTTTGCATTTAAAATATCTATAGATGCATATCTGTATACGTTTTTAATTGACGGATCTGTGGCATTTCCAGTTTAACTGATTTTCATATTTGAATTTTATTCATAATTATTTCGTTTTTATTTTGTTTTCTAATTTAACGGGGAGTACCCGAACCAAACCCATCCCCGATTGGTTCAGTTATGGTTTTAATTTTTCCTACCCGTTCGGGTTTCGATTCGGTTCTGGGTACCCATCTGGTTTCAGATACCGGGTTTGCATATGGTAATGCCCGAACCGAATCGACCCATTGTCGTCCCTGGGCAATGTGCAATAGATGATGTGTTTGGATTGCCAACTTTTTTTTTTTTTTTTTTTTATGTTAGTTTTTCTTATAATTCATCCTAAAACATGTTTTGGTGCTTGATGAAGATTTGACATGTTTTATTCATGTCGGTGATAGGAATCCGACTATTAAAAACTATGAAACAATTTTAGAAGAAATTTCAGTAAATAAAAAAATAGGTAAAAAGGCAAAATGGACTTTTTGTCTTATTTCAAGCTTTATTGTTTCACTCTCTATCTCAATTTTTTTTTTCTTTTCTCAAAGCTGCACTATTTTTTGGATAAAATAAAGTAATTATATGCATGATTTTCAATTTTTACATAATGATTTTAAAACTTTTTGTTCTTTTTCGAAGTATGAACCATTTTTTCAATATGTGTATGTGTATATAAGGAAACCAAATTTTCGGAATGCTAAAGAAAAATGTTTGCTTGATATATAATTGGAAAACACAATTTTCGGAAAGTTAAAAGAAAATCGTTTTCTTGATATAAATATATGCATATATATGGAAAGCAAATTTTTCGGAGAGGTTTAGAGGAGAGGCAAATCATGCAGAAACAAAATTATTATTTTAGGAAAAAATATGCATGATGTGTTGTGCAATGCATTTACCTGTCACACAAATAGATTGACTTTGTAGCGATCAATTTGGGGCAGCTAATGGGAGGTGCATCGAGAAAGACCCTCTAAAAAAACTACCCATTTCAAATCTAACGGAGTGGATATAACAAATACGTGAATGATAGTTTTGGACAACCCCGGAAAGTGCCAAAAATATCTAACAAATAAAACAAATCAAAGATGGTGTAGTTTTTGCCGAGATAAACTTCTTTACTGCTCAGGTGCACCACCAACTTTTGTGGACCCCACCGAGTATACATTGTAATAATCTGAACCGTTTATCTTGTAAGGCCTGTAAAATAGTGTATCCACACACACAAAAAAAAAGAGAAAAAAATCAGTTTGATCGGACATCGATAGGTATGTCAAAAGTCAAATTTTGGTTTAAAAACAGCCGGTCTGGAATCTGTCATTAGTTTTTATGTTAGAATGTCCATAACCGTCTTTTTTTAAACCAAAATTGAACTTTTGACATACCTATCGATATCTGATCAAGTTGATTTTTTGTGTGACTACATCATTTTGCGAGCCCTACAAGATAACCGGTTCATATTATTACAATGATCGATCGCATGGTGGGATCCACAATCGGTGGTGCAAATCATGGGATTTGCCTGAGCCGTAAAGAAGTTTATCTCGTTCCTGCCGGGGGTGCCTTTGTGAACTAAAGAAATGTTTCAATTTGCAAAAAACTGTCTAATCAAATTCAAGTTGTAACAATCAAAAAAAAGATTCAAGGGTGGAGGTTAATTTGTCCATCTAGTACGTAGGTGATGCTATGACGATGACCTGTCCTCCCGGACATTAGGTATGGCTCAAATCGGACATTTCATAGTAGGTTGGGAGCTCCTATAACCACATCCAAGGGAGATTGGACTGTGAGCCATAGACTCAGTTCCAGTCCAAGCGGTCATGAGCGGGCTTGTGTGCTCAAAGGGGAGTTCCCAAATCCGCGTTGATGACATATTATCGGCTTGCTATTGTAGCTAAACATGGAGAGATAAACTTGGTAGGAGTACTATGTCTCGTCTTAGAAGATTATCCTGTCTGTAAAGCCTTAGGCTCTTTTTGATACCTAGGAAAAGAAAGGAAAGGAAAGGAAAATAAAAAAAAATTCATCTTCCTTCGTTTGGGTTGAGAGGAAAATGAGAGGAAAAATAACTAAATTAAACTACTTCAACTAAAAATTTTCCTCTTTAACTTTCCTTCTTTTTTCCTTTCTTTTATTTTCTTTTCTTTTCCTTTCTTTTCCCAGGTATCAAACAGAGCGTCAATGATTATTCCTTTTGTACCTTTTTAAATGTTCACCATTGAAATATGTGAATTTTCAAATCTTCAAAAAATTATATTTTTCTATATAAATTTTAATTTTTTGGGCCAAATAGAAGTGTGCGAATTTTTTTTTTTAAAAAAAAATTCTATGGAAATGTATATTTTTAAAATATACGTTTCTTAAAGGGGAAACTTGAAAGGGGATGGGGCGAGTATGTATTTTTGTGAAAAAAGATTTCAGTTAATCGGAAAATTTAATTCTTTAACAAAATGCATTATTTTTAATTTCTGGTTCTGCTGCGTATGTTTTTGGCACAGAGGGAGTTCCACATAAACTGCTTCCTCACGCTCTTTATGGCACGTGATCAACACGTTCCATTATTCAGATCTCACCCCTTTTTGCTCTTCTCAGCAAACTCTTTCAACTGGTAAGACAACCCTAACCCGCCAAGCAATTCTTCGGGTATTCCAGGAGTTTTTTTTTGTGATTTACGGTAGAATCGACATTGACATAGACCCAGTTGAATTCCTTGATTTTTGGAATTGGGTATCGAGGGCTAGAGAGGATCCACTGTTTTTCTTGGTGGATTTGTAGATTTTGTCCGAGTGATTTGGATTGATATTGCGAATACCCATTTGGAAATCTCATGGAGTTTTAAGTGTGTTTGGTGGAAATTAATTCAGCTTATGTGCAAGTTAGAGAAGAGGTTTGTTGGGTATTCATTTCTGGTTTTGTTGGGTGGTGAATTTGATCTATCGATTGGAGAGGAAACATGTTTTGGAGGGAACGGGAGAGGGAGAACAAAGAGCTGAATGGAAGTGGACCGCCTTGTGGGCAGGTTAGAGTGCTTGTTGTCGGGGATTCAGGTATTTGGTTCTGTTAATAGTATGTTTTTATGCTGCTCTTCTGTTTATTGTTTTTTGATTCTCGAATTTGGGTTTCGTTTTGATATTTTTGGGTCTTATTGCTTTTCATGTTCAAGGTTATGAATGTCTTCTCTGTTTGTGATGTGTAATGGTGAGAAATAGGATGTCGGTATGTCCTAAGTTTTACCTAGACAACCAAAATTTATGAACGATGAAAATTGAAAAGACACTTATTCAATTGATCTGAAATGGCAAGGAATCCACTTTTGGAGGCATTTTTGGCATGAACACCGATCGGAAATGACACGTAAGTGAAGGAAGTCCCTTGATTGTTTGAGGCAAGGCAATCTCTCAAAGAAAATCGGATGCGCAAGTCTTGGAATGGAAGCAAAGCGGATAGAAGACTCGAGAAAATAAAGTGTCTGTTGAAAAGGTCCATTAATGCCAACAGAAGTGACCAAGATATCAACCACATAAATTGGTTGGAGAATGGTTGTATAAAGACTGATATAACGCGGGTGACTGCCCAGTAAGATAATGTTGGTACCAAAACCAAAGGCCATGGAGGCAGATTCCATTTTAGATTGGAGATCAAATCAATTTGGATCGGGATTGGAAATATATTAGATGACATATTAGTATTAAACAAACTTTGGAGGAGAGGGGTGAGGTCCAAATTCATGTCCATGGTGGGGCTGGCGGAAAAGGTTCAAATTGTTCCAATTATATGCTAACCAATGACATGAAAAAGTCAGAAATTGTGAGTTTAGAACTCAGCAAGTAACAGAGAGCAATATTTGCAGCAAGTAGGAACATGGAGAAGGTTACTGCTGGCTTTGCGCTCATTTGTTTCAAGTTCATGCAAGGGATCTTCTTGTCTGTTTTCCGATTTCAAAGCTAAATGCTGGTTAATTGTCATTTATTTGCTTTTTGGGATTGTCAAGATCTTTGTTTTTTCCATTAAGAAATTGGGGATATGGTTTAGAACTTGTTCTGCATTCTTTGTCGTGCTTGGTGAATGAGTTTTTGCATTGAAGTTCCTAGAAATATTCATCTTGAAGTTGCTTGCAAGTGTTCAACCTTGTGCATACAGCTGAGGGATGGAAGACCTCTGAGCGGTTTTGATTTGGATGTTATTTGTATTTGACTAAATACTCCCTCCGGTCCCATTTTGATAGTCCCTTATGAAAAAACTTGCAATTTTTTGTTCAAAAAATAAAGTGCTTACATTCATAATTTTTGGAATTATTTTGGATCTTTAATTTGATGCGAAGAAACTTGAAAAATCATGTGTGGATGTTCTTTACTCTTTATCTGAAAATTGCTTGTCTTTTCGTAGATTAAGGTTACTAGCAATTTGGGACAGAGGGAGTAATATTTAGTTTTCTTGGATGGTGTTCCCTTACATCTCTTATTCTTGCTGGGATGTCAAAACTTATCTAAATGTTATAATTATGGTAGGAGTGGGGAAGAGTTCCCTTGTCCAGTTGATTGTTAAAGGTTCTTCCATTGCCCGTCCTCCTCAAACAATTGGGTGTGCAGTTGGTGTGAAGGTAAGACTTAACTTTCCTTTGTGTAGGTCACTATGGCTGTATAATGAATCTTCATTGAATGTCTTCTTGTTTGTCTATGAAGCACATAACTTACAGAAATTCTGGTAGCTCTTCAAATAGCATCAAAGGCGACAGTGAGAGAGATTTTTTTATTGAACTTTGGGATGTGTCAGGACATGACCGGTACAAAGATTGCAGGTCTCTCTTCTATTCACAAATAAACGGTGAGTAGAAGCGTCATGTTTTCTATGAACATTTTTTCTTGAGCTTCTACTTGTGTATGTATCATTGGATGTACTATGTAGCGCTTAACAACAAAGAAGGCGTTGAAGACCTCCTATGTGCCCTACACACGCTTTCACTATATCTAATTGCTTCTTGGTGAATCAAAGCTCACAACTATGTGCTTGATGATGCACGAGTTTAAACTCTTGGACCAGGTTGGAGCTTGTGCCATATTGCTCAATTATCAACTTAAAACTAGTTTATGAATCTGTACTGCCTCTCCAATCATCGCCAAATGCCTTTGAGGTGGAAGCTTTAACAGACCATGTGATTTGTCACCAGGGTCTTATAACTTATTCTTGCCTCAACGAGAAGTAGACATTATTCAACTTTGTTAATAAAGACTGTCTCTAATATGTCATTTGATTGTTTATATTTCCTTTCCCCTCAGTTGAGACTAATTAAGTGTTACAACTCCGTTTGTTTTGGCGGAGACCACGGGAAACGGTTTCTTGTGCTTCTTTGCAACCCTGAAAGCGATGGTGCTAGAGACTATGATAGTCATGGTGTTGGGTGGCAGCAACAGATATGGGGTTGTTGGATTTCAAGGTGGTGGTGGTGGTGGTTGTGGTGCTATGGGAGCACTATAGTAGTGTTATGGGAGCTCTGTAGTAGTGCTGATCTGGAAAACATTGTCCACCTTGAAAAGTGAAAAAACGTTTCTGCCCAATAATGCTATTTCCCTTTGTCTTTGATTTTTTCTCTATACAAATCACCAGTATGATTTGCGGAAAATGTTTTACCTCGAAACAAACAGTGATAATCCCGGTTTACACTCTGCCCGTTATGATTTATGATTCTTACCCCTTAAAGCATAAGGCTAACTACGTTAGTTATTTGTCTTTTCTGGAATCCATATGCAGGGGTAATCTTTGTTCACGATCTATCTCAGAGAAGGACAAAGACAAGCTTGCACAAGTGGGCGGCAGATATTGCAGCAACTGGGACCTTCTCTGCACCTCTACGATCTGGAGGTCCTGGTGGCCTCCCTGTACCTTACATTGTGATTGGTAATAAAGCCGACATTGCAGCAAAAGAGGGTGTTAGGGGAAGCAGTGGCAATCTCGTTGATGCTGCGCGCCAATGGGTTGAGAAGCAGGGTTTGCTTCCATCAAGCGAGGAACTTCCATTGACTGAGAGTTTTCCCGGAAGTGGAGGCCTTATAGCGGTGAGATTTTTACTTCAAAAGTTCATGGCTACTTCATGTTTGCATGTATCACGAGTAGTGATCTTCCACCATACGTTTCCTCAATGCATTTGTGGAAAGATATGGGGGCTTTGGATGGGGTGTAATAAGTTGATTGAGTGGATAGCCAGATTGTTATTTGAGGGAAATGCATTATATTTATGTAATTTTCAGAATATGAAGTGAACAAATTCTGTGTGGGCAGTTTTTAGAGTTCTTTTGGAGTTGCAAAAAGGTACAAGCAACTTAATTTTAGATTCTTGGTAATGGTTATAAATAACGTGTTTAGAGAAGATATAACTAATATTAGACTTTATGCACTGTATAGACTCCTATTTGCTAAATTCTCTTTTGAAAAAGAGTTTTCAATTACAAACTTAATTTTCTAGAAGGAGATGTTGTAGTGGTTAGATTTCTTGAAAAATATCAGGAAGGACAGACTTTCCCATGTTTGTTTAGCAGGTATTGGCCTTTATTGCAAGTGATCTTGCATTTTTTTTTCTTTTGGGGATTTATTTTGAGACATTATCATACTACCTCATATTTGCCCGAGTTGACATGGGTCTATCTTCTTTTCAAATGACAAGGGTCTTGCAAATCGGATTGACTTACCTGTAACAAATCCGGAGGGTAAATTAAGATGTAATTCACCATAATAAGCTTTTCTCATGATTTGGTGTTGATTGGTGTTGGAGATTGCCCTAATATGGCATAGTAGGCCCTTTTCGGAGGATGGTAGACACTAAGATGGCTAGGGGTCGTTGGAGTGTAGGAGGTGAGAGGTTAGGCTAGGCTGTGATGGAGAGAAAGAGGAAAATTTGAGCTTGTTGGAGGGGGTGACTCGTATGCTATAGCTCGTTTCTTGTATGCGCGGCGAAGTAGTTGACTTGACAGTTTTAGAAGATTACGAAAAGTAAATTTAACAAATGCAGTCCTAACCAACTTATAAAAGTAATAGTTTTTTACTTGCTTTTTTGAGCTGGAAAGCAAGTTGAGTATCTGAATAGTTTTACACCTTATATTTTCATGGTAAACTATTTACAGAAAATTGGCCTAAAGGCCAAGTTTGGGGCTTCAAAGGGTGTTTAATCCAGTCTAATTTATTTTAAAGCTTCCAATACATTGATGTGAATTTTTTTAGGGTTCAAGGACAACACCAGACAAAAATACCCTTCATGACAAAAAAATTACAAAAAAAAGGCCGGAGCCCATCACTTTTTCCATTCGTAGTGTTGACTGACTAACCTCATTCTCAAAAATATCTGTCAGCCCGTCACTTTTCGTGTCAGCCCGTCTCTCTCTCTCTCTCTCTCTCTCTCTCTCTCACATCCGTTAGGCACTTTAATTACCTTTTTGTTTCTTTAATTTTGGAATTGGGTTCAATTTTGGGGTTCAATTTTAGGGGGTTTAATTACCTTTTTGTTTCTTTAATTTTGGAATTGGATTCAATTTTGGGGTTCAATTTTAGGGGGGTTAGGCTCTTTGGGGTAGGTTATAGTGGGTTTAAGCATTTTGGGTTTAGGCACTTAGGATGCATTTTCCAATTATAGGTTTTTAATTGTTTGGGCACTTTCATAGGGTACCCTAGGGTTTAGGTTTAGGGTGCACTTTCTAATTATAGGGTTTTAGTGGTTTAGGCACTTTCATAGGGTACTCTAGGATTTTAGGTACTTTCATAGGGTACCCTAGGGTTCAGGTTTAGGCACTTTCATTAGGTTTGGGGGTTTAGACACTTTCATGGGCTGGCGGAGGCATTTTTGGAATATGTAGGTGATTTGTCTTCTTAGCATTAAAGAACTAATTTGTGTCTTGTTTCCATGATTAACTCCTATATCATGTCCTTGTCAAAGAAAGACCCAACTATTTAAGCATTCAAAGTTTTAAGTAAAGAGAACAGTGTTCATGGGCATTCAAACAATGAGAGCCGCCTACAGACTTCCGTGAGACCTTTGATGAGTCAGTTGGTCTTAAATATTCTTCTTCTGGTAGAGTTGGATATTTAAGGAGTGCGAAATTGCGGTTTCTAATTGTACAAGAGGTATCAACTTCATAGTTATGCTTTTTGGATCTCGGTCTGCTATGGCTTTGATAAGGCTGAAAAAGTGGCTGCAAATGGTCGGATGCATTCAAATAAACATGTTCCCAAACCTTATTATTTAATACCTTCGTTCCTTTGTGAGGAAGTTTCAGTTTATATGCTCTTCCCTGTGTTCATCTTTGTTTTAAATTGGAACCTTATGCACCAATGAGTTTTTAGTTGCTAAATAAAATCCTTTCGTGTGATTGTGATGTAGGGTCAGACAATACCACGCCACTTCGCTTGGAAAATTTTCTGATTACTTTTATTGTTTCTCCATCGCTTAGAAACTTATGTTTCACTGTCTCTGAACATGTACAGGCTGCGAAAGAGGCCAGATATGACAAAGAAGCTGTTATGAAATTTTTCCGTACGGTCTGTGTTCTTACTCTTAAATGCCTTCCTAAGCTTAAATTTTTTGTGGATCTTGTTTATTTCTTCTAACTCCCGGTTTTCTCAGTTGATCAGGAGGAGATATTTTTCAGACGACTTACCTGTGCCGAACCCGTGGTCTAATGCAGTTCAAAGACCATCACACCGGTCAAGTGATAGTTTGAGTGATGAAGATCAGTTGTACAAGAATACAAGGTGCAATTTGCTCAACACTACCTCTTCATATCTGCTGCATTTTAGTACGTTCTGCCTCAGTTATAGGTTGATTTTGTTTACTTTTTTGCAAGTCTCTGACAAACTTTAAACTCCGTGGATCTGCCGTGAGATCGAATGACGACTAATGTAGAATTTGTTTCCTTAGACACCCTTGTCATTGACTTACTGAGGTCCGTTATCCCAGAGCCGACTGTGGGTTTAAATAGCTGTCATGTTCAGTGGTACATGGATTTTTTGTTATTCTTTATATTACTTGTATGAGAATCCGACGAATATGAGGTGATAAGGGTGTGGAATAGGTTTTCAACTCCTATGCCCAATTTATGAGGAAAAGAAACATCAACCCTACCCTAATCTAGAGAAGTTTCACATTTTTCCCGAGTCCCCTATGATTTCGAGGAAATTAAACAGTAAAGTATGCCTAGTTAGTATCCACAATCGGTCATATACATCATGAGCCTGGAAAATGCTTGCAATCCAGTCACTGGTTTGTGATATGTTGGTTTAGCAAGAAAGTAACTGATGCTGAAATGACTGCAATTTTTCATTCAGTATCGTTTGATCTAAGTGAATGCGTACTTGACACTATGCATGAATTCGTACTTACATAAACCATAAACATACTTCGTCTGAGAAGATTGGTGGAGATGAAAAGAAACTCCGTAATTGTAGTTTCTATTGTTCTGCAACTGTGAGAACTTATGAAGTTCAAAATTTGATTTCCTATTGATGTTACTACTCGTTCGTGTCAATTATGACCAATGAAGAATATTCCCTTTTGTGTTTTAGTTTATCTATTTATTTTCTATTGTTTCTTTTTTGAAGATGAGAAATTTTTACAAGGTATATTAGAATAGCTCTATCTTCACATTGTGGATGATACCTACGTGTTCGGGAGAGGGTGGTGGACACAACCATTAGGGCTGTTGATTTAGTGAATGTTGGACACTCATACTAGGGATGAAAGTTTTCACCCAAAAACCAAATTGATCAACTGAACTGGACCTTTTTTAGTAAAATTCGGCTGGTGTTATTGCTGCCCCGGTTTGGTTCGGTTTTGGCAAACCAATGGAACCAAACAGAACCGATATCATCCCGCACACACACTGAGGCAGTGGATTTTACCCTTTTCCTGCAATTTCTTCAAAGCAGATGGAAAATAATGGAACTCATCTGTCTTAAATCTTAAAACTTCAGGTGCAATCATTTTCTTTTCCTTATCTGCTTTAGTGATGTTTTGTTTTGAAATTCGAAATGACTTGGAAAAGGATAGACAAAAATGTGTAAGAAAATTCTGTATGGGGATTCTCTGAATCTCTTTGGCACTACATATACTAGAAGATCCAACCACTTGGTGACCAACTGTATAAATATGGAGGGCTGCAAAGTGTAGTATGTGTTCTCACGAAAACCAAGAAAGGAGTAACAAAAATACTCAGAATTCGTGTTTATTAGAATTTAGAGCAGCTGGCACAGGGACGGTAGTACAGGAATATTAACCTGTTGTCCATCGACTAAGCCTTTCGGCCTGATCTTAGGCCCTGACTCACCCTCCGTGGCCGAACCTTGCAGAGGAACCCTTGGGTTTTCAGGGCATTGGATTCTCACCAATGTTTGCGTTACTCAAGCCGACATTCTCGCTTCTGCTTCGTCCACCACTGCTTGCGCGGGTGCTTTCCTCTTAAGGCGAAACGCTCCCCTACCGATGTATTGCCATAATCTTTTTGCATTTTGGCCCATCCAACAGCTTGATAAATTAACCGTCACCTGTTTAAAATTCAAATAATTTTCACTGTATTCCGTCAGTAGTCTAAATGAGGGTTTGGTTTTTGCTTCCGTCACAACTTTGGTGGTAAGATTGATTCCTAAATGAGGGTTTGGTTTTTGCTTCTCTTGTATTTTGAACAGCATGGTTATCTTCCGTATGCTGATCTGGAATATGATTGGCATTTTATGTTGGTTCTTTTATGTTTTGTCCTGCACATTTTTTCAAAATATGAGGTTCTATGGAGATGTTGAACTTAATAGCAGTGTTGTTCAGACGCTAGTGATTATATTTTTATCACGTCACTCTTAAGTCTTACCGACTTTTATGTTGCAGTTTATCCGGCGACCCTTACAGGTATAACGTTCTCCCTCCCCTTCCAGCTCAACGGAATCTCACGCCACCTCCCACGCTGTATCCTCAGCAGCCAGTGTCTACTCCCGAGAACTACAATATTCCCAGATTTGCATTGACAGGGTCCTATGAAATCAGCAGTGCCAGATCAAAACGCACTGATATCAATGTCTGATGATTTCAATCTTCGCTTATTGTTGGAAAGAATGTATGTTTTACAAGGAGAGCTCTATGATGGAAATCCTACCCCGCCCTTTTCCTAATGAACTTCCGACTGGATTATCGTGTGGTTGAGAGTGCATTTGGGACGGTTGGACATGGATTCTGGGTCGGAGAATCTTGTGCTGCTATTTTTACCACTTACGGTCTTCTATCATGTTGTTTACGCGTGTAAACTGGTCGATGATTCATTCTTTGATTCGTTGGAACTTGGAAGGTCTATTGGTTTTTGCGTATGATCATCTATTTGAGATGTATATTGACTTATTGTTTGACAAACAGTTTCCATTTTCAAGGAACTTCACTCCATTTTCTCTTTGTTGTGATACAAATTTTGAAAAAACATTGCATAGACGGCGAACCGCTTAGAATTTTTGGGTTTTCTGTAACGGCATTTTAACCGCAACTTGTGACCATTTTGCCCTTCACTTCACTTTCCCTCACATTGCGGCGCTCCACCCACGGAGCACTCTATGAGGCATTTCTATGGTGCCCCAATGTGGTATTGGGGCATCGGTGTCCTACTAAATCTAAGTCATTAGATAAAAAAAAAAATAGATGAATGTGAGCCATTAGATGAAAACCATCTCAAGAAAGAGGGTGGTTTCGTTCTTTTCCCGCGCAATTGTACTTACGAAAACAGGTTTTACTTACCACACTTATAGGCCATAAATTGCGGTAAATCCTGTATGAGACCAATCGCTCAATTTGCCTCGGCACAAAAATGTGATTGGATTATGTACAGTACAAAGTTAGATTGCGGTTAAAAAAAAAAAAAAACCCTATAGTTACACTATTTGGTGTCCTCCACTTCGTACACTAACTGGTATGGGACCCATTGGGGGTCTCACGCTAATAATCAGAACCGTTTAATTTGTTTAAAATATGTTTTTAAGAGTCTCTGTAAGAACTTTACTCATTCGGATATTGGGAAGGGTGGATAAAAAATAGAAAGATATTTTCGTCCCTAAATTTGCTGGGAAAAAATTGACACAATCGATCAAATCTTTACCGATATTTGAATGAGCCTATTCTTTGTAATGACCTACAAAATAATGTTTTACATAAATTGAACGACTCCAATTTTTAGTTTGGGACCCCAACATGGGTCTTTCAAAGGTAATATACATTTGGTGTACCTAAAAGGGGTAAGCCCATAATTGGGAAGAAAAAAAACCCAATTAATTATAATTTAGCGTAGGTGGTATTTGGCAGCCTCTTTTTTCTCTTTTCATTTTTCAGTTTTTGCATTCTTGATGTTTGCCAGGTTTTTGACAAAACTCATTTTCAGAGAATGAGTTATCAAATTTGAGGTTTAGAGAGGATCAGTCAAAAAGAGTTGCTCACGTACTTTTCACATTTTGATCGGCTTTTTGGCTTTTTTGGTCTTCAAAGTGTGGCCGCCGTGTCATGTTGGTCCCCAACATTCCAATTGCGCTATTTTCATACCCAACGTTTAAAATTTGTGTTTAAATGGTCCCTACTTGTCACGCTGTCCATTCTCTCCGTCAAACAAGGGAGCAAATTAGGTATTTCACCACATCAACACATGTGAACATCAAGCGGACCCCACCAGCTCCCTTTCCTTCGTTTAGATACCCAATCTCCCCCAAATCTAGGGTTGGCAATGGGGAGGATCGGGGATGGATTTTGCCATACCCGCCTCCAATTCCCGAACCTCATATCTACCTCCGTCTCCGGCTCGATCCCCGAACGGGGAATCATCTCCACCCTCCATCCCCACTCCTAACAGGGATCGGGGATCCCCGCTCCGATCCGAAAATTACCAAACTAATAAAAAATAAAAAAATCTAGAAAAATACCCCTTAAACTTTACCAATATATTTGATATCTAAACCACCAATTAATGAAAAAATGGCAACAATTTACAAATTTTCACCAAAAATCCCAACCAACTAAATAAAATTACATAGGCCTTGTTCGTTTCCCTGTTTAGTTTTAGTTTTAGTTTTGATGACATCATCATTTTCCTCATTTCTTTCTCTGTCTACACCTGCTGATATCATCAAAACTAAACTAAACTATCTAACCAAACACAGCCATAATAGTCAAGGATTCCAATCTTGAAAGCTGGAATTACCAACTAAATTATGTTTGATTGTGTTAAGAATGTGAAGAATGAAGTGTATTTATGTCTAAACTAATAGTCTATATATTGAGGAAACCCTACCAATTAATAATAATTCAAGGGGTCTAAATGTGAGTAACATATGAGATAAGTAACAAAAAAACGGATCAGAGACGGGTCGGGGAACGGATTGGGGGTATGTAGAACCGCCTCCAACCCGATCCCCGATTTTATTTTTATTTTTTCCTCAAAATCCAACCCGATCCCCGAAAAAAATCCCGAAACTCCAACCCCAACGGAGCGGGGATGGATCAGATCGGCCAGAATTGCCATCCCTACCCAAATCCCTAAAATTGAAAGAACAAACATAAAACAAGAAATTGCAAATTGGGAGGTGATCATTAGCGTCAAGGTTAGAGCTAATAATCAACAACGACAAAAAAACAAAATTTCCAATCACATAAACATCCCACAAACAGAAGGATTTTCCTAATTTGCCTAAAATCACAAAATATATACCAACATAACAATCCCAATTCCTCCTAATCAACGTCTTACAATCAAGATATATATTGGTTGCCTTGGCAGTAGAAGTCAATTTCTTGTTGATTGGCGTTGTTGGTGATGATGACGAGAGACGAGGGCTTTATCTAGAATTGCTTTCAGATAACAGTAATCACAAGGAGATGGATTTTTGAATTGATTGTTGATGTTACCAAATTGTTGTTTTTGTTGTTGTTGGGTACTATTAGGCTGAGAAAGGGATGATCTTGTGGTTCAAAATTGGGAAAATTCAAAGGGCGGTTGAGCTCGATGAAGATGGCCGATGGGTTAGAGCCAAGAAGATAGATCGGAGGGGTTGTAGTGAACTAAGCCGGAACGGATTTGAATTAACCTGCCGCCGTCTTAATCATGAGCCTGGTCCATCGTCTTCTCTGCATCTTCTTCTCTTTCTTCCCACATCTTAGATTTCCCACTAGAAAACCCCTCACCAGAGAAATGAGGATGGTGGTAGTGGTGGTCGCGTTTCCAGGGGTATTATAGAGATTATTTACGTCATTTTGGAGGGGAAACTCATGCTCTTCTCTTTTCCATCAAGTTTAACAGATTTTGTAACAGTTGCAGTTTAGAGCCCGTTTGGATGCAGTTTTAAGGCCCTGACTAATAAACCCCCTTTCATCCCTCCTCCACGCCATTTTGTTGCCCTGCTTCGCTCATCTCCTATGTTTAATCTTTCCTGTTGGGAGTTCGTGGAATTACTTGGCTACCCTTCGATCCTTTCTTTTTCGTTGTTTCTGGAGCCCTAATCTAACAAACAAAGCGAGAGAGAGAGAGAGAGAGAGAGAGAGAGAGAGAGAAAAAGGGTTGTGGCGATTTGGCAATTGTCACCAGTTGTGGGTCGAATCGATTATCACCTACCACTCCGACGATCTAACTCCGGCGACTCTGTGACCTAACTCTAGCAAGTATGGGTCGGATCTGATAAATGTATGACGTTTCTGTGTTGTCAGTTGGTTTTTTACCCCAAAACCTAATTTTTTTGCTCTATTTTTTGTATATTTAATTTCTGTTTCTTTGTTTCTTGTTGTTGTTGTTTTTTTTTTTTTTTTTTTTTCTAGGTTAGAGATGGCTATATATATGTTACCCTATTTTTTGTTCCCTAGTTTTGCCGTATGTTTGCTGTTTCTGAGAGGTAAAGGGGTGGTCATTCACTTGCAAATTTTGAAATTGAAAATCACCCCTTCATTGATTAACTGTAAATCATTCCTGCACTAAAAATTTTGGTTTGAAAGCCCTTGATTAACTGTCCAAACTGTGTAATATGAGAATGTCAGTAGAGTACACGTTAGATTTAGTTTTGAAACGTGGGTGAAAATTGTTGATAAAATGAAACCACCTATCTTATCTATGAAATTAATTTTAGGTTGGCACAATTAAACAACACACAGCTGATAAAAAGACAACAGGAAGAGGCATTAGTGGCATTACAGAGTTTTATTACCACTGCACTTGGTGTGTTTCGCCTCTACTTCTTCGTCACAAGTGTTTATAAGGAGGCTCGGCCGCACTTGTCTCCGAATTCGAGCCTTTACCAGAGTCAGATAAATAGAATCAACAGCTTGACAAGGGGTAATGAGGCTGATTGCCATGATCAGTTGAGAGTCAATAGGCATACGTTCTTGAGGTTGTGCTGCTTAGTCCGAGGTGTTGGCTTAGGAGACTCACGAAACGTATGTTTTTAGGAGAGAGTAGCCATATTCCTATGGATCCTCTCGCACCATACAAAGCAGAGGTGCACAAAGTTTGACTTTTGGAGATCGACCGAGACTGTTAGCAGGCATTTCCATGTACTTCAAGCTGTGTTGCGCCTACACCCCATGCTTGTAGTAAGAGCCAGAGCCGGTACCTCTGAACGACACTGACAGTAGGTGGAGTTGGTTTCAGGTACAATTGCATGGTTTCAATGCCAATTCTTCCCTTTTGTGTTGCTTAATGGATCTACCATATCTAACTTTGAATTTGTATTCAATTCTTCGTAGGATTGTCTAGGAGCGTTGGACGAAACCCACGTGCCAGTTAAGCCCCCAGCAATTCTCAAGCCTCGCTATAAGAACAAGAAGTGTGAGATTTCGACAAACGTTTTAGGTGTTTGTACTAGGGATTTGAAAATTTGTATACGTTTTGTCTGGTTGGGAAGAATCAGCAACTGATTCTAGAATCCTTTGAGATGCCATTCAAAGACCACATGGGTTTAGAGTCCCCCATGGTACATTTGTAATCGATGCCAATTTTGTTTTTTTTTACAATACTTACACTAAACTTTCCATGCCTGATATCCGTAATGAATGTCGTTCCAAGACATTACCACCTTGTGGATGCAGGTTACCCAAATTGGGAGGGTTTTCCAGAACTATACCATGGCCAACGGTATCACATTAACATATGGAGACAAGGTCACATTCCTACTAGCAAAGAGGAGTACATCAACATAAAGCACTCCGGTGCTAGGAATTGTGTTGAGAGAGTATTTGGTGTATTAAAGATACGGTGGGCAATATTGAGGTGTGCCTCGTACTACCCCATACAGACTCAATGTCGCATTGTCACAGCATATTACCTTCTCCACAACCTCATGAAAAGAGAGATGCCTGACGATTCTGTTGAGTCAGAGTACATGCTATGGGAGCAACAGAACCTACACAATGTACCTGTAGATGACCACATTGGCCAGTTGGAGACATCCAATGAACGGTCCCAAGGGAGGGATGCCCTGGCAACCACCATGTACAACCATTGGCTTACCAACGGTGGTGGAAATGCAGACCACGTTTAAACTATTTTAAATTCCCGTTTGATCAATTTGTAACTCTAAGATTATGTTTGTACTAAGTTTAAACAATTTGTACTCTAACTTTAATTCGGGAGGTTTGTGGGTGTATGACATTTGTTAGGCGTTTAATATATTTCGATGTATGACATTGATTAAGTCCGGATTTTTATTGTACGGAAAATCTTTATGTATAGACCAACTTATCATCAGCTTCATATATTTGTTCGCACTACTCTATTCGGGATAAATAAGATATGTATTTGCAGCCATGGATACCGAAAAATAAAAAACAGCTACCAATTCTTCTAAGGGCAGTTACACATGGAAGAAATTTGAAGAGGATCACCTCATCTGATGCATGACAAATGAGTATTCCGACAAATGGAGCGCTGAAAACTGGTTTAGGTCCAATTTATTCACCTTACTTGCCCATGAGTTGAAGAAATTGATGCCCGATACCGCCATTAAAGCCTCCCCTCACATTTTGTCTAAAGTGAGGAATTGGAAAACAACCTACAATCGCATCAATGACATAGTGTCTAGGAGTGGATTTGGTTGGAATGACACTAACAAATGCATCGTTGTGGATGTGCCATCAATATGGGAGGAGTATAAAAAGGTAACTTCCATTGCTTTAATTTGTAATTATAGCATTGAATTGCCTATTCTTACTTATAACACTATCACTTTTATGTAGGCCAATCCAAAGTGCAAAGGCTATAATGGCAAGCCCTTCCCGTCCTATGATGCATGGGTAGTCCTCTTTGGGAAAGATAGGGCAACCAGAGAGTTTGCGAAGGATTTCACACAAATAGCGATGGGAGATCCACCAATTCTAGTGGAGAAAGAGTACCTTGTTAATGATGAACTAATTCATATGTTCTTCACACAAGATGGAGAGGTCGGGAGTCAAACCTACAAACCTTTGAGCTCCACATCTTCAGCCTCGACCCCTCAAGCCTCCACACCTCACACCTCTACACTTCCGACGGCCGTGCCTCAACCATCAATCCCCATCAATATACCCTCGGCCAATGCCGAAGGTAAGAAGGTGAAAAAAAGGTCTTGGATGGGTATGGAGGATGAGAAATTACAAAAGGATATGAATAATTGGATGAATTCAACCGCGGCACATATGGCGGATATGGCCAAGTCAATGGGGTTTCCGAGAGAAGTCGCAGCTCGCCATGAGAGGATTCCAGAAGAGCTAGGAAAACTTGACCTGAGTATAGTTCAAGTCTTTAAGTTAACTGCCATTATTTGCGACACCGACGTGAGGGTCGATCAATTCTATGGCATCAAAGACGAGAACAAGTAGCAATGGGCGGAGGCCGTCCTTGACAGTCTCATCTACCCTCGTATTGCCTAAGAAATGAACAATCTTCCTTCGAAGGTCTAATTTGGTTGTACCATATGAAACTAACAAATAGATGTTTGTATATTTTGATGGTTGGGCAGTCACCATGCATGTACAAGTGGTTTATGTTGTAATTAACTTTGAAGTGATATAATATGGTACCACTCTTTTGGAAATATGTAATATTAATGGGAAATATGTTTTCCCCTTGGCAGGTTTTGTGAATAGTTAGCTGGTATTCATGGTTGGGCAATGATTGTTAGCCCAAAGTTTTTTATGAAATACTTTATTGATTTTGATGATAACAAAACATGAATAATTGATATTGAAATATAAATTAATATTATGATATTTGATACTCATTTGAATTAAGTTTGTATTTTGTAGGATTCGGTTGAGGTACACATATAGAGAGATTCCACACCAAATCAGTACTCCAATAGTCAAGATTTTAATTGAAAATAAAAAGATAAAGGACAAATCTTTTTCTTATTTTTTGGAAAGCAAAGATCATGGAATCACAGAATGGATATTGCTATGCATTTGTTTCAACCAAGGCTCTAATTGGAATATATTTTTTGGATTATCTATCGACATGGGAAGTTAACCTAATTGAAAAGTCATTCACTGCCTTATAGTTCAACGGCTAGTGAAGCAAAATGAATGAATTTATATGAGTTCAAACGGCTATTTTGGATTTGCATTAATTGGGGCCATCTTGGTTAATTTCCATATGAAGAGGAGCCTTGCCAACGTTCATTTTATTGAAGAATAAAAGGACCATTTGTTGAACCAAAAGTGTGTAGAGAATTGGAAAAGAAAGCATCATTAATTGAGCCTCAAAGTTAATTTTTTATTGGGAGGAAAAATTAGAGCTTAATATTTTGTTTATCTACACTTTTGAGAGTGTTTAATTTCTGAGATTTCATTGTAAAATGGACTGTGACCCCTTGTGAAAGGTTATCTTTTGTGAGTGAATTTTGTGTGAAAAAAAATCACTTGGTTAGGTGTTACTTGCATCGGAGTCAAAACTAGTCGGAGCAATTAGGGACATTGCTCGTTGTAAGGGTATATCTAGCACCCGTGAAGCTAGAAAGTGTTACTATTGGAGATAGTGCAGCAAATTCCGAGTTGGACACTTGGAGAGTGGACTAGGCCGTGAAGTTGCGGACCGAACCACAATAAATCTCTGTGTTTGATTTCTCTCTTCCCTTTACTTTTTATTTTCCGTCATATATTATTGCTTGCGCGCTTGAATCGATTTAATTTTATTTTTGGGTGTTGCATACTTGGCATGGCAACTTTTGTTATAGCCATGAGTAATCTTTTCCATGTATTATAAACATTTTTCTGAGCCCTGTAAATTGGTAACATTATTACTTTGAATCTGTGGTAACTGGAGCCTGTTTTATTGAATATGCACTTTGGCCTCTAAATCTATGGTATAATTCTTGTATTAACTCTGTCCATTGGCCTCTGAATCTGTGGTATAATGCATGTATTAACTCCGTCCATTGGCCTCTGAATTTGAAATATTCAGTCCACTTGCTTTGCTGGTACCTGCTGCTGCATATTGGTTCCTAATAGCTCATACTTGGCTATTTTCCTGAGGCCATTGTTGTGAGGGCTATTATGATTTCTTAAGCCCATTGTAATGAGTTATATTGTTGTGTTTCTGGGCAGTTGTGATTGATTTTGGATTCTGAATCTATTGAAATCTGCATTTCTTATGGGCAATGATGATACATGTGAAAAATTTTTGTTGGAACTATGCCTTTGGTTGTTATCTTGGCGGGGCAATCTAATTGCAGCCAAGAGTAGCACTAGGGGCTCCACTTGAAATCTGATATTTCAAACTGTTCAAACAGCTAAGCCCATTTTAGTTGTTTTTCTTGGCATAACTTTATGAATCTGAGCCCATTGTTACACTTGTGGTAGCTAACCTGCTACTGCATTTGTGCCATTTCAACTGAGCTCTGTTTATGACAATTATAACATGTGTGTGTGTGTGATGGAGCACGGGATGAACTTATTCAAGTAAGTGATTAGATAGTTGTTTAACTAATTTTTTGTTCATAAGTTGTAATCAATATCAATGTCTAATGAGGTTGCTACTTTTGTCTAGGACCATCCACAATTTTTGATCTTAATGAACAACCAATTTCCCTTGTTTGTTCGGTGGGGAATTTGCTTTGGACGTCAGTAAATGAACATGGTGTAAATTTCAATAATATGTTTCTTCCGATTGTGTCTTTTTACATCGTTCGAAATGTGTCTCCAATAATTTGTAATACTACATTATTGACACTTGAATAAAATGTTTTCTTTTTCAAAGACAAATAATATATGTTTCCTCTATTTGTTGTATTTGTCCATTTATCCATTTGTAATGCATGTAGTGGTGAAAAATTAAAGAAGTAGTTCAACTATTTAAAAAAAAATCCCAACTCACAAATTAAGTAATGAAATTATAATTAATGCTTTATAACTTAAATAATCAAATTACAAGTTACAAATAAAATTGATTACTTCTTTATTAAAACAATTATTACGTAATCCATTTGTAGTACATGTTAATAAAAAAAAAAACATATTGTTCACATTTTTCATTTTTTAAATACATTAAAATACTATGTATTAATATTTATTAAATAACCTAAGTAATCAATTTAAAAGTTAGAAATAAAAAATTCAGTTTTTAAATAAAATAATAAAAATAATTATGTATTACTACTTAAATATTAAATAATATACAAAATGAATTATTATTGGCATTTATATAAATATATAGACAGATAGTATAATATATGCAAGAACAAGGGCAAGATTGTCTTTTAACGTCATTTTACATCGTCCCCCCTCCTTATCCTCCCCCCCCCCCGGACACACACATTTAATCATCTATCCAAACCATGGGCTATTTAATCCCCCTTCTTAACTATTTAATCCCCCTTCTTATAACTATAACATCAATGTGGGTCCACCCTTCTTATTTAATCACCCCTACTATTTTATCCCCCCTTACTATTTAATCCCTCTCAAACTAATACGTTATCTAAACGATGCCTTAGTCAAAAGTACGAGAGGCGTAAGTGCCTAAAAATGGAGTTTAGGGGTATCTCTACAAATTCCCATTTTGTTTTTCATAAAGTTTTGTTTTTTCTTTTTAAATGTTTGTTACTAGTATTTTTATAATTTTATAGTGCCCTTATATGTGTTAGTGCCGTGCTTCGTGCCGTGTCATGTCCCGTGCCTTACCGTGCCCGTGTCGTGCTTCGTACCGTCTTGCACCAGGCCCATACTATGTCAGGTTGTGCCGACACTAAACGTGTCGAGCTCGTATCAGCCCGACCCATTCGACACCTCTGGGTAGGACCCACATGGATGATGTAGAGCATCGGGTAAACTTTTGAAAAATTTATGGGAGATAAATTCTGAGTTTTTGGTGTAGAATAGTTGTCCAACTTAGTGTTGTAAATCCTGTATAACTATTGTACCGGCAATAAAATGATACACATACCTAGATGTTTCGTACCGTCCAAAATAGCAGCTTGTACCGAGTGATACCGGTTGTACCCTTAGTCACATTAACCTTCAAAGATGCAATTCACTCACACACTCAAGTCTCACTTTGCGCTCCTGCCCTCAAACCTTGTTCTCACGCTCCCACTATCGTTCACGCACGCCCACATGAATTATGTGACTTAGGGCGTATCAGCCTATATCAATCGATAAAGGGCTTGAACTGAAATCTTGGGCCATACAAAAATACTTGTGTATTTTTTTCTCTTGCTAAAAAATGCTTGAATTTTAAGATAATTCAACAAAATAAGGAGTTTATAATATGTTAATCAGGGTAATTTGTTATTAGGGCTAATTTTAAGATATATCAAAAAGGTAGAATTTTTTTATTTTTATCTACATTTAGTCTTTTAGTTACACATAAATTACGGGATGAAAACTAAATCCACGACGATGTCATGGATGGAAACTTAAATGGAGGCTGATTTTAGGACTATGATATAATTTCCTCCATATTAGAAACATATGCAGTATATAATGCGGTTAATCCAGAACAATACTGAAATACACAACAATATCAGTATGTACAGTCCTAATAAAAAAATGGTACATTTGGTGATACAAGATTGACCATTTTGGGGGACGGCTGGCTCTGCGTGACCCAGGGACAGCTGGCCCCCGGATCCCACAATTTTGGTCTAATTAAAATGATTCTTGGTGGTATTTAAGTAGCCCAATTAGAGAGGGAAAAAAAACCAAAGGAAAAACATCATATGAAGGTGGAACGGGCTGGACCTTTTCCTAATCCCTAAGCTCAAAACCCTAAATCCTGTTTCATGTCGGGCTTATGGGCCCGAACATCAATTTTGAAGGGATTTATAACGGGCCGGTACAAAAAAAAAAAATTTATTACCACTAACTCCAATCATTCTTTTTATTTACCACTAACTCCATCAAGGTCACTTACTCTTTTTGGGGGTTTAGGCACTTAGGGTGCACTTTCCTATTATAGAGTTTTAGTGCTTTAGGCACTTTTATAGGGTACCATAGGATTTTGGGTACTTTCATAGGGTATCCTAGGATTTAGGTTTAGGGTGCACTTTCCTATTATAGGATTTTTAGTGGTTTAGACACTTTTATAAAGTATCCTAGGGTCTAGGTGGGGTGGGTAGAGAGAGAGAGAGAGAGAGGGGTCTGCCCGTAATAAAAAGAGAGAGAGACGAGCAATGGAGTTTAGGTGGACTGACCGCAATGGAGTTTTCCGTGTTTTTTTTTTCCCCAAAAGGCTGGAGCGGGATGTGCAGGCCTCGACAAAAGTGGAGCGGTCTGTCATTAGCCCTTTCGGCCCTTTGAAGCCTATAAATCTGGAGTGCGCTCTAGCAGGCTTATAAATACTGAAGGCCCATATACCACGGTGGCCCAGAAACTCACACGCATTCGGCTTTTTTCTCTCTGAAGCACTCGCCAGTCACCACTCACTCCACTTGCCTGACCCGCTCGGTGGCGAAGTCCCAGGTCTCTCTCTCTCTCTCTCTCTCTCTCCCTCCCCGTACACGTATTTGCTTTCTTCTTGCTTGAATTTTATAAACCCTACTGATTACAGTAGTAAATGTTCTCATTGTCTCTAATTTGGTCTGTGCAAACATCTTACCCTGGTTCACTCTGGATTGTTCTGAATAATTTATAGTTCAATTTGTGATTTTTATTCATAGTAATGGGTTGTCATTTTTCTCATTGATCTCTTCCAGGCATTTTTGGGTTTGATAGTGTTTAGATTTTGAACGTTCTGCAATTATTTTTGTTAAGTAAACATGATCGAGATATATATTGTTCAAAAACAAAAAAAAATTATTCGGAACTTACCCTGTCTTTTCGAGGGCCTAAAGCGAATTTAAACGCGTTGTGTGAGTTTTTACAGAAAAATATGAAGTAAGTAAATCAACTTTTGGAAACATTAAGTATTCAACAAGAAAAAGCTCTAAGAGTTTGGTGAACAAAATAATCTTACTATCATGTTTTCAGGAAGTCGAATAAAATAGAATAATTTGTCTTTTAGGTTCTTATTCCTCAAATGGTTGCAATGTAAATGCTACGGTGTAGTCTTATTTGTGGACAAATACATCTACTTTTGTTGGAATGGAAAGTTTTGGTTCGAACCCCCTGTAGAGCGAACGAAAGCTTCTTACGCGATGAAAAAGAAGGGAAAATAATGCTCTTCGCATGATTCTAACAGGTAATCAAAAGCTAGAAGCAACAAGTACAACACAACCTGACCCAACATCTTACTTTGTGGTAAATTGAGACATATATTATATAAATAAGTCGCTTCATAAGGGGCCTTTTCTTGTTAAAAATTCTGAGGCCTAAAACTACTGCACCAGCAACTTTTGCTCAGGGCCGGCAGTGTATAACGCTCTTAGGCGCCCTTCCACTAACAGGATTTTTTTGGGCTTTTTTTTTTTACGACTTTTCACGCTTTTTGAGATAGGTCATTCTCCTCACATCACCTAAAAAAGCCCCCAGAGCCAAAAGTTAGTGGAACAAACTCTAAGTACTACTCCTATGTTTTTTTGAGTTTAAGTCATTTGCAAGCCATCGAAAAAGCTTCCCCCCCCCCCCCCTCCTCTTTCTTAAAGTGTGATTAATTCCATCTAAAGTATTTACCCCTTACTGAAATTAGTAAATTACTGAAGCTGCCCTGAATAATGCCTGGAATATCAAAATACTCATGTAACTACACACTGTTAAAAAAAAAAGTATCTACACATGGAGAGATATATAGAGATATGCAACCTCATGTGTTGGGGTTTTCTAAGCGTCTTGGACTCATGGTTATGGATATGCTTATCAATAATTGCATGGGCTTATGGTGTGTTTTAGTTATTATCTGCTACACGAAACTTGTACTTCTAGTCTTGGAAGCACGAAATGTTCTAAGATGGTCTTTTTTCATCAAACATGTTGGACACCTAAGCAGTCAACAAACCTTTCACCCTGGGATGGAAGTTTCTTTCAGTGGAAGACAGAGGACAACTAGTGAGGAATATGGAACGAGGCTTTCCATGAAACCGTTTGGGCCTAGTTTTTCCAAAGATTTTATCAAAATTTGATAAAATCACCCCTTGATTTTATCAAATGAGGAGGAGGGTTGATAAAATCTCAGCTTTTTTGCATTAAAAAAAGATGAGATTTTATCAACAAATATCAACCCTCCTCCTCATTTGATAAAACCAAGGGTGATTTTATCAAATCAAACAAGAAACTCAGCGTTAGAAATTTGGACATTGTTAAAAGTGGATCCTAATGCTTGACGGCACATTAAAGTTTTGTCAAAAGATTGTAATGAATTGTGATGTGGAAAGACTCTCTATTGCGTGTTTAGGTCCATGCATACTCCTCTGAACACAATGTGCTGTTTCATTGGTCTATGTTATGGAGATTAATTTTGTCAACTTGGGATATGTTGTCCTGTATTATCTATGCAAATTAGCTGTAGCTTATTAGCATTGAATCTGGTACGCCAAATATAACTACTTTCAACCACGTTGACAAAGACCTGAAAGACTGCAGTAACTGCACTGTTTGAATGAAAGTTGTCTGGTCTTTTCTGTTTTGGGTTGACATATTTTTTTTTGTGCAAAGATCCGGATGGAGGATGTCTAGAATGTTATTTTCCCTGGACTAGACTGCACATTGCCTTTCTACTTGTTAAGTTTTGTGAATAGTTTACATATCAACAATCCCTGCGAATGTGTATGGATCCCCTTTAACTGCGCGGATACACTTCTCTTCTGATGTTGTATTCCTTGGTCAATATAAGCTTAAAATGCGCTCTTTCAAATTTGCAACCACAAATTCTGGGGACAATGTGATTTCTTTTCTTCCTGTAAGAGAAATTTCTCACCACTTCTTGGTTTCGTGACCTGTGTTTGTGCCAAATACAAAGGTGTGAGATTATGTGTATGGTCAGTTACTCAACAATGTTATAACTTATAGGGTAGCAGGTGAACATTTAATCTGTTACTTTACGAAATATTTTTCCATTTTACAGCGCAGAAGTAAAAAAGAGGAAGATAAGGAGCTTCGTTTGCTGTAGCAACTATGGTCGAAGTATGGTGGTCCCTTTTGGGGGCTGCTATCCCAGCCATTGTTGCAGGGCAAGCTTTTAGAATCAAGAAACGGCGTGCAGAAGAGCAAAGAATAAAAAGTGCTCGCGGAAGAGAGAAGACGTCTGATGACATATTCGTCTGTGAAAGAGTCTGTACGTCTAAAAGAATGCTCAAGAAGGTTGGGGCATTCTCAAAGGATCCCATTCCTGATACTTGTGTTACTGTTTGCGGAGTATCTGAGCTCGATGCTTGCTCTGATGCGTGTGCTCGTACTGTCTGTGTCAACCAGCATCAGGTACCAAACTGGAATGATGTTTGCCTTAAGAGATGTCAGAGTGAATGCCTTAAACTCTCTGCTTCGTAATGCATTTTCACTTTGAGCGCTTTGTACAAATATTTAGCATGATAAGAGTTATCCGTCATTCAAATATTCCTTTAAATCATTGTAGACTGCAACTGCATTTCGATGTGTGCTTTTGCAAGATTGTGTTGAGCTACATATGTGTTTTGTGATTCTTATAGGGGGAGAGATTGCTTTGCTCTTGGACAACTTGTCTTTTCTGTTTCTTTAATCTTGATTGCAACTGACTTTACTGGTTGTTTCATAGGCTGTGGTTTTCCATGCATGAATTTAGGGCTTTTCACCACAGTAGTTCAATTTGATCAATGCCTCTATGGTTGGTTGGTTGGTTTTGTTTTACTTTTGCTGAACTTAATTTTCTTGTGTATACTTCAGGTGTCTAGTGTCTCATGTCTGGTTTACCTTCATGTCCTAGTAGACAATGGCTGCTGATCTCAGCACTGGCTTTGATTTTGAGACTTGAACATTTTCATTTGGTTTTTCTATCTGAGTAGTGTGTCAGGACGCGTGCATGCACACACAGACGTATCCCTGTCCAACACGCCAGCTGCCAGGGACATTCGACATGCCAAGAGATATGCCAAATTATGTGTCACGTTTGAACAAAATAGGAAAGTCCACTTTACCTTTCTAGATTGCGCAATAGGATGGAGAATGAACTTTTTGGCAAGTTTATTGATCACCTACTTTGGGAAAGACACTACTAGAGGTTTTCACGTTGCTTCTACTGTAAATGCATATGGAAATATGGTAAGTATATTAAAATTTCTAAATAAGTGGCGCTTGCAAAGCGCATTTATTAAGCCCATTATAGTAGTTAGGCCCAATATATTTGTAATTTACTGTAGCACCTACATATCCGAGAAACTGTACAAATAATGTACTATAGCATTTTTCTAATCTAGTGTAGCCCGTAGTAGGAACCTTGTACTGCCGTATATGCATTTGACTGGTGTTCAAACCTCACTAACTTCAACAGCAATACTAACTTTTTTTTTTTTGGTTTTTAAAATTAATTTCACCAAAAAGAGCAGAAAAGCTACAAAATCAACGGGGCATACCCCTGAACAACACTATACAACGAAAGAAATAGAACACCTCAACAAGACAAGCAACACAACATCCCAAATCTAAGTGTTAACTCGAAAAATTCTAGAATCTAAGAGCCAATCATCACAGATTCTCCTATTAATAGCTGTCCAAGAACTCAGCTTGGCTCTAACAGCCTCAAGAATAGCAGAGGACGCTTCAACCTCAAGCCTGGCTTTCCCCTGAAAAATGCGCAGAATTCGTTCTCCCCATATGAAGTAGATGGAGGTTGCCGAAGACAATTTATACACAGAATTTCGCATACCTTTACCCATCCTATGATGGACTGCCCAATCCAGTTCCTGTTCCAAAGGAATAACATCTCTGGAAATGCCATTCTTGGCCAGAACACGCTTCCAAACAACAGTAGAAAATGGACAATCAAAGAAGAGATGAGGATGAGGTTCAATGCCTGTGGAGCACAGCACACACTGAGAATTCACATTTAAACCCCATCGTACCAGTCTGTCTTTGGTGGAGAGACGACCCCAAATAGCTAGCCATTCAATAAAACTCCAACTAGGAACTCCCTGACTAAACCAAACCAAGGTATGCCAAGGTTTGGTTGCAAATCAATGCCGACAAGCATCCCAAGCAGTCTTAACAGAGTAGCAACCATCAGAGGATAAAGTCCATACTACCTTATCACAGACATAAGGAGGAAGGAAATCAAAACGAGTTTGTCTCTGAATTTTCATAATTATCCTATTTCTCTGTCGAGGCCACTTCCAAGCACCGTGATCAATGATAGAAGAGACCTTAGCACATAGGGATCTCCCTCTTCTCATGATGACAAACTCACCAAATCTTTGAAACAAAGCGCCAAAAGGATGCCAATTATCCGTCCAAAGGAAAGTATCTTCACATTCCCTATGATGTATCGAATCCATTGCTGACATAGGTCCCTTAGCTTGAAAATCTTCCTAATCACCCAAGAGGAATCAGACGGAACAGGTATCCCCCATAAACTCTTACCTTTAAGGATGTAAATATGCACCCATTTCACCCATAACGTGTTAGCTTTTTTACTCAAGGCCCACAAATGTCTAATGTTAGCAGCTTTGTTCCATTCTGTTAAGGATCGAAAACCCAAACCTCTCTCATTTCTCGGAACACAAAGATGAGCCCAAGAAACTTTAGCCCCTGAATGCTTTAACTCCTACCCAGACCAAAGAAATGCACTAAGAACTCCTTCATAGTTTTTTTAGGCAAGACAAAAATAGAGCTCCAATAAGTTTGGATGCTAAAAAGCACCGAGCTAATAGAGCTCCAATAAGTATAGCAATACTAACTTTCGCCGAGCAAAAAAGAAAAAATTGCATACTATTTCTAAGGTGTTGATTTCCATCGTCTATCTAAAACCTGGATACACTGAATGTGATTCCCTCTTTCATTTCATGGGTTGGTTACCAAATTTGAAGTTTTAATATGTGTGTTTTGAATATTTTGATATTACCAAATCAAAATAAATATTCGGTCTTAATCAACTGGGTTCGGCTCTCCAATGAGTCTCTCAAGGACATAAGGATTATACAGGATTTTTTACTTGCTGGCTGTCAGCTTCGTAATGTACAAACCTCTTCCCTTGCTTTTTGCGTGTACATGGATGTGTGTGTTATTCGAGTCTATTTTCAAGATTGGTTTGATGGTATTCCAACATTTTTCATTTGGAACCCCTCAGAAAAATATTTATTATTATTATAGGAACGAATTATTACATAATTGCACAAGATATTGTTGAAAATTCAATTTACTATAGCAAACTCCTGTGCATGGCACCGGCTCACTGCTTATTCTTTTAGCTTGCATGCTGCTAGCATTTTGAGCAGTGTTTCAAATGGCCTCACTAGCTTACTATGAGATCCTCTTAGCACCTATATGCTTTCTTTTCCTTTACTTCTTGCGCACCCTTGATGGCCACCCACCTATGATGCACGAACACGGACACAGACACGGAAACGGACACAGGGACACGAGAATTCTAGAAAAATGGGAATACGGACACGGCGGGGGACATACCACGTGTATTTTTTTAGAAAATGCAAACAAATAAAATGGAGATGGAGAGAGAGAGAGAGAGAGAGAGTACAAAGAAGCTCTTGATTGAAAAGATTGCTACTAGAATTTTTGTGATACATGGAGAAAACCAGGATTAAGAGCATAGAGAGCTAATCGACAAAAGTCAATGAGCTTCCAGCAGCAGTAGCGTGATAGGTTATGGTTCACCAGAAGTTTATGTCGACTGATGGGAGGAGGAGCTGTGTGTATATATATGCCAAATTACCATTTTTACCCAAAATTTTGATTAATTATAAAGTTACCACTGAAAGTTTCAAAAAAATTCAATTTGACCCCTAAAAGTTTTAAAAAAAATTCATTATGACGCCCACCATGTCCCCATCCAAAAATTCAAATTAGTCGTGTCCCATCCACGTGGCATGTCGGGACACGTGTCCCTGCCGTGACCCCGTGTCCCCATGTCGGGACATTGCGATACGGGTCCCCTAGAGGTGTCGGTGCTTCGTAGGCACCAACTTTGGAACTGGCAGGTCGTAGGAATGCTGTTGAATCTTCTTCTTAGTGTCCACTGGATTCATGATAGGTGCCCACTTTGGAATTGGCCGGTCGTAGGAATGCTGCTGAATCTTCTTCTCAATGTCCACCGGATTCATGATTGGCTATGAAGCACCGACACCTCTAGGGGATCTCGTATCGCAATGTCGGGAGATGGGGATATGACGGGAAATGGGTCCCGACACGCCACGTGGATGAGGACACAACTAATTTGAATTTTTGGATGGGGACACGGAGGGAGTCCTCATCTGTGAGGTCCTCATGGAATATTAATGTAGGAGTCCTCATTAGATCATCCTCCAATATATATATACGCCCACTTTCCAGTCAAGAATCCCGGACTGGTTTTTTTTTTTTTGGTGTTTTGAACTTGTTTTTGCATGATCCAAACCGTTCAATGTGTTTAAAACATGTTTTTAAGGGTTCCCGTGAGAAATCATAAAACAAAAAAACCGGAAGGGCTTGATCCGAGCAGTTTTTCACAAAAACTGTATATGTACAGCTTTTGTGAAAAACTGCTCGGATGCCTTTCCCAATATATATCTATATATTTGACGATTTCTCGCGGGAACCCTTAAAAACACATTTTAAACATATTGGACGGTTCGGATCATAAAAAAAATATCGGGAAGGTGGATCCCAGACTAGAAAGTCTCTCTCTCTCTCTCTCTCTCTCTCTCTCTCTCTCTCTCTCTCTCTCTCTCTATATATATATATATATATATATATATATATATATATATATATATATATATATATATATATGAAATAATCTAGAGCCTGATTAAGTCCTAGAGGGGGGTGAATAGGACTATAACTAAAAATTTAACCACTAAATGTGCATATGCAATTACCCAATATCCATTTCTAATCAATCACTAAAAGATATGCAATGATTAAGCAATTAAAGTAAAGAGACAAGACAAGGAGATTTACGTGGAAACTACTTAGGGTCTAAACACCCTAAACATAAAACCACGGCCTAATCCTACTTATGTATTTCCATAAATCAAAAGGTTTACAAGAATTAACAAGACTAGGAATTACCCAACAAGCCCCTTGTGACACCTAGCTCCAATTCTTGATGTAGTACCCCGTACCCCTCTTTGATTCCATGGACTCCACAAGCACACCCGTCTTGATCTCCGAGTCAACTCGGCACCGGTCCAACCGGCTCACGTAGGAACCAAGGCAATATCCATCATATGAATGAAATGATAAGGAATGAAGATTTTTGTGAAAAACAATCAATCTAGATGTAATCCATGGAGTATTAGAGGATTAATCTAGATTAACAAAATAAATGATCAAACACAAGGTTTAAATCATATAATGCATCAAGAACCCATAAAAGATAAAAGATATGATTTTTAGTGAAGAGTTTTTGAAGAAAATAATCAATCTAGATATAATCCATGGAGTATTAGAAGATTAATCTAGATTGCAAAAGAAAATGATCAAACACAAAGTTTAAATCATTTTCACAAGGAAGAACACTCAAGAACAATAGACTAGATGCATTTTTCTCTCTCTAGAGTGTAAAAATTCTGATTATGGTTGTACCCTAATTGAGGAGAAAAAGATGTTTATATAGGTGCAAACAAGGTTTAGAGCGCTGCAACGCAACTGGGGCGCGTGCTAGCGCTACCCAAGTAATGAGCGCTACGGCGCATCTGGGGCGCGTGTCAGCGCTTCCCAAGCCTAAGCCTAAGGTGCGCTACGGCGCATCCATGGCACGTGTCAGCGCTACCCAAGCCAAAATAAGCCAAGCTTCTAAGATGCGCTCTGGAGCAACCAAAGCATGCCTTAGAATAAAAAGATATTTCTAATAAAATGCAAGGATTAAACAAAAGGCTTAGCTTATTTAAAAACATGCATTTAGTTAAACATTAAGACTAAATGACAATGCTAAATGCATGAATTATACCTTTCAATAATCAACGTAAGCCTCGGCATGAGCACCATCTTTTTCTCATTGCTTCAACACAAGAAAGGGAGCATCTAGACGCAATCCTAGACTACTACCCTCAAGCCCAAACAAAATACATACTCTAATGGTTTGTCGTAATCCGGAATTGCCAATTACATTAACAATACACACACACACACACACACACAAGAAGTTTCCTATGAGGGCTCTCTTACAAAAAAAGTTGCGGGGAAACAGTTATGGGCCGTTGGATCGCGTGAAGGGCATACGATCCAACGGTACACACACACACACACACGTGGCGTGTCCACCGCCGTGTCCATATCTCCATTTTTCTAGAATTTCCGTTTCCGTGTCTATGTCCGTGTCCGTGCATCATAGATGATTGGTGTACCCATCATCTAGGCTGTGGCTAAGGTACTTTTCTATTCAAAGGACCTTGTTTTATGAACATGGACACACTGCTTACGGTCGTTCCAGCCAACGTACACTCTATATTGACTACCAACTTCGCAATATTTCCAAAGGGACCGCAATTCCCGAAGTTATTTGACGTTTTCGAAGACAGGATTTTGAACACCGATGGAGATGGAGATCGTGGCAGAGTCGGAGAAAACTGCCTCAACTACATCTTGGTCATAGGTGTTTCCACCGATTTCTGGTGAAGTGCACCCAAGATAAGGTGGAGACAGGGTTGATCCTAGTTCTTGAGCAAATCTATGAACCAGGTATTGTGGTGGATTTGCAAGATTTGCTTAGAAGATTTACATTTGATACCACATGCATAATGGTAAATGGGTACGAACCCGATTATCTTTCCATATAACTGCCTGAAGTTCCTTTCTCAAAAGCCATTGATGACGTTGTGGAAGCTGTAGTAAATCGTGATGCGGTGCCTGAAAGCTTTTGGAAGTTACAAAGGTGGCTTGTGATTGGACAAGAGAAGAAATATAGCAAAGCTTGGGCGACTCTTAGATTATATCCTAGCTAGATACATAACTAAGAAGAGAGACGAATTGAACTTTGGATTCAATCCAAAAGGAGGAGGAGGAGAAGGGGTCGATCTATTGACATCCTACTTGAATGAAGATGAGAACATGGGAGTCAAGTTTGATAATAAGTTCTTGAGGGACACAATGTTGAGTTTTATGGCTGCAGCGCGGGACACGGTTAGCTCAGCTTTAACATGGTTTCTCTGGCTTGTTTCTATTCAACCGGTTGTTGAAGCCAAGATTAGACGACTCGAAGAAAGTATCTCAAAGCAGGTACTAAATGTAGGTTATTCGATATTGAACAAGCCAGCAAGCTAGTTTATTTGCATAGCGCAATATGTGAATCTCTAAGACTCTATCCACCAATTCCATTCGAGCGAAAAAAACCCTCTTCAATCTAACATCCTTCTTAGAGGCCATCATGCTCATCCAAAATTGAAGATAGTATTCTCTATCTATGCAATGGGAAGGATGAAGTTCATATGGGGAGAGGACTGCTTAGAGTTTAAGCCAGAGAGGTGGATTACTGAGCAAGGAGAGATCAAACATGAGCCATCGTTCAAGTTCTTCGTGTTCAATGCAGGGCCGAGGGCTTGTCTAGGGAAGAACATGGCTCTTATTCAAATAAAATCGGTTGCTGCACCTATAATTCACAACTCCCATGTTTGCGTGGTGGTAGGGCACCCTGTCTCCCCTAATGTTTCAATTGATCTCCATATGGAGCATGGCTTAATGGTTAATATAACCAAAAGATGCTGATGAAGTTAAAAAGTAATTGTTGAATGTTACAACTTCCACGTTACTTTGATCGAAAATGTGTTTCCCTATTTGTATGATTTTTTTGTGCATTTAATCCAAACTTGGTTATTGTTAGGTGGAAAGATGGAGGGATACCAGTTGGTGTAACTACTAGCGGAATTTGATAGGCCACATGGTTTGGATCAATTCAGTTTCTTAGGAATCCGAGGACCAAACCGTGACTAATGGTTCCATAAGTTGCAAGCCATGTCTAGACTAAAAGTCAGTAGAGACCGAATCGCCACGAATCACAGTGCCGTCCAGTTTTTGTTCACGGTTTTCAATTTTTTGACAAACCAAATGCCAACAGCAAAATAGGAACAGAAACCATATCAGCCGAGAGTATTCCTCACCCAGTTTCATACCCGATGTATAAGTTCTGTTAAATAAAGAGATGGAGGTGCTTTGCAAAGAAGAAAAGCAGAGAGCTCTGGGACTGGGACCCCATGTCCCTGGTAAATAACAATTTCCTTTTCACATTTTTTTCTCAAATTCGACGAGCTAGAACGAGTGTGGATAATACCGACGTATACACAGATTAATCAGGAGAAAGTGTAATTCACATGACAAGCCTGATTCATTATATAATGGGGCACTTAAATAATCATCCTCTAAATCACTTGGAATTAGAAAATCCTTCCAACCCTTTTTTGGAGTTATGTTTCCATCCTGAGATTTAAATAAATCCTATATTGCCCTTTATATATATAGGAGCTGGGAAAATATATAAGACAAAATAAGACTGTTTTAAAAGTTTGGGGTCCTCCAGTATAATTTCGGAATTGGGGGATGAATCCCAATCCCACAAATGACTCCAACGCTCTTCTTCTTCCTTTCATAAAATCTAGACTAGGAAAAGAGTTTGTGTAACGACAGTTTGGGACAAAATCCAGTGGGTCCAAAATTGATGTTCCAATTCTTCACCCAGATTTGGGACGAAACCATCGCAATCCAACAGCGCCGTCGACAGTCCTCTCCCCTGGCAAACTCGGCATCGACATCCTTTTCCGGCGATAGTCCTTTCCCATAAACTTCTCCGTTGACTTTTCAATTTGGTCCCGTCTTTATCGCCTTTCCGAATTGCTTCATATCGTTGGAAATCGCAGGGATGGAGCCAAATTGTAGTTCTCCATCTTAAATCGTCTTGCTTCATTGCCGTCTCCTTCACCATCAAATGGAATCAATTTATTTATTTATTTTTATTTACATAGTGGAAGGAGAAGGGCAGATGGAAAGAAACCGCCGACACTGACCTTCATTGCCATCACCCACCACCGTCCTTCATCGTCGGCTCCGTCAAATTTTTATGTTTTTGTTTATTGGAATTAAACATGGTGCCATTCAAGGAACAGTGGCTCCCATATATCATTTTTTAATCTTTGGAACATGGTGCCATTTAATAAACATTTTAGTTTATCTTGAGGTGGGAACATGGCTCCTGTCTATCATTTTTTACCATGTTTATTCCTAATGTTACGATTTTTATTGAGTTCGAAATGATTTTTTACCACAATTACTCGGTTATTGGTTTACCTTTGCCTTTTTTACCATGATTATTCAAAATTTTCCCATTTTTAATGTGGTGGTATTTATTTTTACCATAAACTTAGTGTTTGGCTCATGTATGCCAGAATTTAATTTTTTTTCTTGATCATCCATAATTTTACCACTCATGAGTAACAATTTTTTTAATTGAAAATCTCTTTTATTATCTCCCTTAATGGATGTGATTGAATCCCAATAAATTAAGAAATGGTTGAATCCCACTAAATTAGGAAGTTAATGAATCCCACTAAATTAGGAAAAAATATGATAGTGTATATCTTTATTGTGGTGGTATTTATTTTTACTCTAGACTTATAAAATATCTTGAAGTTATTGAAGAATGTACAGATCATCGCGGGATGTTGACGGGGACGGGAGGTCGATTGAGGATTTAGTCAACCAGAGTGTTGGTGGAATCCAAATTCTGGGTTGGGTTTTCTGTTAATAAGCGTGATTTTAGGATGATAACTTCAAGTGTTGTTTTGCAATTTTTTTTTTTTTACCATGATTTGTGTTTTAAAAGGATATTATGTTTACCATTTTTTTTTTACTAGTTATAAGTTTACCACGTTCTCTCATTAAATTTTACCATGTTTCTTTTGTTTTTTACCATGTTTATTTTGTTTTATACCATGTTTGTTTTTTGTTTTTTGTCAGAACCTTATGTGATGATTTTTTATTTTATTTTTTATCACGCCTTCTATAAGAGAGCCGCTGCGCAGGTCGACATAGATAAGGAGTATGTATGCGCAATGGCTATAGTATCCTAGAATTTTACCGCAAAATTAAGTAAGGCTTTCTTATTTATCATGGTTTTTGAGATTTTTTTTACCATGATCAAGATGTTAACATGTTGGCATTTGCAAATGACGTTACAAAGATTACAAGAATATGAGGTTACCTTTGCGTTTTTTACGATGATTATTCAAAATTTTCCCATCTTTACTGTGATGGTATTTATTTTTACCATAAACTTGGTGTTTGGCTCATGTATACCATTTTTACCACATTTACTAGTGCAAATTTAATTTTTTTTTTGCATGATTATCCATAATTTTACCACTCATTAGTAGGGGTGTCAACGGTCCGGTTTGGTGCGGATTGGTATGAATCCAAGGACCAAACCAAAAGTTTACGGTCCAATGTAAGGCAACCCGTGTCCAAACCAAAAGTCTACGGTTTGGTTTTGAAACAATAAAAAAAGTCACGGTTCGATTCGCGGTTTATCCACGGATTACTACATTTCACAAAATAAAAAAACATATTCCACATTCCACATTCACATTCTCAACGTAACTTTTGGAACCCATTCCCATTCCCACGAAAACCTTCGCGCTCAACAAACCGAAAAGGTAATTCATCCATGAGACAAATCCTAGCCAAAGCATCTCTACAAGCCTTCTGGTTAAATTTCCAAAGCCCAAGTCCATTTTCAGATTCTCCTTTTACTTGAACAAATGATGCTAGTGTTTTCTGTCTTTTAAGTGGATTAGAACATTGGTGTGTGTGTGTGAGTATATTTTAATTGATTAAATTCTCACGGTCCGGTTTGGTTTATCCACGGTTCTTTTATAAAAATCCATGGACCGAACTGTGAAGCACGGTTTTCTAATTTTTCAATCCATGTCTGGACCATTAATCCACGGACTCAATCCAAAACCTACGGTTCGGTTCGGTCCGGTTCAAATTCGCTGTTCGCGGGTTTTTTTTGATAGCCCTACTCATTAGTAACAAGTTTTTGAATTTGAAATCTCTTTTGTTATCTCCCTTAATAGACGTGATTGAATCCCATTAAATTAAGAAATGGATGAATCCCACTAAATTAGAAAGTTATTGAATCTCACTAGATTAGGGAAAAAAAATATGATTGCGTATATCTTTACTGTGGCGGTATTTATTTTACCATAAACTTGTTGTTTGGCTCGTGTATGCCATTTTTACCATATTTACTGGTGTGAATTAAATTATTTTTGCTTGATTATCCATAATTTTACCACTTATTTGTAGCAAATTTTTGAATTTGAAATCTCTTTTGTTATCTCCCTTAATGGATGTGATTAAGTCCCATTAAATTAAGAAATTGTTGAATCCCATTAAATTAGGAAGTTATTGAATTCCACTAAATTAGGACGTTATTAAATCCCACTAAATTAGGAAAAAAATACGATCATATATATGTAGATACTAGATATCATAGTAAAAGAGCACAAAAGGTATTTCACAATGAAAAAGGATGAAAACATAAGTCCGAATAGCACCGAGATGAAAACTTGCATGGTGCCAAAAAAAAAAAAAAAAAAAGGAATGATTATTTAATTACATCTTATATTAATTTGTAAATCAATGTTGAATTCAACTTGCGTATCATGGAAACCAAGTCTGATTTCAAGAGTACTCCATAATTCTAGAGGGAATTAAAGGGTTATCAAAAGATTGTAGTAATAAAGTGAATTCTAATTTTAGTGGCGTGACCGTGGATCTGCTAGGGTTTTTTTTTTGTTTTTTAACTAAACTTGCACACCAATGCTTAGCTAATTTGTCGATCGGTAGTACCTAGTGTGGTCACCCCAATGTTGCCGACTAATTATGAACGGTCAGGTGAGTTGTCCTTTCACGTGGATAGGGATGGGCATGGGACGGTAGGGGTGGATACCACTACCTCCATCCCCAATTCCCAAACTTATATGAGTATATCAATCTCTATCTCCTCTCCAATCCCTACTGCAGATTTTTTTTTTAACCTCCATCCCCGCTCTAACGCTGGGAACGGAGATCCCCATGGAGAGTCAGGGATCTAAAAGTTCACTCAAAATAGACATACAAGTTAATTAAAGAGCCACTTTTTTTGTTTAAGAAACATTAGCAAGAAAATTAAAAACACAAAATAATGAAAGTACCACAAAATAAACATACAAGACCACTACTATGTGGTGGTGGACCTTGATTCTTGTTTTCTTGAGAGTTGAGAGACGAAATGGCCAAATGGGGGTGGCTGTGGTCCCGTGGAAGAGTGAGTAACCCTAACTTGTTATAAGTTATAACTTCTATAAACTTATAAAAAAAAAAAAACACTTATAAACTTATAATATAAATATATAATATACCTATATGTGTGTGTGGATGCGGGGAGGGGAACGGGGAGGGGCGGGGATCGGGGAAGGGATTGACTATATCATCCCCTACCCGATCCCCGATTTTTTTTAAAAAACAATTCCCATGCCCTACCCGATCCCCGAAAAAATCCCCGAATCCCCTACCTATTCGGGGAGGGGGCGGGTTGGATCGGGGAGGGTCGGCCGAGATGGCCATCCCTAATGGTGGATCGATAGCAAAAACATGATCAGCGCAGGTACAATGTTTTTCTTTTTCTTTTTTTTTTTTTGGTCTTTTTCCCCGATAGCCGGATTTTTGGACTAGCCCACAAACAACTTGACTAATTCTGGGATCCGAAAATTAATGACCAAAGAAACTTCCAGTGACCTATAAAATGGTTGGCCTTTGATAAGAATGATAATAAGAATGGTAAGAAAAGATTTCTTAGAGATAATTTATTCATATGTGATGTACAACTTATATAGAATTATAACTTACCCAAAAAAAAAACTTATATAGAATTACAAAAGGATCATGATTGGTGCAATCCCATAATTGGTGGGATTGATTTCCTAAGAAACAAAGATTACTTTCCTAAGAATCAAATATTACAAATTATTCTAACTCCTAAGAATTAGCTACAATACAAGCAATGTAAATTGTGCCCAATATGGAAGGATTGTAACAACGGAAATTGTGCCCAGTATGGAAGGATTTAACAGCCTTCACAAAATTCGAACTGCCAAACACTTGAGAACAAGCGTTTTAGCTTCTTTCTCATACCCACTTGACCAAATGGCCCAAACCCCTTGGGTTGCGTTGGACAAAGTTGCCATATTGATTTCTTTATCTCGTTAGATATAGGATTAGAGTTAATCACCTCAATCCCACCTTTGGAAAAAATGACCATCTCATCTTTCTTTTTGTCCGTTTCTTTACTTCACCCATATAATCGAACAGTCCAAAACAGATGATTTGTGAAGCATCACTTTCATCACCCACTCTTGAACACCCTTGAGGTGACCTTGATAGTGAAATTTTCCAATTTTTCATTCTAACCCAGTCTTTTGGTTCTCCTTTTTTTTTTTATTTATTTTTTTTTTCTGTTGTTTGTTGAATGTTGTTTTCAAGTGTTGGATGATATAATCTCATTAACTTGACACAGATCTTCCATAACTGAGAGGCAAAAGGCCATCAAAATGTTCTCAGCACTTGGTTACTATGAGATCTTCTTAGCACTTTTGTCCTTCCTTTTCCTTTATTTATCTTCCACGATCTGTGGGCTACCTCGGAACTGGCCGGTTGTTGGTACATTACCGAGTATCCTTATCAACATACACCGGATTCATGCTTGGTGCACCGAATTTCTAGGCCGAGCTGGTGGTACGTTTCTTCTCAAGGGTCCTTGGTTTTCTAACATGGACATGTTGGTTACAGCCGATCCAGCCAACGTGCACTACATCATGAGTGGCAACTTCTCCAATTTCCCAAAGGGGTCACATTTCCGAAAGATATTCGACGTTTTGGGAGACGGGATATTCAACTCCGATGCAGATTCATGGAAGAACCAGAGAAAACTTGCCCTGGTGCAGATTGCCCATCGACGATTCCACCAGTTTTTGGGAAAAAATACCAAGAATAAAGTGGAGAAAGGGCTTGTCCCTATTCTTGAGCATGTCTCCAATCTAGGCCTGGTTGTGGACTTGCAAGATCTGTTTCAAAGATTTACATTTGACACCACATGCCTATTCGTCACTGGCTATGACCCGGGCTGTCTGTCCATTGAACTCCCAAAAGTTCCTTTTGCAGAAGCCCTTGATGATGCAGAAGAAACATTATTGCTTCGCCATGCGGTGCCTGAGACCTTTTGGAAGGTACAAAGGTGGCTAGGGGTTGGACAAGAGAAGAAGTTGAGCGATGCTTGGGCAACACTAGATCATACCATAGCTAAATTAATATCGAAGAAGCGAGATGAGCTAAACAAAGGGATCCAATCAAAAGAAGAAGATGGGGTGGATTTACTGACATCGTACTTGACCGAGGATGAGATCATGGGACTGAAGTGTGATGACAAATTCTTGAGGGACACCATTTTAAATTTCATGATCGCAGGGCGAGACACAACTAGCTCAGCTGTAACATGGTTTCTTTGGCTTGTTTCGACTCACCCTGCAGTTGAAGCCAAGATTAGGGAAGAACTCGAATCAATTATACCGGAACAAGAAGGTAATAAATGGAGATTATTCGATATAGAAGATGTAAGCAAGCTAGTTTATTTGCATAGCGCAATATGCGAATCACTGAGGCTCTATCCATCGGTTCCATTCCAGCACAAGGAGCCTGTTAATCCAGACATCCTGCCTAGCGGCCATCATGTTCATCCAAAAATGAAGGTCCTTTTTTCTCTCTATGCAATGGGAAGGATGAAGTTCATATGGGGAGACGACTGCACGGAGTTCAAGCCGGAGAGGTGGATTTCCGAGCGAGGAACGAGCAAACACGAGCCATCGTACAAGTTCTTGTCGTTCAATGCTGGGCCAAGGACTTGTCTGGGAAAAGAAGTTGCTTTTATTCAAATGAAGACGGTGGCCGCAGCTATAATCCACAACTACCATGTTCATGTGGTGGAAGGGCACCCAATCTCACCAAATGTTTCTATAATTCTCTACATGAAGCATGGGTTAATGGTTAAAGTTACCAAACGATGGGCCTAGTGTGTACCCTTTTCTTACAATGATTTCAGTCACTGTATAATGCAATGATGGCATTTGATTTATCCAGTTTGTAGGTCAAATTTCAGTGGCGAAATAATGACCCGATTGTGTGATTGTAATAAATAGCAGATTCTGGTTTTACAAATAAATTGGGATGTTCTTGTTGTTTCAGTCGTTGAGATTAATGAGTAGGAAGTTCTTTTATTTCAGCGAAGTTTGCTCTTTTTGTTCCAATGACTTGAGAAATTCTCGAATTCGTTGTATAATGTTGAATAAACCGGAAAATTCTGGGTGTTAGAGCAACAACAGCAGCTAGTGTAAAATACACTACCTGGGCAAAATAGACAAGAGGGTGGGCAAAAGGGTGCTGCAGCAGCTTGTCTATCACCATGGCTATTCTACATTTTCTCTACATTTGCTACAGTACCTGTCTATCTTTAGGCAGGCATTGTTCACCAGCAGCGGGTTTTTTTTATTATTTTCTATCTCTCTCTCTCTCTCTCTCTCTCTTCCCCTCTTCTGGACGACGATGATGACGATGATGAACAACGACAATGAGCAACGATTCTGGACGACGGAGTTTTGGGTCGCTCTGTTGATGGTCGTCGGCGATGGAGCAATGGAGTTTTGGGTCGCCAACGATGGAGTTTTGCCCTCTTCAAGCTTCAATCAACAGATCGACGGCGATGGAGCTTTGTAGGAACGACGGCGTGGAGGAATGACGGCGAAGGTAGATGAACGACGAACGACGATGATTTGGGTATATATATATCTGTGTATGTGTGTGTGTAAATATATATAGGGGGCGGATCCGTGGACACTCATTTTGCACACTGTTTTTGACACTCCATCTCAGCCCTTGAAACCAAGGGCTGAGATTAAAACTTAAAAAACTCCTCCACTCACGTGCCCTCCCTCTTTCTCCTAAAACACACCCAAATCTGGTGCACATAGCAGTCGCGAAACTGGACCATGTGGCCACGGTACCGATCCACAAACAGCATCCTCCTCACGTCGTACTTCCACAGATTATGCGAAGTGCAGAGGAGAGAAACTGCAGCGAGAAGCACTTGGGATACGAGAATTTCGAGCTTGAAAACTCTGATCTCGTACCTCTTGCAGTCGGAGCAATAGGAGTAGTTGGTAATTACAAAGGGGACGACGATACCGATGACGGCGAATGCGAGCCAGGAGAGAAAGGGGTTTGGATTGAAGTGTCGATATTCCAAATGTGGTAGATCTGAACTCACCGCTTCAATTAGTTGATATTAATGGAACCAAAGGTGCTAGATCTAAACTCAAGGCTGTGCGAAATATGATTCGAACATGGAGGAAATAAAGCTCTTGATTTGATGAAAATAGAATCTCAGATGATAATCTCTTTGTTTTGACGATAATGTCGTAAATTGCAGTGCTTCAATTGAAGGAGTGTTTCCCGGCTATGGCTACTACCGGGGTGGGAAAAAAAAAGGGGTGTTGGGGGGGGGGGGGGGGGGGGGGGGGAGAGAGAGAGAGAGAGAGAGAGAGAGAGAGAGAGAGGAGGGGTGTTTTTAAGTTTTTAATCTCAGCCCTTGATTTCAAGGGCTGAGATGGAGTGTCAAAAATAATGTGCAAAATGAGTGTCCACGGATCCGTCCCTATATATATATATATATATATATAGGAAGATGTTCTATTGAGGACTTCCTCAAAGATCTCCTCCGTGAGGACCACTCTTTTTTTTATTTTACGGACCAAATTTCGATGATCTGAACCGCTCAATGTGTTTAAAACATGTTTTCCATGGCCAACGCGAGGAATCACAAAAAAAAAAAAAATACCCGAAAGGACTTCATCCGAGCGGTTTTTCATAATAACCGTACATATATAATTTATCGAAAAATGCTCGAATGAAGCCCTTCCGAGTATTTTTTTTGGGGACGAATCCTCGTGGTGACCCTTAAAATCACGTTTTAAACACATTGAGCGGTTCGGATCGTCGAGATTCGACCCCGATCCATGAGGTCCACAAATTACGAGTTTGAGGGAGTCCTTAGAGAACGGGATCTATATATATATATATAGGAAAAAATATTATTTTAATGAGAGGTAAGGTAAAATGGATAGGTTGTTGGAGTATTGATAGTGATAGGGTGGCTATATGTACTGTACACCAGGTATTGTGGCCAAATTTTTGGCTTAGCTGTTGTTTTTGCTCTTATGATAATAAGCATAGGGCGTTTAGGGATATACAATTGAAGGAGAGATTCTCACTTAATACAATGGGAAAATTTCAAAATACCCCTCAAATTTTGGCCTCAATGTCTCATCGTCCACCAAACTTTCGAAAATATCGATTTTACTCTCAAACTTTGTCTCCGTTATTCAAAATTACTCCTTCCGTCTCAATCCGTGAACTCTCTAACGGGATATGCTGACATGGACGCTAACAGTGCAACAAAAACGTTAGAAAGGGACACCAGGTATTGACATCGCTTAAAAGGTAGTGGTGAGTCATCCGAATCCTACACTTGTTAAAAACAGCGTAACCCAGATCTCCCCCCTCTTTCATTCGGCCATATCTCCCTCCCTAAATCCTCCCTCTTCCTCCTCCTTCTTCTTTCATCTAACCATACCTCAACTCTCTCTCTCTTTCACACACTACATAACACAATGACTAATAGTGAACAAACGATTTTTTACCAGGAGAGTAAGAGCCATTTACTTCCTCCACTACCTCCATCAACACCTTTACTACTGTAAAAACCCGGAAATTTGTGTAATTTTTTTTTTCTTTTAAAATTAGAGGTGGGGAAATGTTTTGAAAAGGGTTAACCGAAGAGTTTATGTGGAATATAAATTTTTAGCTGTACGGGTGATACTTACCTGACTGTCACGATTGTGGGACCCTAATCAGTCCGATGTTGTCTGTTGGCAATCGCATTGTAATGCGTGTCCAACGTTCGAGATTTTTCCTGGATATTCTGAGCACACGGTGACGTTGCCCACGATTTTCTAAGTGGGTACGAATATTTTGGTATTTTTCTGAGACCGAAGCTTGGACAGTTCGAACACCGCTCGGAGTAAATTGTACTGCCTTATATCCCCTCGTTTTGTGGGAGCACGCCTGCCATGTTCCCAACAACTCTTCCCCCTCTTTATTCGCTCCCTTGTTCCCCATTTTTCCTTTCAATTTTCTGGAAAAGAATCAGAGAGAAGAAGAGAAGAAAAGAAGAAGAAAAGAGGAGAGAGAAAGGGAGGCCACGGCTGCCACCATCTCCGGTGATCTCCACTGCCACTTCCGACCACCATCTCCACCTCCTAAATTCCCCTCTACAAGTATAGCTCTCACCTCTCTTGTTTTTGTTGATGTTAGTGGTGAATATTCGTGTATCACTACTCGTATGTACATCAGATTCTAGACAGCAGACTGGGTCATCATTTTTGGTCGATTTCTCCTTCATAAACTGTTAATTAGGGTTTTCTTCCTTCTTATGAGTTAAAGTAAACTCAGAGATCTTTCTTTTGCCGCTGGAATCAGTCAGATCCATTAAGAATTCGATTTACTACGAATTTTTGAAAACGGGTCTGCTTGCTGTCAAATCTGTCCCAGACAGATTCGTGTAGCCTTGTATTTACTTGTTTTCTCACCTTTGGATTACGAATTGGACTTTGATCCCTTCTTGAACCTTGAACGTCGTTTCACTACGAAACTTTTGACACTAGAATCTCTCCAAAATATTAAGGGCTCGATTTATAGTGATTTTTCAAAGTTGGGTTGTTCTGTGTTCACTCGTTTTCTGCAGAACCCCTGTTTGTACGAATTTTTTAAGGGTATCATTTGACCTTCAAATATTCTGATTTTTGGACAGATTACTCCCCTTGGTATCTAGTGTGAGTGTGATTTTTGTGGACATGGGTTCATTAATAGAGAAGCTTGCATTTCGGGTTTAATTCAAGTTTGAAGCTAGGATTTGCTTTCGGGTTTTGATCTACACCAATTGGAGCAAAACTTTGAGGTAGGGAAACATTTACTACCTCCTCTAGTTATATATTTGTGATTTGTTGAACATATCTTGTTTTTGGCTTCAATTTCTTGAAAATTTATATTTTCCCTCTTTGTATGAGTTTTCCCCATTTTGATTTTGTGATCTACGAAATTGGGTGTTGATTGATGAAATTGGGAGTGAAATTGACCTCCCTCCATGTTAAATTGTTGCCTAGCATTTCCAATTTGAGCCTAAACTATCACATTTGTGTTTTGGGTTGAAATTCCACACCTTAGAGGTGAAAATCTGCCATTTTCTGGACAAGGCAGCTGCTGCCCCTGTTCCTATGTTGCTGCCCCTGTTTTCCAGCAACTTCTTTAGATTTTCTGGGTGGTTTCCGGCCACCCTTTGACGTCCGTTTGACCTCCAATCGTCCGGAACTTCGTATACTTGATATATAGCAACGTGGTAATCCCAAAAACTACTTTGAAATCGTTAAACTACGACTTTCACATGTGTTTTTATTGGACAATTCGTTATACGTATCGGACACGCGTCGGTTGACATATTTTGGCGAAAATGGTGAACATTTGGAACAAATGGGACTTTTGGAAACTTTTGAGAGACAAATGGTTTTGAATTGATGTTATTGGATAAAATGAATTCTAGGGATCACCCGTTTGGTGTCCCTAGCCATGGGTGCACGGAGCCCGCGAAATCCGGCAGGGGTGTACGGAGCCCATGGAAATCCAGCAGGGGTGCACGGAGCCCATAGAAATCCGGCAGGGGTGCACGGAGCCCATAGAAATCCGGCAGGGGTGTACGGAGCCCATGGAAATCCGGCAGGGGTGCACGGAGCCCATGGAAGTCCGGCAGGGGTGTACGGAGCCCATGGAAATCCGGCAGGGGTGCACGGAGCCCATGAAATCCGGCAGAGGGATACTTCCCTAATAAAAATTGATGAATGTTTGTTTATGAAAGGTTGGTTATGATGTTTCGGATCCATTTGACATATTTGGCAAATTGACTTTCGATATGCGAAAATGAGATTTTGGACTATTTATTATGTTTTGTCGAAACTTGACTTGTGGACTTGGTTTTGAACTTGTGTGAGTAACTTGGGCGATCTTGGTGGTGTTGAGTACTTGGAAATGAAAATGTTTTGAGGTACATAAGATATTTTGGCAGTCTTGGATGCTTGGACACGATTTTGGGCACGTATGACACTTGTGAGTGATTTTGACAAACTTAATGGACTAATAGGTATTTTGGGATATCTTGAAATCTTTCTGGACACTTTGAAGACACTTGGACACGTGGTTACTTCTTGGACACGTGGTTACTTCTTGGACACGTCTTACTTGTCTTAGCCCCCGTTATGTTCCTTGATCATCTCCCCTCATGTTAATTCATATCATGTGCACTCATCATATTTATATGCCTAGCGGTTGTAGTTTGGTTTTCCTACGAGCTAGTGAGCTCACCCTATCCTTCCCAGGTACACAACATGGAGCATGTGATTGGATGCTTGTGGAGTGATGCATTACGCGAAGCTTAAGCATGCATGAAGATATTTTTTTTTCCATCTCAAGTTTTGTATTTTGATAAATGATAATGTAACTTTTGGTTATTCGATCTTTTGAAAATTTGGACTTATGTAATGACTTATGGGATAATATTTGATTTCACCTTTGGGGCAAGGGTGCCCAAATACTTGATTTGCTAATGGATTAATGATGTACATTTTGAATGGAAACCTCTTTGGGAGGATTTATGGAAATATTTTATTATTTGACTTATTAAGTGTAAGGAATTCCTTTATTTTATTTTACTTTCATTTTTATAAAAATGAGGGCGTGACAACTACCACAACTATCGTCTCCCAAATTTCCACCACCAGAAGCCTCAAACCCTCCCACTTCCACCATTAGACACACACACAGATGGGTCAGATCATGGAGGCCCATTTTTGCCAGTTTGGGGTATGAGAGAGATGAGTTTAAGGGTTTCAGTTTAGAGAAGAAAAAAAATCTGGGGTGAGAGAGATGGGCTTAATTCTTAACTCCACTGTCTTTTACATCGTCATCTTTGAGGAATTTGAAGTGTTTGTCTGAAATGATCCATTTGGCCTTGGAGTGTTGCTACCTATGTGGAGGGAGAGTGTGACGACGTTTTTGGAATTAGGGTTTTGATGAGAAGAAGAAGGGTACTTGAGCTTAAGGGCTTTGAGCTTCTTGTCGAGATCGTCTAAGATTTGGGGTTTGGAAGTAGTCGGTTGCTATTGGTGGTGGTGTGGATTGCGTTCGTGGCTCATTGCATCGTCGTATTGTTGCTCTTCGTTGTTTTCTTCTTCATCGTCATCTGATTAGTTGTTTGAGAGGTCTAAGCCCTCGTGACTTTGTGAGGCTCCCATTTCAGAGAGAAAGAGAGAGATGGGTCCGATAATGGAGGCTCATTTTTGCCGATTAGGGGTGTGAGAGAGATGATTTGAGGGTTCGAGTTTAGAGAGGGAAAAAATACCTAGGGTGGGAGAGATTAGTTTAACGTTTTTTGCACCATTATCGTCCACCTTGTCAAATCCTGTTAATGAGTTCACGAATTGAGACGAAAGGAGTAATTTTGAATATCAGAGACAAAGCTTGGGAGTAAAATTGAATTTTTTGAAAGTTTGGGGGGTGATGAGACATTGAAGTCAAAGTTTGGGGAGCATTTTGAAATAAACTAAAAAATTCTGGGTTTTATGATATTAAGCCTACGACGTTAGGATATACAATTGAAGGAGAAATCCTCACTTAATACAATTGAAGGAGAAATCCCAATTTTGGAATGGAGAATTTTATATTTTTGTCGTGGAAACTCATATTCTTGTGGAACTTACAATTTTCACAGAAAGGTTTTTTTTTTTTTTTTTAACTTAATAGCGGATTGACCCGCCTTTGATACTACACGTGGGAACGTGATAATGACGGTCAACTCAATAAGAAGGAAGGATGTGCAGAGGGAAGCCCAACGAATGTCAGATACAAAGCCCCGCATTTCATTAAGCTATATTGAAGCCCTTTCCATTCTATCTTATTACTTTGAGGGTCCTTTGGTCCGTTCACCCACCAGGATTGAGGGAAAGAAAATTTGAGTTAAATAGAAGTGAAAGAGGATAAAGAAGTTCCAGAAGGGGGTCACCCTCAACGTTTGACCCCTGAATCCGAAGTATCCTACTTTCATGCAATTCACAAGGTTTAACAAGCAATTGATATTTCAGTGGAATAGTCTTTGTAGTATCATTCCTTATTTATTGTATTAACAATCGAAATATGGTCGAAAGAAAAAAAATACTACCAAAAAGTCTCATGCTTACGTTACTCTTACTAATGGTTTTATTATCTTGGACCACGAAGACCCCATTGTACTTCTGCTTTCCATTCCCATTTGTTTTCACGTCGAAACACCGAAAGAAACCACAAGCGCCTAGTGTGGTTTGTGAGATGGGTGTGACAGGACTGTCTGTTACAGTCCGAGTGTGATGGAGGCCTTTGAGACTTTTCTGACTTCGTTAGTGCAATTGCGTGGAACCCTCAAAGGGTAGAGTTGCAATATGGTTCGTGGTTTGCCTACGAGCGAGGACTTAGTAATTTTCCATCTGTTGTGGAAAATTAGGAGCAACGAGATAAAATAAAAACCAACTTTTATTAATGGAAATCAATAAAAGTGGGGTACAAGAGGTCAATAACACGACTGAAACTAGGCTAAGCTTGTTAAATGACAGGAAATAAAAGAACTCAATGGTGTTGAAGGCTTCAATGGGGTTGAATGGCTGCAATAGGTTGATGATCTTTGAGTGTAAGTCGAGAGACTTGAATTGACTTTAACCACGAGGTTGATAGCTGTGGAACCCATTTTTCACCTTGAATTCTTCTATTTATAGGCCTCAAGTTTTTTTTTTTGTCATTCGTCAATCCTAATCTACTCTATCCTAGGAGACTTGGGGAGGGGGATGGGTGCTTACAGGAATCGAACCCTGCCCATGTGCATGGGAGTATAAGGGAGGCACCAACTGCACTTCACTTCACTTGCAGGCCTCAAGTTGAGAACGTTGAGTTTTGGCGCCAACTCCTTCCTCAGTCGAGATGTCAACACGTGGCCTTTCCAACTTCTTCTCTTATTCGAGTGCTACCACATGTCCCATGTCTTCACTTTTCCCTCCATTTGTGGCAGTTATTGACGGTTATGGGGAATCCTATCCCTATCATGGCGGCAAGAAGGCCTGATGATCAACTAACTAGCCTTCTATTTTCAAGGGTAGTGGGATCATGGCACTTGGATGAAGCCATTGCTTTATGCCATGTGGCATAACTGTTCTCTTATTCTCTTGCCAACAAGTTTTTACCCTTATTTCTGCAAAAAACATTCAACAATTATCTTCCTTAATTCTGGGAAAAGGTAATTCCTTTCGGCCTCGTTTGATTCGGGTATTAAGTACCTGGAATTGGACTATTTGTATCCAATCCCACACTATCCCTTGTTTGGTTCCCACAAATGTGCATGGGATTAATAATCCTGGGATAAAAATTATCCCTATATGTATGGTATTGTGTAATCCCATGGGGGGGGGGGGGGGGGGGGGGGGGGGGGTGGGATTACCAATCCCGGACAAAACCACACGGAAGGTTGTCGGCCCAATATTACAAATTTGCCACAGAAATGTTTTCAGCCCTCAACAGTCGTCTTCTTCTCTCTCTCAATTTCTCTCTCTCTCCCTCTGCAACAATGGTGAAACCAACATGCTCAACCTCATCCATGCTGAGAAAACCCAGATCTGCAACTGTGCAAGCTGCTCGACATCCTGATGGGTAACACCGACACCGGTAACGCCGACATCCTCTCTCTCTCTCTCTCGATTTCTCTCTCTCAACTTCAGATTTCTCTCTCTCAACTTCAGATTTCTCCAGAGTTTGAGTTTTGCAATTTCCAGTAGCGTTAGGGTTTCTGATTCTGATTTCGATATATGTTGGTAGAAAAATGCCATCTTTTGAAGATATTTGATTGATCTTTGGGGTACGAGTTTGGTTCCTGAGAAAAATCAGGAACGGAGGAGGAAAATTAGAAACTGATATTACTATAAGAAAATCCCCGACAGCTTATTCACTTTTATTCCCTTTTGTTGAAAATAAAAATAAAAGAAGCTTTTAACTGTGATTCTCACTTTCAATGTCTGATGTCAACTTGTTTAAGGGTTCGCTTTGCACCGCACTAATTAAAGAAGACAAAAGTTAAAGAAAAGCAAAAAGCAAAACTTAATCTGGGTTGGTTTCGATTTGTTGCGTAAGATTTTCGATTTGTTGGTTTTCCAGACAATCATGATCCATGTATACCTAAATCATGATTCAATTGCGTAGCATTTTCTGGGTTTTCGATTTACAGTCCAGTTCTTGTTGGTTTACGATTTGGGTATTCATGGATCATGATTTTCTGGGTTTTCGATTTACACAATTGGGTTTTTGATTTTTGGGTTTTCGATTTGGGTATACTGGTGCTACTCGATCATGATTTTCTGAGAGATTGAGAGAGAGTGCTAATCCCAAAAATTAGTTTGGGGAACCAAACATAGGATTGACCGAAACACGGGATATCTCGATGTTAATCCTACACGAATCAAACAAAGGATAGAGTGAGATTCAGGACTAAATTAGTCCCAGGACAAACAATCCCGGACTATTAATCCCAAGACTACCAATCCCACTTATTTTAGTCCGCGAATCAAACGAGGCCTTCGGTTACTCTCATTTATCCACTATAATAACCGCTCTTGGCCAAACAAAGCCTTAATATGTCCCAAAGATCTCTTTCGGCCCTAACCCCAACGTGTGGGCCTTTAACCAATATCTGCAAACTTAAATCCTTTAAATGAACCAAATGGGCCTTATGAGCCATGGTCACTCACGAGCCTATTTCAATTTCCGGTACTGACCTTAACCCAAGCCTTCCAGGCCTAGTTAGGACTTTGTGCCAAATTTGGGTGTAAACACCGTCATATTGATGAAGATTATAAACCATAAACTTGAAACATTGTCATATGTAGGGGAAAAAACTGCTTTATCTGATCTTTATTTCTACTCTAGTCTGTTTCTTTACTCCACCCATTTAATAGAAGAATCCAAAAGAGATCATTTGTGAAGCATCACTTTCACGCTCTTGATGTCTAGTCTGTTTCTTGAACTCTTGATGTGACCTTTCATAACCAATTTCTCGCTCTGAGCTGATTTGTGTTTTCTAAATTAGAGTGCTCGGAGCAATTTTCAATATAAATGGAGACAAGCTTTACAAGAAACTGTTGGAGTGTGAATTTTAAATAATTGGTGTTCAAAACAATAGTAAATAAGAGAACAAAATGAAGGGGTACATGAAGTCTACTTAGTGTTCCCTAAAAAAAAAAAAAAGAGAGTCTACCAAGTGTGCTCAATATATGGACCACGTGCAGACCATTTGGCCGTATATGTTGGGTTTTTTTTTTTTTCTTTTGATCGGCAAGAAGAAATTATTATTTTTTTTTGAATTTTGGCCAGTAATATCTCCGGTGCATAAGAGGAGAATTTTCGGAGAGGAGATAGAAGAGAAAAAGTTCAGAAGACAAAATAGAGAACAAGGAGAAGGAGAACACACAAGAAGTTTCTGTACATTGTGGGTTCCATTTGTTGGAAAAAATACAGTGGCAATTTGAATTCGAAAGAACAATTCCTCGGATATATAATACATGAACAAAATACAACGAAACAGAAATACATGAACAGAAATAAACTTGACAGAAACTACAAAGAAATACAGAATTGAAATTGAGATACAAACAGTGGAGTGAAAAAGCCGAGTCATGTGTAACACACTCCCCTTAACAAAGATTCGCCGCCTACCGTAGGTGTTGTAGGTTGAACCGACGTCTTCGTCCCAGGATACAACGGCAAGAACCACGACCAACAGAACACCGCTGTTGACTGCCTTGGCGAACTGAAACAGTGTCTACCTCTCTCTCACAAAGATGAATTTCTGGAGTATTTGTGGTGCTCGAATTTCTGATGATAAACCAAAAGGCAGAGCTATCAATTTATAGCTGTAGGAGGAGCTGGAAACTTCAATTTGATACGAAATCAAATTCTGCCAATGAATTGTGCAATTCAATTCCGACTCTGAAACCTCTGCCCTTAATCCGAATTTGAATGGGACTCTAATTCTGCCATTATCTCCATGAGGGAGTTACCCAGCGATAATTGCATAACGTGTTGAATCCGTGGGGTGGTCTCGGTTGCCCCGGGAGACCCTCCGAGTGCCCCGGTTTCTTTCACAAAATTCCAACACCATTATCCTCTCACCTCTTCTCTTTTCTTCGTAAAATAAATCTGTCTGTTTGGGCATTTTAGTGCTCAAACAAGAGTTCTCCCACTTGACCTTAGTGGTATCTCTTCTCCGAAGGCTAGTGGAGAAATCAAGCAAATCAAGTGTTCTCGCCATGAGTTCCAAACCACAAATGGAGGTTGAAGTCTCCGAAAAGAAATTTTCAGTCCGCATTAAAGCCATGATAATGCTCATTTGGGTCATAAGGTGCTCGTTCATTGCTCCCCTTGTGGACATATAATGAACAACTTTTTATGACTTGAAAGGAGATATTACTGGCCAAAATTCAAATTGGAAAACCTCTTACGTTCCAAAAATTTTGGCTCAAATATGGTGGAACTACAAGTTCGTTCATTACACTCCTTGTGGCCACCATATAATGATCCGACTTTTATAATTCGAAAGAAGATGCCGTCATGGTTAACTCAGAACCGACTGCCGACACAAGCTTAAGGTCCTCTGATTACGACGACCATGTGGGTTCTGAACAAAATACCGTTTGTTTGGTCTGCAAGATACTTGTTCATTACTCCCCATGTGGACATATAATGGACAGTATTTTGTGGATAAAAGACCCTTTCATTACGCCCCTTGTGGCCATATAATGAACGGTGTGTTGTGGCCTAAAGAACCCCTTTATTACGCCCCTTGTGGTTATATAATGGATGGTGTTTCTGTGGTCTAAAAAATTGCCCTCAATGCCTTAATTATGACTGCCCTCATGGACTCGAAAATTGCCTTCATTATACTCATTCATTACGCCCCATGTGGTCATATAATGAACAATATTTTATAACTTAAAGAACTCATTTATTATGCCCCTTGTAGCCATATAATGGATGGGCTTTCACGGACTCAAAAATTGCATTTGCGGCCTTTATTATGATGGCCCCTCGTGGTCTCCAAAAAATATTGCTTCCAACGACCAATTTCACAGTACATTTGGTCAAGTAAATCAAACTGTTAACTGTTTCAAAAATGTTAGCCCCGTAATGGGTTGAGGAAATTACCGGCCGGTCCTCTTTTGGAGGTATGTTTCCCACGCGCTCCACCAAGAACTTTAAAAAGCACCAATAACTCTAGTACTCCACCCATGTGTGCAGGAACAACAAAACACGACAGATCCTTCATTCCAAGTGGCAACCGTTCTTCTCTTTGTTTTTAAAAGTTATAAGGATGCATGCTGAAGCATTTAAGTTTTAAAACTTCACCTTAGACCTAAACCTTAGGGTACCCTATGAAAGTGCCTAAACCTAAACCATAGTGTACCGTATGAAAGTGCCTAAAACCCCAGGGTATCGTATGAAAGTGCCTAAAACCCCAAGGTACCGTATGAAAGTGCTTAAAACCCCAGGGTACCGTATGAAAGTGCATAAACCACTAAAACCCTATAATAAAAAAGTGCACCCTAAACCTAAACTTTAGGGTACCCTATGAAAGTGCCCAAACCTAAACCCTAGGGTACCCTAATGAAAGTGCCTAAACCCTCGAAACCATACGAAAGTGCCTAAACTTCTAAAACCCTATGAAACCGTATGATAACCTAAGTGTCTAAACCCACAAAAAAAGAGTAACTGACCTTAATAGTAATTAAAAAAGAGTGATTGACCTTAATGGTAATAAATATTTGTTTTCTAACCTTAAAGTAATTGTTTCTAATGGTTTCAAACTCTACAACAAGAGGTACTAAAAATTCAGCAAACACAATTGCAGAATTCTCGCCCGTAATTTTCCATCTATGGGCGAATAAGAAGCACAGTTTTTTCTGTGCTGTTTAAACTGATCTCTTAAGGGCTAATGGTAAAGTTCTGTCAACTTGATTATAAGAAATTCCAAAGGAATCTATGATCAATCTCTGCCTTTGTTCATAATAAGGGCACAAAGTCTGGCAATACTTGGATGGTTTGTTCATATTCCATCATAAAAAATGGTTACATTTCTGGACATTTAGCTAAATTTAAAATGCCTCCGAATGCTTGGAATTCATAGTGTCACATTAGCTTTTCAAAACATGAATAAACAGCCTATAGAACTAACGAAATATGGCTGCTGCGAATTTAGTCTACTGCAATGGGTATGAAATGAAGTTAAAGTGTTTTGCTAGCTTTTTGACTTTTTTGGTCTCCAAAGTATGTCCACCCACTCGTTTTGGTCCCCAAATTTCCAATTGCGCGATTTTGGTGCCCAACGTTTTCAATTTGTGTTTAATTGGTCCTCACATGTGACGCCATCCACACTCTCCGTCCAAACGAGGGGTAAAATAGGTTTTTCACCACCCCATCACTGTTCATCATCTCTTCCACCATTTAACACAACTACTACTACTATCCCAATCACCCCCAATCCGAACCACAACCAACAAACCAATCCGAGATGATACAAATCCCCCAAACACCAATTTGCAACGACCGTCGACATCCAAATGCCTAAAATTATCAAATCAAACAAACGACCCGCAATCTTTTATTGGCAATGACAAGGTGTAGTATGGTGTTTCCCAGAATTATCCAACAATGTTTTCAGAAAATCCAACTCATTATATTTAACACAGATGCAAAATTGTATCTCTCTCACCTCTGTCCACCCTAGATCGAGCGGCACATGTGTTAGCTTGAAACAACACAGGCAGATTGGAAAAAGAGCCATTGCCGATCGACGGGGATGGGAAGAACGCAATAACTGAAGGGAGAGGAAACCCAGGCGTGTGTGGCAGCAGCAGGAGTCAGAGAAATACAGCGCGAACGGCGGTAGCAGAAGTCGAAATCCTTGGTGAGCGAACGGATGAAACCCAGGCGATTGGGGCTGCTCTGATCGACGGGGGAAACGGGGAAGTTGGTCGGCAGCTCAGTCAGATCTGGGTTGTGGCGATGAAGTTGGGGGATTTAAGGACTGTAGGGTTTCTTGAAGAAGAGAAAGTGGTTGGTAGGGTACACGTGAAGTTCTCATGTTGTGGGGTGGTGAAAAACCTAAAAAGCCCCTCCGTTTAACGGAGAGGGTGGACGACGTGAGGAGTAGGTACCAATTAAACACAAATTGAAGACGTTGGTCACCAAAATCGCGCAATTAAAAATTTGGAGACCAAAACGAGATGGCGGGTATACTTTGGGGACCAAAAAAATCAAAAAGCCGTGTTTTGCTCCTAGTTCTGTAGAAAATGAAGCCGTTTAGAAAGCTATATTGAAAAAGAAAGGCTTGAGGCCTAATTAATTCAGAAACTACGGTTTGACTTGATTTCAATTTTGGTAACTCCGGACTTGCCGAATTGAACACGTAGACAACCTACTCAAATAGGTACAGTGACAAATTTTGTGGACCCCAAATGTTCACTAAATCAAATATTGTGAACCTCAAATGTTCACTGAAAATTCACAAAACTAAAAAGATCATTTGGGAATGGCATATGAATGATGAGGGAGTGGGTGCCAACCTAGTTGGGATGTGTTTTTCTTATAGTGATGCCACAATTCTTGATTTTATAAATGAATCTCGAAGGTTCAACAAACTACCAAATGAGCCGCAAAGGCTCGCTAAAAATAAAATCACGCAAATATGAACTATGTTTGGCTTGATCCTAAACTATGGGTATGTAGGCAACCTAGATTTTATATCTTGGTCGAGCCCCTAAAATAAATAAAAATCATTTCCCCTCTCCTTCCGAAACGGGAATAGTGATACAAAAGTACTTGGAAATGTTGGAATCAAATGTTGTTTTTTTTTTTTAATAAAAGATATAATTAAAAGATATTTTATATCGTGAATGAGTCCAAACCATTTAATAAAAACCCCTTTAAATTGTTTTCATGAGAGTGAATATTTTGTTAAGTAAAACAGTCAAATTTTTGTCCACGACAAACTCTCTAAACTCACAACAGTTTCTCTCTGTCTCTCTCTCTCTCTCTCTCTCTCACAGAACTTTACATTGCTACATCACTGATCTCTCTCTTTGAGATGATACAGAAACTAGAGCAAAGGGCTCAAGATACAGCCAAACCCTTGCTCTGTTCAAGACCGATGCTTCCGACAAAGCCTTTACTTTTGGAGAGGTACATTGAATGTGGATCGGTGTCTCAGCATGTGGCTGGGAAGAGAAAGCTGAGATTGAGAGGTGGAGCCAAACAAAACTTCCCAGCGACAATCCTCGAATCAACCGCCTCAAATAATTTTGAAGATCAAAACAGACTTCACACAAGCAGCAGATTTCTGGAGTACTAAAAATGTACGAAACCTGCAATGACATGACACAAACATGGCATGACGCAACACGATACCCACCATTAGTTTCTGTTAGTTTTGAGAAGAAGATAACCACGATTTAAATTTCTCTCCTTTTTTCGTTTCAAATGATCAATCAAATCCCAACGAATTAGGCAATTATATTTACATAAATCCTAATTACATCACTCCTAATTAGGAATATATCTACATATATATTAATACGTATCACAAAACAAGGCTAGACAGGGTATTTCACAAGTAAAAATGATGGAAACATAACTTGTCAAAATGATAGAGATGGAAGTTAAGTGTAATCCCCGTTTAGGAATAAATCACAAACAAATGCACTAACGCTCTTCCGTGCTCGTAGGTTGACTCCTCTATGCATCCTGACTAAGATCTCACAAACGTGCACTTCCGTTCCAGCCGCTTCACTAATCCAAATATGCATGTAGCAGGTTTTTAGTAAATAGACCTACCCATATATTGCAAGCATGAACGTGACATTGCCATTTGTATATTTAGTATATGATTTGTAAACTACTTAGTGCAAATAGATCTTTCTTTAATAAATACTTTATTATTTGTAGAGATAACATTAAGAAAACATTTATTTACAAAAGGTAGTGGACCCTGGAAGCAATTTATTAAGTACGCTGCCACGCTCCTTGATTGCTTATCTCCCTATTTCCGCAAAAAGATTGTCCATAGTAAATGTACGGGATTCGCAACCAACAGCCTATGAGATTTCCAAATCCCTTAATAGTAATAAATTAAGGAAAATGCTACAATACACACTCCTTATTTGGGTGTGTATCATACACATCCCATTAAAGTTACGAATTTTTTTGTAGAAGTTACGAATTTTTTTGTAAAAGTTACAATTTTTTTTTTTTTTTTTATAAATGTTATGAGACATACCAAAATGTTATGAATCATAGAAAATGTTATGAATCATATTGCTGAAAAGTTACGAAAAACTAAAAAATGTTACGATTGCCAATGAGGTGACACAATTTGGACCATACAATAAGTGCATATGGTATACCCAAATAGGGGGGGTCTATTGTAGCCATTTCCATAAATTAATAGATATATTACAAAATGGTGCTGATGAACGAGCCGAGAGCAACTTATCGTTTAAGCTTAATTTATAGGGCCTCTTAAATAATCATCTTCCACCCACCTTCAAATTAGAGTTTCATCATGTACTTTTTTTTGGAGTTATGTTCCATTCCGAAATTTAAATAAACTCACTTTTTTGGAGTTATATACATACATACATACATACATACATACATACATACATACATACTAGGAGATTAAGGACTAAAATGAATGTTTTCATCCAAAATTGTTTATGTTTTCATCCCAAAATTCTTTGCCTATAATTCGGGTAAAGATTTTTCACATAAAAGATTTTTTTTTTAATGTTTTCATCCAAAATTATTTGTTTTCTTTTGAAAATTCTTTGCCTGTAGGGTAATGATTTTTTGGATGAAAACATAAAAAATTTGGGATGAAAACATAAAAAAAAATATTTTGATAGAAAAGTTTTTCTTTTTCATCCCAAATTTCTTTGCCTTTAGGGTGAAGATTTTTGGGATGAAAACATAAATGATTTTTGTTGTAGTTCTTTATGTTTTCATCCAAAAATCCTTAATCCGGTAACCATGGTTACAATTTTTAAGGGAGCTGCATGCGCAGGCCAAATTCATAAAGGGGAGTGAAATAAAAGTTTTACTATGATCCTTGAATATACATTAGCGATCATGGTTAAAATTGAACCAGCAATCATGTCAATGGTTTTTGACAAATTTTTACAATGATTCAAGATGTTAATTCACTAATTATTACCATGTTTACAGGTCATTAAGTGTTTTTTTACCATAAAATTGGGATTTATTTTGATATTTTTAATCCCATGACAAGAAAATATGGTAGATTATCTTTTGTAACATGGTTAATTCATGGTAAAGATTATAGGATACTATAGCCGCTGCACGGACCTATATAGATAAGAAGTATGTACGCTGTCCTTGTTCACCCCTTATCTATGTAGGCTCGCGCGGCGGCTCTATTAGAGAAGGTAGAAAAACCAAAAAAACAAGAAGTTATATCGACATAAGGAAGACTAATATAAATCATGATAAAAATAAAACATGTAATTTTTATTTTTACCATAGTGTTATGGGTGTGAGTTTTACCATGATTATTGGAAGGTATTCTAGCCATATCTTAGTCCACGATTGAAGTTCTTAAGTCAATAAATATTACCATATTTATTGTTCCTAGTTTGATTTTTTACAATAATGACCGGAATATCTTGTGGACATGTTTTTACAATGAGTATTCGTAATTTTACCATGAGTATTGCTATTGCCTTATTTTACCATAACGTGCAAGTGATCAGTCTCACTTATTTTCCCTATCAAAAATTCTGGGACAGGTCACTTTGAATTCCCCCAGTCATTTCCCCTGACTTTCCAGTAGAAATCAACTCCAATTAGAATAAAATAATCCTACTCAATTTTGAATCTTCACCATTTTAAAAATTCCATGATTTTAGGCAACAAAATTAATAATCCACCATTTCAAAAATTCCATTTGAAATAGTCAAACCAATCCCCCTTTGTTATGAAACAATATCTATATAAATCTTAATCAAATCCCTCTAAATTATGAAACTATATTTACATATATTAATATGTATCACTAAAAGGGGTAAACCAGGTAACCAAACCAAACCAAGCCTTATGTCCCAATCAATTGGGGTCGGCTACATGAATCCTTTTTCTCTATTGAGCTCTGTCCAGTGCTGCTTCATCATTTAAACCTGGTATACTCAGATCTTTGCGTACTACCGCATCTAATGTCAATTTGGGTCTTCCCCTCCCTTGTGCGTTTCTACCCAAAGCTATCCTATCCACTCTCTTAACTACTGCATCCGCTGGTCTACGATAGACATGCCCAAACCACCTTAGCCTATTTTCCCTTAACTTCTCCTCTATAGGTGCTACGCCTACCATCTCGCGAATAAAAGGGGTAAACCAGGTATTTCACAAATAAAAAGGATGAACACATAACCATTCAAATTAATAGAGAAAACTTACGTGGTGTCCAAAAAAATGATGATTATTTAATTACCTCTATTTTATAAAGTTAACTTATATTTGAAAATAAGTTCAAATATAACTTATTAATAAGATGAGCATAATAACCAACGTTCATGAGTCAATCTTGAGTAGCTGAAATGAAATGCAGTGGTCACGACAACATGTAAGCCATAGGTCAAGCGATCGAACCGAGTATTACTATATTAATTTTTAAGAATTCGTATTGACACTCCCTATTTTAATATTGGCATTCCCATTTTGTCTCTATTAGGTGAAATTACTAAATCACCCTTCTACTTTATAATTACATTTGTTTTTTTTTTTTTTTTTAAACACAAGGGTGGTTTAGTAACTTCATCTAATAGAGGAAAAAAAAAGTGTCAATATCAAAATGGGGAGTGCCAATATCAATTTCCTAATCTTTTTTAGAAATTCATAAATGAGCCATATGAATATAATGGTGACACCACATTCCACCTTCACTAGTTTTGTTTTTTTTATAAGGAGAGACTAATTGGTCTATTTGCTAAGTTTTGCGATCTGCCTAATTTCCGTTTTGCTAAGTTTTGTGATCTGTCTAATTTTCTCCACTACAACTCATGATGCTTTAATGATCAACTTGAGAACTACATTGTTGATGTGCTCTCAAATGATGACTTTACGGAACTAATCAGAGTTGGTGACATTTCTGGAGTGATGGTGGAGACAAAGAAAAATGTTATATATATATATATATATATATATATATATATATATATATATATATATATATATATACATATACATATACATATGTATACATATACGTATATGTATATATGTATATGTATACCTATGTATACATATGTATACGTATACATATACATATGTATACATATGGTATACTTGCTTGCAAAGTTGGCGTTGCTTTTGCCATCGTGATTGCAATAGTAGAAAGAGCATTTTCGGCTATGAAATACGTGAAGAACAGGTTGTGCAATCCAATGGGAGACCAATGATTGAATGATCATTTGGTGACATTTTTTCAAAGGGAAGTATTTGACGATATCAACCTAGAGACTATATATCATGCAACGATTTTAGAATATGAAACCGCATCGAATGCAAGTATATATGTCTTTCGATATCTTTTGTTTATTAGTTGAAATGCTTGTCGAGCTTTAAAAGTGATTTTTGTTGGAATAAGATTTTTAATTGCCACTATTATGATTTTTCCTTGATTTTATAGTTCGTAAAAATATTTGATGTATATGAATGACCCTGTGCTCTCGTACTCATAGAGTCGCCATTGCTGAAATGTTTTAAAGATCATAATTAGAACGTCGTGAATAGTAATTTGTTCAAAGTTAAATTAAAGCTCGAACTTAATTTGCTTTTCTAATATATTCATCATTAAATGGACTTTTACAAACTTTTTTATTCCAGCAGTATGGTCCATATTTGTTGGTCCTAACTAGAGGTGGCAAATGGGTGGGTTTGATTGGGTTTGAATGAGTTGATATGAGTGGTTTGAATATTGGCGAATATTAAATTAATGAGTTGAATATGAATGGGTTGAATTTGGGTCTAGTCAAACCCGACTTGACCCAACCCAACCCGTTTTTAAATTCATTGCATTCCATGTCTCCATTTCAGTGATAGAAAGAGAATGCATTTCCTCCTGAAGAGTCCGATCAACTCAGCTCCTCATTCATGAGAAACGTAAAAACACTTCAAATGGTTGAAATGGATAAGATTTAGGGGAAAAAAAAAAACCTTTTCGTTATAATCTCAACTCGATTCCAATCTCTTTCTTTCTCTCTCCTCAATCGTATACATAAACTCACAAAAGGCCTATTCTAGTTGAGCTAACAGTAAATCTAGTGATTTATTTTTTTGTTTTATTAAAAAAATATAGTTTAGCTAATAATTTTTTACACTCGAACCAATAATTAACAAAAAAATTGACGCAAAACTAATAAATACAAAAAGAAAAAAATAAACCACTTGATTTATTTTATCTAAAGCATAGTTGATATGCTTTTGTGTTTTTAGTTAAATCACAACGTTCTGTTCGAACGATTGATTGAATGATTCCAATTGGTGTATAAGTTTGAATATTTAGTTCAGTTGGAGTCGTCTGATCGAATTATTGATTGAATTATTCTAATTGATGATAAAAATCCAATTTTTAAGACAATTGGAGTGTTCTGGTCGAATTATCTCCTTAATGGTACCAATTGATGGATAAATTGGATTTTAGTTAAAAGCGTAGCTAAAATATTAGCATCTTGAATTTTACAAAAGAATTCATACTACTTGATTTTTTATTTTATTCTATTTTATTTTATTTTTATGGGCAAACTGTGTGACTTCTTAGAAAGCTGGGGGAATTTACGTGATGATGAAAGCCTTGCTACATTTTTATCTTTTAGTGTCTGATTTTGTCGAACTAGTGAGGGATTGGGAGTTGGCGTCTAAGTGTCCAACCCATATAAACCCATGTGTATATGAGCTAATGTCGGTTGACCAATTTATGAACTATATTATGATGTGGGCAAGTTGAATTGGATTATAAGTGGGTAAGTGCCAAATTGGGTTTTTTTTTTTTTTTTTTTTTTGAAAGGCCAAATTGGGTTAAGTTCATGGATTGAGTTGCAAATTGCAACGTGTAGCTAGTCCTAACCACATAGTAGTACCTCGTGTAGTCACTACAATGTTGTACAATTATGAACTGTCAGATTGCCTGTCATTTCACGTGGATGGTAGCCAGAACCCGATAAGCGCATGGACAAAGTTTGCCAGATTTGTTTTCTTATCTTGTCGGACAAGGAGTAGGGTTCATCTCATCCCACCCTTTGACAAAAAGACCATCTGATGTTTCTTGGTACTCAACCATTCAAAATGGTCTCACTAGGTTACTGTGAGATCCTCTTGGCACTTCTATCCTTTCTCTTTCTTTATGTCTCCGGCAGGATGGATGGGCTACCCCGGAACTGGCCGGTTGTTGGAGCGTTGCCGAGTATCCTTATCAACGTCCACCGGATTCATGTTTGGTGTACCGGTTTTCTAGACCAAGCCGGAGGTACGTTTCTACTCAAGGGTCCTTGGTTTTCTAACATGGACATATTGGCCACAGCCGATCCAGCCAACGTGCACTACATCATGAGTGGCAACTTCTCGAATTTCCCAAAAGGACCACATTTTCGAGAGATATTCGACGTTTTGGGAGATGGGATTTTCAACTCCGATGCAGATTTGTGGCAGAGCCAGAGAAAACTTGCTCTATTGCAGATTCGCCATCGGCGATTCCACCAGTTCTTGGAAAAAACTAGCAAGAATAAAGTGGAGAAAGGGCTTGTCCCTATTCTTGAGCATGTCTCAAACCTAGGCCTAGTTGTGGATTTGCAAGATTTGTTCCAAAGATTTACATTTGACACCACATGCCTATTCGTCACTGGATACGACCCGTGCTGCCTGTCCATTGAACTCCCAAAAGTTCCTTTTGCAAAAGCCCTTGATGATGCCGAGGAAACATTGTTGCTTCGCCATGCGGTACCGGAGACCTTTTGGAAGTTACAAAGGTGGCTAGGGGTTGGACAAGAGAAGAAGTTGAGCGATGCTTGGGCAACACTAGATCATACCATAGCTAAATATATATCGAAGAAGCGAGATGAGCTAAGCAAAGGGCTGAATAAATCAGAAGAAGAAGATGGGTTGGATCTATTGACATCATATTTGAATGAGGATGAGATCATGGGACTGAAGTGCGATGACAAATTCTTGAGGGACACCATTTTAAATTTCATGATCGCAGGGCGAGACACAACTAGCTCAGCTCTAACATGGTTTCTTTGGCTTGTTTCGACTCACCCTGTTGTTGAAGCCAAGATTAGGCAAGAACTCGCGTCAATTACACCGGAACAAGAAGGTAACAAATGGAGATTATTCAATATAGAAGATGTAAGCAAGCTAGTTTATTTGCATAGCGCAATATGCGAATCACTAAGGCTCTATCCATCGGTTCCATTCCAGCACAAGGAGCCTCTTCATCCGGACATCCTGCCTAGCGGCCATCATGTTTATCCGAAAATGAAGGTGCTTTTTTCTCTGTATGCAATGGGAAGGATGAAGTTCATATGGGGAGAGGATTGCGGGGATTTCAAGCCGAAGCGATGGATTTCCGAACGAGGAGCAATCAAGCATGAGCCATCGTACAAGTTCTTGTCGTTCAACGCAGGGCCGAGGACTTGTATAGGGAAGGAAGTGGCTTTTACTCAATTGAAGACGGTTGCCGCAGCTATAATCCACAACTATCAAGTTCATTTGGTGGAAGGGCACCCAGTCTCACCAAATGTTTCCATAATTCTCTACATGAAGCATGGGTTAATGGTTAAAGTTACCAAAAGGTGGGCCTAGTAGTGTGTACATGTACCCTTTTCTTGTGATCAATTTCATTCATGGCTGTGATGAGAAAAATATGTTTTACTTCCTATGCTATTGTTAGAATCTGGAAAATTATTTTATAAAGTGAAAATGCAGGAATATCAAGTTCAATGCTGTTATTTGATTTAACCATTGTGTTGTAAGTAAAATTTTATTTGTGAAATGCGGGCTCGGTTATGGTTGTGGTAAGTAGCAGACTCAGGTTTGATTTTCCTACACATGATAAAGGTATCTGTGTACTTCTCTTGTTACCCGAAGGACGGGACTCGGCCTGTTAATGGACGGATTGGATCCGGATCCGGATTCGAATCGAAAATTTTGAATTCGATATTTCCGATCCGATAATCTGATAGTTCAGATCCGATAATCTGAAAAATACGGATCGGATCCGGATTTATCTAGATCCAAATTTGCGAAAAAAAAAAAAAACACTTACTTTTAATAGTACTAGTTGTTAGGCACGTGCGTTGCACGTGGTTTTTTTGCCCACATATTATCCATGTTCTTGCTCTGTGTTTTATTTATTTTAGCGGTGTGCTATGATGTGTATATTTCCAACTCGAGTTGAATTTAGTGTAGATTCCAATATAGATATACCTGAATATGGTGATATTGGTGTAGGAATAAAATTGGTTATTCATACCATTTTTTGTTCAGTATAGTTGTACCTTTCCTGCCAATGAAACAAATTAGTCCAACAAATATTAAAGCAATTGCTATTAGTAGGTCAAATCAAAATACATGAACGTAGAATGTCAACCAAATGTCTAAAATTGTTGTGCGAAAGGGGAAAAAACATGTGTATAATTGCTCGAAAGTTCATCAAAGAAACACGATTATTGTTTGGTTCTTGTTTTTTGATTGGGTGTTCTCCACTTCTCTTTTGGTGTTGCGGTGGTTCTAACTGATCGTGTCGTGCCGAGTCAAAAATAAATACTTAATAACTAGGAATTAACTTTTATTCTGGAGAATAGCGGTTAAGTCCGAGTGTCGATCCACTGGGACAAAGTGGCTGAGTTGCGTTAATTCGAATTAACTTCTAATTCAATTCGGTAAAAAGTTGTTTGATTGAGTGTGAAATTGTTAAATTAAAGGGCGCAGTAATTAAAAGTGATTTAAATTGATGGAGAGGGGATATAGGGTTTAGAATCCACTCCTACCGCATAACCAAGCACCGCATAGACATGATTAATATTCGAATCTCAAGGGATTATCGCTAGGGCTTGCAAATCCTACGCTAATCGTCAAGAAGATATAGCGATTGTTAAAAGGCATGGACTATCCCATAGCACGGACGGTCTCACTATCGCGGCACGATCCGTCTTACAAGCATAATCCATCTCAGAATTCCAATCGCACCATTGAAAATAATTACATGTTTACGGTATTTGAACATGTGAATACAAATACGCAATAGATTGAAAGAATAAAACCATGATTCCATTGATCATATGAAATTGAGTTCTTAATATGTAATCCAATCCGAATAATAACCATAATCTACCCCGAAAAACAAGGTTACTTGGTGTAGAACTTCATCCTCCCCCTAGAAAAGGGGTTTAGCTGGACATGGTGATGATCAACATGCTTTGATTTGAAGAACGCTTGAAGAACATGAAGAACAATGAGTTTCTCTCTCAAAGTAGCCTCTCACAATAGTTGGGAACTCTAAAACATTGTTAGGAAGTTCTATTTATACTTAGGGCCCTAGAAATTAAGTAAAAACACTTAAATTTGCTGAATCCCCTCGTTCTAGGTCCGGACCTAGCCTTACAAGGTCCGGACAAAGGTGGCAGATTGCGCGCTGATGCTCGTGGAACTGCTTGTCCGGACAAAGGATATGATGGTCCGGACATAGGGGTCAGAAACTTGACCGTTGGCTCCTCTTTGCTCCTCATCGCATCCTTAGCATTTTTAAACCACTCAAAAGCACGCTTTCCAAGTCTTCAAGCATCCGAAGCCTGTAACACCAAGAACCAACAATAGCTAATTAAATAACAACCTAATTGGCCTAACAAAGTGCAATTTAGAGAGATTAAACGGGTGCTTTAAAACACCTATCACACCCCCCAACTTGCATTTTGCTAGTCCCTAGCAAACAAGAGCTCAACTACTAACTAAAATGCAACTAAAGGATAGTTCTTTTAAACCCCCGAGCGGCCCTGGTAGGACGAGTGAAGTCTCGTGAGGGTTTTCAGCAGTGATCACCCACAAAACACAAGGAATCCCACAACATGGAATCCAACACCTGTCATACACTTGCCAGCATTACAAGCCAAGAACATGGAGCTATCACAGAGACAAAACAGGCCAACATAGTTCCGAATGCTATTAAATCAAGAGAAAGAAATCATGGCACCTAAGTGTAGCGTGTGTGTGTGAGTATAGGCCTTGATCACAAGTGAACAAAGGATGATCATTTTCTCCGGACCGAGCCTCGACTTCAATTCTCACCATGTCATACACTCAACAAGTAAAATCTCTCGAAACAAGGTGCATTGTGAACTCTCAAGTGTGTGGTTTGGAGGTGTTGTAAACATGAAGTAAGATACTCCGCACACCATGACACGAAAAGAACGCTCTATATGGTGGTCACACAATCTCATGAACAGAAATCAAGTATTGAACCATCTCAATCCATCAATCTACACCCGAACACCCCTAGAATCAAACAGGTATTAACCAAGGTTATAACGTTCGGGCTTAGGCAATGGATAAATTTGCAAGGCTAGGGTGAAACAATCATGTATCCAAGAATAAGCAACTACAATAAGACACTCATTTTAGGGCAAATATGCAACATGTGCCCCTTGAAACATTATTTCAACACCACCTCATTGCTAACATTCCACCACCATTAAACCAATCCTCTCTCTACATCTTGGGGTCCCCTCTTAAATAATCATCTTCCACCCACCTTCAAATTAGAGTTTCATCATGTACTTTTTTTGGAGTTATGTTCCATTCTGAAATTTAAATAAACTCACTTTTTTGGAGTTATATACATACATACATCATACATACTAGGAGATTAAGGACTAAAATGAATGTTTTCATCCAAAATTGTTTATGTTTTCATCCCAAAATTCTTTGCCTATAATTCGGGTAAAGATTTTTCACATAAAAGATTTTTTTTTTAATGTTTTCATCCAAAATTATTTGTTTTCTTTTGAAAATTCTTTGCCTGTAGGGTAATGATTTTTTGGATGAAAACATAAAAAATTTGGGATGAAAACATAAAAAAAAATATTTTGATAGAAAAGTTTTTTCTTTTTCATCCCAAATTTCTTTGCCTTTAGGGTGAAGATTTTTGGGATGAAAACATAAATGATTTTTGTTGTAGTTCTTTATGTTTTCATCCAAAAATCCTTAATCCGGTAACCATGGTTACAATTTTTAAGGGAGCTGCATGCGCAGGCCAAATTCATAAAGGGGAGTGAAATAAAAGTTTTACTATGATCCTTGAATATACATTAGCGATCATGGTTAAAATTGAACCAGCAATCATGTCAATGGTTTTTGACAAATTTTTACAATGATTCAAGATGTTAATTCACTAATTATTACCATGTTTACAGGTCATTAAGTGTTTTTTTACCATAAAATTGGGATTTATTTTGATATTTTTAATCCCATGACAAGAAAATATGGTAGATTATCTTTTGTAACATGGTTAATTCATGGTAAAGATTATAGGATACTATAGCCGCTGCACGGACCTATATAGATAAGAAGTATGTACGCTGTCCTTGTTCACCCCTTATCTATGTAGGCTCGCGCGGCGGCTCTATTAGAGAAGGTAGAAAAACCAAAAAAACAAGAAGTTATATCGACATAAGGAAGACTAATATAAATCATGATAAAAATAAAACATGTAATTTTTATTTTTACCATAGTGTTATGGGTGTGAGTTTTACCATGATTATTGGAAGGTATTCTAGCCATATCTTAGTCCACGATTGAAGTTCTTAAGTCAATAAATATTACCATATTTATTGTTCCTAGTTTGATTTTTTACAATAATGACCGGAATATCTTGTGGACATGTTTTTACAATGAGTATTCGTAATTTTACCATGAGTATTGCTATTGCCTTATTTTACCATAACGTGCAAGTGATCAGTCTCACTTATTTTCCCTATCAAAAATTCTGGGACAGGTCACTTTGAATTCCCCCAGTCATTTCCCCTGACTTTCCAGTAGAAATCAACTCCAATTAGAATAAAATAATCCTACTCAATTTTGAATCTTCACCATTTTAAAAATTCCATGATTTTAGGCAACAAAATTAATAATCCACCATTTCAAAAATTCCATTTGAAATAGTCAAACCAATCCCCCTTTGTTATGAAACAATATCTATATAAATCTTAATCAAATCCCTCTAAATTATGAAACTATATTTACATATATTAATATGTATCACTAAAAGGGGTAAACCAGGTATTTCACAAACAAAAAGGATGAACACATAACCATTCAAATTAATAGAGAAAACTTACGTGGTGTCCAAAAAAATGATGATTATTTAATTACCTCTATTTTATAAAGTTAACTTATATTTGAAAATAAGTTCAAATATAACTTATTAATAAGATGAGCATAATAACCAACGTTCATGAGTCAATCTTGAGTAGCTGAAATGAAATGCAGTGGTCACGACAACATGTAAGCCATAGGTCAAGCGATCGAACCGAGTATTACTATATTAATTTTTAAGAATTCGTATTGACACTCCCTATTTTAATATTGGCATTCCCATTTTGTCTCTATTAGGTGAAATTACTAAATCACCCTTCTACTTTATAATTACATTTGTTTTTTTTTTTTTTTAAAACACAAGGGTGGTTTAGTAACTTCATCTAATAGAGGAAAAAAAAAGTGTCAATATCAAAATGGGGAGTGCCAATATCAATTTCCTAATCTTTTTTAGAAATTCATAAATGAGCCATATGAATATAATGGTGACACCACATTCCACTTTCACTAGTTTTGTTTTTTTTATAAGGAGAGACTAATTGGTCTATTTGCTAAGTTTTGCGATCTGCCTAATTTCCGTTTTGCTAAGTTTTGTGATCTGTCTAATTTTCTCCACTACAACTCATGATGCTTTAATGATCAACTTGAGAACTACATTGTTGATGTGCTCTCAAATGATGACTTTACGGAACTAATCAGAGTTGGTGACATTTCTGGAGTGATGGTGGAGACAAAGAAAAATGTTATATATATATATATATATATATATATATATATATATATATATATATATATATATATATATATATATATATATATATATATATATACATATACATATGTATACATATACGTATATGTATATATGTATATGTATACCTATGTATACATATGGTATACTTGCTTGCAAAGTTGGCGTTGCTTTTGCCATCGTGATTGCAATAGTAGAAAGAGCATTTTCGGCTATGAAATACGTGAAGAACAGGTTGTGCAATCCAATGGGAGACCAATGATTGAATGATCATTTGGTGACATTTTTTCAAAGGGAAGTATTTGATGTAAGGACTTGTAATTTTATATAATTTTTTCTAAAATTAATGTTGGGGAAGTGTGAGGAAATGAAAATAGAGTAATATAGGGTCAATGTGAAGTTAGTATTGCATTTGGGTCTTTGTGAGATGCATTATGAACATGAGGGGTGTTAGTGTGATTTGTGGGAGTATATATAGAAATGTATGGCTGATTTTTGAGCAAGAAAAACACTCTTCTCCTTCCCCAAAACCAACGCCACTTTTTCCCTCTACTCTCCTCCCAAATTTCCTCCATCTCTCTACAAGATTCACACCTCCAAACCTCATTTCTTCAAGATTTACCTTCATATTCGTCATCTACACACGATTTGGAGTCCGGGTTTCTTTGGAGTTGCTTGGTGAGGTCTCACTTTGTTTGGAGTTGCAAGAACTAGCTAGGGATTTTCACTCTCTCATCCTTGGAGCTAAACCATTGAGGTAGGGAACAACATTCTACCTTCTCTAAGTGTATGTTGAATGAATTAATGCATTACTCTTGTTATTGCTCCTAAAATTTTCATTACACTTGTTTGTCACCATGGAAGTTGTGTTTGGAGTTGATTGAGTTTGGGTTTTGTATGTCTAGTTGATCAATCCATAAATTGATTGTTGATATGTCCCTCTCTCTTGATTAGTTGTGCTTTGGAACCTCAATTTTTGCCTTGGATTGAAGCCCCATTCATTTGGAACATGCTGTCAAAATTTCACTCGAAACCCGTTTGGATCGATCCAAACATAAGTTGGATCGATCCAAAACAGTCTGATGGTGTTTCGGACCATTTTGGATCGATCCAAAATTGTTCGGATCGATCCAAAACCTTCTGTTGGCTCCCGGACCATTTTGGATCGATCCAAACACCTTCGGATCGATCCAAACTCCTCTTGTTCAGGCAGATTATTGAACCAACTTCGCGGGCACGCCCCGGCTTCGTCCGAACTCCGATTGAGATGATTCTTGAACCGTTGGAAAGCTCTATGAGTCTACTTTCAAACCCAATTGATCTCATATTCATAGCCTTTGTATTTTGAGAGATACGTGCTTTTTACTATCAGCGTGTCGTATTTTCTTGAGATTTATAACTTCATTTTCATGTTCCATTGCTCCGGGCCCTCATTGGTCCTTTCAAAGCTTCTTGAATTGACCTCTAAGCGTCGGTAACCTATCATGGTGCATTTCATGTTTTGTTTTGATTGTCTTGGGTTCTCACGCACTTGGACACGTGTTAACTTGACCATCACCGACACATTTTGAGTTTTTGAACAAAGATGATTGTGTGAATATTTTGGACACTTGTGAAAGGGTATTGTGATACGTGAATTGGCTTTGAGCACTAAATTGAATGTATGTATTGATAAGTGGAAATGTAAATGTGAAATATGTGACACGGGGCCCGAAAGGGTATGCCCGGAGTGACACGGGGCCCGAAAGGGTATGCCCGGGGTGACACGGGGCCTTTAATGGTATGCCCGGAGTGACACGGGGCCTATATGGCATGCCCGGAGAATAAACGAATGCTTAAAAGGAATAAGATGTATATGATAAATGTGAAGGATACTTGGGTTATTTTAGATGTTTTGGGTATTTGTGAGGTATTGTGAAATGAAATGTTTGTGCAAATGACTGTGTTTTGAAGGGAATGAATCCACGACACGAAATGTAATGGTTATGAGAAAACTTATGGATATTCTGGTTTCATTAGATCTTTGAGGCATCTCCTAGGTACTTTGTCATCGAGTTGATTTATCTTGGTCCATCTTAGCTTACTCATTCAAGTGTGTCATATCTTCATGTGCATCATTCATTCTCTATACCCTTAGTGTTGGTAGAAATGTTTCCTACGAGCTAGTGAGCTCACCCTATCTTTCCCAGGTACACGGCATGGAGCATGAGATTGGATGCTTGGAGTGTGAATGCATGCCATGAAGATTTTATGACCATGAAGTTATATTCTCATCTTCATACAAAGTACATTTTTGGAAGATGATCCTGTAACTTTAATTTCTCCAAGCTTTTGACTATTTCAACTTATGTAATAACTTTAAAACTTTTGTTATTTTTGCTTGGGTACGGGTACCCTTGAGCCGAAGCACATTGTACCTTGACTTCGACTTTCTATGGGACATTGTTTGACTTTGATCGATCCTACATGGATTATATTTGTATTTGGCTTATTTAAATTGAGGGCGTGACATTTGACGATATCAACCTAGAGACTATATATCATGCAACGATTTTAGAATATGAAACCGCATCGAATGCAAGTATATATGTCTTTCGATATCTTTTGTTTATTAGTTGAAATGCTTGTCGAGCTTTAAAAGTGATTTTTGTTGGAATAAGATTTTTAATTGCCACTATTATGATTTTTCCTTGATTTTATAGTTCGTAAAAATATTCTCGTACTCATAGAGTCGCCATTGCTGAAATGTTTTAAAGATCATAATTAGAACGTCGTGAATAGTAATTTGTTCAAAGTTAAATTAAAGCTCGAACTTAATTTGCTTTTCTAATATATTCATCATTAAATGGACTTTTACAAACTTTTTTATTCCAGCAGTATGGTCCATATTTGTTGGTCCTAACTAGAGGTGGCAAATGGGTGGGTTTGATTGGGTTTGAATGAGTTGATATGAGTGGTTTGAATATTGGCGAATATTAAATTAATGAGTTGAATATGAATGGGTTGAATTTGGGTCTAGTCAAACCCGACTTGACCCAACCCAACCCAACCTGTTTTTAAATTCATTGCATTCCATGTCTCCATTTCAGTGATAGAAAGAGAATGCATTTCCTCCTGAAGAGTCCGATCAACTCAGCTCCTCATTCATGAGAAACGTAAAAACACTTCAAATGGTTGAAATGGATAAGATTTAGGGGAAAAAAAAAAACCTTTTCGTTATAATCTCAACTCGATTCCAATCTCTTTCTTTCTCTCTCCTCAATCGTATACATAAACTCACAAAAGGCCTATTCTAGTTGAGCTAACAGTAAATCTAGTGATTTATTTTTTTGTTTTATTAAAAAAATATAGTTTAGCTAATAATTTTTTACACTTGAACCAATAATTAACAAAAAAATTGACGCAAAACTAATAAATACAAAAAGAAAAAAGTGCAATTTAGAGAGATTAAACGGGTGCTTTAAAACACTTATCACACCCCCCAACTTGCATTTTGCTAGTCCCTAGCAAACAAGAGCTCAACTACTAACTAAAATGCAACTAAAGGATAGTTCTTTTAAACCCCCGAGCGGCCCCGGTAGGACGAGTGAAGTCTCGTGAGGGTTTTCAGCAGTGATCACCCACAAAACACAAGGAATCCCACAACATGGAATCCAACACCTGTCATACACTTGCCAGCATTACAAGCCAAGAACATGGAGCTATCACAGAGACAAAACAGGCCAACATAGTTCCGAATGCTATTAAGTCAAGAGAAAGAAATCATGGCACCTAAGTGTAGCGTGTGTGTGTGAGTATAGGCCTTGATCACAAGTGAACAAAGGATGATCATTTTCTCCGGACCGAGCCTCGACTTCAATTCTCACCATGTCATACACTCAACAAGTAAAATCTCTCGAAACAAGGTGCATTGTGAACTCTCAAGTGTGTGGTTTGGAGGTGTTGTAAACATAAAGTAAGATACTCCGCACACCATGACACGAAAAGAACGCTCTATATGGTGGTCACACAATCTCATGAACAGAAATCAAGTATTGAACCATCTCAATCCATCAATCTACACCCCAACACCCCTAGAATCAAACAGGTATTAACCAAGGTTATAACGTTAGGGCTTAGGCAATGGATAAATTTGCAAGGCTAGGGTGAAACAATCATGTATCCAAGAATAAGCAACTATAACAAGACACTCATTTTAGGGCAAATATGCAACATGTGCCCCTTGAAACATTATTTCAACACCACCTCATTGCTAACATTCCACCACCATTAAACCAATCCTCTCTCTACATCTTGGTGTCCCCTCCTTTCAGCACACGGTATTCTTTGCATTTTCTTTTTTTTTCTTTCTGTACACATCTTTTTCTTCAATTTGGGGGACATCACACATCAAGCACAAGATCTACCTTTCTCCCAAAGTATTATACCTCTACACTGTTGCCTTTCTCAAAACACAATATAGAAGGTGGGGTTTAACAAGGAAAAGACTACGTGTTTAAGGCTCAAAATGGCTCGCAAGGGATAATGTAAACAAAAGAGACGAACCGGTTCAAATTAAAAAAAATGCCCATGATCATCTCCTTGGGGTGTAACATCCAAGTAACAAACCAAACCCGAGAGATATACGATGCAATTCCAATACTTTGCAAAAGATAATGATATTGACAACAAATTTAGTTTTTTTCGAGACAAACAAAGAGTTATTTCGACACTTCTCCAAAAGAAAGTTAAGGCACGAAAGCTCACTAGGGTATAAGTCTCCACTAATCATAGCCTTTGAGAACAAGCAAATCAAAGTTCACAAGTGATCAAAACCCAATAAAACGTGATGTGAAATTGTGCCATGCCTTGATGCCTCCCTTGAAACAAACTAGCAAACAGAACTATGGTGGCACAAGACATGCCAATGCAATAGCAGCACGCCTCAACTCAGTCAATCAACAAGTAAGCACAACAAGCCCAAAATTCCATGCCAAAGGAGCCAACTTTTTTAATTTTTTCGAACTTTTAAGACTCTAAGTATGCACAACTACGAAGTGTTCCCTCCCCCAACTTAAATCATGCAATGTCCGCATTGTATGCCATAAGCAAAAAGATAGGACAAAGAACGGAAAAGTAAGGAAAGAGATCACCTCGTGACGGAGAACTAAGCAGGCAAAGGAAGGTATGGGGGAAGAAACCTCCCAACTTGAATGAAAGCAACCTGCAATGTTAGATTGACAACACCAAAAGCAAAACAAAAGAACATAGGGAAAAAAAACTAAATATAAAATAAAAGAAATAAAAAAAAAACTAAAGACACTATGCTTTCGTGGATTTCGAACTCCAATCACACCATAAAAAATTACTACCATGAACATCTCGCCCCCCTTCAAGCTCTCTTTCAAAAACTGAACTCGACCATGCCACAAAATGAGATACTTTGAGTACCGCAATGGTCGTAGTTGCATTACAAATTTAAGCTCCACCAAGTGCATAATCCGAACCGAATTGATTTTTAGACTGTTGACAATGTTCATTAAACATGGGTGGTATACCAAATCAAAATTATCGACACCCAGAAAATCAATCTGTTCTAACTTGTTAAAACTTAGCAATTGTGGAGAATTAATAGGACTAGACAATTCCAAAACACCCACACATAAAAGAGGCTCATGTTCCAATAAAACCTTTTTTTCCATGGAAATATCAAGCTCCTCAATAATGACATCAACCCTGCACTTGTAGAGTTAGAAATTGACACATCCACCTTACTCATATCTTCCACAGACTCAATTTCTATTACATGCCTATTCCTTGGGACCATTATTTCATTTTCTCGCTCACAATAAACCTCATTCACTTGCACGCTCTCGACTCCACATGAACCCATCAGATTAGAAACGGTCTGACTAGGCAATATTTTCTCTTCTCTCTCCCCCGCGGAGTAATTGTCATGCAAATGTGGGACTGTGGAAATTTCGATTGGTCCAGTATCTACGGGCATAGATGCATGTGGTGAAAGTGTCAGCACAGGTTCTATGCCTTGGTCACTTGGCATGGTCTCAAAAGTAAAGCCCAATGAAGAAGGAAGGGGATCGACACTCCCTTTTGGTAACACCACCTCTTCAACCGTAGAGTTTTCAAAGTTGGTGATTAATTGTCCCACATCCCTTGTATTCTCCCCATAATCTATATCCTCTACTTGCTCAATATCCACTACCTTCCACACATCCTCATCATGCCCTATACCTACTTCCTACTCATTAGTCAATAATATTTCCTCATCCCATTGATTAATTGCAGTTTCTATCTGGTTTGCGTAAGCTTCAATATTTTGCGAGAGATTGGGCTTGGGAGTGAAGCGCTTGGGTGAAACATTGATTATTAGCCTCAAACTCCTCAAGAGCTTGCAACATCTTCTTCTGAAAATCTAAAGAATATATTTTGGGGTGGCAGGGGAGCTGGTTGCTCATATGACTGTTGTGGAGAAGTAGGGTAGTAGGCCCATGGATCGAAAATATTAGAAAAATTAGGCCTTGGGGATGTGGCATAATATGGGTCCGAAGGGTGTTGTGTCCATGAAAAATTAGAATAATTTTTCCATTCCGAATTATAACTATTGGAGTAACAATCCTAACTCGGTTCAGGAAACCATTGGGCATGACTAAACTGCTCTTGGACATATTCAGGATATTGGGGAGCATAGGTGTAATCCATATTTTTTCATAACAAATCTAACCTAATGCAAACTATTTAATACTCACAGTGATGGTGCCATCCTTGAAATATTGATATTGATCCGTTACGCTGCGTACACTCCTTGCAACCTGTACTATGAAAATCACACTAACAAACAAAATTAAAAAGTCCTAAACTAGGAACCAAAATAAATATAAAAAAAATCCTAAACTAAGAATTAAAATAGAAATTAATCGAAACTAAGCAACCGTGCAAATTGTCCCCGGCAACGGCGCCAAAATTTGATCGTGTCGTGCCGAGTCAAAAATAAATACTTAATAACTAGGAATTAACTTTTATTCCGGAGAATAGCAGTTAAGTCCGAGTGTCAATCCACGGGGACAAATTGACTGAGTTATGTTAATTCCAATTAACTTCTAATTCAATTCGGTAAAAGTTGTTTGATTGAGTGTGAAATTGTTAAATTAAAGGGCGCAGTAATTAAAAGTGATTTAAATTGATGGAGAGGGGATCTAGGATTTAGAATCCACTCCTACCGCATAACCAAGCACCGCATAGACATGATTAATATTCGAATCGCAAGGGATTATCGCTAGGGCTTGCAAACCCTACGATAATCGTCAAGAAGATATAGCGATTGTTAAAAGGCATGGACTATCCCATAGCACGGACCGTCTCACTATCGCGGCACGATCCGTCTTACAAGCATAATCCATCTCAGAACTCCAATCGCACCAGTGAAAATAATTACATGTTTACGGTATTTCAACGCGTGAATACAAATACGCAATAGATTGGAAGAATAAAACCATGATTCCATTGATCATATGAAATTGAGTTCTTAATATGTAATCCGATCCGAATAATAACCATAATCTACGTAGAAAAACAAGGTTACTTGGTGTAGAGCTTCATCCTCCCCCTAGAAAAGGGGTTTAGCCGGACATGGTGATGATCAACATGCTTTGATTTGAAGAACACTTAAAGAACATGAATAACAACGAGTTTCTCTCTCAAAGTAGCCTCTCACAATAGTTGGGAACCCTAAAACATTGTTAGGAAGTTCTATTTATACTTAGGGCCCTAGAAATTAAGTAAAAACACTTAAATTTGCTAAATCCCATCGTTCTAGGTCCGGACCTAGCCTTACAAGGTCCGGACAAAGGTGGCAGATTGCGCGCTAACGCTCGTGGGACTGCTTGTCCGGACAAAGGATATGATGGTCCGGACATAGGGGTCAAAAACTTGACCGTTGGCTCCTCTTTGCTCCTCATCGCATCCTTAGCATTTTTAAACCACTCAAAAGCACGCTTTCCAAGTCTTTGAGCATCCGGAGCCTGTAACACCAAGAACCAACAATAGCTAATTAAATAACAACCTAATTGGCCTAACAAAGTGCAATTTAGAGAGATTAAACGGGTGCTTTAAAGCACCTATCACTAACCTACATGCATAACTAAATATACTTAATTATCCGCATGAGGTAGCCACCACTTGCTACCCACTCCTAGTTAGAACATCAGAACATCAAGTATGATTTTATTTTTTGAATTTGTTAAATCACATGACTACGACCTTAAAAATAATATACAGCAGTATTATTCTTAGTCGAACGAGAGAGAGAGCCCCGTAATCATGTTTAAATTTTGGAAAAATTATTTTGCCATCCCATACAAAAATGAGTGTTATTTTCCCACCCCATGTATTTCGAATTGTTATGATTTGATCTTGTAAAATGATTTTAGGACGATTGTGCCCTTATTAGGTATTAATATATATATATATATATATATATATATATATATATATATATATATATATATATATATATATATATATATATATATATATATATATGTTAACAATATATTCAATATTAATTGATAGGACTATAAATCCGGAAATGATTGTCATCCCATAACAGTCCCTTGAATGGAATCTTTTAAACCATATTAGGATGTCTAAACTCACAGAATTCAAAATCAAAGTGATATCTGTTTCCTTCATTTCCTTTATTGGAACAAGATTTTCCAAGTTTCAATCTAGCCGATTGATTTCCCTTTTTTTAAGCTCCACTTGAATTTCAAATTTTCTAATCCTACTCAATACTAGTTTGGCTACTTATAGATCAAGACCAATTTGATCATTCTTGTTCGAATAATTCAATTCGTCACGCCAGTCGTGTGTTCCGGAAAGTTGGGATTCAACAATTCCTCAAGTGATTCGTCAAGTAATTTCGTCGGTATCGAAAAAGGTATTATATATCATCAACTTTTTTTTTTGGATACAATTGCGGTTCATAAAGCCCATTTCGGTGGGTGAAAATTGAAGAAATCATCATCACACGTTAATACACCAGTGCCATCTTTGGCACAGAAAATATGATCTTATATTTCACCACATTTGGCACCCATAAAATATGATGTCCTATTTCATCACCATATGCTAATTTTTCCAATTATTTCGATGTCACTGGTGTGACAAATGTGGTGAACAGAAATTATGATATTATATTATGCCACTTATTTCATCATCGTATACCAGTGCCATTTTTTGCACCGAGATTATGATATTATATTATACCACTTATGTCACCCAGAATTTATGATATCTTATTTCATCGTCATATGTTATTGCTTCCCATTTTTTCGATGCAGTTTGCTGGTAGATTACTAATCCAGAACTAAATTTCTCACATGGTTCAATGGTACACCATAATTAAACTTCAATAACCATAAAAATGGTACAACAGTGTACCATATTTACTCACCTCATCAATCACACACCATATTTAAATGTGGTTTAATAATTAACCATAAAAAAAAGAAGATGAAAAAAAAATCATAATGGAATTGTGTCCAAATTTGGTTTAGTAATTAACCATTAAAAACCCACAAAACCCCCCAAATATACTTCCCAAAAAAAACCCCAACCACTACATCAATCTTAAGGAAAACATCGAAACGAAACATGCTTGTAATTCGAGTGACGCTAAAATACACTAGACAATTGTTGAGTAGGTAAGGAGACTGACGGGCCATTCGTCAGAAAGGTAAAGACCTAGGCTGGTTAGGGCTTCACTCCGTTGAGCAAATCGACAGCCATATCTTCTCCAACAATCCCGTAGCCACCCGATTTCGACTCCTCTTCTTTGTCGAGCGACGCCTGAGTAGCGGGATGGTGGTGTATCCGGCAATGTCGCGTCGTGGGGTGGTGGGATAGGACGATGTGTGTAAAGACCCGGAAATTTGTGTAAATTTTTTTTTTTTTAAAATTAGAGGTGGGGAAATGTTTTAAAAAGGGTTAACCGAAGGGTTTATGTGGAATATAAATTTTTAGCTGTACGGGTGATACTTACCTGATTGTCACGATTGTGGGACCCTAATCAGTCCGATGTTGTCTGTTGGCAATCGCATTGTAAGGCGTGTCCAACGTTCGAGATTTTTCCTGGATATTCTGAGCACACGGTGACGTTGCCCACAATTTTCTAAGTGGGTACGAATATTTTGGTATTTTTCTGAGACCGAAGCTTGGACAGTTCGAACACCGCTCGGAGTAAATTGTACTGCCTTATATCCCCTCGTTTTGTGGGAGCACGCCTGCCATGTTCCCAACAACTATTCCCCCTCTTTATTCGCTCCCTTGTTCCCCATTTTTCCTTTCAATTTTCTGGAAAAGAATCAGAGAGAAGGAGAGAAGAAAAGAAGAAGAAAAGAGGAGAGAGAAAGGGAGGCCACGGCTGCCACCATCTCCGGTGATCTCCACTGCCACTTCCGACCACCATCTCCACCTCCTAAATTCCCCTCTACAAGTATAGCTCTCACCTCTCTTGTTTTTGTTGATGTTAGTGGTGAATATTCGTGTATCACTACTCGTATGTACAGCAGATTCTAGACAGCAGACTGGGTCATCATTTTTGGTCAATTTCTCCTTCATAAACTGTTAATTAGGGTTTTCTTCCTTCTTATGAGTTAAAGTAAACTCAGAGCTCTTTCTTTTGCCGCTGGAATCAGTCAGATCCATTAAGAATTCGATTTACTACGAATTTTTGAAAACGGGTCTGCTTGCTGTCAAATCTGTCCCAGACAGATTCGTGTAGCCTTGTATTTACTTGTTTTCTCACCTTTGGATTACGAATTGGACTTTGATCCCTTCTTGAACCTTGAACGTCGTTTCACTACGAAACTTTTGACACTAGAATCTCTCCAAAATATTAAGGGCTCGATTTATAGTGATTTTTCAAAGTTGGGTTGTTCTGTGTTCACTCGTTTTCTGCAGAACCCCTGTTTGTACGAATTTTTAAGGGTATCATTTGACCTTCAAATATTCTGATTTTTGGACAGATTACTCCCCTTGGTATCTAGTGTGAGTGTGATTTTTGTGGACATGGGTTCATTAATAGAGAAGCTTGCATTTCGGGTTTAATTCAAGTTTGAAGCTAGGATTTGCTTTCGGGTTTTGATCTACACCAATTGGAGCAAAACCTTGAGGTAGGGAAACATTTACTACCTCCTCTAGTTATATACTTGTGATTTGTTGAACATATCTCGTTTTTGGCTTCAATTTCTTGAAAAATTATGTTTTCCCTCTTTGTATGAGTTTTCCTCATTTTGATTTTGTGATCTACGAAATTGGGTGTTGATTGATGAAATTGGGAGTGAAATTGACCTCCCTCCATGTTTAATTGTTGCCTAGCATTTCCAATTTGAGCCTAAACTATCACATTTGTGTTTTGGGTTGAAATTCCACACCTTGGAGGTGAAAATCTGCCATTTTCTAGACAAGGCAGCTGCTGCCCCTGTTCCTATGTTGCTGCCCCTGTTTTCCAGCAACTTCTCCAGATTTTCTGGGTGGTTTCCGGCCACTCTTTGACGTCCGTTTGACCTCCAATCGTCCGGAACTTCGTATACTTGATATATAGCAACGTGGTAACCCCAAAAACTACTTTGAAATCGTTAAACTACGACTTTCACATGTGTTTTTATTGGACAATTCGTTATACGTATCGGACACGCGTCGGTTGACATATTTTGGCGAAAATGGTGAACATTTGGAACAAATGGGACTTTTGGAAACTTTTGAGAGACAAATGGTTTTGAATTGATGTTATTGGATAAAATGAATTCTAGGGATCACCCGTTTGGTGTCCCTAGCCATGGGTGCACGGAGCCCGCGAAATCCGGCAGGGGTGTACGGAGCCCATGGAAATCCGGCAGGGGTGTACGGAGCCCAAGGAAATCCGGAAGGGTGCACGGAGCCCAAGAAAATCCGGCAGGGGTGCACGGAGCCCATGGAAATCCGGCAGGGGTGCACGGAGCCCATGAAATCCGGCAGAGGGATACTTCCCTAATAAAAATTGATGAATGTTTGTTTATGAAAATGTTTTGAGGTACGTAAGATATTTTGGCAACCTTGGATACTTGGACACGATTTTGGGCACGTATGACACTTGTGGGTGATTTTGACAGACTTAATGAACGAATAGATATTTTGGGACACCTTGAAATCTTTCTGGACATTTTGAAGTCACTTGGACACGTGGTTACTTCTTGGACACGTCTTACTTGTCTTAGCCCCCGTTATGTTCCTTGATCATCTCCTCTCATGTTAATTCATATCATGTGCACTCATCATATTTATATGCCTAGCGGTTGTAGTTTGGTTTCCCTACGAGCTAGTGAGCTCACCCTATCCTTCCCAGGTACACAACATGGAGCATGTGATTGGATGCTTGTGGAGTGATGCATTACGCGAAGCTTATGCATGCATGAAGATATTTTTTTTATCTCAAGTTTTGTATTTTGATAAATGACAATGTAATTTTTGGTTATTCGATCTTTTGACAATTTGGACTTATGTAATAACTTATGGGATAATATTTGATTTCACCTTTGGGGCAAGGGTGCCCAAATACTTGATTTGCCAATGGATTAATGATGTACATTTTGAATGGAAACCCCTTTGGGAGGATTTATGGAAATATTTTATTATTTGACTTATTAAGTGTAAGGAATTCCTTTATTTCGTTTTATTTTTATTCTTATAAAAATGAGGGCGTGACAATGTGGGTAGTGATTAGGAATCCACCGATTAGTTTGGGATTGAGGATTTCAGAATGGTACGATTTCACTGGAAAGTTAGGGATGTGGGTTGTGGGTTTTAATTCACCGGAAGAGTAGGGATTTGGGACTGTTTGCGGTTTGGGACGATTTGGGACTGTTTGGAGTAGGGAATTGGGACTGTTTGGAGTAGGGAATTGGGACTGTTTGGGACGATTTCTACCTATACAAGAAAGGGGGGTGTTTGGGACAAATTTTGGATGCTGTTTGGTATGCAAAAATCCCATAACCGACTTACACTTTAAAGGGTAAAGTAACCAAACGTGCTAATTAAGTTTTTCCGAAATTAATGGGATGAGTCATGGGACCATTAATTTTTTCAAAACTGTTACTAAAATGTAGTTATTTTAAGAGGAAAGAATATTATGTAAGGGCTTTCTTGGTATTTTTTAAATTTCAAGATGGAATCATAACAATTTGAATTCATTAGGATGGGATCATAACTTTTTTTTTTTGTACGGGTCCTCTAATTAACTACCCCTTATATTTTTCAATTGATTAAACCACCCAACTGCAACATTAATAAGAAAATGAACGGACGACAACGGCAGATCCAGGAATTCAGCACTCATTAGTCACGGTCTTTTTTTTCCACACTCATGAGAGAGAGAGCCGTAATCATGTTTATAGTTTTCAATTGATTAAACCACCCAACTGCAACATTAATAAGAAAATGAACGGACAACGGCAGATCCAGGGATTCAGCACTCATTAGTCACGGTCTTTTTTTCCACACTCATTAGTCACGGTCTCTTGTTTGTGGTAGGTTGCATGTCAAAATTTCATGCATATTTTCCAATTTGAATAACACATCATCTTCACAACATATGAAACAAGACCGAACAATAGCAATCAGGCCTGGCCCTAACGTTTGGGTTGCCCAAGCCCGACTCTCGGCTCGGTTGCCCACTTACTATTAAGTGATACAAGATAAAAAGATATTGTACAAGTCAAAAAAAAAAAAAAAACAATGTTATATTGTGCTTTCAGCTTGAATCATATCAAAATGTATCCCCGGCTATACTACTTTATGATTAGCACGATCCCATTCAAAGAAACCAACTTCCTTGTATTTTTTAAAGTAAATTCTTCAATTGAGTCATCGTACTTTACGTATCCAAGAACTTTAAGGGCCCGTTCCACTAACTCTAATTTTTAGTCCCTTTTTTTTTTCAGCTTTTTGGATTTTTCTAGTTGATAATATATGTGAGGTGAATGGCCTATCCTTAAATGAATGAAAAGTCAAAAAAGATCCTCTTGGTGGAACCACGCCTCATTTTCATTTGAGATCATAGGCAATCCACTTAATCTCTTTTGTGATATGGTGGTATGAATGTAAGTCTTTATCAACTTCCACTTAAATTACCACTTAAATTATAGTTAAAATGTATGATTGGATGAGTTTTTTTAAAAGAAAATAAGAAATCTGCTTCATATTTTAACTTCTACATTGATGTTGCGTTTGTATCGGGAGGAAAACACGTAACAAAGTTAAAATAAAGTTAAAGGAAGGAGCCAAAGTAAAAAAAGGTAGGGAGTGCAGGGAGTCGAACTCTGCCCTCCGCGATGGTAGAATGGCAGTTGCCACAGCTCCAAGCGGATGCTTCATGTTATTTGGTGGAACGTTTTTAAATTTATAAGTAGCTAATTTTGTTTTTTTTTTGTTGCCCCGGCCTGGGGTTGCCCAAGCCCGAGGGCTTGCAGGGCTTACCCCAGGGCCGGCTCTGAACCTACCACAAACAAGAGATTCCATTTGAAAATCGCGCAAATGAAAGCTTAGTCATATGAAATGCATGAGTAAACAAAAACATTGCCTTACCAAACTACCCAAGAAAAAGAATTAGAGGTGAGGAGATCTATGTGAGAAAATGGTGAAAAACAGAATAATTTGGGCTTATTTTATTATTACTTTTGAAGCTATGAGAGTTGATTGCCGATTAATATATAGTTTCTTTCTACATGACGGTGATACGTAATTTTTCAAGTTTCTTTTTTTTTTTTTTTTTTTTTTTTTTTTTTTGGTACTTCGGAAATATATAAAAACTAAATCAAAGATTCAACAAAGTTATGGCAAAGAGAATGGCCAGGAGCATTAAGCTCAACAAAACACTTAATCCAGAATTTGCCTAATGCTTAGGCTATCTCTAATGTAAAATTCTCTCATGGAGGGAGGGCTTGTGGGAAGAAATTTGAAGTCTTCTTCCTGTTCAGCTCCAATCCGGGCAAGATGATCCGCGCATTCATTGGCACTCCTATAGGAATGGGCTAGAGATGAGTTAGTTCCATTGAGAATCGTTTTTGCATCATGTATTATGGTACTCAGAGGATGATTTGCATTAGCTCCGTTGTTGATGAGATTGACAGCCACTAATGCATCCGATTCGATCTCCACATTTGACAATCCTTTCTCCAGAATAATAGCAAGTCCTCTGTAGATTCCCCAAAGCTCCGCTTCTAGGCTTGAGGTGCAAAAAAGCTTCCCGTAGTATCCGAAGCACCAGCTGCCCTTATCATCCCGAAAGATTCCTCCAAACCCAGCGGCTTTGTTAGGTTCGTACCAACAACCATCCGAGTTGAGTTTCATAACACCTGTGAGAGGAGGTACCCACTTAGTTAGTTTAGGAACTTTTTGGACATTAGATAAGAGGTCTTTAAAAGCCTTATCAATTTCAAGAGTGTATTGAAATACGGCTTTGGAGCTCGCTGAAGGAGGGATATCAACGTTGTCAAAACTTTTTTTGTTACGATCCTTCCAAATTTGCCATAAAGTAGTAGTAAACAACGTTCTCCAAAGCATATCTTTGTCACCACAAAAATTCTGTTTTTTGTTTTTCAAATGCGTGGTGATCCACTCCTTGATAGGGCTATTAAAATCAGCTCTTATCAGAATTCTACATTGTAAAAAATTCCAAAGATCAAGGGATTTAGGGCAGCCTCTAAATAGGTGGTTTAGGTCTTCAGGAGATTGGTTACACCTTGGACAAGAGTCCACTTGTGTCATTCCTCTTCTAGCCCTCAAATGATTGGTAGGAAGTTTGTTGTGAAAAATAAGCCAAATGAAGGATAAAAGTTTAGAAGGGAGTTTAATTTTCCAAAGCCAATTCCATCCGGAAAAATCCTCATCCTCTTTAACCAAGATATCATAAGCAGCTGCAGTGGAAAAACTACCATTACCAGAGGTTATCCAAGTGGGATGATCAGGGACTTGAGAGAATTGAGGAATATGAATCCCAAGGATCAGCTCCTTTATGTTGTCATCCACAATAGTATCAAGTAATTTTTCAAGTTTCAAATGACAATGCATTGGATTCTAGGTGCAGCAGTATAAAACCCAGAAGGCTTGTGACCCCTGATGACCTGATCCATTTATAGATCCACGAGTGTGCGGACTGGTGTACAGGTTATTTCCCTTGGTGCTTTGACAAAAAAGAAAAAACTGATTTTTTGGTTTTTTGGTTTTATTCAAAAAAATTTGCATTTGTTACTTTTGACCCTAATTTTATACTTTTTGGATTCGTCTCGTCGAGACGAATCCATAAACCACAAAAACTTGACGTAAACCTAACAAATGCAAAAAAAAAAAAAAATTGAATAAAGACAAAACGAAAAAACTAAAAAACCAGTTTTTCTCTTTTTTGCCAAGGCATAATTTGTATTTGTCGCGCCCAGAATTTTCTGTAGCGAGCGTTTCCCCAATTCCGGGAAAATGGCCGGAGAGAATACTTGACAAAAATGTGACGATTATAGTAATGAAATTTTGACAACTGTGACTTGCCGTTCAAAAATTAGAGTCACCACTTAACAATGAGTTCGGGTGTGTTAAGTCACCCCCTAAGGATATATTTAGAGAAAAAATTTCTTTTTTTTTTATCGGCAAATTTTTTTTATTAAAGAAGACTTCACAAAGGGAGCATCAAGCTGGGGGGGGGGGGGGGGGGGGGGGGGGGTGAAAGGGAATCCAATCAAGGTTGAATAAAGAAAAAAATGCCCGAAGAAACAAAGCAAAAAAACACCTAACAGGAAAAGCCCAAACTCCTGAAGCGCCCAAAGTTCCAAACCCAAAACAGGCAAAAAAAACAACCACAAAACCTTCCAGACGACGACCTGCTACAAAATCCCATTAGCAAGAAATGTGGTGCTTTTGAAGAGCAGCAAATCTATTAAAATCGCTCTCTATCATCTCTTTTATCCTCAATTCATCACTTACTGAGTGAATCACCCCCAGACGATTCCCAGTGGCAAGAGTTTCCTGAAATTCCTTTTCAACATCCAACAGCCTTTGGGTGCCAAAAGACTCACTATCATCCATACCATCACTCTCGAGCAACCTCGATCCTGCAATACGATGAATGCTCCAAAGTTATAGATTCCACTACCTCCATCGAATTCGCCATTTCCACCATTTTTTTTCCACTGGGTTTCTTCCACCACCTCTGTATTAACTGCTTCATCACAATCAGAGTCCTCAATCGAATCATCCTCAAACGAATCATCAACCACCGTATCCCCCTCAGCATTATCCATTACTTTGTTAATTTCCACGAGATCCTCTTTTTCACCAACAATTGAAATATAAGGAGTCTGTTGTGCCTTTGCTAAGGAATCGACCTTAGTATCCAAAACTGTCTTCTCCAAATAGGCATCGGTCCCATTAGACGAGCCTATAGAGCCTGCCACCATAGCAACTGTTGGGCTCAATGACCCACTCTTAGTCCAGCCCAATTCAAGAATACCTTTTTGATTTCTATGTGTTATATCCAGGCCAGTATCAATATTAACTGGGACAAACGCTTAGTCCTCGTCTAGCCTCGAATCCTTGTTAACAGCTGCAACCATATCTTTTGCGTCACCGTTAGAACCAGATCTAGGGAAGCATAGAGTATCCGCCTTAAAACTATCGAGATTGCGAAACTCCTGAATCCATACCTTGTAAGTCACTCCATAAACATCCAACTGAATCCAATCATCAATAGCCTCTTGCTTCTCAGTAGAAATCAAGACTTTTCCTTCTGCAAATGATGAAAGACCTGAAGTAGTTTCATCAATAGCAAGGAAAGAACCCCAAAGCTCACCAATCTTTCTAAAAGTAGAAGGACTCCAAGCATTGAGGAGGACTCCAGAGCATTCAAGCCAAATGATTCTTTCCAAACTCGCAGCTTCACCATTCCATTTTTTAGTATTAGAGAACCAATTTGCAATCCATTTCTGTAGGAAGAACTTCTCCAACGATTCCGAGCCAAGAAAAGTTAGCAGCAAAGATCTTCCCCCCAAGCTTCTCGTCTTCACATCACTAGTAAAATTTTCCAATCTTAAAACCTCATATGGCTCCTCAATAGCAATGATCTTATTCAGCTTGGCCACTACACTTCTAGAGAGTCACTCAGAACTAGTAGGTGAGATTTTTAAGGATTTGGCCTTCTCCGCCTTTCCACTATGATCCCCCTTTAGCATCTTGGCATATGATTTGAAACTGTTAGAGTTTTTTTCAAAATAAATAAGCTTTTATTTTGGGTGTTTCTAAAATATTCTTGTTCCTATATTTAGTCTCTTTTTATTTGAGGAGAGTTGCAACTTTTTGTTTTTTAACCTAAGAGTTGTGATGGTTATTTTGTGGAGAGAAGTGACTTTTCATGCTAAAAGTTGTGTCTATTAATTTTACACTAATAGATGTGTTGATTGGATGGTACCTAAAGGATGCCTTTTCTCTTATATTATGTTAAGAGAGTGGCCCTTGCCTATTTATTCTTAAACCAAATGTTACTCACCAAAAAGGCGGCAGTAAACAATTGCATTCTTATACCAACTGTTTGGCCGAATGGTTGCCTTCAAGGCTGTCTTTTTAATCCAAGAGGTGCCTCCATATTAAGGGGTGTAAATCCCTTTACAAGTGGATGCATGGTTGCATCCATTTGTAAGGGGTGTATATGTTCGGTACAGGTGAGGCCTATAAATGGGCCTAGTGCAAACTATTTGCGATCTAATTTTTCCTATCAGTTTCTCTCACAAATTTCATCATCTGCTGTCCAAATAATTTGAGCGTTTGTTCTATGTTTTGTTGCCTTGCAAGAAACAAAATACAGTGGTTCTTGATTTTCTTATTTACACATAGCGAATATTCTGTCTGTTTTCGTTTGTGCAAACACAGACAGAAAGAACTTCGAGTTAGGTTTCGTTGTATCTTGAAGGCGGATTTGCTATAACCCGGTGCACACCAATTGGTGGGGGCAAATACTGTCTTTAGGAAAGTGTTGTTTCAACGCGCCTCGAATTGTTTATTGCGGAGCAAATTGGAGTAGAAGAGACGACGCCGTCATCAACAAATTTTGAAGACCGATTTTCCAACAATCTAAAGACAGTATTTGGAAATGGCGATGTCTCTCCAAAAAATGTCACAAGATTTCATGAAACTTGAACGGTTCGATGGAGGCAATTTCTGGCGCTGGGAGAAGAAGATGCATTTTCTTCTTACAACTTTGAAAGTGGCCTATGTACCACTCCCAGTCCAGAAGAAAGTGAGAATGAAACGCTAGAACAAACTCGTGAGAGGATCAAGTGGGAAAATGCTGACTACATCTGCTGAGGTCATATTCTAAATGCGCTGTCAGATTCATTATTTGATGTCTACCAAAATGCATTTACGGCAAAGGAAGTTTGGGATTCTCTTCAGGCTAAGTATCTAACGGACGACGCTACAAGTAAGAAGTTTATCGTTAGCCAATTTATGAATTTCCGTATGGTTGATACTAAGCCCGTCATTGATCAAATACATGAGTTGCAACACATTCTAAATCAATTTAAGATTAAGAACATGAATATGGTTGAATCTATTGTCGTATCCTCTGTTATTGATAAGCTTCCTCCGTCGTGGAAAGACTACAAAAAGGATCTCAAACACAAAGCCGAGGAACTTACCCTTGAACAGTTGGTCCAACATCTTCGGGTGGAGGAAGAGACAAGGCGTCAAGAGGGTAAGGATGATGATTCCAAGGTTCTTGTGATGGAGGAAAGTTCCAACAAGAAGAAGAAAAAGCGTAAGTTCCAAGGCATCAATGTTCCCAGTAAAGGGAAAAAGTAGGTTCCTACAGTTTCTGGTTGCTGGCATTGTGGCAAACCCGGGCATATCAAACGTGACTGCCTGTCTCTCAAAAGGAAGAAACCTGGTGGAAAATCAGATGCATCGGAGGCCAAAAAATCTAAATTTGTGGCTGTTATTTTGGAGGTTAATGCCCTCGAAGATGCTGAAAATTGGTGGATTGATTCTGGTGCAACAATGCATGCCTGCAATGACAAAAGGTTCTTTACTGACTATGTTTCGGTGGAAGATGGCACTGTTCTCTACATGGGAAATCATTCGACTGTGGCTGTCAAGGGAAAAGGCAAGGTGGATTTGGAGTTCACTTCTGGCTAGACGCTGACGCTTACTAATGTGTATCATGTACCAGAAGTTAGGAAAAATCTTGTATCTTATAGCCTGCTTAATAAGTATGGCTTTAAGTTAGTGTTTGAGTCGGACAAGTTTGTTCTGTCCAAGAGTGGTACATTTGTTGGAAAAGGCTATGTTTGTGAGGGCGTGTTCAAACTCAATATCAATAATACAGTTGTTTCTGCTTACATGCTTGATTCTCTTTCTTTATGGCATACTCGTTTATGACACATTAGCACTAGGAAAATGGATTGTATGGTTAAATCTAATCTAATTCCTAAGTATGTAAAATTTGATGAGTGTAAAATTTGCATGGAAACAAAAATAACCAGAATGCCATTTCCTAAAATTGAACGAACTTCATCTTTGCTCGAATTGGTTCATAGTGATGAATGTGATATGCATAGTACCCCCACTAGAGGAGGCAAAAAATATTTTGTAACATTCATTGATGATTTTTCTAAATATTGCTATGTGTATCTATTGTACTCAAAAGATGAAGTTTTAGACAAGTTTAAGGCATACAAAACAGAAGTTGAAAATCAATGTGGAACTAGGATTAAACGTCTTAGGTCTGACAGGGGTGGTGAATACTACTTTCCTGATTATTGTGAATCTGTTGGTATAATTCATGAAGTAACTGCACCGTATACACAACAACAAAATGGAGTGGCTGAAAGAAAGAATAGGACTTTAACTGAGATGGTAAATGCTATGTTAAACAATGCTGGGTTAGGTACTGGTTTGTGGGGCGAAGCCATGTTTACCGCTACTTATATCTTAAATAGGATTCCTCTCAAAAAGTCTAACATTACTCCATTAGAGCTCTGGTAAAAAAGGAAACCAAACCTAAGTTATTTTAAAACTTGGGGATGCAGGGCAATTGTTAGATTGCCTGAACCTAAAAGGAAGAAGTTAGGTAGCAAAGGAATTGAATGTATATTCCTTGGATATGCCTTGCATAGTAAGGCATACAAGTTTCCAGTGGCTGAGCCAAATGATGTAGTGTCTATTTACACCATCATTGAATCTCGAGATGTAGTATTTTATGAAAATAGGTTTAACAGAATTCCAAGGTTAAAGTCAAGTAAGGACTTGGAGTCTAACAAAGACTCGGACCAGTTACCCTTGCTGTCCGGAGAGGACGATAAGCCTATAGATGAGGCAACTGAGGATAATGAACCTGTGGAACAAGTTGAACCTAGGAAGAACAAACGAACTCGGAGAGAGAAAACGTTTGGGCCTGATTTTGTAGTATATCTAGTTGAAGGTACTAGAGAAGCTACATGTAATCACTATGTGTATTCACTACATGTAGAAAAAGATCCATTGACTTTTGAAGAAGCAATGAAATCTCAGGATGTTGCTTTTTGGAAGGAGGCTATACAAGATGAAATGGATTCGATTATGGGTAATAATACATGGGTTCTTGCTAACTTACCTTTTGGTTCTAAACCAATCGGTTGTAAATGGATTTTCAAAAAGAAAATGAAAGTTGAAGGAACTATTGATAAGTTTAAGGCTAGATTAGTTGCCAAAGGTTTTACCCAGAAAGAGGGTATTGATTACTTCGATACGTATGCTCCGGTTGCTAGAATCTCAACAATTAGGCTTTTAATTGCTCTTGCTTATATATACAAGTTTGAGATTTACAAAATGGACGTCAAGACGGCATTCCTTTATGGTGAGTTAGATGAAGAAATCTATATGGAGCAGCCGGAGGGATATGTTGTGCAAGCTCAAGAGCATAAAGTATGTAAGCTTGTTAAGTCGCTATATGGACTTAAGCAAGCATCTAAGCAGTGGCATGAGAAATTTGACAAAGTAATTTTGTCAAATGGCTTTAGAATTCACCAGTCTAATAAATGTGTGTATAGTAAGTTCAACGGCAAGCGTGGTGTAATTATCTGTTTGTACGTTGATGATATGCTCATATTCAAGACAGACCAAGAGAGCATTCAAAGTACAAAAAGATTTTCTTTCTGCTAACTTCAATATGAAAGATATGGGTGTTGCAGATGTAATATTGGGCATTAGAATTAAACGACGTAATAGTCATTTGATTCTATCCCAGGCGCATTACATTGAAAAGGTTCTACGCAAGTTTAATCATTTTGAAAGCACACCGGTTACTACACCTTATGATTCTCATACGCCGTTGGGTCCTTATGCTGGGAGAGCTATATCACAACTAGAATATTCTAGAGTGATAGGTAGCTTGATGTATGCCATGACTTGCACAAGGCTGGATATTGCCTTTGCAGTGGGAAAACTTAATTAGTAGGTATACTAGTAACCCGAGACACATGCATTGGCAAGCAGTGAATAGGGTATTGAAGTATCTTAAAGGCACAATGGACTTTCGATTAGTCTATAGTGGGTATCCTTCGGTTTTGGAAGGATACACAAATGCCAGTTGGATTACTGGGCAGGATGATCACTTGTCTACAAGTGGTTGGGAGTTTACATTTGGTGGAGGAGCTATCTCTTGGGGATCAAAGAAACAGACCCTCATTGCAGATTCGACTATGGCAGTCGAATTTGTTGTGTTATCTTCTGGCGGCAAAGAAGCAGAGTGGCTGAGAAATTCATTACTGGAAATTCCAGTGTGGCCTAAACCTATGCCACCAATATCTTTGCATTATGATAGTGAGGCAACTCTATCACAAGCTTATAGCCAAGTGTACAGTGGTAAGTCCAGGCATATCGGACTTAGACATAGCTATGTTAGGCAATTGATAATTAATGGGGTGATAACCATTAGTTATGTTAAGTTAAGTCAAAACTTGGTTGATCCTTTTACAAAAGGTCTTGCAAGAGATTTGGTGCGGAAGACATCAAAGGGGATGGGACTTATGCCCACTTAATTTGATCACTCCTGGTGGAAACTCAACTCAACCGGTTGATACTCTCAATCTCTTGGGTTCAATGAGAAACTACACCATATGTCGTGATTGGAGCACTTTAAATGTTTATTTTATCATCCTAAGGTAAAGTGCTTGGTACCTGTTTTGTTAAAACAAAGGAAGGTGAGCTACTAAGCTCTTAATAGATTTTAGGTGCATTCTTTACAAGGCACTGGTAAAAATCTACCTATGTGAGTGTGGAGGTGGTGCCGCTTCCTATAGGTCACGGGGGCTAGACCTTAGAGTGCTCATGAAATCAAGATACCAACCCAAGGCCAGTGCACGGGTCACCCGATTGGAATATCTGCGATATTGAGGATTATGTGTGAGACATGTCCTGTTAGTCACTAGAGGACAACTAGTTCAAAGACACGTCTACTATGTTGCCCTAATTAGCTTTGATGTGTTTCACTAAGTGAGTGGTTGAAGTCGTGAGACACTATTCATGTATGCATAAGCCTTGTTAAAAGAATCAAGAATATTTCTTCTTTATTTCGAAAAATGATGGGGGATTGTTAGAGTTTTTTTCAAAAATAAATAAGCTTTTATTTTGGGTGTTTTTAAAATATTCTTGTTCCTATATTTAGTCTCTTTTTATTTGAGGAGAGTTGCAACTTTTTGTTTTTTAACCTAAGAGTTGTGATGGTTATTTTGTGGAGAGAAGTGACTTTTCATGCTAAAAGTTGTGTCTATTAATTTTACACTAATAGATGTGTTGATTGGATGGTACCTAAAGGGTGCCTTTTCTCTTATATTATGTTAAGAGACGTGGCCCTTGCCTATTTATTCTTAAACCAAATGTTACTCACCGAAAAGGTGGCAGTAAACAATTGCATTCTTATACCAACTGTTTGGCCGAATGGTTGCTTTCAAGGCTGTCTTTTTAATCCAAGAGGTGCCTCCATATTTAGGGGTGTAAATCCCTTTACAAATGAATGCATGGTTGCATCCATTTGTAAGGGGTGTATATGTTCGGTACAGGTGAGGCCTATAAATGAGCCTAGTGCAAACTATTTGGGATCTAATTTTTCCTACCAGTTTCTCTCACATATTTCATCATCTCCTGTCCAAATAATTTGAGCGTTTGTTCTGTGTTTTGTTGCCTTGCAAGAAACAAAATACAGTGGTTCTTGATTTTCTTATTTACACATAGCGGATATTCTGTCTGTTTTCATTTGTGCAAACGCAGACAGAAAGAACTTCGAGTTAGGTTTTGTTGTACCTTGAAGGCAGATTTGTTGTAACCCGGTGCACACCAATTGGTGGGGGCAAATACTGTCTTTAGGAAAGTGTTGTTTCAACGCGCCTCGAATTGTTTATTGCGGAGCAAATTGGAGTAGAAGAGACGACGCCATCATCAACAAATTTTGAAGACCGGTTTTCCAACAGAAACCAGTAGCAAAATTGAACTTAGAAACATGGTGACCTGCATCTCCTTTAAGATTATTCTCACCAAGAGGAGTTACATCTCTGACAAGCTCATTGTGATGATTTGCTTCTGTCCCTGTAATATTGTGAAGCCCAATTCTAACTCCCATAGAATTCCTAGAATGATTTTGATCAAAACTTGCAAGCTTCACGAACAATTTTTTTCCCTCGCACCATAAGCCATTAGCTTTAGCTATAGCTACATCGACAGAGACTGGGCAGTTCTACCTAACAAAACCAAATTTTCTTCCTGAAACCTTGTTGCATTTCTCTGGTATGAAGGCGTCCTTCACTACCCCATAGTTATTGAAGGTCTTCTTGAACCAAGAAAGACTCACATCCTCCGGTAAATTGTCCACAAAAAGTGTGAACATCTCTTCAGCTCAAATCTTAGAGGCTGTATGAAGAAGCCAGAAGCGGAAAATGAAAGTTGCAGAGAAGCCGAAGAAACAAAATTCGTAGAGGACTTATCACGAACACCTAGCATGCAGAACTCCAGCCGAAACCCCCGAAAACTTCTCTGAACCAACAACACAGCACCCAGACAAAACTAGCAAGGGGGGGGGGGGGGGGGGGGGGGGGGGGGGGAACAGTCCAGAGGCACAAACTCCAAATACAAACTAAGAATAGAAAAGAACCGTTGAACACTAAGCGGGAATGATGCGTCCATGGATGAATATAGTTGAAAGATGTTGTAGAAGACTCCTGGTGGTGTTGCCCATAATCAAGGCACCAACATGACTAGCAGGTCTCATAGAGAGACAATCGGTGAGAGAAGAGGGAAGTTGATCGGACCAGAGAGAGATGGATCCTTCCTAATTTGACAGGCATTGGGAGCATTCTAGACATTCACGAGTCATTTGGGTCTTCAGAGAAAAACATCCTTAGGAAAATATTTCGGCGATTTTGCCTTTTTGGTCTACGAAAACAGAGAACAGGTTCAAGGATTTACTGTTACAAGTACGGAAAGTGTTAGGCACCCTACATCGCCCTTTCGGTACTCCTTTTCCAAAATTATCTCCAGCCAAGAGGAATAAAAGATGAAGAAAGCCTCCATAGGAATGGAAACTCGAGCATATTGATGGCAAAACGGCGAGAGCGGATTCCGCCGCCCGTACCCTCGTGTCCATTGGCGGACTTGGATAATTTCGGAGATCTCAAAATCAATTCACATTGAATTGGTTAATCAAAAATGCACTTTAGGGCATATCCCTTTTTTTATATCAAACGCGATCTACTGGATTCGACGGCACTTGAGATTCTCAATTCATCTAATCTCAGACAAGCAGAATCGAAACTGATTTGCATTGACCTGGATAAATGAAAAAAAAAAAAGTACAAACGTACAAATCATTTTTGGTACCGACGACAGTGTACTCTAATTTTTCCACAACGTCGATACCCTCACTTCATTGAAACAAATCTCGAGTATCCAAATTACAGACATAGGAAATCAAAATTGATTTGCATTGACTTGGTTAAATGACACACGCACACACATGCAAATCCCATTTTTTGATACCGACAACGGTATACTCTAATTTTTCCACAGCGTCAGTATCCTCAATTTAATGCAAACAGACTTCGAACAGCGAGAAGGAAATATTCACATTACATATTATACAAAAATATATGTATTAAAAAAGAATAAGGTTGCAACAGAGAATGAAGCGTAAACATCCTTTTTCTTTTTGCTCACGAATCGAATTCATATTGTGAAAACTAGAATGAATCATATTCCTGGCATTTGGTGACTCAATCCTCCGATTGCCAATGATATTGGATCAGTTTCCAAGATATGAATTTAACTCGAAATAAAAATTCGTATTGCAGAACCTAGAATGGGTTACATTCCTGGCATTTGGTGACTCAGTCCTCCGATTGCCAATGACACTAGATCAGGTTCCGCGATACAAATAATAATTCGAAAAGACGACGGGTGCTAATAAAATCGTACCACAACTTTTCAAATTATTTAAAATGAGCTTTCAAGAAAAAGGATATTCACGATAATTCGAAAATCGGTAGGTATCGATAACCATACAACAATTTCTGAATTACCGAAACAAGCTCTTCATTTTTTATTTATGATAATTCGAAAATAGGTAGGTAACAACCGTACTACGATTTTCGAATTACCTGAATGAAATGAGGATTATTTCCTTTAGGTGACGAGGATATTAATAAAATGACAAAACGGACATGAACCGGAAGTTTCTCTCTGTAAATGAAACTCTGAAGAAAGAATTTTTTTCTCCAAGATCTCTCTCTCCCCTGGACTCCCCTTTCCGAATTTTTCTCCCCATCCTTTTCTTTTCCTCCATTCTAGACATTCACGAGTCATTTGGGTCGTTAGAGAAAAACATCCTCAGGAAAATATTTCGGCAATTTTGCCTTTTTGGTCTACAAAAACAGAGAACAGGTTCCGGGATTTACTATTACAAGTAGGGAAGGTGTTAGGCACCCTACATCACCCTTTCGGTACTCCTTTTCCAAAATTATCTCTAGCCGGGAGGAATGAAAGATAAAGAAAGACTCCACAAGAACGAAAACCCGAGCGTATTGACAGCAAAACAGCGAAAGCGGATTCCGCCGCGCGTACCCTCGTGTCCATTGGGGGACTTGGATAATTTCGGACATGTCAAAATCAATTCACATTGAACTGGCTAATCAAAAATGCTCTTTAGGGCATATCCCATTTTTTATATCAAACGTGATCTACTGGATTCGACGGCACTTGATATTCTCAATTCAATATGAGCTAATCTCGGACAAGCAGAATCGAAACTGATTTGCATTGACCTGGATAAATGGGAAAAAAAAATGTACAAACGGACAAATCATTTTTTGTACCGACGACAGTGTACTCTAATTTTTCCACAACGTCGATACCCTCAGTTCATTGTAAACAAATCTTGAGTATCCAAATTACGGACATAGGAAATCAAAATCGATTTGCATTGACTTGGTTAAATGATACACGTACACACGTGCAAATCCCATTTTTTGATACCGACGACGGTGTACTCTAATTTTTCCAGAGCATTAGTATCCTCAATTTAATGCAAACAGACTTCGAACAGGGAGAAGGAAATATTCACATCACAGATTATACAAAAATATATGTATTAAAAAAGAATAAGGTTGCAACAGAGAATGAAGCGTAAACATCCTTTTTCTTTTTGCTCACGAATCGAATTCCTATTGTGGAAACTAGAATGAATCATATTCCTGGCATTTGGTGACTCAATCCTCCGATTGCCGATGATATTGGATCAGTTTCCAAGATATGAATTTAACTCGAAATAAAAATTCGTATTGCAGAACCTAGAATGGGTTACATTCTTGGCATTTGGTGACTCAGTCCTCCGATTGCCAAAGACACTAGATCAGGTTCTGCGATACAAATAATAATTCGAAAAGACGACGGGTGCCAATAAAATCGTACCACAACTTTTCAAATTGTTTAAAATGAGCTTTCAAAAAAAAGGATATTCATGATAATTCGAAAATCGGTAACCATACAACAATTTATGAATTACCGAAACAACGTCTTCACTTTTTATTTATGATAATTCGAAAAAAGGTAGGTAACAACCGCACTACGATTTTCGAATTACCTAAATGAAATGAGGATTATTTCCTTTAGGTGACGAGGATATTAATAACATGACAACGGACATGAACTGGAAAATTGAACTTCTATTACCTTGATGATTCCTGAGTTACAAAGAGGGTGGAAGGTAATGTTTAGCAATGCGGAACCATAATCCGAAATTGCAAAATAAATTTACTCCCTCCGTCTCATATTTCTTGTCCAATTGTACTATTTACGGCACCTCAAAAATTTATTTATATTTTCAAATGTATAATGTTATATATATTCACGATAGATCTTGTTTGATAGCTCTCGATAGGGATGAAAATCAGTCCGTTCGGTTCGGTTTTCGGGGGATTCGGGACCGAACCGATCGGTTTAGGGTGATTTTGCTGGGAACCGATCCTGACCGAAAAAAACAATGGACCGATCGGTTCGGGGTGGTTCGGTTTTTTCGGTCCGGCATTAAAATTGAGATGGACGGCTGTGATTTGTTATTTTTTGCAGGGTCAATTTCAGGAAACTGAGATAGGGGTGGTTTTCGGTCCAAATAGGGGTCGTTTCGGGGTAATTCGGTCCAAACCGGGATGATTTTAGGGTATTTCAGTTCGGTTCGGTCTGACAAAAATTTCGGGAAACCGAAACCGAACCGAGATGTATTTTAGTTTTTTCGGTTTGGTTTTTTTGGTTTTTTTCCAGGCTGGATCGACCGAACACCGAACCGAATTTTCGGTTTTTCGGTCGGTTCGGGTGCCGTCGGGTTTTTTTTTCTCCCCTTGCTCTCGATGAGTTCTATTAAACAAAGTTTTCAAAATTGTAAAAAACATTATAGATTGAAAGATACAAGCAATTGAAAAATGACATGTATGCCCGTAATTGGACAACAAATTTAGGACAGAAGGAGTACTATCGAGAGCTATGAAAACGCTAGTGAGCACAAAATCTTCCTTTAACAAGAACTAACACCTCCTCCGAACTATTGAGGACTTTTCTAACGCAAACTAAGAACAAACCCTACGCCGCCGCGCACCACCCCCCCCCCCCCGCTGCATGGCTTAGTCTTTATATAGGCAGCCAAGGGCCGTTTGTGGATGGCGGTTTGGGCCATGACTAGAGGTGTGGCCCTAGTCCACGACCAGATATGGCCGCCACAATTTTTCCCGTCAAATCCCATTGTGCGGTTCGACCTCCGGCCCAATGAATTCCATTTCTTAACACCTAAGTATCCCTTTGACAACCACGATACCCCTTCGCACACCGAGACGTGTACGGCTGCCTTTTTGAGACGTGTACAGCTGTCCCTCCGAAACGCATACGGCTGCCCTTTCGAATTTTGTAGTGATTCTCGAATTTCGCAACACCCTCTCGAGGCCTCGAATTGCTTTAGTTTGTGCACATTTTTACACTACTGAAAACACAAACTTTATCCGATTGGGCTACAAAATATGCCGTTGCACTCGTATTGTCGCCCACATCACTATGGCGAGGGTATTGAACCGCGAATTACTGCTCCCGAAGAATCTCTTTCCCACGCCCTGCTTTATCTAGAGCAACAAGACAAAAATGGGGTATCAATAGTATTTATTGGAGAATTTTTAAAAAGTCATGATTAAAGATTTCAGATTTGCGAACAAATTACTCAAAACGGTTGCGGTGCTAGAGGTGACATTTAAAAAGTTGTCAAAGAGCATCAATATCAACCTTAACAAACACTCTTTCAGGTAAAGTAAAGAGCGAACCCTAAAAAATACCACAAAATTAGCCTCTCTATACCACCCTGTTAAAGGGCGGGAGATGGAGCATAAAAGCAAATCCCCATCAGGATTGGGGCGAGAACAGAAACGGGAAATTGGGTTCGAGATCGGAGATAGTAGTATCCTGTCCCGATCCATCCCATTGCCAACACTTATTGGATATTGCATGACAATATCCCTATCTAGTAAAAAAATCTCACACAAGGAAATGACCGCAAACATGATTGAATGTCCCCCGTGATTCCGTTAATAATTTTCTTTTCTACTAAAATTTGGAACCCTTGCACATAGAGATGCAAATGAACCAAGTCCTTCATGAACTGTTCGAGACTTTATTCGGTTAATGCTCGTTGTTGTTCGATTCGAATACTAAATGAGCCCAACATGAACCTTAATTTTAGGTTTATTTAATAAATTAGCCAAACTTGAACCCGATAGTATTTGACGAGGCTCGCGAACCTGGAATATATATATGTATGTCTCATATAAATATCACATATAAGCTTGAATATGCTTAAACTTTTATATGTACATTATGAAAATTTTATAACTTGTCCATATATAAACTTTTAAATAAACTATAAACTTAAATTTTAATAGGATTTTATAATTATATGTATGTATGTACTTATTTATATACAAAATAACATTTGTATTGAAGTTCTAGTCTTGTATGAGAGCATAAATATCTAATATGTGAACAAGCTCGGATTTGACTCAAACCTAGGCAAGCTCAGCTCGAGCTGGGCTGGTTGAATTTTCATTAAGTTCGGTTTATTAAGTTCGTTTAAAAACTAAACGAATGAAACCAAACATCCTAAAGCTCGGTTAAATTCGGCTCGTTTGCGTTCCTAGTTGCACAAAATACTTTCCACCGACTAAAAACTTTCCAATTGTCCACCATATTCAAAGAACCAATCAAATAATTTGAAAATGATGGATATCTAATGATGCAACTGCATAGGGTACGTGTTTATCCCATAAACAACCAAAAACTAGGGTCCTTTCCCATTGTTTTGACGCATGGTACTCCCATGGACCTGTATTAACTTTGTTGTTGAGAGAGAGACTGGGCAACTAAAGAGCGGACAAGCTAATCGAAAGCGAGGGCAACTGACAGTCAACAGACTAATCAAGAGAATACTGATCTATTCAGAAGAAAAAGAGAAGAAAACATGAACATGATCATGAAAAAGTATTTAACGAAATGAGATCTGCCTGGTATACTATTCAAATAGTATATCGGATGGATCTCATCCATCGGATCCCTTTTCATGTTTACTTTAATGTTTTCTATTCATGTTCTATACACTTTCTCATTCAAAATAGTCTGGATTCAGAAGAAGACTGCCATACTTATCACAAGCGTCTCGACTCAAAAGAAGACGACAAAACTTATCAATGCAAGGAACCAAAATAGAGGCGCAATATTTTTATCTTTATTTAATACAAAAGATCATATAGAGATTTTTAAATATCTCACTTTCACTCCATTCACAAATCTCTATTTTTATCCCTAAAATTTCCCTCCAAAAACTCCCTCCACAATTGTACTTACAATCCCTCCAAAATTTTCCTTTAAATGGCATTAAAAATTAACATCAAAAGATAACCAGGATAAAATTGAGATTTTAAAAGAGCAAAAATGTGAATAGTACAAATAGAGATAGGTCTCCAAATATAGGGACTCAAAATTGAGTCTCCAAAATTGAGACCCATTATAGAGATTGATTAGAGTGCAATTGGCCTCTATTTAGGAGAAATAGAGGTTGACTGGAGATGCCTCAGTGCCTTGACATGTTTGCTATCTTTATCCGGAAATAATTGATCAGAGACAGAGGTTTATAAGGGGTGGAGGTGGCACATGCCACTCTTGGTTCCGAAAAAAAAAAAAAAAAATTAACACTAATGGAAGTTGTACGGTACTTATCGGTACTCAAATAACTTAACTTTTTACATAGACAATGGAAATATAATAATTAAAAAAATAAACGGTTCCGGTCATGTAAATATCTCTGTGGTTTTCATTTAAAGACCACAGGATAGTTGAATAAAGCTTTTGTTATTTGTAAAACGAAAAAAATAAAACTCAAGATAAAGCTTGATTAATTCAATGTCACACTTTCGCTTTGAATTTTCAAGAACAAAACAATTATTAGTAGACTTCCATTGAAGAGTGCAATACCGCTTAGCTAAATCCTGACTCCGTCCTTGTAACTGATTTCAACAGTCAAAACGTACTACATTATTTATGGTATTTTACCACATCTTAACATTTTAGTCAATTTATATTATACAAATTTTTACAAGATTAAAAGGATTAGGGGCATTAAATCTAAGGAGAGAAGAAGCTATAATTTAAAGAAACTTGTTGAAATAGAAGAAGAGAAAATGGCGGAAAAAATTAGTGCTCTTGATGATTTGGAGGATAATGCTACCTTGGAGGATGATGATAGCTTCAATCGATGTTGGTGCCTCTCTTTCTCTGAAATTTTACTTAGGAGGTTTGGTTATTTTTTGGTTTGTCCTCTTGATTTTAGATTTTGCTCCTTTCGGTTTGTTCTTATTGGCTTTCGTCTGTTCATTTGGATGTATGTTGTTTTGGCAGTAGGTTATTGGGTGTCTTAGCGGTTGTTAGCCTTTAGTTTTTGTTGTAGGGTTTTTGGTCGGCTTTTTACCTTCCTTTGGGTTTGTGTGCCCTTGATTCTTTTAAATTTCGTAATCTTTAATAAATAAATAAAAATTACGATCGAAAAAAAAAAAAAAAAAACTTTTGTTAAAGTGTGGGGCATAAACTTTTGCCACTGATGATGTCACATCTAGGTTTTTAAGTTGAAGGGCGTTGATACTTAAAGAACCAAAGAGAGCTTCCTCAATACATAGTTGCTTGAACAACTCAAATGGCCATGCTAGGTTACCATGAAATCATTATAGCATTCATATGCTTTCTCCTCCTTTTTTTCTTCGGATCAGTCGATGGGCTTTTGTGGAACTGGCCGCTCATCGGAATGCTTCCGGGTCTTCTCGTCAATGTCCATCGGATTCATGATAAGTGTACGGAGATTCTAGCGCAATCCGGGGGAACTTTTCTACTCAAAGGCCCTTGGCTCGCGAACATGGACATGCTGGGCACTGTTGATCCAGCCAACGTGCACTATATAATGAGTGCCAATTTCTCGAATTACCCAAAAGGACCTCAATTCCTAAAAATATTCGATTTTTTAGGAGATGGGATTTTCAACTCTGATGCAGATTCGTGGCGAAACCAGAGAAAGCTAGCTCGGTTGCTAATTGCTCATCAACGTTTCCATCAGTTTCTTGTCAAGACTAGCCAGGATAAAGTGGAGAAAGGGCTCATCCCAGTTCTTGAGCATGTCTCCAAACAAGGACTGGTGATGGATTTGCAAGATTTGTTCCAAAGGTTAACATTTGACACCACATGCATGTTAGTTACCGGCTATGATCCTGGATGCCTCTCTATTGAACTCCCTGATGTTCCATTCTCAAAGGCCATGGATGATGCTGAGGAAGCAGTATTTACTCGTCATGTAGTACCGGAAAGCATTTGGAAGTTCCAAAAATGGCTAGGGATTGGACAAGAGAAGAAATTGAGCGAGGCTCGTGAAACTCTAGATCATGTCATTGCTAAGTTTATTTCAACGAAGAAGCATGAATTGAGCAAGGGAATCGCGTTGATGGGAGAGGAAGAAGGTGTTGATCTATTGACATCTTACTTGTGTAATGATGAAGCCACGGGAGGATTAAGATGCGACGATAAGTTCTTGAGAGATACAATTCTCAATTTCATGATTGCAGGGCGAGACACTACTAGCTCAGCTCTCACTTGGTTTATCTGGCTCGTCTCAACGCACCCGATTGTTGAGGCCAATATTAGAGAAGAACTCAAAACAGCTATACCAGCAAAAGAAGATAACAACCGAAGGTTATTCAGTGTGGAAGAGGTAAACAAGCTAGTCTATTTGCACTGTGCACTCTGTGAATCATTAAGGCTCTACCCACCGGTTCCATTCCAGCACAAGGAGCCCCATCAATCGGATGTCCTTCCAAGCGGTCATCATGTTCATCCAAAAATGAAAGTAATGTTTTCTCTTTATGCAATGGGAAGGATGAAGTTCATATGGGGTGACGATTGCTTGGAATTTAAGCCGGAGAGATGGATATCAGAACAAGGTACAATCAAGCACGAGCCATCGTACAAGTTCTTAGCCTTCAATGCAGGACCGAGGACTTGTCTAGGGAAGGAGGTGGCTTTCACACAAATGAAGGCTGTTGCTGCGGCTATAATCCACAACTACAATGTTCAAGTGGTGGAAGGCCACCATGTCACCCCTAATGTGTCCATAATTCTCTATATGAAGCATGGTTTAAAGGTTAGAGTTACCAAAAGATGGTCCTCAAGCTAAGTACTTGTTGGCAATATTTGTGTTGTATTGAGAGTGCCAAACTCAGTTTCCTTGTAAACTAGGTTGTATGCTGTAATATGAAATTCAATAAAATGAGACAATGCATCGATTATCTGAATTAATTTTCATGTTCATTTCCCCTTGAGCATCTTAATCTTCCACTTAATTCATATCAACTGTAAAATTGTTGGAAAATGTAGGCATACTTATGTTCCACTAAATATTATTTCCCTTTCCTGATGAACGAACAATAGAAAATTTTTAAGAAAGCCGCATGCGCGGGCCAAATTCATAAAGGAAAATTAGATAATAGGGAATATAGGTTATTGTTTTACCACTTCGGTGAAAAATAGTAAATTAATCAACCATGTTCACATGTCCTTTAAAAGAGGGTTATTTACATAGTGAATATGCTTTATTGTTTTACCACTTCGATCATTTCACATAATAAATATGATAATCATGGTTAAAATTTTTGAGGAAGCTGCATGCTCAGGCCAAATTCATAAAGGGAAGTGAAATAAAAGTTTTTTGATTGGGTGGCTTGAACAGCAGATTTTGTGAGGAAATGGAATACATGGTTTGATAATGTTGTGTTTCATGAGTAGGGGATAGGAACCGAATCCTGACACCACTCATTTAGGAATCAATGTGGTAATCCCGAAAATATTGGGAACGATAAACACATGCAAAACTAATAAAGGAAAAGATAATTGGTCAATCCTACTAATAACATAAATAATGGAATAAATAAGGGCATAAAGGTCCAAATATCCAATGTCGAGATGTATACATAAGTTTCAAATCTCATAGGATGGCAACATAAGTAGAATTTTCAAACAGGATGTCTAATTAAATTTCTCAAAAAAAAAAAAATCTATCAATATCATTGCATAGTTTTCTAAGAAACATGAATTTTCTCCTCTTGTTCAATCTAGGAGTATGTCTCTCATGAATATATAACTATCTATCAATATTTTTATATGTTAAAAAACAGAGGATAAATTTTCCCTCTTATCAAGTGTGGGGGAGCTTGGGCACCTCCTAGCCCTTGGCTACCTCGGCCATTGCGGACGCATCCTTTCGTGAACATAGGTATTTCTTCTCCCTAGTGACTATCAAGTAGTTCATTTTTCATATTTTCATTGAGTCAGACTTATTCATTAAGAAAGAATACAAAACACAAGGAGGTTCGACAGACCCACAGAAAACAGGACACTCCAATACCACACATTTATTTGGAGCCCATGCACTTAGTTGTAGACTCCACTTGCATGTGTAGTGTTGGAGTGTCTCGAAACACAACTTGGCATGCTCCAGAACCACTGAATAATTAGATGGTTCTCATGGATTTATAGAGAATAGTTTGTTGTTTTTTGTGAAAGAAACGTTGAGAAAAAGCAATGGTACACCAATCCTTTAACTTGCGTGGACCTGTCAAATGTCAATTGGGACACTCTATCTAAACTCTATATACATAATGGTCCTCCTTGCCCAACTCTAATAATGAAACAAATTGTCACTTCAATGGTGATTAACCGGATTCAAGAAGAAATTTACCTGAAATTTGTTTGGACCTATCAATTGGGACACTCCATCTAAACTCTATATAATAGTCCTCCTTACCCAACTCTAATAATGAGACAAATTGTTCCTTCAATGGTGATTAACCCGATTTACCTGAAATTCGTTATTCCAAATGTCTCAACTATTCCTCAAAAGTCTGCAATTGTGATTGCTACATTTCACTTGCTATTTAATTGGTCATCCGAAACGTCTCTGGTATTCCCTGAAAAAAAATTCTTCAAATATTTCCCTTGATATCGTGTAAAGACGGAGTTAGTAAAATGTGGAAAGTAAGGTGAGAAGTATTGTTAGAAGGATTGAAACTTTACGAAATTTTTGTCTGGTATCGCTTTTCGGACTTTATTTATGTGTGCATCCTTTTGCTCTAAAAGATTGTTCATGTGTAGGTCTTTTTCATGCTATTTTACTACTTTGTCATCCGAAATGTCTCCGATATATTCTTGAAAAAGAATTTCCATTCAAATATTTCCCTTGTTATCGTGTAAAGATGGAGATAGTAAAATGTGGAAATTAAAGTAAGGTGGGAATTATTGTTAGAAAGATTAAAACTTTACTAAATTTTTGTCTGGTACCGCTTTCCGGACTTATTCTTGTGTGCATCCTTTTGCTCTTTCATGTGTAGATCCTTGTCATGCTATTTTACTTCTTTATTCTTAGGTAAGACGAAAACTATGATTACAAACAACTAGCTAGGTGATTGAGTTTTGCTCCATTACCCTATATATCAATACACACATGTCACATGTATCGTAATAATAGTTCCATATAGTTCTTTCCATATAGTAACTTTTATTGTACACGTCTGTTTTTTATTTTTATTTTAAAAGTATATTTTTTGGAATTTTCTTATCAAGATTTCTATCAAATAAAAAAAGAAAGATTTTTTGTCAAAATTTCTAGAAATTCACACTGTCCTAAAATAAATAAATAAATAACATACGCTGCATCAATTGAATCTGAAAATTCAGTCTTATTGCACAAATCTGTTTTTTGGTGAAATTTATATTTTTAGAACCTGCTCAACAAGATGTATCGTACAAGATTCATATTTAAGTACTATGAGATTATGTATAAATTATATGAAATTATGTATAAATTACAAAAATAATTTTTCTGATGAGAATACTAAGCTGTACAGAAGTATGAGCTCAAAATTTATAGCTTTAAGGGAAAAATTTTAAAAAACCCCTGAACTTTCTGACAACTCGCAAAAAAATACCCGAACTTTATATTCCGTCAACCAAAAAACCCCTGTCGTCCCATTTCGTCACGTTTTTAACAGAGGAGACCTAACAGTTGGACTTAATAGGGTTTTGGACGTTGGGGTTCAGTTAAGTGGCCAAAACGATGTCGTTTAGGGCAGAACTCAAAAGGAAAAAAAAAAACAAAAAACAAAAAACAAAAAACAAATCTCTCTCTCTCTCTCTCTCCAATAGAAAAACCAAAAAACAAATCTCTCTCTCTCTCTCTCTCCAATTTGCACTACTGTCATACAACTGAAATGTGGAAAGAAAGAAGGAGAATTGGGAGGAAATTGAGAGAGGGGGTATACAATTGGTTCGGTTTTGCTTTGGATTGTCCACCACTGCCACCATCGGGCTGCACTAAGGGTAAAAGATTTATCCCAAGAAGAGTTCTGCAGTGAACAATCAAAGGGTGCTGAGGTGTCTACGGGTCAGGAATTTTATCAAACACATTGCATGCACAAAACCAACTCTAAAATTGAGATGTTAGAGAGAGGGAAAGAAGAAATAAACAAAGCAAGAGCAGGGAAGCAAAACAAAGGTCATCCACATATAAGATTCAAGATTATACTAACAATTAACAATTTAACAAGAACAACATAAAAATGCATAAATTTTGTAATTCCAAATTTCAATTTTCCACAATCCATTGTACCCTGATAAAAAATGAAAAAAAAAAAAAAGAACAATCCATTGTACTTGCTAACAAACGAGTTTTACAACCTTGTGTCATAACTTCTGATTTGGAGTGTCAAAAGGTATTGTTGGGAGAAACATAATATGAAGAACATAATGTTCATCAAGCATTTTTGAAGTTGCAAGTAGTTCCCCATGGCATACAATGGGGGGAGGTTTTTTTTTTTTTTTTTCCTGTGAGTTCCGCCCTAAACGACGTCGTTTTGAGCACTTAACTAAACCACAACGTCCAAAACTCTGTTAAGTCCAACAGTTAGGTCTCCTCTGTTAAAAACGTGACGGAATGGGACGGCATGAGACGGAATATAAAGTTCGGATGTAGTTTTGTTGACAGTTGAAATCCGGGTTTTTTTTTTTGCGAGTTGTTAGAAAGTTCAGGGGTTTTTTTTTAAATTTTCCCTAGCTTTAATCTCCAAGTTCGATGATGCATCAATTCAAGGATTTTAGACCTTCGTTGGCTGGCTATATAACCCACTCCAAAGTCCTAGCAAACAGGTTCAAAATGATTGTACGATTTGTACCATCCATGACTAGCAATCCAGAGGCAACTGTCATTGGGGGAAGACTAATCCTCTATGGAGTACCAAATTGCAAATGAGATCATCTATAATAAGTGGAAGATTGAGAAATCTCGAGGCTTTCTTTTTAATGTGGACTTTGAAAAAGCTTTGACTGCATTTACTGGTCAATCCTACTAAAAATGGTACGGGGTCCAGTAGTGAGAGGCTCACTACAGGATTGTAGTGAACCCATCCAAGTATCCAACCATCCATCTCGGTAAAGAAGGCTCGATTTTTAATACAAACAATGAACGGCTAGGATCATTTGAAGTTTAAATTAAATGCGAGCAGTCGGTGCTGAAATGGATGACCGAATGGGGCTTAATACAACCTTGCAGTGAGTTATCTCACTACAGGGCCTGCTTCCTACTAAAAGTGACTCAAGATCTGCGCTCTAGTTCGAAATGGATAAGTTGCATCAAGGAATGCATTTGCAATGCTCTTTATGTCCGAATTAATGGCTCACCAACAAAAGAATTCCAAATGGAGAGGGTTATTAGGCATCGTCACCCACTGCCACCATTGCTATTCAATGTGGTTGTTGAAGGTTTAATAGGGCCAGTCTAAGGATTTGAATTTTGGAGTGCCTTAGGTCTAATCGAAAAATTGTATTCTAAGAGTATAACACTTAAACAATTTTTTCAGCAACAATTACAGCACGAGAAAGTCAAAATAATATAAAGTTGTACTAATCATCATATAATAAAAGATAAGTCAAAACACAAAGTCTTCAAATACATATAACGTATAAGTATCACTTGAATATTACTCGTTTGCATTTCTAGAAGCAAAAGTATCATATTGGGCCTTTTTATTTTTCTTATTGGGATAGAAAATATCCCTACTCAAGTCCACTACTAAAAATCCTTGGGGTGCTCCTATTTTTGGAAGGTTTTTGAAAGCCCAGACCTCTTGGGCCTTTAGCTTGGGCTGGCCCTGAGGCTTAAACATACTATTTGAAACAATTAGGAGTCACGATTTGATCATGTTAGATATTTTGGCACTTTTCGGGATTGTATCCAAAACCATCATTCGTGTAGGGGTAGATTTTTTAGAAGGTAGTTGCTCGCTCAATGCTCCTTCCATTGTCTTTGACCGCTGCAAAGACAATCTATTTGTGTGAGAGGTAAATGCATTGCACAACATATCATGCATATTTTTTTTAATAAAAGATTTTATTTCTGCACGTTTGCCTTTTCTATAAAACTCTCTGAAAATTCGCTTTCCATACCTAAATATATATATTGACATCAATCAAAAGATTTTCTTTTACCTTTCCGAAAATTATGTTGTTTACATCAAATAAGCAATTTTTGTTTTAACTCTCGGAAAATTTTCTTTCCATTTATCCAGGGATGCTTAGCTTTTATGTCTTTCCATATGTGTATAATTAGAAGACTATTATTATCATATTTTGTTTGGAAAGAATCACAGAGGTATTGTTTCTTTGGTGGGGGACGGCATTTCCCTTGCATAAGGGATCAAAATCTTGATAAGTTAATGCACATTTTTTAAACGGCAAAAGAGAGACTAATATTTGGTATTCCTGAAAGATTTTATTCTATTTATTTTGGAAAAGAAATCAACGATAATTTGGTTTTGCCATGCACACAGTCGTCTCATCTTTCCTATATATATGGGTCATTGCCATTGAAATTGGATGCACATTTTTTACGTAAAGAAGAAAACCGAGAGACTATAATTATTGTGCATTAGTATTTTGAAGCACATTTTTTGTGACAGAAAAAATTGAGAAAGACTATATATTTTGTTTTGTGCTTTTAGTTCTTGTAAGCAAGCACTTTTCATATCATATCATTTGGTGTTTGTATTTCGTGGTGCCGTATACTACTGTGGCCGAATCTTTTGGAGATTGATTCGGAGCCGGTTGAATCTGGAGATTAGGCGTGAAGTCTGTGGTTCATCGATCTATTGAATTTTGAAGAAGCTCTGGGAGCATCGGAGATTGGCGAGAATAGGTAAAGGCTTGGGGTAAGGTTTTTACTATTTCGCAATCTGTACTTCTTTTTTATTAATAGAATAAAGCAGTAGTGTTAGGTCGTGGTTTTGGCTTAGGGTTATTTAAGACCCTAAGTTTTTCCAAGTAAATCGTGCGTATCTTGTCTCCATTTTATTTTCACTGCACTACTTGTGGTTTGGTTAAGTGGAATTAATCAAGAAAATTAACCAGCTTTTTATTTGATAATTTTTAATCGGTTATTCTTCTTAAAGACTGGTAATTTTTATCAAAACTCCTATTCACCCCCCTCTTGGAGTAAATTAAACGCTTCCGCATAATTTCAGATCAAAAAAGATCTAGTTGCATGGAGATAATGATCCAGTCATCACTCATCACACAATTGCAATGTGCTGATTGTTAGAATTATGCTCCAAAAATCAATTATTATTTATTTTCAAGAAATTATTTGACATTTTCTTTTGCATTCTTGTAGATTTTAATTTTGGGTAACATTATTATTTAATGTCGCATAAGATGTGAACATAAGGCCCCTTGGGTAATATTGTAGAAAGAATATGCTAATGGTTAACGAACCAGAGGCTGGGAGTTATGTTTTTTCAATACCTTGTAGACCCAATAATATTCTAGGTTATGGGTGTTGATTGGGCTTCACACCTATCATGACTATCATGGCCTACAGTTGTTATGTTGCTACATGATAGAATGATTTACTCCATCATTGAGGTAGTGACTTTAAACAAATAAGTGGACAATATGTAGCAAGTTTATTCATTGAAAGGATTAGTTTAAGAACGCATATGGAAGGAACACTGTCAGGTAAGAAAAGATAGTTCTACTACAATTTACTTATTTCCTTTGACCTTAGAGACTTGTATAAATTAATTATTTATTCATTTAACTTTGACATTGTCAGTCGGTGATGCTGAATTAAAGGCTATATACGGACATGTTGGGTTATGTGGGTGATAGTTAATTTATATAAGTGCTTAACAAGGAATCCACTATTCTCAAAGTGAGAAAGTATATTCAAGCAATTTTCACATTAATGTTGGACCAGAAGAAAACCGGCCGATGTCTTTTAGTAAAATGTTTTTACTAATTTATATGCATATATGCTATACTACAAAAGGAATTTTTAAGTTGCTTTTTGGTCCAACTAGAAAGTGAAAATTAAGAATGTCATGCATAAGCTAGGGTTTTGACGGTGTGAATTTATCCATGAATATTAGCTTATGGGAATATAAGTTGGTGGAAGGAAATTAGTAGATAATTGTAGGAAAGGGACTCACTTGTAATTCTCTATTTTTAGGGGTTCAATTGCAATGCATTGATAGACATTATTGTGACTGGTGGAAGCTATATAATTATCTCTTTAGGTGATAATTAAAAGAATACATAGGATAAGTGTTATCCTGATACAAATAAAAGAGAAGTCTTTTATTTGTTTCCCACAACTGAAAGATAGAGATCTCTAAGGATCCCACCTAATTGCAAACTCCATCCATATGAGTCTATTTAATAGATGTTACACACAAAAGATTGGCCATCAGAATTTTTGAGTCTCTCACAAAAAGTAAAACACATAGAGAGAAAAGAGTTGCAAGGGTGAATCACTTTGGAGGCGAGACGCTTGGATCACTAAGTGAGGAAAAAAAGGCAACCAGACAAAAGGTGAAATACTCGGAAAAAGATATTTATGATTATGTATTCAAGCGGTGTTATTTTTGTTGATCAAAAGTTTTGATAGACAACAAAAAAATTCGCAATCAAAGTGGCACTTTAATTTTCTATGACCGTGATGCTTCTGAGATTGCTCAAGTCAAGTACATTTTGAAATGTTCGTAATACTTATCTGGACTCAAAATCAACTTCCAAAAGAGTAAACTATGTGTTAGGGTTTTTGAAATCTCTCTCAACTCATATACCAATATTCTTGGTTTCAAGGTGGAAAAACTACCCCAAGAAAAATATCCACTTGGTAGCCAGTAATTAAAGCTGTGAAGAAAAAGTTGGCCCTATGGGAAAGAAAAAGATACATCTCCAAGGGACGCAAACTAAGAGGAGAGAGAAGGGGAGAGGCAATGGAGAGAGTGGAAAAGAGAGATTTTGAGAGAGGGAGGGAGACTCAACTGGTAGGGCCTAATGCCATGTGGCACACCACGTAGGCGGTATGATTGGAGTGTGGTTGATTGGGTGTGACCCTATTATTGGAAAACCATTTACCAACACCAACCCAAAAAGTAGTCATATTTTGAGGAGATATTTACACCCAAAAATAGTTTCCCAGTATAATCCACCTCTATTGACTCAAAGGAACTTCTAGTTTTTCTTTTTACTGTAGTTAAAACAAGGGAAAATAAGGCAAAAGTGTAGTATACTTTACCTTTTTTTGAAGGAAGGACAAGGGTATTTCGAAATGTAAAGTAAAGACATCCCTTTTGAAAAGGATTTAGGGGTAAGGCCAAAATAAGAAGGAAAAAAAAAAACGATGGTCTGAGGCTTATGCTATTCAGACGATGCAGATCCTCGATGCAGTGGTAACGTAAGTAGACATCTTACCTTTTTTTTTTTTTTTTGGCACGGCAGCAGCCATCTTACCCTACTACTGCATTCGTCAATTTTGATTTCGTATCGATCAGCCATATCTAATTCAGCACATATTTGGGTATTGTAAATTGTGTACATGTATTTAAGAGAAGAATTTGTTGGGCTTCTTTGATGTATGATGTTGGTGAAGTATGAGTAAAAGACAATCTATAATATTGGGAATATTGTCGATTCTTATTTTCTGGGCGTAAAATGCTGCCAAAAATAGAGATTTTAGTTTGAAGATGTATTATACCTTGAATGCCACTGTTCTACTCGTTTACCCCGTATGTTTGAAGATTAGTGAAATGTCACTAATTTTCTGCATTAGCGACGGCCTCAATCTTCTTCTTATCTTTCTCCTCGTTTTTCTAATTTTTAAATTTAAATAACTAGTAGGAGTTGATTTTTTTGAATTTTATATACAAAATTAGAACTTTTAAAAATTAATGACATTTCACTAATTTTTTGGTCGCCGAAAGTGGCCGACCGGAGGTGGGGTTGTAGTCAGCTAGGAGGCAGGAATTGGTTTTTTTGAATTTTCTGTACGAAATTAGAACTTTTATAAATTAGTGAAATCTCGCTAATTTTTTTGAGCCGCCAGAAGTGGTTGGCCGGAGGTGAGGTAGTGGTAGGTGCCTCGGTGGGAGCTAGGAGTTGATTTTTTTGAATTTTCTGTGCGACATTAGAACTTTTAAAAATTAGTGAAATGTCGCTATTTTTTTTGGGCCACCGGAAGTGGTTGGCCGGAGGTGGGGTAATGGTCGGCGAGAGCTAGGAATTGATTTTTTTGAACTTTTTGTGCGAAGTTAGAACTTTTAAAAATTAGTGAAATGTCACAAATTTTTTGGATCGCCAGAAGTGGTCGACCAGAGGTGGAGTGGTGGTCAACCAGGAGGCAAGAGTTGATTTCTTAAAATTTTCTATATGAAATTAGAACTTTTAAAAATTAGTGACATTACACTTTTTTTTTGTCTTTATGTTCGATTACAAAAGTTCCTTGTCCTTCCTTATAAAAATGTCAAATGTTTTTTGTTTTTATGTTTGATTGCAAAAGTTCATTATCCTTCCCTTTAAAAATGTCTTTTTTTTTTTTTAATGTCTGATTGCAAAAGTTCCTTATCCTTCCCTCTAAAAATGTCAAATGTTTTGGATTTTTGACTATGTGACCCGTAAACCCATTAGATTTTTTTTTTTTTTTTTGGTCATTCATCATTCCTAATCTATTACATGGGGGGAGGGGGAAATGAGACTCGATCCCGGAATGCAGTGTGAAACATCTAAGAGCTCTACCGCATGAGCTAGCCACCACTTGTCATTGGATTCAATTAAGTAAACAAAATCATCGCTTACAAACTAAATGTCCTCATAGCAACGTTGGGACAACAATTGGTAGCGGCGTCCGGACAACCCTTGGCGGCTCAGCTCGATCCATTTTGAAAGTTGAAGTGGCAAACTTACATTTTTGTCAATTCGTCTCTTCAGTCTTCACCCAAGATACAGTTTAGCTTCGACGTCCAACTGTGTGCCCTCTCAAGTCTCAACATATACAAGTAATGGCTTATTGAGCAGAATTTGCCTCATGTGGTAATGGCCATGGTTACGGCTGGTCCTGGGCCTAGCCCAAATGACCATCGAATTAGGCCCCTTCAGAAAATGTGTAAAAATTAGAGCCCCAATTGCTTTTAGAACCCAATATATAAGCAAGGCCGGCCCAGGCCCAATGCCCACTAGGCCTGGGTCTAGGGCACTCCAAAAATGGTCACTTTTTAGGGCATTCCAACATTTTATACCAATGGGCTTAACTAGAACACTTTTTTGAACCAAAATAAACAGAAAAAATCCATTATAAGTTACAAAAGAGTCAAACCATTGTGGCCCAATATTTAAAAAAAAATCCAAAAACTATTGTGGCCCAAAATTTTAAAAAAGCCCAAAGCTAAAACTGATTTAAAAGAAAATCATTTTATGCTTGTTACAGTTTTTATTTCTAGTTTTGTAAAAAATCAAGGCAGTTCTAAACGAAATGATTAAGTTTAGTTTATTATTTGCTTAAAGACGAAGTAATTAGGTAGTAATTTTCTAATCTTCTTGTTAGAGTTTCGAGTGGGTTTGTATTTGGAATTTCTAAATTGACACAAGTTCTTGAGTTTTCCCAAGTAATCAAAAAGTTGATCAAATTTCATTGTTTTTCCAACAAATAAAGTCATAATATTAATTCCAGCAGATCTAATTTCTTTCTAATTCTAAGTAGTTAAATGAGCCATTTTGACCCAAATTTTTTAGAGGAAACTTGAAGAACAACAGATTTGGGTAAAACTAGGATTCGGCATTTGCATAGCAAAAGAGTTTTGACCCAAATTTTGTTTCAAAAAAGGCACAAGATCTCTAAATGCTCTACATCGTTGTTAAATTTAGCTTGTATTAATACCCTTTTGACAGGGATATTGTAGTAATAAAAACGTAGAAAGTTTGGTTGAGGAATACAAAAAATTTTAGGACAATTTTTTTAATTAGGCTTAGAACACTCAAATACCTTGGGCCAGCCCTGTATATAAGCCCAATATTTTCTTTGGTACAACAACACTGGGGGCCCATTTTAGAAAGGTGGCGTGGCAGACTACACAGCAGTCCCTTGGAAAATGATCACACGTTTGTTACATCCTTTGCTTCAGAGTGTTTCCGAACCCGCTACAGGATGACGTCCTCATGACCCTCGATCTTGTCCAGACAGGAATCTCAGAAAATAGAAAATTGAGGCAACGTCAAAACTCGGATCCACCTTAGCGAGATCACCAACTGCTGAACCAAAAAATTTAATGTACTAGGGAGTAGGATGGCAATCATACCCTCCCCGCCCCTAACGGAAAGGGTTTTTTTTTTTCAATTTTTTGGGTAATAAGTAGGGTTACGGGGAGAAAAATAAAAACCCGACCGGGTTAAGGTAGGGTTAGCCGCTAGGGGTAGTAGTACCCCACCCCGATACCAGCCCCCATATATATGTTTACATATGAAATAACATTGTAACCCTAATATTTTCATTTAATTTCGAAAGTACCATAATATATATAAATAAATATTTCATTTTAGATTCAGGGAAACTTCAGATCATATTTCTTCCATTTTACTTTTTGTTGGCAATAGCTTGTGATGATTAGAGTAAGCATATGCTTGTGAATAATAGTTTTTTTTTTGGTAAATCAGTTTGCTTATGAATAATAGTTGTCCAGGATCAAATATGTAAGGCAATTGAGAGGGGGAAAAAAGGAGGGTAGGGTAGGGTAAACCCGTTACCCGACAGGGTAGGATGTGGGGGTAAATTTTCATTACCCGGTCAGGGTAGGGGTAGATTTTCATTACCCAATCGGGGTAGGGGCGGGGCAGGGGGAGGTTGCCACATTTAGGGTAGGGGTAGGGGTATATCAAAACTCGCCCCTGCCTGCCCCATTACCATCCCTAGTTGCAACTAGAAAACCCAAAAACCAAAATCAAATAACTAAAGAACCAAAAATAGAAATAGATAACTCAAAAAATCGTGCTCTGGCTACCATCAAAGCTCCAAATGGCGCATGCACCCAATGGTGCTTTGACTTGCTGCATATGGATTAAGTCCACACAACGCTGAAACTTGACCCCGTAAAAGATCTTAGTCATCACATGAGCCAAATTGTCAACAGTATTAATCTTCTCCAACAAAATGTCCCCCTTATCAATGATTCCACGAACAAAATGAAAGTGAGCATCAATATGTTTGGTCCGACTAGGATACACCTTTTTCTTTGCAAGATAAAAAGGTACTATGACTGTCATAATGAATGAAGATTTGATCTTGCCCAAGGCCCAAATCAACAGACCCGGCCTTGAGATTTTCGGGGCCCTAAGCAATAAACAAAGTGTTCAAAATCATCTAAAACATTGTAGATTATAAGATATAACACTTTGAAAAGTGACACGAACTCCCAAAAAGAACTATAAAATTGGGACGGAGGGAGTATATCAGTTGCTCCAATTGAAACCTGGGGAAGTTATTTGGTTCAGTGGTTGTTTGCCATGGAACATGGGTCTTGCTTCCGAAGGTCGCGTGTTTGAGCCCATGGGCAGCCGACTTAAAAGCTTTTTTTTTTGGTAAAACTCGGAAAAAATGTACCCAACAATTCGCATGGAAACTAAAGTAGGGAGGAATCGAACTTGTGTAATCATGCATACACAACACGCTTCTAACCACCGCAGCTGACAACGTACATGTGAAATTTTTGACATACATAATATTTATTATAATTTAGTATTTGGGGGCCCTATTATTGAGCCAAAATCCGGGGGCCCTAGGCGACTGCCTTGTCAGCCTATACCCAGGGTCGACCCTGCAAATCAACCATCAACCCTGCGCAACCACAGAACATGGTGTAGGGTAGTCACATTTCATAATATGGAGCAAGCAGTTAAAGTAGTGACGTTAACTACTTTTGGGGACATGGGTGTGAAGGAGAGGAAATAGGAAGTTGGGTGGAGGTTGTTCCACATATTTTTTAAATTAAAAAAATTAGAAACTCTAGAAAATTAAGATTTGAGGTTTGAAAGCTTTTGGGGTGCTTTGGGTAAAAAACCAAAAACCAAAAACCAAAAAATCACTTTTGTCCTTATTCAAATTTTTTTTGCATTTGTTAGTTTCGCGTCAAGATTTTGTGGTTTCTAGATTCCTCTCGGCGAGACGAATCTAACGAGTATAAATTTATGGTCAAACCAAATATTTTTTTGAATAAAGCCGAAATACTTGGATTATTGGCCAATAATCCACCTATTTTGGCTTTATTAAAAAAAAATGAGTTTTGACCATAATTTTATACTTGTTAGATTCGTCTCGTCGAGAGGAATCCAGAAACCACAAAATCTTGATGCGAAACTAACAAATGCAAAAAAAGATTGAATAAGGACAAAAGTGGTTTTTTGGTTTTTTGGTTTTTGGTTTTTGGTTTTTGGTTTTTTTACCCAAATTTGTAGGCAAAATACATTTGTAATGATTGATTATTGTGTGTTCCCAAAAGTACGGCCACTAGGTATTTTAGGATACTCCAACAGCACATATTCTCGTAGAGTCTACAATTAAGGCCCCGTTCTACTAAGGGAGTTTTGTTCTAAAATTGTCTTAATTTTTGTGTTTACACTTTTACGTGATGCATTATGAGAGGATGACCTATCTTGGTTTTTGAGAAAAATTAGTTTTTTTCGTGAAACGCCCCCTAAATATATAAAACCCAAATGTTAGGCCCAGTTTTCAGTAGTACTTTAATTTGGTGCGAAAAAATTGAAAAACGATACACAGAACCACTTCATTTTTTGATTTAAAATATCATGATTTTAACACTTTGGTGCTAAAATCTTCTGGACAACTGGGCCTAAATGTGTGTTGGTAAAATGATTCGAAAAATCACCTAGCTTAGACTACTACTAAATAATTACTCCCCCGGTAGGCCCCTTCTCGTTTGGCTCCAGCGGGTAGGAATCCCTCTTGTCCGACTCTGGTCAGGCACGTATTCTTTCGAACATGTGTACTTACTAAATTCGTGTTGTTACGGTTGGTCATCCAATCTTAACCAAAGTTGTGTTTGGATGTCTAAAATGTCCTCTTTTTTATTTTTTTATTTTTTTTTCCATTTAGTATGCTTTTCACTTGTTTTGATGAAAATTTTGAACTGAAAACCTCAATTTTAAAAAAATGGAAACATCAAAAAAATAATTTAAGATTGGATTTTTTTCATACTGTGTAATTTATAGAAGTAATTTAATTTCTTTTTGTTGGCAAATTAAAAGAACAAAAAGTCTGGGAACATAATTTCAAGACACAATTCAGAACAAAAACTGTATCGAAATCGTTGAATAATCACTTGGCGCTCAACGACTCTTAGTCACAACAGGGTAGAGTTGGCATCTAATCATAGATTTCAAAGATTTTTGTAATAAGAGTACAAGGAGCTTAATTAGTCACATAATTTTTGTAGATGAAACCCTAACCAAATAAATATTATTTTGTATGAATCAAATAAATATTATTTTGTATGAATTTCGGGTTTAAAACTATGGTAACTTTGAAATCTATTTTATGATTCAATCTTGTACTTCGAAAAAATGATTTTATTACCAAAAATAGATGAGAATTTAAGGAAAACAAAGAGGCGTACCTCTGAGATTTACAGAATGCACAAAGGACCCCTGAGGATTACATTTTCATTGCTATTTAAGATAAATTAGTTGCGAATATTACTTTTTAAAATTTTAAATTGCTCCGGTGGAGATAAACATATAATTCATGAAAATATTACTCCCTCCGTCCCAAAATGGATGTCCTAAACTATTATTCACACTCCTCAAAAAATCATCTGTATATTGCAATATTCAAATACTTTTTTCGATTTCAAAGATTTTGTTGAATAAAACTAAGCAAAATCTATCAAATAAGATCTATATTGCGTATATAATTCATTATAGCTTAAAAAATATAAATAATTTTTCAAAAAGTGCGAATAATTATTTTTTTTCTTTTTTGGATGAAGAGATAGAAATACATTAATCAACCAATCAAAACTACAGCCACTTACAAAAAATAGAAAAAAACAGAAATTAAAAACATGAAAAAAAATAAAAAAAACAGAAACGGAAAAGGAAGAGGAAGAAAACTGCTGGTGCATGCGGCGCCGCCGTCACCCGTCGCAGCCGATGTCAGAAGCCCAAATCAAGAGGATCTTGATCTGGCTTCCCCTGGTCCAAAAATCGTGCGTGGTCGCCCATGTCAGAACAGAGAGTATCGTCCGTCACGGGGGAGTCTCAGAACGCCAGGGTAGCGCAGCCATAGACAGTGGCGGAGCCAAAAATTGAAGTTGGAGAGAGCCGCATTATGAAAGAATTTTGGTTCGAAGATTTTTTCACGACCTAAATTCAGTCATTAGAGTTTTCATGAGACTGTTTTGATAAATTGAAAAATTAATCTTGAGTATATTGTTGTTACCATACCATTCGACAAATGCAAAATCATTATCGCATGGTATAACAAGCCAAAAACAGGCCTTACCGTGACCCAACGTAACCATGTCTCGATGGCACCCAACAAATGCTCGAGACCAACCAAGCGACAGCTAGCGACGCCAGCAAATGTTCCGTCGTTTCCCTACGAAAGCCAAATCAGGTACAGCGGCCAAAAACCAAAAAGCGGAAACCGAAAGCGCGTTCACCGTGTTGATCGAGTGTGCTGCTCTCTGGATGTACCCAATCCCCTCTCTCTCTCTCTCCTCCCCCTCCGCCGCACCATATATAGCAGCACTCCCTTCAGTAACCATTATTACTCTCTCTCTCTCTCTCTCTCTCATCAGACGTCTTTGTGGTAGAAACCGGAGCCCTAATCGGAAACACTCAACTCCATGGAAGATAGCAAGGAGGTAACTACCGTAATCCTTTTTAATCTCTCTCTATTTCTCCAGTTTTGTATATCTCCGTTGTTCGTCTTCTTCGATACTAGGATTTGCTTTCTGATACTTAGCGGTAAAGGAATTTTTTGGCTTTATCATTCTCTCATAACACGGTCTAATGCAACTGAAGTACTTTTACTGTCTTTTTTTGTTTAAAAATTGCACGATCTTTCGTGGGGAACTTATAGTTTGGTACTTCTGTTCAACGTCATTTGTCATTAGCTTCTTTTAATCCAAGAATGCTTAAAAATTGTAATGCGGATCGAAGCTGCAAAGCCATCTGTGACCGGTGTCTGTGTATGTAGGATCGTAAGTAGTACTTTACTTTTTGCTTTCGCTTTTATCTTTCTTGTGAAACGTTAGGTTGCGGATCTGCTGTCTTGAAAACCCTGTCCCGTGTCCCGTTCATCCGAACCATCCATCTGAGTACTCGACAGCTCAGATTCGCTTTACTATTTCCTTTCGTTATTGCCATGATTTGGTCAATTGCAATCATCGATTGATGCTCTCTCTTTTTTTCAACATTTTGAGCACGAATGACAAGGTGAGTGTCATAGTCAAAACTCATAATCCTACTAATTTTACTTGAGAAAAGAGTGTTCTGAAGCGAATTTTACACGATAAACTGAAATTTTGTACAGAAATTTACCGATGTGACTTTGGTGATCCTTTCGTGTGAACCACGATAACGGCTGATGTTGCTTGTGATTTCAAAATGCCATTGAGAAATCAGGACGATAATATGAGCCACAACACCGGCTATTGTCGGTGCCTAGTCGCTAGGCAGGGTCCAACTCCTCCACCAAAATTGGCCTTCGTGACTGACTAATCGGCCTCTAGATGCCAGGTGCCCCCGACCGACTAACGCCTAGCGATTTTTAGAGCATTGACATTCACCATTGCCCTTAACTGCATTTGGGGATTGGTGATCCTTCAATGCCGTACTAAAGTTTTTTTTTCATCTTTTGTTTGTGTTTTGCAGAAGAACACCACACCATGGTTATCAGTTCCCCAGTTTGGGGATTGGGAACAACAGGGGGCAGTGCCAGATTACTCCATGGATTTCTCCAAAATCAGAGAAATGAGGAAACAGAACAAGAGGGATGTTTCAAGAGCCAGTCTTGGAAATGGAGAAGAACTCATCTCCTCAACAACCGTGTCCAAAAACGCGGTCTGCATTAACCTCCGGCATTGCCACCAGACCCCTTCTCCAACTGTAAGATTCTTTTGGTTTCTCTTTTTTTTTTGCTTTGTTATATAGTAATTCATTTTTAGCAATTTTGAATCATCTTGATATGTATTCTAGTGATTTGAACTAACCTTTCTATATATTGCATTCCATTAGTTTTTTAGAGCATTGGCATTCACCATTGCCCTTCACTACATTTTCATGGACGGGAACGTCCAGTTTGCCTGTTTTTGGGCCCTTTCTGGGCCCACTATGATGCAAACCGTTTACATTTTAAGACTCGTCAATAACATTTGTCATGCAAATAATCAGGTTAATCAAATACCAGTTGATATTACTTCAGAATTCATATTTGTCTTGAGATAAATGGGTTCCGATTCGGTGTTGTGATATTGTTACAAAGTACATGTCGAATTCTGAATAGTTTCTAGGTAATTTCTTTGAAATTTGGTACATGAGACTTTAACTTCAAAAAGAAATACGAAATTTTTGAATTATTTTGATTTTGGTAAAGGAAATTAGTACTCAACCTTACCTGATTTTCTCTATCTTTTTCTTTTAACTTCAAAAGGAACTACAATTTTTTTTTAATTATTTTGAGAATAAATACTCAATATTACCTTCTTTTTTTCTTTTTTTCTTTTCGAAGGCCTTGTTACCCGGTTTTGACATGTTGTGGTTGTCTATTTTTCTGGCAGGCAAGGAGAGGCTTTCTCAGCTACTTCAATTGCTGTGTGAAAGCTTGAGATTCACTTCGCAGTTTCCCCGCCGTCTGAACATTTTCATGTAATAGCTATGTATTGTGATAATAGTACAAGATTAGGAACAAGGGTTTCATTGTGAATCTAGCAACGGTTGTCTCTCGTCTTGCACCTTTGTTGATGATGGACGGCGCTTCTAGTTACAGAATTTTAAGAATTCCTTCATGATGTTGAAACGAAACATTTAAGGGACATTTACCATTAGGTCACCCTTGGATTCCATAATTACCATCAGGTCAAGCCCAACTCTGAAAAGTTCCCATCAACCCCAACCCGTATAAAAATGCCTAAATCATAGGGTACCTTATGAAAATGTCTAAAATCCTCGGGTACCCTATGAAAGTGCCTAAACTACTAAACCCTATAATAGGAAAGTGCACCCTAAACCTAAACTCTAGGGTACCCTACGACTTGGGTACCCTATCAAAGTGCCTAAAATCCTAGGGTACCCTACAACTAGGGGTACTCTACGACTAGGATACCCTATGAAAGTGCCTAAAATTTTAGGTATCCTACGACTAGGGTACCCCATAAATCCTAGAGTATTCTATGAAAGTGCCTAAACTACTAAAACTCTATAATAGGAAAGTGCATCCTAAACTTAAACTCTAGGGTACCCCTATGACAAGGTACTCTACGACTAGGGTACCCTATGAAAATGTCTAAAATCCTAGGGTACTCTATGAAAGTGCCTAAACCACTAAAATCCTATAATAGGAAAATGCACCCTAAATCTAAACTCCAAAAAAGAGTGACTTACCTTAGTGGTAATTAAAAAAAATTACTTACCTTAATGGTAATTAGACATCTCTTTTCTAGACCTAGAGGTAATAATCCCAAGATTTAACTTCTTGTTTGGGTCTCCACATTCAAGCATTTATGTACACAAAACTTTTGAATTTTTTCGAGTTCAGCTAAACAATTTGAACTCGGCTCGTTCATAGAGTTGGTGACTTGCTCGTAGTACTGACTCAAACGTGGCTCGTTCATAAAACTGGTGACTTGTTCGTAGTACTGACCAAGTGAGATGAAGATATCTTGGACAGAAACCGTCGTAATAGTCTTAACAAATAGTACCTACAAACATTCGAATGCTACCTTTGGCAAAACAAGAAAGTGTGATAATGCCGAATTACTAAGTCCGGGCATAATGACCACTCTCATACCTCTTTTTTTTTTCCCACTAAATCAGAACCATTGTTGGCTCTATCAACATAGTGGCGAAAAAAGGGGAAAAAAAAAAAAGAGACAATCCTTAAGGGTTTGAAGAAGAAATTTTCAATTAAACATTTCGTAAAGAGGAAAAGCAGTAACTTCGTCTAACAAGTTCTTCAAACTAGTTGTTACATTAAGATTCTCCCTAGAAACAACCTAGGAAAAGTAAAAATTTCCACAAAATGGCTTATTTACGCACCAAATAGTCATTTGCTTCGACCAAAGTATATATTGTCTGAGAAAAACAGAGGGCAGGACGGGAACACATCAAATCAGCAAAGCTCTACTCACCATCACACGATCCTCTCGCAAAATATTGCACCACCATCCAACGAGAAATTCCTGATTTAGCTGTCACACCTTCTTGATGATTTGCACAACATCTTCGTCTTCCAGTTCATGCTCCTGGTTATAAAAAGCACCCAACGTGAATTATCACAAACAAATACAATGGACATGAATAAAGAAGCAAAGACAAACAGGAAAAGAAGAAACATGAGCAACCAGTAGATGAATTTGGTTTCACACAATATACCTTGCCTACTCTTTGGGGCTTGTGTTTCACGCTCGAACCCCAGACCAGTGCACTGCATCATTTGAAAAGTTGGGTTAGTTTAGGGTCAAGGTTTGCCACTGAGTTGTCAAAATTTTCAGGTAAGAGTACTCGTATCAGGAGACACAGAACATAATTCATAAATGTCTCATAGACATCTTGATTTACAAGTATCCGCATTGAACAAATTAACCCTTGAGGTTTTTCCATTTGAACCTGGCATAGAACTTTGAATAAAGCCGATATATTATTAATGAAATGATCTACGACACCTTAAACACCAGTTTATATTTTTGCATCTCCCACATCCTTGAAGGGGGAAATAGGTGAATCCAACATTTGGATGTGACATTGCAAAAGGGAGAGAGAGAGAGAGACAATCATACACTACCAAACCAAACAAACGAATTATTATTGCATTAGAAAGCTGTATACAAGACTAACGAATGGATTCTATAGGCTAAGCCTAAAACCCAAGCAAAACCCTAATAACATAAAATGACTAAATTACCCCAATCATAAAAGATAAATAACAATTTAACTGAAACTCAGGATGCGAAGCATCGGGAGTTTGCCAAGGAGATAACAACTGCAAGTTAACTACTGCAAATCCACTACTGACAATAAAACTACTGCAAATCCACTACTTTAAATCAACGGCTGGAAATCATACTGCAAATCAACTAATGCGAATCAACTATTGCAGAGGTGCTAAACAATGCAAAGCAGTGCAAAACTAGAAGATGCAAACACGACGAAGAACCGATGCCGAACAGATGCAAAGAGGAAGAAGAACCAATGCTAAACAGAGGTCAAATTACCGATGCAAATAGGAGGAGAAACTTTGACAATGGACAATACCCGTGAACATTGACCTTCGATGAACCCTGCGTTCGATGAATAGTAACTTCGATGAACAGTGCTCCATGAACAGATGCGATGAACAGTTTCAATGAGTGCCCCCAGCAGAGAGCGAATACCCACAGGCCTAGATCTTATGGGAGCATCCACACTAATCTCAAGGAAGAAATTCAAACTTCTTTTTGCAGACGTATGGGGGAAGAAGATAAAGTTTTGAAGCACCGACACCTCTAGGGGTCACTGTATCGTAGTGCCGAGACATGGGGACACGTCGGAGACACAGCTAAAAACATGTTCGGACAAGCCACAGGGCGTGTCCAATAATTTAATTCAATTTTTGGAGGGAGACATGGTTTGGGGACATGAGTGAGACACGGATAGGACACAACAGGGGTGCATCTGTAATTTTTTTTTAATTTTCGGGGGTAAATATGCTATAACTAAAAAGTTTTGGGTTAAGATGTAATTAAACATATAAATAGATAGGTATCACATTCTAAATAAAAAATGGAGATATGGACATGGCGGGGGACACGCCACGTATGTGTGTGTTTTAGACGACGAGCATGGACAGTCTGCCATACCCCTCTCTCTCTCTCTCTCTCTCTCTCTCTCTCTCATGTTTTGTTTGAACTGATGAATGTCTTGTTTTGTTTGCATTGTCTAAAACACACACACACACACACACACGTGGTGTGTCCCCCGCCATGTCCATATCCCCATTTTTTTTAAATTCCCGTATCCCCATGTCCATGCATCATAGAGATAAAGAAGATTTAGGACTTATGTTTCGTATTAGACATATATCCGTATACTTCATAAATTTGATATTAAAAACTATATGGGGCCAAATTTTCTCACTAATGTTTACGTATAACAAGTACTTATATACACGCTCCTTTCGGCTCTAGGTTCTACCACATACCCTCGCTCCCATTCTTGCTTTGTGAAACTGGGATTTGCCACTTTGTGCAACTAAGATTTGGACACGTACTCGAACCTGAACCCCAGTCCAGTTATCAAAGATGACATGAAAATATTTCTCCACAACAGTTCTAACTTCAGCGACATTGATGGCAATATGCAGCCAGGCATGAGGATGCTTTTTGGTTGCTTTCTCATGAACCTCTAGAGTTGAGGAATTGGTTTATTTACAAACTTCACTCATCCACTCTCATGAACCTCTGGAGCCCACCCACTCTCTACAAATTGTATTGATGACAACACAAAACTGGTATCTCTCATACACAAGATTATTTCTTATATGAAAAACAACCACCCATAATTATGGCCCTTCTCCAAATCAAGATCATCCTAGAACATCAGCGACTCAGGAGCGGCTATGGGGTTTCAGTCACAACACTACTCAACGAGCCATAATATTTTAGAGTCACTGAAACAACCAACCATACTATTGATCCTTCTGGCTTCCCCGAGGCACAAGACTCAAGTATTCAGGTGCACAAGCAGTGACTACATAATCCACTTCCGTATGATCATACTAACAAGGGGAAGCCCTATGTCTCTCAAAAAAAAAGGGGAAGCCCTATGGTACAGACCCCCAAAAAAATTGGTGACAAAAATTTTGGTTACCAATGCATAAAATTATACAAAATACAAGCATAACTAACCAAAAAAATATGCAACTATTTTTGGGTTATCATACACCCTGATTGGTAACTTCACCAAACACAATGCGTAGTTGGTACCATAAAAATGCGTAACTAATGAGCCAAAACATATGCATACCATAAACCACAAGCATGCGTACCAAGCACTAAAAGTATGCATACACTCCTCAAAAACTAGTCATACCATATACTTCCAAGGTACAACCGTGCATAACTAACCAAAAAAATGTGGAACACACACCAAGAATATGCAGTGTAACAAGCAATAAAAAATACGTAACATTTCCACAGTACTACTAATCAATTTAGAGACAAATAAATAAACAACAGAAGTATAAAGCTCGCATGAACTTTAAGAGGGGGAACTTACTACTTAAATTGTTTCAGCATATCCTTGTGAATTCGGTTGCAGAAATCCTGAACTGTCCTCTTTTTGGATGACAGGATTACGGGGTCCTCGTAATCTGGATTCATCCCCTTGGGCTTTGTGTATATACGAGTTAAGTTAAGATACTCCCATATCTTCTCCAGCAGACCATCAAGGTTCCATTCCAGGTGAGCACTGCAATAACTCATAGCACATGAGAAATCATATCTAAACACACAGTAAAATTATACATATTGATATATTCCCAACTATTTAGATAAATAGAACGTAGGTGTTGAGCAAGATACTATTCTAAGAAATAAAGCAAAAGAAAAATTGGCATTTCAGCACTCTAGCTATCACCTTCACAATCAAGTAAGATACAGAGCTCCTGTGGAAGCATGGTAAGTCTAAAAAACTAATTCACTTCTTCCAAAATTGTACGATGACCTACATTTTTTTAATTCCGGATTTTTTTGTTTTGATCGTAATTCCCGATCCAATACCAATATATTCTTAGGCACAACCATGAACTTAATACTCCTATGTTTTGGACCTTTGCTTGCGAGCACGTGTAAAAGTTTCCTCCCAAATCACTAGTGCTGTATCATTGAATAGGAACTGGCGGAATCAACTCTGCGACTATGATGCCCGAGAATCACGAAGGAATAACCACTATTTTTCTATCACTGATGAAAAATGATAGGGATGTTCCACAGGCACAGAGAAGTACGATATCAGAGAATTGTTTCTCATAGTGCAATGTCAAACGTAGACCAGCAAAGAGTATAGGCAGAATTGATTTGTTTCTGAACTGAAACATTCACCCAGATTTCCAGAGGCATAAATCTGTCAAATGCATTGACTCACCACAATTTATGTAACCAAACTGAACCTACAAAAAAATGGAATTGGGGTGCATTACCTGACTGGACAATAGTGGGGAAGTTTATCCAGAATCTCCAGCTCTTCTAAAGTTATCTGGTCGATCTTGTTTACAACATAGATGCAAGGTATATATACCCTACTGCCCTCGATAACATCTATGAGGTCATCAGCAGTTGCATCGTACCTAAGATTGATATCAGCATTGTGTATTCTGTATTCACTACATATTGCCTTCACAGTTTCAAGGTCCAGATTGGTGTTGGAAACTGTTGAGGTGAAATTGATCCCACCCTTCTCTTTCTTCCTGAATGTAAGATTAGGGGGCTCCTTATTTAACCTGTTCTCAGGAGAGGAAAAAGGTAGAATGCACAAGATTATTGCTGTGGAAAGCGTAAGAATATAGTTGTAGGAAGTAAGGACCAGATTAAAGATGCAAATCTATGCACTGAAAGAAATTTGAAACAAAATTAGCATAAGACAAGATGAACGGCAACACCATCCATAAGTAAATAAACGAACGCATAGATAAACATCATCTCAAACCTTTAAGACTTAATGTTTACCATAACCAGGCATAAAAAATCTCGAGTTAACATTTATTCTGTATGCCGAACCAATACGACATTTGACCAATAGTGTAATTAGCTATGAAGCACTGACACTTCTAGAGGTAGCCGTATTGGCATGTCGGACACAGGACACGGCGGGATACATCCCCCAAATTTTTTGAATTTTTTGACGGGGACACTGCTGGGGGACACGGCAGGGGTCAAACTGTAATTTTTTAAAAAAAAAATTGGGGTCAATCTGTAATTTTTAAATTTTCAGGGGTCAAAACTGTAATTATCAATCTTTAGAGTTTTAAGTTTTTTAAAATTTTTTTGTTATATTTTTATATATATATATTGCCGTGTCCCTTTTTTCAAAATTGCCGTGTCCGTGTCCGTGCTACATAGGTAATTAGAGTCCATTAGAGCATCTCCACAGCAGTAGCCAAAGTTGGCTCCTAAAGTATGTTATATGACAAAACGTGATAACAATGAGTTCTTTTGTGTTAACTGTCCTGAATGTGTGACGTTCTTATTCTTATCTTGTCCTACTTTTTAGTAATTAGTTAACTGGCGGACTTGTGATTCTAATGTTGGACTTGGAGAGGGGTTAGCTATTTAAAGATCCTGTATATGTCGTAGTTGCGATGAAGTAGTTTCATTGTTATCCATGAATAAAGCGGAAGTAGAAAATTGTCGAAAGTTTTCTATTGTGAAGAAAGAGATTAGATGTAACCCAAAAAATAAAATAAAAAAATAAAAACGAGGCCAGGTTCTCCTTTAATCGAACCAATCAAGGGTCTTTCCCCCCTCAAAGTGGGGACTGTGTTTAACTTCTTTTAGAAATGTTTGTTAATGTAAAAGAAGTTTTAGAATTTGACCATGGACCCTACCCATCTCCATCTCCATCTTTCCTTTGTTAAGAAATTAAGTCCCTCCCCCATAAATCGAACCAATCAAGGGTCTTTCCCCCCTCAAAGTGGGGACTGTGTTTAACTTCTTTTAGAAATGTTTGTTAATGTAAAAGAAGTTTTAGAATGTGACCATGGACCTACCCATCTCCATCTCCATCTTTCCTTTGTTAAGAAATTAAGTCCCTCCCCCATTAATGGGAGGGATTTAACTTATGTTTTGTTAACTATTTCCTGTGCTAACTAGGTGGAGCTTTCACATAAATAAAAAATAATAAATAAATAAATAAATAAAACAACTACTAGGTGGAGCTTATAATTATAATCTCCCTTGTAGTTATTCTCTGTCTTTTCAAGCACAAGAGGACAACATAACATGTACTCTTAACTAATTGAGTTATTGTCTTTTGGTTTGGCTAGGTTTGATGCATTGATAGCTACATATAAATATATTAATCTGGCCTTTCAACGAATCCACGTTATAATACGGACATAAAAGTTAAAAACAATTATATTATTAGGCACTTTATCCAAGGTAAACTTGTTAAAAATACAATCTCGCATTTCTTGGGTATGGAATAGGTGATGACATTATACAATATTGGGACCCCTTCAACTAATAGCTTAAGCTTTGGGGTTGGACATAAAGTTTCCACATTGTATTAGAGCGGGACCCATTGCACCCCATATTCTAAAAATTTACAATCTACACCCAGTGGCGGACGCAAGATTGTAGCTGCGGGGGGGCCACTTCATAGAAAATATACAGAAAAATTGAAAACGTACTAAAAATACACTGAAAAAATTGAAAATATGTCGAAAATTGGGGGGAGTGTGGGGGCCGAACACCCCCTCCGCACCCCCCCAGGTCCGCCCCTGTCTACACCCACAATGACAGACCCAAAAAAAGCCCGTGAAACCCGCGTGGTAGACCTCAAAAGCGGGCTGCATGTGAGGGATATTAAAAGGAATACAATCCCACATTGCTCGAGTATAGAATGGGTGATCAATTAGTATATGTGGGGATCTCTCCAACTAATAGCTTAAGCTTTTGGGCTCAATAAACAAAACTGTCAACATAAACTCCAATGGAACCCATCTCATCTAAAAGCTCAAGCTCTTAGAGAGAAGCGTGAACTTGACCACTATTATGACTAACACGCCCCCTCCCGTGTGGTTATACTCCCCTTTGTTAACAAGCCAAATATGTTCTAGAAACGTAATTATTGGGTAGGCTATTTTTTAACCCATCTATTATCTTCTGTGCTACCATCGCTACCTACTCATCTAAAAGTTAATGTTCTGACTCCACGAGTAATGCTTCCAACAACAAGAGCTAAGTATTCTTTCCAACCACCCCTGAGAAAGCATTTCCACGAACTGCAATTTACTTGTTGACAACTAGATGCTAAAAGTCAAAAGAACAACAACAACAATAACATAACCCATTTAGTCCCCAACAATTGGGGGTATGGGCGGGGGATGGATAGGAGACAAACCTAACCTTTGGCAATAAATGCACAAAGTGGCTGCTCCCAGAATACCACTGAAACAGATAGATTGGAGACAGACCTAACCTTTGTCAATAAATGCACAAAGTGGTTGCTCACAGAATACCACTGGAACAGTGGTCCCCCTATACCCTCGCGTTTGCTGAGGAATCATGCCCTCAAATCAAAGCCAAAAGGCATCAGAGAGGGCAGACCCAAGATTCAAGCAACTACATACAATGAGCTGAAGCTATCTTCACCAGCTCCCAAAGAAGTTACAATTTATGGAATATACAAACATCATTATCTAGATGTTGAAATGTCACAGGTAACAGAATGAATATATGAAAGAAGCTAGATTACTCGGTATCATTAATATAACAAAGCAGGATCACTTGTAAATAGAGAAGTTCCAAAGAACACTCGTAGTACCTTATGCCAAATCCCTCGAGCTCTTTTTCTATCAAACGTTTGTGAGTTATTGGCTTTATTGCATCAAGAACAATCAGAATACAGTTGCATGTCCTAGCAGTACTGATGACCTGGATTGTGATCAAAACAGGTTAGTATACTTGTTTACCAAATGACTGTAAGGAAATTAGTATCCCACAAAATGAAGCTTTTTTGGGAAGATATTACAGCTCAATTGGAAATGCACGTCCCCAAAATAATAAAGATCTACTAAAACTACAGATATTCACTACATGCGCATTACCATCATGACAGATTATGACGATGGAAAAAGTTATCTAAATCGTCGGAAATAAATAGCATTATCAACATTTGTTGGTCTGCCCACTATATTACTTAGGTAGAAGTTTTTAACCACGGAAACCACAATGTCAACAATAAGTGAGGACGAAGTCTGAACATTTTCACTAAACATAATACCAAAAATTGGTATGCGAATTCACTGCTGGCCCTTGGTTGTGTCAAGAACATTTACCACATCCAGGCATGAACAAGGTCCACGAATATGCATAAATTGGTTATGGATATGTTCCCTTTCACCACTTATTCAACTCCTTAAGCAGATTACGTGTATTCTATAAAGAATGTCTGAGCCGAGCTGATCAAGCCTTTCCAAGACCAAGATGAACAAAAGGTCCGGAGATTAAAGCCAATAACATATTTTCAACAAAACAACCAACTGTCAATCCAGCACATGGAAGAAGGGCCAACTGGCCGCAATGGCGGAATCAAAAGCCAACATGATACATAAGTATGCCATCAACCCCAGATACTAAAGCAAACTCAAATTTCTAATGATTAACTCTAAATGGGTGTTCAATTGAAATGGCCAGTAAGCAAGGGCAAAAATATCAATGTGATGAGTCATGACACAAGCAAAACTGAAGCATTGGTTCAATAGTCATGCTTTACCTGCCTCCCTCTACCCTTTCCATCCTTAGCACCCTCAATAATACCAGGCAGATCCAACAACTGCATAAAACTACGAATATTAGTTGAAAGTACATTACGAGTCCTGATTGAAGTCAAGCTACTGAAGTTGTAATAACATATATGCCATAAGTTGAGTTCATTAATTTAATGTATTGGGGGCTCAAACAAGAGTTCTCAGATGGTATTTGCAGAAAGAGCACGAGTCATCAGGGAAGAATGAGAAGAAGAAGGAAAAAAAGGAACTGTCAAGCATGCATTCTATTATCATTGGATTCAACACACGCAAGTTGAAAGCATGTTTGATACGAATCAACCCAAAAAGACTACGGCTGGTATAGTTTTTTTCTCCACAAAAAGGGCAGCCCATGAGGCTCTCAACACCACAGGATATGGTATAAGTACGCAGCCTTACCTCCAGATGCAGAGAGCCTGTTTAAGTTCCAACCCCCTATGCCCAGTTTGAAATGGGGCAACATTAATGCTGCCCCAAGGCTCCCCCTTCCCAGTTCCCACATCAATAGAGAGTGCATTGCCAGCACCAACGTTTAGGAGAACCACAATAACGGAATATGTGGAGGGTATGACAATACCTGTATTTTAGCTCCTCGGTACATTATCACACCAGGGATGCAAGTTAAGGTAGTGAACTCATAGGAAGCAACCTGTGAACCAACAAAAACAAAGTGAAGGGGAAAACGTTAAGTAAAAGCAATTACACAAGGTTAGATGTACTCGATAATCAAGAGGAACAAACAAACACCCTGGAAAAAGACGCTTATATAGACAGACGTGAGCCTGTAATTATTTTGTGGTACCAGTTAAACATTGAAAAGAAACTTGGGAAACTCTGCAGCTTCCCACTGAGTTTTAATTGATTCATGCTTACTTTGAAGATGAAGAGTAACTTTTCTCATTTTCCCTCCATCAAGGCTAGCAATCATAAAATTCTAAAAGTTATGAACTTCAATATTAAAACTCCATAGCGGTCATAAAAGCTCCCAAAGTGATTAGATCACTTCCATCCCTCACTCATCTTGCTATCGGTTCTACGTCTATCCATTCTGCAACATATTTACTGGTAGATCATCCGAAGAACTGTTTTGAGGTTTTACAGACTCTTTAGGGCTATGATCTTATCCATAGGTGTGAGTCCTGTAACCCCTGTCAAAATACATGTATCTTGCTCAATTCTTCTTCAACTCCTTTTTTCTTCTTACTTCTATGCTTGTCAAGCCTGGTAACTTCAAAACTAAGTCTTATTCTTACTCCCCCCTACCCATAAAGAAACTGCATTACAAACCCCAAGCCTCTCCTTTTATAATTCAGCTCTGCAAAACAATGCTAACAAAACCAGCATATGTGTATGTGAGTGCTGCCGCTCTGCAAAACAATGCCAACAAAACCAGCCTATGTGTATGTGAGTGTTGCCAAGTACTCATCAGACCCCGGACACCCCTACACATACTATTCTTGGCTAGCTATTGCTCCAAACCAACCTGTTTTCCACTGGTCATGAAGACCTGTATATTTTCTTATCAATCCCTTTTTCCATAGAAATAACATATAATATGCCAAGCACTTTCGCTAGTGTCCTCCATAATTCGACCTTACGCCAGTAGAGAGAGACAACGTCACTTTATCCTAACCAGGGTTTTAAAATAATGGCTGTTACATAACAGGTTTTGGATGGGCCGTTTCGGTTACGGATGAAAATAACGGTGGTACAAAATTAATGTGCACAGCGGCCTGTTACATAACAGGTTTGGATGGGCCGTTTCGGTTACGGATGAAAATAACGGTGGTACAAAATTAATGCACACAGCGGCCTGCTACGCCCCTTGTGTATCGCATATCAGTCATTAATGGTCAATACACACTGTTACAGGACGGTTACATTGGTTACATCTTGAGTATGTATCTGTACTTGCGTATGTATGTATGTATAGTTGTGTTCCCTGATGCTATTATTATGGTATTTGCGTTCATGTAGCAATATATCAGTATTCTCTTTCTTATTGAACAACTTATCTATTCGAGTACCATTCCTAGTTGGATAGATAGTATGATTCTCAAACCCAACCCCTCACCCCCCAAATGAAAAATTGAAAATATCAATGTTGGCGGCCTTAATGTGCGATACTTGAATCAATCTTACTTTCAAAACTACTTATGAAAGTCAAATATTGGTGTAAAATCTCTTAAAACATAATAACATTTTGTTATAAATAAGGTTAGAACATGTTTATAAATGGGTATTCTATCATTTGCTAGAAATTGAAAAAAATAAAAATAAAAATCATGACTGTGATGTCTGATTCCCCTTACACAATGACCGATATCCATTACTCACTAGTCGCTACCAAAACTGTTTCACCAACCGATACCGCGATTTAAAACCATGATCCTAAAACCAATTGCACAAAAAGGGAAAATGACAGAAATATAGAAGTTAGATGGCTCTAGTTACAGGGAGTTTTGGTCTCCTGTAAGCATGTATGCTCTGTCCTTTTTGTCCTAGTTGCTTTTGTTTCTTGCAGTCAGAATTTTTTTGAATATTTTCACTTAACGTTCCAACCCAGTTCCAACAATGCACTTCTCTATTTGAGAACTTAAGTTTTGTGCGTTTGCACACCTTGTTGGATCAAATTTGTCAATTCATATGGTGACCTCTAAGAATGTGATAAATGTATAATTAATAGAAAGTGTGTATATGTTAGCATAGATTGCCGGACTGATTTTGCTGGCAGCTTAAGCTTTTGGGATCATTTACCTAAAAAGCAAACCAAAAATCATGCATCGAACCCAAGGGTTACAAACTTACAATATACTGCCCCTCTAGGTAACTACCGGGCCAAAGTTTTGCAGAATCCACTCAATTTGAACTATCAGGCCAATTGAATGTTATCAGACTACTTGAGCTGAAATTTATAGGCAGAGGTTATCATGCACTACAAAGGAAAATGTATATTTGGCACCAGCAATTTTATTTCAGCACTTGACCCCTTTAAAATGCAAAGTTCGAAGCATCCAAATTTACATTCCCTATTATTGTCCTTCTAAACACAGCTTGCTTTGTGGTCGTAATTTTAGCAGGGTTTTCGGCTCTCTAAAGGAGAACTGTTTAATTCCATGCTTTTGTTTCCCTCGAACATACGAAAAGCTTGAATATTAGTACAACCTTTCACTGGTTAAATTATATAAAGAAAACAAGCATGAAATCAAATGCAAGGATTTTAGGCACCTCTGAAAAAGTCCCAGTTAGCTTGTTTAGAAGAGTAGATTTCCCAACGGAAGGGAAACCCACCAGACCAACTCTTGCATCCCCACTTTTGGTAACATCAAAGCCTTCTCCAGCACCACCACCACCTTTGGAAGAAGGTTCAAGAAGTTCCCTCCGTAGCTTAGCTAGCTTAGCCTAGCATCACATTCATTAAAATGATCAGAATCGTCACAACAATTCAGGAAAGGAAAAAAAAAGAATAATAGTAGTAATGAGAGCAGAAAGATCTAAAATAGGTTTGTAAATTTTCAACAGAAGGGTGAGTCTTTTTTTTTTTATCAGAAACAAAACAGTGAGTTTAATCAACAAAACAGTGAGTTTAATCACATGATATCCAGATACGGGTGCTCAGAGGATTATTTTCCCCAAAATCTTATCAACAGCTTCAGCCAACTATAATATGGTGAATTCTAAAAGGAAATGATTGCAAAACATTTAAAGAGAATTTACTGTAAGGGTTGCAGGTAGACTTAGTCATGATGAAAAATTCCTGCTGTCTCTGCTTGTAAGATAACGATAATCTGCGATATGTTCAGGTGAAATGCTCATCATTCCAAAAATACAAAAAGTCCACTCGGATAGACAAAGATATATCTTCATGAAATCCACAAAAACTTGATATGTGAGGGTGAAAGCAGGATGTCAAAGTTGGGTGGGCAAATATTGAATCTCTTTTGTCACATATAAATGGTGATCAATTTCTAACAATATAACAAAAATAGAATCAACTAACTTATCTTCCATATTTTCAATCAATCTATATACAGTTACGATGATACATTATGTGTAATTGTAGATTCATGCAGTCACTCTTGTGCATCTATATCCATTTCAGAAGGTGAAATTTCATATCTCGTTGAAACTATTTTATAGGTGCATATCATAGGAGCATTGAGCTCATTAGTGAGATGCTCTGGACCTTGAATGAAAGAAGCATTGTAATAAACACAGAAATTGATTTGGGTCTCTAGGATTGCCCTCCCTGATGCCTTTCGGCTTTGATTTGGGGGCATGGTTCTGCAGCAAAACACCCCTGTAGCTCCTCGGTTATTGGAGGTTTAGGGGGCCACTATTTCAGTGGTATTCTGAGAGCAACGACTTTGTGCATATTGCCAAAGGTTAGGTCTGTCTCCAATCATCCCCACCCGTACCCCCAATGATTGGGGACTAGATAGGTTCTATTATTGTTGTTATTGTATACAATCTTAGGAGAACGATTACCAAACTTTTCATAAGAAAACTTGCATGGAGGGTGCTAAATTAGTTTAAAAGACATGGGTGGACAAACTTATATAATTTTGAAGTTTTTAAGAAAAAAACTACTATAATACTAAATAAATTCTGAAACTTGGATAGGGCACGCCCCTCGGTCCATACTTGTCGATATGAAGATAATATCCATTCATCCACGCATGCATTTATTGTTTACTAATCATCTAGCACTGAGACACCCCACAACTATGAGGTGCTAGTAGCACCACAGGACCCATGTATAACCAGCACTCAAAGGGATAGATTACACAAACGAAGACAAGCAATCAAAAGCAGAGGAGAAAACCTTCAACCTTTCAACATGTTAACGTCCTTCATTTTGAAGGATTCCTAAATCTAATAAGTTATTGAATGTCCTTAGTGTCAGACAATAATATCGCCTTCACACGAGCTACAAAATAGACTAATACTCCCTCTGTCCATGTTTGCTGGTCCTTTTGTGGAGTTTGTGCCACTTTTCAATTGATTACATCTCTTAATATGAATCTCAATATGCAATATGGATCTTGTTCGATAGATCTCAGTTAATTCTATTATTCAAAGTTTTTATTTAAAATCAAGGAAAACATTATAAATTGGAAGATATAAACGTTTGAAAAGTGACAAAAACTCGGAAAAAAGACCAATAAACACGGACAGAGGGAGTACTAAGGAGCCAAGCTCCATAAAAAATATGATATTTATGATTTTATCCTTGTCAAAAAAGTCAAGACAACCACTTACTCCGCGAATGCTTAGATGCGATGCAACATCTTCCACATAAAAGCTATCAAATTGATAGCATCAGAGTTTGACAATGGTTGATCAAAAAAGTTTAGTTAATGTCATAGCCTTTCAAATAATTCAATGCACAAACTCTTTGAAATCTTTCAGTTTCCCGAACCTTATTTCTTCAAAGACATTTGCAACCCTCAGTTACAACCTAATGAAAGTCCACCTGTGATATATTGGTTAAACTTACGCTTATGTGGTACTGAGGAAAACAAAATGCAAATCTATTACTTTTCTCTTCTTTGATGGCTGCTGTACATTGGATAAGAATATAATTGATGGGGTTGGCAAAGATAATAAATGTGTCAAACCATCAAACCAGACTAACATATGGTTAAATCTTGTCAAAAATATAATGTAAACAAAAGATAATATTACACGGTAACAGTAAACAATGGCATCTCCAGTTTATCTCGTAACAAGCATATAAATTCATACCTTGAGTAAGCCGAGGTGATGGGCAGTAGCTTTGTTCTTCTGGGTCCTTGCCATCTACAAGAAATCAAGAAGAAAATATCCTTCAATAGATGACGCCATGAGAAAACAGAATCTGGGCAACAACTAACTAAGGGGTAGTTTTCCATTTGATAAAATGGAGTGGATATCCAGATTCATTGTTGCTAAAATCTCATCCCCACTTCATTTGCTAAAATCATCCACTTGATTTTAGCAAATTTCCATTTTCACAAATGGAAAACCAAGCCTAAGAGTATTGCTGCGTAAATTCCCATTTATCTAGGTTTTTAGGAGAAACATATCTTAAATGAATACTACAAAATATGCATGGGAACATATAATTTCACTCAACATGAGTGCACACAGCAAATGCATACACCACACACAAACACAAATAACACAGGATATGTTGTAATACAAGTGCTAGGTTCTTCTTTTCTTGGAAGTAATAAATCCATTAGGAAAAGCTTGCAGAAAACGGGGGCACCGTCTATAACTCGGCCTATTGACCATAGGCTTATGACAAGCTAAAGGAGAGAAGAACTAATATATTACTGATAATCGGAATACAAAACAATGAAACTAATACATGTTTAAATAGAGAAAAGTTACCCCAACAAAAGGAAAAGATTACAAGATTTGATCACGATCACGATCCCGATATGACGTGATCTCAATATACTGCCTAAAACTCATAATGCGAGCCCGGGAAGCATCAAGAGTTTGCCAAGGAGGTTACAAAACCAAGCAAAGGTGTGCGTCTTTGTTAAAGACTTGTCCCACATTGCCTATCTAGGCCACCCAAGCTTAGTTAATAAATTCTAGAGGTTACTCCACCTATTGCCAATTGGTTTTAGGTTGGAACCCTCCAAGAAATCTAACATGGTATCAGAGCTAGGTCTTGGGTAGCCTCACCTCGCGTGAGAGAGTCTCGTCAATCTCATCTTTCTGCCCGAGTTGTTTCTTTGTCTCCTAATTTGTCACCCCCATGTGCATCCGGGCTGCATGTGAGGGGGAGTGTTAAAGACTTGTCCCACATTGTCTATATAGGCCACCCAAGCTTAGTTAATAAATTCTAGAGGTTACTCCACCTATTGCCAATTGGTTTTAGGTTGGAACTTGATACTTTTGCAAAGGTGAGAGAGAAACTACGTACGTTTATTCCATTGGAAAGAATAAGATTACAATGAATAAAGAAAGCTTTAAATAGGAAAATCCCTACTAACCCTAATTAACATAAAGAAACCCTAATTAACATAAAGACTAAACTACCCTTAAAGTTTACATAAAAACTAGCCGCCATATATTATGTTCACACCCCCCATCAAACTCATGATGCAAGCCCGGAGAGCATCGAGAGTTTGCCAAGGAGAAAATGAAAACGAATAGTGGTGTGCGTCTTGGTGAAGAAATCGGCCAACTGAAGGGAAGAAGAGATAAACAGGAGAGAAATAGTGCCTGACTGAAGATGATGACGAAAAGTGGCAATCAATTTCGATATGCTTCATGCGTTCATGGAAGACTGAGTTATGGGCAATCTGAATAGCACTTTTATTGTCACAATAAAGAGGCGTAGGAGAAGAGACAGAGACACCCATATCAGAAAGAAGCCAGCGGAGCCAAACAACTTCGGAAGTAGCATGGGCCATGGCACGATACTTCACCTCTGTAGTGGAACAAGCAATGACGGATTGCTTCTTGCTTTTCCAGGAGATAAGAGAATCTCCCAAAAAGACACAATATCCAAAGGTAGACTTGCGATCAAAGGGATCACCTGCCCAATCGGCATCAGCATAAGCCCGAAGGGTCAAGTCCGAAGAAGAAGAAAGATGTAAACACTAAAATATAGTGCCACGACCATAACGCAGGATACGAAGTAAAGCAGCCCAATGCGTAGATCGAGGAGCACACACAAACTGACTGATGACATGCACAGCATAGGAAATATTAGGCCGAGTAACAGTAAAATAAAATAAACAACCAACAAGCTCACGATACTCAGTAAGATCAGCAAGAAGTACCCCATCAGAAGCAGAGAACTTAGCATGTAACTCAATAGGAGTATCAACAACTTTGTCATCAGTGAGTTGAGCACGATGAAGAATATCGGTGGCATACTTAGTCTAAGTTAAGAGATAACCATCAAGAGAAGATGCAACTTCAATGCGAAGAGAATAGCGAAGAGGACCCAAATCTTTCATTTCGAATAAAATCAAAATGATGAACCCAGCTGAGATTGGGCCTTATGACTATCCACCCACGTGACTATGGAATTGGAAGGCATCACAATATATATACATGCATTGGTGGGCCAAGTGTTCATTTGTGTAGTTTGATCAAACTTGGACCAGAGGAAAGAAAACAATGGGCTTCCTAGTTCAAATTTTCGGCAGGCCTAATTATAACAAAAAGGAGAGGTCGGCTAGGGTTGGGAAATGACGCACTGACTTGGGGAATAAGAAACGTGATGCTACAGATTTTTATTATAAAAGGAGAGGCAAAAGGCTTAAAGGGGGATCATCACACAAACATACATATCACGCATCAGAGAAAAGGGAGGCTGCGCACGAGACGCACGGCTGGGTTCTGGCCGTCTACTATGTTTGGCTAAACTCTCCTCTAGGGCGTAGATGAAGCTTGTACTCCGAGTAACGTAGATTCTATTACTTTTGTTGGATTTAATTATTCGGATTCGATTGTATGATTTAGATGGTTTCATGTCTATGAAATTTATTTTATTTTTCCCACATAATTGTGTATTTGTCATGCACAATTTCAAATACTTTTCATACAACGATTTTAATTGAATTCGTGGTAATTAACTGTGATAGATTATACTATCGTAAGACGCATCGTGCTATTAGACGGACCGTGCCATAGAGACGGATCGTACTAGTAAGACAATTCGTGTTAGGCGAAGATAATCTATGCCGCTTCATGATCTATGAATATTTTTAGGAGATATCGCAAGGGCCCGCGAACCCTAACGGTATCCAGTGAATCCGAATAAGCAATCCTCAATCGAAATAAATCTAGGTTACAAAGGGTCAAGTGGATTCGAAACCTTAGACTTTTTTCTCATTGAATCTCTTCACTTTTTAGTTGTTCTAATCTAGTTTCATTTTAGGAAACCCAATCAAACTCTCTTTTCTCGAATTAATGTAGAAATTGATTGAAATAACTGCAACTTAGCCTTTTAATCCCTGAGGAGCGATACTCGGAATGCTTGCCGCTATTCGAAAGAGTAGTAGTAATTGTTCTGTTTTATAAATTATTTTTTATACGAAAACGACCGATCACCTAAAATAGAGGATTGCATCAGAATAGATTCACAAGGTTATAGGTTGGAACTTGAGGGTAGTTTGTGGATAATTCATTTACGACGCAGCCATGTAACCTTGAGGTCATGGTTAGAACATGAGGGCAGCCACTTTGTTCATAAAGTGACGCACGTTGGGTACAGCCCATATCTCACTAATGGCGACTAAACTGGGTGTGGTTAGGAAAATCTAGCAGGACCATCAGGGTAGCGAGCTGTTTCTCCTGCCAAAATTCCTAGGCACGGGAATTTCCCCAAAACGCTCCATCGGCTGAGCTAGAAGGAACAGCCCAGAAGTGTCAACATGAGCAAATCAGCCTACAAAGACCATTCTCCATCCTCAATTGTACCACATACAAAAGAATAAAGATATGCTAGACGGTACCTTGATTAACTAGCATAACCAACAAATAAACACAACACGAGTCACAAGTTGCAGTAAAGAAATGGGCAAATCACACCGTCATGTAACGGGTAAGTACCCGGAGATCGAATAACATCAGCAACCCACTTTCCTAGCAAGTTGACACACTTGATAAGCTGACTGGTGATTGACATACAAATTAAACTATGGTCTCAATAGTACACCTTATAAGCTGATAAAGCTACACTTGTTTATACTTAGGCCTAATTGTTGCACAAATCATAAGCATATGTAGGTAAGGTTAAAATTTGAAACTATTCAGCCGCCCAACGGCCATACAAAAACGTCATCATTGGTTAAATGGCCCAAAAACGTAACCCAAAAAATGCAAGCAGGCGAGGAACAATATTCATTGGGCTCCCATAGTTTCGTAAAAATACCTTAGTAATGCCAGCAATACTAAAATTACATACTAACTCGTGTACAAGATAGTTGTATGGCACCAATAGTAATGCATCCTTAGTTACCAAAATAACCAGATAGACTTATGCAGGGATGCATTAGTGCCACATAAGCAACTTGTACACTAGCTAGTAGACAATTTAGCGTCCCTCACTTTTTTCATAACTTTACCCATGAAAAAAAAAATACTTTGGTTGTGCTTGCATCCAAGATTTGCAAAGGCAAAGTATCATCTTCCCTCATCCAACTGTCACTCCACAAAACTAAGATCCAAACACAGCAGTAATCAATCAATCATTTCCCAGAATCAGTCTTTTTGTCAGTGAGAAATGGAAGGAAGATTGGAACCTTTATATCAAGGTTATGAATATTCCGTACTGATCGGTACTAGTACATATCGTGTTTTCATAAAGTATATAAAACAGGTACCTTACCTCTCTAGTTTCATTCTGGTTCAAATTCCAGTTGGTACTGTCCATACCAGGGAATACCAGCCAGTACCGTCCGCTGATCCGACCCCGGATCATAACGGTCACAATAATTTATTATTCCTTTTTTGAAGAGACAATTCCATAATTAATTCTTTTGAATCTTTTCCACTAAAAAACTAGTATAATTTTTTGTATCTCTTAATATATGATATCTTGTCATTACCATTATTATTATTTTTTAGTACATAACTATATATTTTCATGTTAGTTGAATGTGTTACATGTAAAGTATATATGCTATCATGTGATACTTATAACCGTAAAATCCGAGACAGTACCCGAACTAACACCAGTAACGACACATACCGTTTCAATTAAAAAAAAATGGTACCCTTACCAGTTCAGACGTACTGTGTATTCAGAACCTTGTTTTATTATTTTCCAGTAATAGGATACCCAAAAAATAAAAGAAACCACCTTAAACAAGTCTTGATGCGATCAAATGCACGAATGATACGGTTACTTCAACTGTCTGAGCAATAAAACAGGAGAGAAAATCTAAAAACAACACAATAAATATCCTCGCTCACATTCTCCATAAACAATCAGAATACAATCTCCAAACGATTACTCGAGAGTCCAACTACAAGGCAACAAAATCTGATCGCTAAAACTATGCTAGGGATCCTAATAAAGACAAAGAATTACCTCATCCTCGATGTCTTTGATTTTCTGCATCACGGTAGCCATGGTTGACGCACAAGCTAGGTTAACACTCTCTTCTCTCTCTCTCTCTCTCTCTCTCTCTCCCTACGAATATCGGACTGTTGATCGATTGGCTTCCGACTTCCGAGTGTTTGATTATTTGAACTTCGAGCTTACCGTATTGCTTCTCGAAACAAATAGAACATTCCGTTACATTACGCAGGAGAATTAATTCTGTACCGCAGGCCAGCCAATCCTCGGGAGGAATTTTTTAGCGCAAATAAGTTACTCCATTACGCATGCACAGTGCCGAACGCGCATCTCGGCTTCGCTCCTCTCTCCTCTCTATCTCTCTTCTTTTTCTTTTTAAAATTATTACCGTCTAAAACACTTTTAAATAATCAAAATATGCACTGAATACCACTGTGGTACCCGGCCGGCACCCAAACGTTTCCCGTGCTTAGGATGTTTTGGCCTAATAATCTAGAATGATTATCCTTTTAATCTTTACTCTTGTTTTTTTTTTTAACTTCGTCTGTTCAAATTTTTGTGAATTACTTAATTTGTTCCGATTAAAAGAATTTTAAAAAATTTACCTAATTAGTAGTGATATTTACTTAATTAGTATTGATATTTTTTAAATGAAGACAAAAGAAATTCAAAAAGTCAGTGATTATTTTTGTATTTAATAAACTTTTTAAAATTTTTGAAACTAATAGCTATTTAATTTAGATTCATATTTGCGAGACGAACCAATACTCCACAAAAAAGTACACTTGTTGGGTTCCATTTACACTTTAAAATACACTATTATTGGGTGCTGAGCGAATACCACGTGATATCTGACGTGGCATCCGCCAAATCATAGTTGTCCGTCACAGTAATAAATGATGCAGATTTTAAATGAACTCTTTTAGGGAAGAATTTAAATCCTGGACCATAACATTTTTGGACGGTTGAGATGCGTGCTAGGTAACCGCCACGTGGTACCCAGTAGACACCCAAGTTTTCTCCCTATCCTCGGACTTATAATTAACTTTGGAGTGATGATATTGTAGGCACCATTCTTGAATTAAGGTTTAGATTCACAAAATAATATTTTTCAGATTAATAATTCGTCCGACAAAAGGAGTCTTAAAAGTAAAAAATTAGGATCAAAATAAAAAACAATCACTAAAGACAGATAAAAGTTCGAAACAACAGTCTTTTTTGTCAGTGAGACAAATGATTAGTTTTAACAATTATGAATTTCCAAAGCACCAAAAAAAATCTAAATATTATTGACAAAAAGCTCAATAATAAATTCAGAAAAGTAAATAAGGGGTGAAAAAAATGCAGGGCAAAAATTTAGGGAGAGCAGGGCCAAAAGGGGATTAATTAGAGTGATCTTGGCAAACCGCAAAAAAGACACCCTTCTCCACCATAAATTTATGTGGTGTCCATACACTTGAGACATTTCTTACTAAATTATTTCTATGTCATATTTTCAGTAGTGTTTCAATTTTTGTAATCTTTTGTTAGACTTTTCGTTGCAGTTTTTTGGATTAATCATTCGTCTCAATTGCTAGTCGTGTCCTTAGAACACTTGTTAATAAAACCTTCGAGGATTGCCACAAGAATATATAGTAGTTACCTAGCAATAAGGACTTCGGTGAATTTTCCAAATGATAAAATATGCTAAAATCAACATTCGCTAACCGGTTATTTAGCAGATTTTATCATTTGGAAAACTCACCCTTCATTCGTGAAGTGATGCAGGGTGGATTTCAAGAAAAGTCGTATTTTATTTATATTGATTTACATTTAGTATTTTTATTTAATATGTTATAATTTAGTCAAAATATTCTAGAAGTATTTTGTTTCCTAGTTTTTTTTTTATTGAGATTTCCTATTTTGTGTTTCCTTGTTTTACAAGAATTAGGGTTGCTAGCTAGTAAATTTATTTCCTTTTTAGTTTTGGGGTTGCGGCTAGTATAAATAATTGATGTAAGCCTTAGGGCAAGGGAGTTGATTAATATGTTGAGTTTTTTCACAAGAGAGAGTATCTCTTTTTCCTATAATTCTATTAATCTGCGGGTTATTAGATTGTAGAAGAGTTGTTTCTTATTCGTGGGGGTGATCTTTGTCCTTGTTCACGTTTCTAGCTGCGTCAGTTGGTATCAGAGCTTAGGCTCGATTCCTAATTGATCATGGCACGAAGATATCGTCATGATCGACAAGTTGACGTCGAGTATGTGTACAAGCACGATGATGCCGCGCGAGAAGCACAACTAGAGGCGCGGTTCCAGCAATTAGAACAGCATGTGTCGGACTTGATTGCCCTAGCCGACCAGATTGCTGCCCTAACTGTTGGGGGGAATCCACCTCGCCGTCGTCTTGTTATATCGCGGTTTCCGAAAGAGGAGGAGGTATCGGATGACGTTTCTATCACCAAACCTTTGGCAGGCAACTATCAGCCGAGGGAGAGGACAACAGAGGCTACCATTGAGTGGCCTTTTACTGCAAATAATATTCCGGATCCAGTAGTGGATTGGAGTAAGCCGCCTGTTTTTGACGAAGAACTGATGGAGAAAATTACAGAAAATCAAGAAGAGTTGCAAGAAAAAGTGGTTTCTACGTTGGCGTTGTTAGAAAAAGATTTAGAAGAATCAATTGGATTTAATTCTTATAAAAAGCTTGAAGACGGTGCAATTGACAAGAGTGCTAATGACTTTGTTGATCCGTTTTGGAAATTCATCGAAGACTCCATAAGCAAGAATATATGGATTGCTCACCTGTGCGGAATTTGGAAGAAAATCATTCCCTTACTTTTTGAAGAATTTTCAAAGTTCAGGTTCGAAAAAATTAATTTGAAGTATAAATTGATGCCGACAAGAAACGCTTTATCAAGTTACTTCAAGCAATGAAAACTCGAGGACGAGTTTTTTCAACAAGGGGAGTCTGATGCAGGGTGGATTTCAAGAAAAATCATATTTTATTTATATTGATTTACATTTAGTATTTTTATTTAATATGTTATAATTTAGTCAAAATATTCTAGAAGTATTTTGTTTCCTAGTTTTTTTTTATTGAGGTTTCCTATTTTGTGTTTCCTTGTTTTACAAGAATTAGGGTTGCTAGCTAGTAATTTTATTTCCTTTTTAGTTTTGGGGTTGCGGCTAGTATAAATAATTGATGTAAGCCTTAGGGCAAGGGAGTTGATTAATATGTTGAGTTTTTTCACAAGAGAGAGTATCTCTTTTTCCTATAATTCTATTAATCTGCGGGTTATTAGATTGTAGAAGAGTTGTTTCTTATTCGTGGGGGTGATCTTTGTCCTTGTTCACGTTTCTAGCTGCATCAGTAATAATGCAGAATGGAACTAATCAATAAATTAAGAAATAGTATATTTAGTTTTCATTATTTCTGTTATACATTATTGCTTATACTAGAAGATTCCGTTTTTAGGTGTCGTACGTTTAGGAAAGTTTCTTTTATTTTCTAGTGATCAAGTTTAGAAATATCTCCTATCTTTCAATTTTGGTAACTATTAGACCAATTAGGGTTTCAGTTTTCCCTATTTAATAAGTTGTAAGCCTTAAGGGCACGGCAGTTTACGATTATTATTGAATGAAAAACAGAGTCTAGAGAGCGTTTTCTCTAAACTATCCCGTTTGTGTTCGATTGCTGCACGTCTTTTCTGTGGTTCATAAGGCGCCCTGCATCAGTTGGTATCAGAGCATTGAGTTCCAATCCTGACTATGGCCGGAGGACGTGCTGGAGGTCAAGGGGGACGAGGTGATCGAACCGCTAATTTGGAGGACATCTATGAAAGAGATGACGTAGCGCAGGAGGCGCGAACAGAGGCGCGATTCCAACAACTAGAACAACACTTGTTTGCAATTGTCACCTTAACCGACCAAGTTGCTGCCCTAGTTGTTGGGGGGAATCGACCTCGCCATCGTCCGTATAATCGGTGGCCTCATGAGGAGGACGAAAATACGGAGGGTGAAGCGGCTAAAAACCCTTTTGTTGCGGGGGCATTCGGCGTCCGCAAGGCTGACGGCGGTGGCTACTACAAACAAAAGGGCAGAGGCCGGGAGATCATGGTTGAAAATCGTGATTTCCGACTAATGGAATCTGGTTTGAAGATCAACTTTCCTGAGTTCCAGGGAGGTGTGACACCAGAAAAAATCTTGGAGGTTAATGCAATGGATGATGCTACTATTGTTGACTGGCCTTTTACGCAAAAAATTATTCCGGATCCGATTGTGGATTGGAATAAAGCGCCAATTTTTGATGAAGAGCCGACGAAAGAAGCTATTGTAAAAGAAGAAATTGTCCAAGGGTCTGAAAAAATTGCCCAAGCAAAAACAATGGTTGATATCGAACCTGTTGGTGTTAATGATAGCTTTTGGTACGACGAAGGATTATCTTCTATTTTGGATGACTACGATGGTGAGCATAAAACTTCTATACAAGGACAATTTTTGGATCCTTTTAGGGAATTTCTTGAAGATTTCGCAAGCACTAAGTCACGGGTTTCGTGCCTTACATTAGAAATTGCATCATTATTTTCTGAAGAATCCTCAAAGTTTACGTTCGGGAAAATTAATTTGAAGTACAAGACTGATGCGGATAAGGAAAGGCGAATCAAATTCTTCCACACTACGAAAACTCGAGGACGAGTTTTTTTCAAGCCCGAGAGAATGATGCAGAATGGAACTAATCAATAAATTAAGAAATAGTATATTTAGTTTTCATTATTTCTGTTATACATTATTGCTTATACTAGAAGATTCCGTTTTTAGGTGTCGTACGTTTAGGAAAGTTTCTTTTATTTTCTAGTGATCAAGTTTAGAAATATCCCCTATCTTTCAATTTTGGTAACTATTAGACCAATTAGGGTTTCAGTTTTCCCTATTTAATAAATTGTAAGCCTTAAGGGCACGGCAGTTTACGATTATTATTGAATGAAAAACAAAGTCTAGAGAGCGTTTTCTCTAAACTATCCCGTTTGTGTTCGATTGTTGCACGTCTTTTCTGTGGTTCATAAGGCGCCCTGCATCATGAAGTTTTCGCATGTTATCGCGTCATGTGTTAGGCCAATCCATTAATTTTGTCCAAATTTTGATTGGGTCTCACTGTCGTAGCTAGTTCATAAGAGATTTTGTCCTGGTTTTGATTGATCCCGCGAGACAGAATTGAACCTTGGATTAGTTAGCCAGGTTATTGAGAAAAGAATACTCTTTAAAGATCCGTAAAATATACTAATGCACTTGGAAGCTATACTAAATTTTATGAATTTTGCTTTGATCTTAGTACCTAGAAGGGTAATTGCTACTAAATATGCACACACAAATTATCAATGCTAGAGCCCAGCTCATGTAGAATTTAAAAACAGAGGATCTTTGAAATTGACATGTAACCCTTCAACAAGGATTTGCGGTCCTATAGTGACCTTAATTGTGAGCCTTCTATAATCTATATTTGGGATCGAAACCGTACAATTTGTCTGGAATGATGAACAAATCAACAAACAATACCATGGAGATCCAACAACAGCATAAAATTAAGAAACAATTAAAAGTATTACTAGTGACAATTCAAGTCAAGATGTTGAAGTTGTAACAACACTAGGGAATGCCTGTGCCTAAAGGAACGGAGCAACGTAATTTGATTGAACAAAGGGCAGGGATCCATTTTTGACACCTCATTGTTTACTTCCTTTATCAATGTTCCATTATCTAGCGAATGCCCGTACCTGAAGGCGCAACTCAAACACTTCAGTATTCAATACGGTTCCAAGTGTGGTCACAAAACAAAATGAAATTTCTGGGGGCAAAATGTATGCACATAAAAAGTGTCATTCTACTACTTAAGAGAGAGAGAGAGAGAGAGAGAACGCAAAAAGCGTAACATAAAAAATCAGTTCCATACATACACCAAAAAAAATGAATGCCATACACTTTCAGGGTACACCCTAGCTTAGTTTTTTGCTGATCAAAAAAAGGTACAACCTTGCTTGACTAAAAAAAGTTTATATCTACCAAAAAAAATGTTATGCGTACACCAATAATATGCATAACATGTTTATAATAAACCAAGTGTAACATAATCTGTTGCATTCTCTGTATACAAATATAAAGATTCGCACCAAGAACTGACTCCTGCCCGTTCTTTCACTTCTATGATTGCAGCCAAATGTCGTGAACCTGAGAGTAATAACACAATTGCTGGTAAAATGATAGAAACAGGATATCTTTGTCTTAAACTAAAGCAATCAAACCAACAACATACTGAAAAGAAACTAACATTTCATCGAGGACACCAACAAGAAACATCCACACGCTTATGCTTTTAGAGTACCACCATTTTGTTCGACTCCCAAAACTTATAAATAAAACTCATTCCAACATCAGAGACAAAACTCCAACCCAACACCAAAGTCACACGCACTCACATTTGATGTCCCTTCGAGGACAACATGCATATTGGGCCGTCACGGCCGTCCGTGGTCCGCCATGGACGGCTCAGATCACATCTTGTTTGTCCATGGCCGACCATAGACGGGTGTGATCAGCCCAATATGCATGTTGTCCCCAAAGGGACAACACGCCCCCCACTTCCAAGTCACACGCACTACTCAAACCAAAAGGAAGAAATACGGCTTAGATCAGTATAATTCTTAAAGAGAGAATCATTTTGATTAATCCAGTTGACCAATATTTCTATTTCTATTCATAAAATGTTGTTTGGTTACCACTTTTTGATAACCATTGATTGGGAAGGGAAGTTTGAAAAAACTCTGCTTAGAAGTGAAGTCTGTAGTATATCTTGAAGGAGCATACGACCAATTATAGCTATTGAACAATCAAAGCGGGCAAGGGCAGGCAAAAACTAATCGGAGCTTGTAAGAATATGGTTAAAAAGTGAACAACTTTCACTGCCATTTATCAAATAGCCAAAATTTATGACCTAAGGGCCTCAAGCACACAATAACAATTAAAACACCAAACCAACTCCTAATTTCACGTATCAAAAAAAAACTCTCTAGACATACGAAGGATGGAATGAGTAAGTACCTATTTAGCTCGGGTACGGTGACCTTGGCATCCTGCTCATCACGGATCAGAAGTTCTTGGAATATTCACATGTAAAAGTCGACACAGAGAGGAATTGTGGAGTTGTGGTCTTCAAACTACAAAGTCGCTACCTAGAAGACACAGAGAGGAATTGTGGAGTTGTGGTCTTCAAACTACAAAGTCGCTACCTAGAAGACACAGAGAGGAATTGTGGAGTTGTGGTCTTCAAACTACAAAGTCACTACCTAGAAGAACAAGCACAGAAAAACAAATAGTACGTCTGCCACTTCCAATTGCTCAACCACAGAAAATTAAAGAAATCTACCCAACAACAAAAAAAGAGGATTCTAGGAATTGATTGCACTGTATTCAAAGAAAAGCATTGATTGCATGTGAATGAAAGGGGTTACTATCCAGCAAGAGGAATTTCCAAGTAGAATGTCTCTTTTGAACTCGGCAAAAAACTGTTATAAATTAGACATAAACTCATTTTCATACACAAAGTTAAATGAGAACCAATCTAGCAAATGACAAATGAGGGAAAAGGGCTAAAGAACTAGACTTTGAATACTATGACATATATAGATGGGGATGAGGTTAGGAAAAACAAAGGACCAATGGGGAAAATGGCTAAAAAAATGGTCGGAAAGAAACAAATTGTCATCCATAAATGCTGGATTTGAGTCTAGCATGTGAACCCAACCTAACTATTATACAAAATTATTGGCCCCCCGAGATAGAGAGATCATCACAACACAACAGAGCACAGGGATACATGGAGAGTAAACTCCAACAATTACCAACTGTTGCAATGAAGCTCCATTTATCTTCAAAGCACCCATTTCATAGCTTGAAAAACAAAATGAAATAAAAGTCCAATCAACTCAAATCACATGGGGGAAAAAAAACCAAAGCTAGGACCCTCACCCACTCAAAGCTAAAATAATAATTTTGGCATGATTGTCTGACTTAAAATAATGATCATCATAGATTTTGACACAATTGTCAGAGTTAAAAAGCTGACACCTGCTATCCAATTCCCACCAAGATCCATAAGTTACATAAATCGGATCAAATTTATCTGACACCTATTTCTTTTGAGTTTTCTAAGAAGGATCATAATAAGAAACAGAAATCAAAATCCCCCAAAAATCAAAATGACTGTAGGAGTTCTAGAATTAACACCAATGTTGGCTTAATCACGTGTTCCTATAGCACTCTTCAAGAAGATCCAAACACAAGCACCTATATGAACGGAAAAACTAATTAACCAAACCAAACCAATTAAGCCTTATGTCCCAATCAATTGGGGTCAATGCATGCTCAAAAGTTATTTGAGTATAATCCTTTTCCATTGGCTCTTTTTACTCTAGAAATGCCACTACAACATAGAGAGTAAGAAATAAAATCATTAGTGCAGAAGAAGCAGAATAAGTTGGTCTGACCTGATCTTAGAGAGAGCAGAGAGAGTATGGTTGATCTAATCTTAGAGAGAGAGGAGGACAGTGGCTGCTTTCTCCACTAAGTTTGTCAAATAGAGAAATTCCTGTATTTTCAGGTAATAAGGCCAAGTTCAATTTTATTTTTTGTTTAAACAAATAGATAAGTTTAAAAGGATAACCAATGGTAAAAGCATGAGGGAAAAGAAACCAAAGCAAACTCACAAAGATTAGAAGTAAACTTAAAATCTGAAACCTCTCAAACAAAGGTTCTAAATGCTTTCTTTTGGTCTTTCAGCATCTGTAATATAGTGGCTGTGAGAATGCTCTGCCTGGATTGCTTGGATTCATTATTAAACTAGATACCCATACCCTGCCTTATCTATTAGATACCCATACCCATTAATGCGTGACCTATTAGCCCCCAATCACATTTAAACTATGGATTATATTTATGAAGATCAAAAAAAACATTAGAAACCAAAGTTTTGGATTGACGAAAAGAATAAGAAAAGGGTGTTGAATGCTCGCAGCTTTGATTTTGCTAGAGGATATGGAGGGAAAGAGAAGAGGAGAGCGCAAACCACACCATGTTAGCTGGTATCTGCCTTGTTAGCCTATCAAATCAAATAGTGGTTGGTTGTGTAAATCATACAGCCCTGCTATGGTAATAAAGTCCTGATCTGGAGCTGCAAAAACAAGAACAGAATCAGTTTAAGGTATTTGTAAGGGAGACCATATGAAAAATCACTTACATCCACCACAAAATAAGCCCAAACCAGAAACTACAGGAAGCCAATTTATAATCCAGTTTAAAATGAACTCCCATGGAGGTACTCAATTATCACATTTTACAAAAATAGAATAATGTTGTAGAAAAGTGTTTGTTTTGTCCTCTTGGAAAATGAACTCCCATGAAGGTACTCAATTATCACATATTACAAAAACAGAATAATAAAGTAGAAAAGTGTTTGTTTTGTCTTCTTGGAAATTATAGAGCACATTATCCCATAATATCAAAAATACATACATACCTCACTCCATCCTCCTAGTTTAATTATTTTCTTTAATAATAGAAAGTCTGAAATTTGAAAAGTTAAGCAATTCATATCTACTGAAACCCTATACAACATGTTTAGAAAAAAGGAGGTTATATGGTCCTAATGAACTCGATATCTTATGCATATCAAATGGTTGCCGTGAGCTCCAATACAACATGTTCAAAAAAATAGATTATGCAACAAATATCATGTTTCCATTTGAGCTCCTATACGGCACGTTTAAAACCTAGGTTTTATGGAGCAAGGGAAGTCCGTATTAAGTAGGGATTTCCGTTTACCCAAATAACCCAACCACTTTCAGTCATTGGCAAATATTTCCAGTAGAATCAAATACCACATCACATAAGATGTCTCATGAATCTAGTCTAGAAGAACAAAAGACGAATTGACCACCAAAATGAATTTTTGATAAAATCCTAACTGAATTTTTATAACGACAGAGACATGGTGGTCAGTGGTGGTGATGGCCAACTCAAACCTTCTTCCAGACATAGGATTAGGGAAAAGGAAAAGAAGTGAAAATAAAAATTAACCAGTGAAAAAAATTCAAAACTTGACTGGAAAATCTGCAAGATTCACAGCATCACCCAATGTAAAATCATCCCACATCACAATTAGTCTAAAAGTAGGATATCATGGCCTATCCATTGGTACATTTCGTCTAACACTTATAATGCATTTCAACGAAACGCTAACTTCAAAACTTTCACGTATGAGTCTACTGATATTTTTGGTTGAGCATGTACTGAGGACCTTCAGGTGTGAATTTAGAGGATCGAGTAGCTATAATAATGTTGCTGCAAACTACTTCCCGTTTCTCAAGCTTAGTAGGAGAAATTAGAAAATATTATCCTACATGAAGACTATGAAATATGCACCGGGAACATATGAATTCAGCTCAACATGACAGCACACAGGAAATGCAAACACCACGAATGCAGAAATGCAAAAGGCTTTGTTGTAATAGAAGTGGTAAATTTAACGGTCGGCCTACTAACCTTAAGGTTGTTGGCTGGAACTTGAGGGCAGCCAGTTTGTGCATAAAGTGCCACAAGCTGAAAGTTAGAGGTTTAATTCAGTAGCTGAATAGTCATTTTCCCGCTCTCCATAGCTGTTACACTGATCAAACCTGTAAGTTTTCAGGCTTTATCTCACTGGCTCCAAGATCACACAGATGAAACACCAAATTTAGGTTTGCATACCGATTACTCGATTAGTGAAGAGCCGTATTTCAAATTTATTTAGCAAATTGAGGTTCGCATGGAAAATTGCCCATGTATTTCAGCACAATCATTCGTCAAAATTGCAGCAATGTCAGGAACATAACTGACCCCTTTGATATGCTGAACTAAATTGTCCAGAACTAACCAAATCAAATCAGCATCCGGATGCCCTTTGTCTCTAGCGACAAACACATGCACCTTATTATTCAATTCAATCCAACTACACCCTGCTTCTTTCACCACCCCATTGCGGTCCATCCTCTCCCTTACTTTCTTAACATCCCCCCACAAACCTTTAGATGCAAAAATATTTGAAAGCAAGACATATGACCCACTATCCTTGGGATCAACTGCAATTGCCATCTCCGCTGCATACTTACCAAGTTCAACATGACCCACAATCCTGCATGCACTGAGCAAGCTCCTCCACACTATTGCTTCCGGCCGTATCGGCATTTTCTCTATGATATTTTTTGCTTCAGCAAGTTCACCAGCTCGACCCAAAAGAGAAACTATACAAGCATAATGTTCTGTGCCTGGTACAATTCCATATATGGCCATAGAGTCAAAGTGACGGAGCCCATCTTTTACAAGCCCCACATGGCCACAAGCTGAGAGAACGCCAACAAACGTGACATAAGTGGGTTTTATTCCCTCCTTTATCATTTCTTCAAACATTTCAAGAGCCTCTTCTGCCTCTCCGTGCTGTGCATATGTGGTGATCATTGAATTCCAACACACTACATCTCTAGAATTAGTAGAATCAAACATTTTGCGAGCTTCTTCAATGTTTCCACATTTAGCATACATGTCCACCATCGCATTTGTAACAAACGGGTCAAAATCTAGTCCCGTTTTAACAAGGTGGTTATGAAACTGTCGACCGTGTTGGAGACTGGCGAGGTTACTAGCTGCCATTAGTAGGGCAACAAAAGTGAATTCGTTAGGTTTTTGACCTGAATGCTGCAATTTTAAGCAGAGTTTGAGTGCTTCCTCATTTTCCAACTGTTGAGCATAGCCGAAAAGCATAGCATTCCATACTACAACATCTTTATCATCCATCTCCTCAAACACCAGTCTTGCGTCTTTAATAAAACTACACTTGGAATAAACGTCTATAAGAGCACTGCCAGCAAATACGTCTAAAGAGATTCCTAATTTTGTTATGATACAGTGGATTTGCTGGCTTAGTTCCACAGTAAACAGTGAAGCTGACATGCCAAGAATGCTTACAAATGTTAAAAGGCTTGGTGAGAATGATCTAATTCTCATCTCACGGAAAAGATCCAATGCTTCATTCAACTTTTCTTGTCTTGAGTACCCTTCAATCATTGCATTGTAAGGTATAACACTGAGATTGGCAATACCATCAAAACTTCTTCTTGCATCAGTCAAAGAATTGCATTTCGAGTACATATCAATCAAGCCATTTTTCACAAACTCATCCGATTCAAAATTTTCCTTCACAGCATAGGCATGCACTTGTTTACCTTGTTCAAGAGCCTCAAGTGAAGCACATGAAGTGAGAACGCTAGTGCATGCAAACCCATCTGGCTTCCAACCCAATCTGTTCATATCCATAAACAGCTTCATAGCCTCCCAATCAAAGGAATTTTGCATGTACCCAGAGATCATCGTGGTCCATGAAATAACATTCTTAATTGCCACATGATCAAATACCTTTCGTCCAGTTCTCACTCTACCACACTTCACATAAAAATCTATCAGCACATTAAACACCGAAACATCATTTCCCATTCCCCTCCTTAACACATAAGCATGAATTTGCTTGCCTCCTTGGAGGAACTCAAGCATTGAACATGAATTCAAAACACTAGAGAGTACATATCCGTCAGGAACAACACCAGTGTCCCTCATTTGGCTAAACAACTGTAATGACACCTCATTCCTCCCAATTCTTGCATATCCCGTCATAAGAGTTGTCCAAGTAACAGCACTTTTCATGGAAATCTCGTCAAAAACAAGTCTTGCTTCGTCTATCTCATTGTTCTTTGAATAAAAGTCAATTAGTGAAGTACCCACATAGACATCGTGATCAAAACCAATCTTAACAACCAAGCCATGCAATTGGGTGCCTTTTTCTACACCACCCAACCTTGTGCAAGACCGAATAACACTAGCCAATGTAAACTCATTCGGCTTCTCATTTGCGCTTGTTCTAAACTCCAAAAAAACCATTAAAGCTTCTTCACTACACCCATGTTGGGCGTACACAGAAACCATTGAAGACCAAGTTACTAGGTTCCTCTGAGACATTGTATCAAACAGTTGACGAGCATGGCCCAAGCAACCAGCCTTCGAGTAAACACTTATGAGAATGTTTGAGAGAAATGTATCGGATTGAAAACCCAACACCACAATGTGGCCATGGATGATTTTGTAGTACGAAATTGGCTTGTTTGAAATGGGATTTTGTAGGAGTTTTGCAAGTTCATGCTTTTGGATACGGCGCTTAGTGATTGGGACGCAAGGGTATTGTGGGGGAAGTAATGGGGAAATAGAAGTGGAGAATTTGGAAGCTTGATGGGTGATGGTGGTAGCAGTAGCAGTTCTATAGCAAGATTTCACGCCGAGTATTGTTTGTTGGTAGCATCTGGTCAAAAAGCTTTTCCACATTCTACAAAACATGCATCTCCCTCCGTCGTTCTAATATGCATCTCCGTTGCTCTCTTTCCAATAGTAGTGGGCATATGGAAGAGTTGCATGAGAACACAATCTGAATTTCACTTTCTCCTGTCTGCCTGAAAGGCTGAAACCATGCCGGGTGGCACGGTCCACAATAGATCCTCTGTTTTTCATGGGTACCCGGGGACTTGGGCTGGGCACGGGGCACGACCTAGCAATTTTGTTCAGCATTGTCTCAAGGCAAGCACAAAAGTATCAACAAATTTTGAGGTAAAAATATTAGTGAATAAAACACATTTTTTATTTTATCTATCCACGTATCTTGTTTTCCTTTTTTTTATAACCGGATATTCAAGTGAGCTTGCGCGTACCTCGACTAATTTCGGAGTCCTAAAAGTAACGATTAAGCATAACCTCCAGTGGCCCAAGAGTTTGCTGACAAGGGGAATCAAACATGAGACCTTACGTAGAAGTAAACTCTTAAGTCCCAAAGCAAGGAGTAATTTTTTAGTGCCGAGCGGGTACCACGTGGTACCTGAGCACACGATTTGGGCCATCCATTTCAATTTTGGATTGTCCGGATTATGGAGAGAGAGAAACATGAGAGAGAAACATGAGAGAGAAAGGGGAGAGAGAGAGAGTTTCGATCTGGGCCGTCCAATGCACTTTTGGACAGTCCAGATGCAACGTTCGGGTACCACGCAGGCTTGGCCACATGATACGTATTCAGTACCCAAAAAAATTTCCAAGACAATATCACTATGTCAACTCCTTGGAGTCTATCCATCCACATATCTTTCAACACTCTAACATTACTACATATTTTGCCTACCTTCTATTAAAATAATATTATTAATTTTTTTATTAAAAAAAGGTTTGAAGGGTAAATAGTATCTCAATAAGAAAGAAAAATATAATTAAAAATTGTTTGGAGGGTGAATACTATCTCAGTTAAAAAAAGGGTCGCAGTAAAGAGGTACTATAGCAAATGGTAATTCATTGATATATTTATTGAGACTATTGGAGCATATTTTTTTGAATTTTGCTAGGTAAAATATCTAATTTTTGCATTTGTTGAGGATGCCCTTAAGTGAGCTGAGTTTTTCAAAAAAATTTAGCAACCCAGTTCTAAAATCAATCATGATTTTAGCAAATGAGTTCATCAGGTGCTAAAATCATTAAAAATTAATTCGACTGTGGAAAGTTAATTCGATATATAAGGACACCCAAACAATTATTGTATAAACTTGATGTTAATCTTTTGAGAGATGTGGTTAGGCAAAGAGTTAGTAGGTCAGCTGGGACGGGTTGTTTCACGTGCCATCAAAGTTTGAACAACCCAGAAAACGTGAGGCGGGTCCCACGAGGAAACATGCTTATGCAAATACTTGTCTCACATCACTTGGTGGGTAGAAGTGATGGACCATGGGGCGCAACGAGGACGTTGCGATTCTAAGCGGGTAAGATTGTGCAATCCCACATCGAAAAGCTATGGAAAGTTTATTCGACAATGGAAACCCAAGCAGCTACTATATAATTTGAGGTTAACATTTTGAGCCACATGGTTAGGCAAAGAGTTAGCACGTTAACTGGGGTGGGACGGATAATGTGGCAACAATGGCAAACAAGTCATTACAGTTATTTTGTTATAAGATGATACAAAATTCAGCTCGATCAGATAGCGGTAAGTATTTGATTCAAAAGTCTAATTGTAAAGACCCAGAAAATTTAATTACCTTTTGAAAAATCACTTTTTGGAGAAGTTTCGATTTGGTCGATAAAAAGTGCCGGTAATTGTTCCTTGGATTTTTCTAATCAAAATAGTATTATCGAAAGTTATTTTTGAGTAAGGCAAAATCATCTTTCGCTCATGTTTTTCGGAGAAAAATGTGCCCGTTTTCGATTTTGTACTAAAAGTGGGGGGGATGAGATTTTGATATGATTAAAATTTCAAAATTTTGCTAATGCCATTGTTTCCAAATGGGGGATACTTCCTTATTTTCATAAATAAATTAAAGTAAAGAAAACTCAAAATTATAGTCTTTAATTAAGTTTGGTTTATGAAAATAAGTATTGTGGTTACATATTATATACACAAGTCACATTTGGGTGTGTAGTGTAATAAGGGAATTATGTTAGTAGTGTGTGGGGGAAGATTTGCAAATTTTAAAACATTTCACTCTCTCCTCCCTCTCCACCCGATCGGCTCTCTCTCTCTCTCTCTCTCTCTCTCTTCTCCTCCATTTTTGCCACCTTCAAGCTCAAAACTCTCCCTCCTCACTCAACCACTTCAAGAACCAAGACCATTTTTGTGTTCTACGCGCCGTGGGGAGCATGGGTCACCTTGGATTTGTCCCGGGAGCTCAAATTTCGGTTTGGGAGTTTGTAAACCTAGGGTTTTCTTCTCTCTTCACATTTGGAGCTTAACCCATGAGGTAGGGAAACAATTACCACCCCCTCTAGTTATATACTTGTAATTTGTTGAACATATCTTGTTTTTGGCTTCAATTCCTTGAAAAATTATGTTTTCCCTCTTTGTATGAGTTTTCCTCATTTTGATTTTGTGATCTATGAAATTGGTTGTTGATTGATGAAATTGGAAGTGAAATTGACCTCCCTCCATGTTTAATTGTTGACTAGCATCTCTAATTTGAACCTAGACTATCACATTTGTATTTGGGTTGAAATTCCACACCTCTATGGTGAAAATCTGCACTGCTGCCCCTGTTTTTAGCCGCTGCCCCTGTTTTCCAGCAACTTCTCCAGATTTTCTGGGTGGTTTCCGGCCACCCTTTGACGTCCGTTTGACCTCCAATCGTCCGGAACTTCGTATACTTGATATATAGCAACGTGGTAACCCCCAAAACTACTTTGAAATCGTTAAACTACGACTTTGGCATGTGTTTTTATTGGACAATTCGTTATACGTATCGGACACAAGGCATATAGGATTGGTCGCCCCTTTTTGGAGAAAATTGTGGCATTTCAAAAGAAAGGGTACTTTGGTGAAATGAAATTTGGGAAATGGACTTGTTATGAAAGTTTTAATGAAATGTTTGTGATAATGAGGTGTTTTACACCAATGCCATCATTTGGTAAAATTTTTGATAAAGGCACGCGGGGCCTATGGAACCCGGCAGAGACAGGCGGGGCCTACAAATACCCAGCAAAGGCACGCGGGGCCTACGAAACCCGGCAGAGGGATTAAATCCCTAGTACTAATGATAGTGATGTTTTTCTTCAATGAAAGAAATGAGAAATGAGATTTTGGATTATTTATTATGTTTTGTCGAAACTCGACTTGTGGACTTGGTTTTGAACTTGTGTGAATAACTTGGGCGATCTTGGTGAAACAAAAATGGAAACTTTGGTGGTGTTGAGTACTTGGAAATGAAAATGTTTTGAGGTACATAAGATATTTTGGCAACCTTGGATACTTGGACACGATTTTGGGCACGTATGACACTTGTGAGTGATTTTGACAAACTTAAGGAACTAATAGGTATTTTGGGACACCTTGAAATCTTTCTGGACACTTTGAAGTCACTTGGACACGTGGTTACTTCTTGGACACGTCTTACTTGTCTTAGCCCCGTTATGTTCCTTGATCATCTCCTCTCATGTTAATTCATATCATGTACACTCATCATATTTATATGCCTAGCGGTTGTAGTTTGGTTTCCCTACGAGCTAGTGAGCTCACCCTATCTTTCCCAGGTACACAACATGGAGCATGAGATTGGATGCTTGTGGAGTGATGCATTGTGTGAAGCTTATGCATGGATGAAGATATTTTTTTTTATCTCAAATTTTGTATTTTGATAAATAACAATGTAACTTTTGGTTATTCAATCTTCTAACAATTTGGACTTATGTAATAACTTATGGGATAATATTTGATTTCACCTTTGGGGCAAGGGTGCCCAAATACTTGATTTGGCAATGGATTAATGATGTACATTTTGAACGGAAACCTCTTTGGGAGGGTTTATGGAAATATTTTATTATTTGACTTATTAAGTGTAAGGAATTCCTTTATTTTATTTTTTTTATTTTTATAAAAATGAGGGCGTGACACTAATTCTTGGGTTTAGAAGTCGATAGAGCAAAACTAGTTTTTTTTTTCCCCCCTCTACCGGCAAAAATTCAATACTTGTGTCCGATTGGTTAGGAATGAACAAATACCCTAACTACCAGTAAAAACTCAAGTCATATTCAAAGTCACGAGCACGACACTCATGCATAGCATGTGTTATACCACCTAGTACATTAAAATGTGTCATATATTTTTAGTGCATGTTATGCATAATTTTATGTATGTTACGCATATTTTTGTGTACACTAAAAGTATATGATATGAATAATTTTGGAGGATGATGTACATAATTTTTGTGCAAAAAGTCTAAAAGCATAAACGGCTCCAGACACAGGTGTGTTCTGAATTATGTTTTAAAGTTATGCCCGCAACATTGCTCTTTTTTCGTGCTTATTCCGTGTCTTTTTTGTGTATGGTATGCATATTTTTTTGGCTTATTGATTATGCAATTTTATGGTATTAGTTACAGGAATTTTTTTTGGTTGAAGTTACGAGTAGCTAGTAGGGGCGTATGGTACACCCTAGTTACGCATTTTTTGGTAAATTCAATAAGAATGTGAATTCTTCTTCTTCTTCTTCTTCTTCTTCTTCTTCTTCTTCTTCTTCTTCTTCTTCGTTAATTACTAGACACATAATTTTCATAGAGTGATGTAAAATTATTTGATGTTAATATATACATACAAAAAAAAAAAAAAAACTAAATGTATACTTGTAGACACCCTGATTTTGACCTAAGAAACTTCTCAAGCATTCCCGATGATGAGGAGATACTAATGACATCACGATAAGGCTTGAACAAGATCCCGAAAGGCTTACAATCCCTCAAATCCTTCCAAAACCCACCCAAAAGACCAAAATAACCCCTAAAACCTTCAATGACACCAAAAACCCTTAACAGTACTTAAGCACTCAAGTAGCAACCCGAGTGCTCAAGTTACTACTTGAGCGCTCAAATAATAACCTGAGTGCTCAGGTAGCTACTTGAGCACTCAATTAGCTACTTGAGCATTCAAGTCCTCTCGGCAGGAAATTTTTGAAGATGCTATAAATCTATGTAATGATGGGAATATCTAGGGCTGCACAAAAAAACCGGTGAACCGTGAATCCGGTCCGGACCGAACCGATCCGTGTTTTTTGGATTTTAACCGTGGATTAATGGTCCGGACACGGATTGAAAAAATAGTAAACCGTGACTCGCGGTCCGAACACGGATTTTGATTTCAAAACCGTGGATTAACCGATCCGGACCGTGAGATTTTTATTATATAAATATATATATATACACTGCCTTACTGGCTCCCTTATGCTAGCTACTGGGTGTATCATTATGCTTGTGTTCATTAGCAACTGGGTGTATTAGCTACTGGCTGTATTTTTATTGATGTGAATCTGTGATCATGTAGCTATTGGGTGTATCATGTTTGGATGTGTATTTTTATTGATGACCAGCTGTTGGGTGTATTTTTCAAGTTGAATAATGTGCTTTGGGTTTGGGATGTTTCTTGATTTTATTTTTAATTTTTATGCCAGATTACGACTACCGTAAACAAGAATGTCTTGTATAACATGTAATCCGTGGACAAAATCGGAACCGATCCGTGACTCGCGGTTTGGATTGGAACCGAACCGTGAGACTTTTGGTCCGGACACGGATTGTATTTTCTAAAAACCGTGACTCGCGGATTAGGATTGGATTCATGCCAATCCGATCCGATCCGGACCGTGTACACCCCTAGGAATATCTGCGAATTTGACTCCTCCACATGCCTAATACACCTATTTGGCCTAAATTACCCTTAGGGCCCCTAACCCAAGTTAAAACCCACTTTTCTCTCCAAAATTCCACTATAAAAACCTCTCTCCTCCTCCATTCTTAAGGACTACAAGCCATTACTCTCTCACTCTGGAAATCCTCACTCTCTCTCTCTCTACAATCAGACCACTCCATCACTCATCCAACCCAAAAACCATTGACCATCTTGTTCAATACACTTCAAAAAAACCATTTTTCCTTATAAAATCCACCAAAAACTTTCAAAGCTTCCATTTCCAGCCATGATTTAGCCCATTCAGCCCATATCCAGTACCTTTCCATCCCCAAAACTCATATTCAAAGTCATTCCTTCCATTAATCACCTCAAATCTACCTTAAGCTCACCAAAATTCTTCAAAAATTCCGTTTTTCCCTTAAAAAACCCAAAAAACACCATCAAAACTCATCATCCAGCCATGTCTTAGCCCATCCAGTCCATATCTAGTCTCATACCATCACTCAAACTCCTATCCAAGGTCATACTCTTCATTGATCATTCAAAGACCACTTAAAACCCTAGGTTTCTCCCCATAAAGCCCAACAAAAGTGTCAAAAATCCACTTTCAAGTCAAGAACCCACTCATACAATCCAAAATCAGTCCTAAATCAGTCCCTAAATCCCAACTCAAGCCTAATCCTCCAAACATCAAGCTTAAAGCCCTTGTTTCAAGCTTTAAAGGTAGAAATACCTTGAAATCATGTCATTTTTGCACTCCTGAGGGAGTCAATAGACTCATACTGGTCCCTTATACTAGTTGTGGGTCTATTTTGGTGTTGAATAACAAAGAAACAGGTTTTGAGCATCAAGCTTAGTTAGTGACTTGAGTGCTCAAGTAAGTTACTTGAGTGCTCAAGTCAGTAACTTGAGTACTCAAGTGCTTTTAGCACATCTCTTCATTTATCTTATTTTCATGTTCTAATCGTGTTTGTTCTCCCTCTTAATGGCTATATTCATCATAATGCACATGTCCATGGTCTGATAAGTCCAAATAAAGGGGTTTATGGTGCTTTTAAAGCATAAAAACACTAAAAAGATGCATCTAAACCTCTTTATTGGTCTTGATATTTGTTGATCTTACTCAAAACATGATAAAAAGATGTCATCAAACCTATTTTCAACAAAATAAGGCAAAAGGAAAGTCATTGAGGGAAAAATGAAGTATGGTTTGAAAAACAACTTGAGTGCTCAGGTCTTTTCACTAATAATCAGCCTTTTTAGCGTTTAATTAGTATGATCTCATTTATAATCACATATATCAGTTGTTTACATCAAAGGTTATCTGTTCACATTCTGATCAACTCATGTGTTGGGCTAAAATGCATTTTTGTGACTTATTTACCATTCAAATAGAGTTTTTGGTATTCATTGACCTTTTTAAAAGGGTTTCTTAGATCTGAAAGTATAATGAAAAGGAAGGAAAATAAGTATTTTTGGGAAGAGGAAGCAAGAACAAAAGCAAAAAAGGGTGATGGCATGAGGGCTTAAGTATATGACCTGAGCACTCAAATACCTGACTTAAGCACTCATGTAGTTACTTGAGTACTCAAGTCTAGAATAGTGGACATATCTCTTTGATGTAAATAGCTTTCATTTAACTATTCTTATCCAATATAACTTCTGTCCATTGTCATTTCATCGTATTTTAGTTAGTTTTTTTTTTTTGTAGAAGATCATCGCATGAATTTGTCCATTGGTTATGCATCTCCTGTAATAGTTTATGTTCATTGTTGGTTTAAGTCTAATAATTTTACGTATTTTATGCATCCTATGCCATCTATTATATCATGCATCATAAACTTATCATTTTGTATACATCGCACAGGCATCCACCTCTTCACGTGCATTTTCATTTGTGATCTTATTTACTTGATATCCATTCCCGGTTCCCCTTTTTACGTGAATAAAGTTAGATAATAAATATTTTTCTAAATCCCATAAATGCAAAGTAGAGTACGACTCTTGGGTCGAGCGAGAGGGGTGCTATAAAACCCTTCCCTTCTCGTAACCAAGCTCCCGAACCTAAGATATTATGGTGAAGACAGACTGGTTTTAAACCTTATCCAAAAACAAGGCACGAGTCATTCGAGTTCGGTTCCTCGGGGATAATCCACTGAAACCTGGGTGGCGACTCCGAATCGAATTCCTCAGAGGGGAGTCCACAATACCTAGCGCATAGTACTATAAAAAATTGGATCCCCGGCCCCCCGACTTTACTATAGCTCCGCCCATGGCTGGGCCAATTTTGTTGCTGCTGGTTTTGAAGCACCTAGGTTTTGAAGCACCTAGTCATAAGGAGTCATTTTCTAGTTTGCAGTACTTATAGCTCTGCCCATGACTGCTTTTTAGTGAGTGGTCCGTTCTGTTTCTAGTTAATTCTCCTATTAGTGCCCGGTCTTTATTAACTCTAATTAAATAGTCCACAATTAGAGGTGTCAAATGTGCCCGTCGTGCCGTGCCGTGCCGCTTTTCTTCCGTGCCAACCGTGCTCTGTGCCGTGCCGTGCCCGTTTACTTAATCTTGTGATACCATGCCATGCCATTTTTCTTTATTCATGCCGTGCCGTGTCATTTTGTAACCGTGTCGTGCCAGCCTATTTACTTAATCGTGTCGTGCTGTGCCGACCGGCTTAATCGTTTGTTTCGTGTTGTGCCTTGTTGTGCCCATTTACTTAATCGTGTCATGCCATGCCGTGCCGTGCCATTTTTTAATCATGTCATGCCGTGCCGACCCGCTTACTTAATCGTGTCGTGTCGTGCAGTTTTTTAATCTTGTGGGGCCATGTCGGCCCATTCACTTAATTGTGTTGTGCTCCGCATGAACCTTTATTTTATCAATTGATAGTGCAAGACCATAGACGTGACTGTAACAACCCGAACTCAGATATACCCAAACCTACAAATGCATGACATTAATAACCTTGTTTAGTTTGTAATTATTAGCAATTTCAGCCACAAAAATTGTAGATTTTGGCCAACATATAATAGGTCAACCAACCATCTGGATGGTTACATAACAACGATAAGAATACAATTACAAACAAAAAGGCAATCTCTGAGATAGTAGAAAAATCCAAATTAGAATGACTAAGAATTTGATCCACCCAAGGAACTGATACCTAATTCATTAGATTGTATTAGATTATATATAGAAATGAAAGAACCCTGCAACATGGAAATATCATGTAAATTCATTGTAATTGTATTATAAATAAACACACTAAACAACAAGAATTCTAAGGAAACTCCAATACTTGAAATCAGAACAATGCAAGAACGCAAAATACAGATCCTAAATTAGATGGACAAATGTTGTTCTGCCTTCCCCAAGATTCCAAAGGTAGGCTACGAATCAAATGCCAGCATCTTGGCCAAGAATGACATTAGTGCTCTTGGCACAAAATGGAAGCTAATTTTTTCAATATTTTCCAGGATCGTGTCATACCAATGGACCACTGGAGTACCTGGAATTGGAATGGCTAATTAAAATGAAAACAAATGTCGGGATGATGAAAATCAATATCGGGATGACTTGATGTATGATTAAAAAAAAAACACTTGAACAACAGCACAATAAAATTGAGCCTTTCAACTTCTATTTGCTCATATTAGTATATTAAAATACAACAGCTATGAAAAAGAAGTCAGCTACGACTTGCTCTTAAAAAGGGAAGTATATGAAGTGGGAAAAATATGGTTAAGATATACCTTGTGAACTGAGTTTTGCCACACTGGACGAATTTCCTCTATCATTGGATCTAAGTGATTGATCAGAACAATGTCCCATTCCTTGGTCAATATCACTAGCTTTATCAATCTCGCTAAAATCTTCATTGCAGCTGTAGTAGGCAGAGGAATCTGATGCCTTGCCCTGGACAAACATCAATCAAAATGTCAAATTAGTCATATTTCCCCATGATTCAACTTGGTTTCGTTTCATCTGCCATATTAGAATTCAGCAAATCATAAAGATGTTAACCGAAGGTTCCAGAACTCACTTCTTCATGTCTGGTGCCAAACGAGGAAATCTAGAGCTACTTTGTCTGGTTGGAGAGCATGAATCGTCGACATCTGACCCTAATTCTGCTGTTGATGTATCACTGTTTCTCCCCTGGTGATAAACCATATGTCAGAAGAACGTTGTACGAAAACATTTGAACAGTGGCATATCAAAACAGAAACTTGCCTTGTGTGGTCGCAGTTGAATATAAGGGTTAATTTTCTAAAAGTTCAAATTGTGCTTTCAAAATGAGTTGCCAAATGTTCTTACTATTGGTTGATGAAACAAAGTGCATTCACAACTATCACATCTTCATAGCAAATTGCTGCTTTCTTGGCCCAAACTTCCCATGAAACTACTGGTTAGGTAGTTGGTTAAGGGCCCCATTTTGATTGAGACATTTCATCAAACACTTGGATTGCTTATGAAAGACATCAGCAAAACAAAAGGAAGTATAATGGAAGGACTCCAATGTAAAAAAGAATTCTTAAAAGAGAATGGTTAAAAAGCCCCTGGCAAGCGTTAAGGTGGTCTGCAACGAAGATCTTTAATGTACATCATTATGCCTCGTTTGGCGACCGGAGATGATTTTGGGTGGATTTGTTGGTGAGGTGTTTGGATGGTATTTTGAGAAGGGGGATTTGGAAGGTGGATATGATGGGATAAGTTGTAAAAAGACTTAATTGCCCCCAATTTGTTATTTTAAGGGATAAATTGATTTGATTTAATTATAATCATAATAAATACATAATAATTAAAATAAATACACAATAAATACATAAAAATCTATAAGTCATATTACAAGTTTAAAAATTTGTAAAATTAATAAAATGCAATTGAGGCTTTATTTGCCACTAGTCATATAATACAAATTTATAAAATGCAATTGAGGCTTTATTTGCCACTGGTCATTTAAAAAGAAAGTATATTACACATTAAAAAAGTAATTCGTGAATTTTTGAGGTAATCAGGAGGCATACACCTTATTATGTGAGGGTTTTTTTTTTTTTGGAAGCAAGGGAGCCCTTGATATGGCCATTGGGAGCAAGGATTGTCTGTGACATTGCTACACCTTCACTTTTCAGACAAAACCCACATCTCCACCTTCTGTTACCCATTTTCGGACAAAACCCACATCTCCACCTTTTGTTACCCATTTTCGGACAAAACCCCCATAGATCGAACAAACCCATGACGAACCCAGCAGCTCCGACGATTATTGGCGGCGCCAGCGACAATTGTTACATGTACCCCTCTCTCTCTCTCTCTCCCTCTCTCTCTCTCTCTCTCTCTCTCTCACACACACACACACACAGAGCAAACCCAGAATATGCGTACAAACCCCCCCCCCCCCCCCCCACATCACCTGGATTTAGAGGGGTAAAATAGGTAAAAAAACCCCAAATCACATTTGTTAGCCAACGATAGGGTCAGGATTGTCGTTGGCAAATCCGGGTGAAGCCGGATTTGCACTCTAAACAGTAAAAATAGTCCGGGTGGAGTTAGGGACGAAAATTGTGTGTTAAACACCGGCTGGTGGTGGGCCCTGGATTACAAATCCGGGGCGGTGGCAAATCCAGGTGCTAACGACGTTGCCAAACAGGGCCTTATATCTTTAAATCTTTAACAACGAAGATCAGATCAAATCTTGAAAGAATAGTGGTCTGCAAATCAATATTGTCTTGAACAGGAAGCTAAATCATCTTGTTAATTGCTCTCTATTCAAAAAATCTTGTTAGTTGCTTAGTCTACGTATAATGAGAAATTAAGATGAAGAAATAATAAGAAAATAGGAAACATTACTGACCTTGAGATCATTATAACGCCCAAATGAAGGATTAGCTGCTGCAAGCACAGAGGTTCTAGAATTGAGATCGACATTAGTGTGTGTGTGTGTGAGAGAGAGAGAGAGAGAGAGAGAGAGAGAGACTTGTGAAGATGGTGGAATGGAGAGTGGACAGTGGTGGTGGAGTCTGCAAGGAAGGGAGGAGCCGAGGAGATTTGGGGATTTTTGAGAGTGAGAGCATCTCCACCTCTAACTCATATTTTTACTCAAATTTGAGTAAAAGCTTAATTTGATATTGTGTACTCCAATGGGCAACCTCAAATTCAAGTGTAAATTTGAGTAAAAGGTTCATTAATGGCAAAACTGTAAATATGAAAGTCTTAAATTTGCCTTCAAAATTTGAGTAAGGGTTTGAGTCTAACTCTATTTGAGTACAAACTCAATTTGATATAGGTATGAGTCAAGGAGTGTTTTTAGGGTTTTTACTCAAATTTTGAGTTTGAGTAATAAAAAAGAGTAAGGGGTAGAGTTGCTTCGAGAGATTTGGAGATTTTAAGTCAGGAGTGGTGTGGAGGGAGGAGATTTGGGGATTTTGGTTTATGGAGGGAATTTTAATTTTTCACGTGAAAAGTTGGGGGAATGGAGGGAGTAAACCGTAAGGTATTCCGTATTTCAAATTGCCTATGCATCCAACTGTAAAATTGCCGTAAAATTGTATTACTCGAGGGTCGTCAGAGTATTTTTCTTCGAATTGGAACCGTCTACGTTTTACGTGGTAGTGATTATATCCTCCATGCAAAAAATGAAGTAAATGTATTATCATTATGTACTTGATCAAAAGAGACAAATTTTTGGTTTATAATTAATCAACGTCTTGATGAAAGGGCTTTCAATACCCGATAGATTTCAAATTTGGCGAAAGTGATTAAAACAGCAAGACAAACAAATTGAACGGTTTGGATCGTTATAATTGTGTTTCGATCATGTGGCTAGCATACATTATCTTATAGCATAATAGTTTGGTTCAGAACCAAGTTAGTTTGATGTATAGGGTTGAAAGGCGGGTGCAGACTCGATTTCTCGAATGTTCGATCTAAACCATTACGATTTCATATCTTATCAATTCTATCATTTTTCCTGAAAACGGTGGCGATCAAATGGCGGCAACCACCTTATCGGATCACATTTGGTGCATCTAAGAGCAATAATGTCCTATAATGCATGACTCGCCATCAGAGCAGTTTTTTTTTTTTCCCCGAATCGGAACCATCTAGATTTTTAAGTGGGAGTGATTATATCTTCCATGCAAAAAATGAAGTGATTTAATTATCGTTACATACTTGATCGAAAGGAGACAAATTGTCAGTTAATAATGAATCAACGTCCCAATGAAAGGGCGTTCAATACCCAATAGACTTCAAATTTGGTGAAAGTGATTAAAATAGAAAGACAAACGAAGTGAATGGTGTGGATCGTCATAATTGTGTTGCGATCGTGTGGCTAGCGCATAATATAATCAAAGTTTTATACATATTATGTAATTGCAAAAATTCAGTTTTGACCTATCAATTCAAAAATCAAAAATTTCATTTTTATTATTTAAAAATTCATTTTTTATTTTTCCTCATTTTTGAAATAAAATAAAATTTATTTTATAAAAATGTATTTTTGACTCGTTATGGCCTATGGGCCATAAGTCAAAATTTCATTTTTATTATTCAAAAATTCATTTTTTATTTTTCCTCATTTTTTCCTTATTATGGCATTTGACAACTCAATTTATTTAATAAAAATGTATTTTTGATTTATTATTTGTTTATTTATGGCCATGGGTGATGGGCCATGTGCCCTTGATTCCATGGGCAAGTCAAAATTTATTTAATTTACTTTTCTTATTCAAAAATTTATTTTTATTTCCCCTCATTTTTTTCCTTATTATGGCAAGTCCATTTATTTAATTAAAATTTATTTTTTACTTATTATGGGCCATGAGTCCATGACAAGTTTTAATTCATTTTTTAATTTTCCTCTCCTTTTTTTTTTTTCTTATTATGGCAAGTCAATTTATTTAATTAAATTTCATGTCAATTTATTTAATAAATAATCATTTCTTGCCACTTCCGTGTCGTGCCAGACCAACTACCGTGCCGTGCTCGTACTACGCCCACACATTTCCATGCCCCGTGCCTGTGCTTTTGCCCGCTCAAACCGTGCCGTGCCGTGCCCAACTTATACCGTGCCCAAGCCGTGCCCGTGCCGGCAAGGCCCATTTGACACCTCTATCCACAATTGTTCATTTTGTAAACTAAAATTTATCATTGAGATTTGATCATGCTGATTGTTAATCTTAACTATTGGCACATAGAATGTCATTCAACTGTAAGTGGAAAAATTGTTGACCTTTCACTTGACTATCTTTATGTTTGAGGAGCCGGTTTTTTTTAACAAAAAGAATAGTAAATCGGTTGGCTCATCCAACTGGGGTTGGGCAGACGAGGCTCGTGCCATTTCTCAAGACCACACCAACCATCCCGTATGTTGTTGGTAGGTAACTATCAAAATCAATTTCAAAAGTATTTTGTCCACCTACCCAAAGGTTGGTGGGAGGCTATGATGTGCTGGGAACTGCCAAGGAAAGGTTGGTGGGGATGGCTATGTTCGGGTTGGGTTTTGAGAAAGGTTTTTAGAGGTAATGAGTAGAGAGAGATAGAAAGAAAATTTATTGGAGATCGTGTAGGGTGGGTCTTGAGACCCAACTGAACAAAGTGCTCATCTTCTAAGAATTCGTACTCCCTACCAGTCTAATTATTACTGTATTATTCGGCACTTATTCCAGACACTTTAATACAAGACATTTTCGTAGAATCCATAACTGACTAGGCATAAATACGTGGAATATAAGGCTCGATTTGATTTGGTTTAGTTAGCTGCTCGGAGACTAAACTACTGATAAATTATGAGAATGAGTTATTTCCGCCGGCGGTGGAAACAAATGTTTCCTCCAAATCAATCACAGCGGTCCGTGTGATTGTGTACTACACAATTACATTGACTACACAATCACACAGACCGCTGTGATTAATTTGGAAAAAATATTTATTTCCGCTGTCTGTGGAAATAATGTATTATCCCTACAGTGCCTCACCTCCAAAGATACCCACTCAGTGGCGGAGGTACATAATATACTCCTAGATAGTAAAAATTTACTACTAATGTAATACTGATAGTAAATTTATTATTTAGATAATTAGTATAATAAATTTCTGAAAATTTAAGTAGTTCTGTTTCGATATAGTCGAACATTAAAATAATTCTACACTGCCATGTAAAATTTTCTTAAATTCTTTCATAGATGCGATTAGTTATATATAGGTGTTGTAATGGTAGATCAAAACATAAAATAATTGTCATGTACTACATAATCTACACGATATATTAAGTACATTTTTGGTTGAAAATAGTATTTTTAAGTTGGCCTCTCAGTTTAAAATCCTGACTTCGCGGCTGCACCCACTAGTTCGCTACCCACCTTTTACAGACTGCGTCTCCTAAAATTGACATCGAATACAGTTCCCACCAGCAATAGAGGTAAAAAATAAGACCAAAAAAAAAAAAAAAAACACTTTTGTCTCACACTTTCCGTAATCAAATGCCAATTTTTTTTGGGAGCTGCCTGCTTCCATATCCCCATCTTGTCTAGGGGACATGGTGTCCTCTCATGTAACATTAACTATTAAATGGTGTTACTGAAGTGTAACAAAAACCATAGATAACGTAATTGTTGGAATTATGCCTTGAATTTAGACGTTTGAAGAGGCACCAAAGTTCGTGGCGAGCAAATTTCAGTTTTTGGGACTGTTTTGAAGTTGCAGAAATTTTAGTCTGGACGGGATTTAAGTCCGTCCGGACCGACTTCAGTACGGAATGCACCGGGTTGCGCGTTTTTGTAGGTTTTAACCTAATATTATGTGTTTTCTTATAAATAGGAGTCTTGTAGCCTCTAGGGTTTTGTCTTTAACTCTTGGAATTAAATATTAGGGTTATTGGTTATCTCTTTCGAGTGCGTGAGACTTTTGTCTCTAGATATCTGTTGAGTGCTTCAAATTGAGTTACGGGTATGGCCGGCTCATTGTATTCTCCCCATTATAGTGAATCCTCTTGCCCTTTTTCCCGTGGACGTACCTCTAGAACTTCTTGCTTAGAGGGAACCACGTAAATCGTGTGCCTCGTGTTTTTCTGTTGGTTTGGTTATATTCTATATTTCGTGTTTGTCACAACAGTATCCACTAAATGACATGAGACATTCTGGTCATAATCCAAAAAAATTAAAATATAAAAAGAAAAAATGGAAAAGGTTAAAAATGGTTCCTCCCAAAACACTCCCCAAGGAGTAATTTGTCAGAAATGCTAAAAAATTCTTCAACAGAAAATGGAGAACTTTCCAATTTCCGATCAATTTTTACGGGGACAAAGGATTCCTGCCGTGCACTAGGTGCATGGCACCGTGCCATGCACCCCCATCCAGCCATCCGTTGCGAAAATGTACGAAATTAGATTTGATCCAAGCCGTACATTTTAACAACGGACGTCTGGATGAGTGCCATGGCAAGAAAGTCACCTCACTTTCAGGGTTGCTTTGGTTAAGTAAATTAATTGGTTTATTTTTTCTGTCCTTGTTCAATGTTTTTCCGCATTTGTTAATTTTGCGTCGATATTTTGTGGTTTATTGGTTTGTTTCGATGAGAGAAATCTAAAAGTATAAATTATTAACCAAGCTTAAATTTTTTTAAATAAAGACAAAAATTTGTCTCGATATGAGAAATCTAAAAGGTATAAAATTATTAACTAAACTTAAATTTTTGTGAATAAAGACAAATTTGTTTCAACTAGAATAATCTAAAAGGTATAAAATTATTATTCAAGCTTAAATTTTTGTGAATATAGACAAAAATTTGTATCGATGAGAAGAATCTAAAATTATTAACCAAGCTTAATTTTTTCTGAATAAAGACGAAATAATTTAATAAACCACAAAAATTTGGATTATATTTATTTTTATTGAACTCATTTAAAATTTTGACCATAATTTTATACTTTTTAAATTTCTTTTTTCGAGATGAACCAACTAATAAACCACAAAAAAAATCGACATAAAACTTAAAAAATGATTTTTTTAATAATGACAAAAATAAATAAACCATTTTTGGTTCAAAGCAGTTACTTTATTACCAGACCTGATCTAATTATTCACGAAATAAATGGTTAGGATGATTAGGGTGGGGCCAAGGTGGGCCCCACGTGCCCTATTAGTTTTGTTTGGGTGTGGGCACAATGGGTGGGTAGAATTTCTCCACACTGGTCATCGATCTGGGTAGAGACGGAGGAGGAGTAGTTGGTAAAGAATGGGAACGGGTTCAACTTCAGCCAAACTTTATCCTGCAGAAAAATATACGAGAGGCAAAATGGCAAATGGAGGAAAAACCCACCACGATGCCCAGCTCAAACCAAATTCGCTCTAGAGAGAAAAATATACGAGAGAAAAATATACGAGAGGCAAAATGGCAAATGGAGGAAAAACCCACCACGATGCCCAGCTCAAACCAAATTCGCTCTAGAGAGAAATAGAGAGAGAAGAAACACATCTGTGCATTTGGTTCCCTGCGTACTGTTTTCTGCGGCGTCCGAATGCCCTGTTTGATTTTCTGGTAAGAGCCACATCAAACTCTTATATATTACCCAGCTTTCCATTCATGTGAATCCTCCCAAATCTTGGAAAATCAATTGTTTTTTTCTTTCCTTTTGGGTAACTGGGGAAATCAATTTTTGTTGTGGATTCATTATACATAAGCAGAAACCAGTCAGTTAGGTACAAATATAATTACGGCCGTATACGTACATGCCTATATAGAGATGCATTCCAAATAGATAAATCTTAGGATGCATTCCCAATCATGTATTGTGAAAAAGCCTAGTGATTTTGGTCTAATGGGTTCAGTTTGGATGCTGGGTTAAGGTAGGCAAAGAAAATAGAGAGGTGGGATAAGAATATATGGATCTGAGATTCTTCTTGATTTTGGAAATGAACCCAACACAAAAAATTAAGGTAAGAAGATAATCAGTATTTGGGTTGAGCTGAATAAGCGGATTTTTTTTTATTGAATAAAAAATGCAATAAAATAAACAATTTTCTCTTATTTCCTACACTCATATCCTTGATCCTGTGTATTAGGGTTTCGCATCCTAATCATTCTCTGGAAAATAACAGGACTCAGTTTTTTTTTTTTTTTCCTGAATCAAATTTAACTAATCGTGTGCTCAACTGTCAGTTTAAATTCCCCTTTACGGTTACGGGGTTGACTTTATTTTGGTTTTCTGAATTGATGATTTGGGTAGACCTTAGTTTGCTTCCATGTTACAGGACTGAGTTTTTTTTTAATCAAATTTAACTAATCGTGTGCTCAACTGTCAGTTTAAATTCCCTTTTAAGGTTACAGGGTTGACTTTATTTTGGTTTTCTGAATTGATGATTTGGGTAGACCTTAGTTTTATGTTTTAACAAATTGGAACATGAGAAATCATGGCATTCTACTGATGTCCTGGTTGGCTTCTAGTTTTTTTTTTTTTTTTTCCCTTTGTTCTGTTTTTTTGGCTTGTATTCTGGCCTGCAGGTTTTGGTTCGTGTTATGTTGTTTTGGTTTCACTGTTGTGTGCGTCTTGCTTGGTTTAATGCTAGGCTTGGGCTGAGGATTTATCCTGGATATTGTTCCTTTGGTTTGGGCTTTTAATAGAATCTGTACTTGTAAAAAAAAAGGCATTAGACTTTGAACACAGAATATCAAGGTTCACTTTACCGGCACTACTTTTGTGACCTGGGTTTTCAAGAGAGAAGAAAGGAACTCAAGAGAAAGTGAGAAACTATTATTTCTCGTAGTCAATTGACTCAATTTGTTAGACTTGGATTTTTCATTACCTGGGAGTTCCAATAATGACGTAATAAAAATAATAAAAATTAAAAAAAATTACAATAGCAATAATAATAAAATACTCATCGGCGTCTAATTTATATAACGGCAGTAGTAGCTGGATAATTCACCTTTTTTGAAAATCAACCTAGTGGAAAACAAATCTCTCACAAACTTTTGGTAGTTAGACAGATAATCAGTGGATCTTTATGGATTTTGCAGAGTAATTTGGCGGAATTGAAGCTTCGCTTCTACATTGAGGAGGACAATACGCTTGAGAGTTCATCAAATATCTGCTGCACTCAAGTTCTTTTCTGATTTAAGAGAGTAGAGAAATGGAGGCTAAAGTTGCACAGAGCTTGCAATTCTCAACATGGAATGACTTGGAGAAGAAGAGGAAGCCAAATGGTTCATTGCATTTTTCTCTGAGATCTAGGGAGCAAAATAGGCTCCAGATTCTTATCCCTAGTCATTTGCAGCCTACCGGAACTGCCACGTGGCATAAACCTGAAGCATTGCAAGTCTCATGTTCCTATAGGAATTTTCCTGGTAAGTACAAAATTTAACAGAACTATTCAGCAATGGATGAGAACATGAGCTTTTTTCCCTACTGTTTGATAATCACTAGTTGATGTCCTATAGGTTTGTGTTTGTATAACACACATTCATCCAAGTATAACCTGAGTATGGTTTATTTTGTTGTCTCCATTAGTATCACTTCCATGGTTAATTATGTTCCTCTTTTGAAAAGGCATGCTTCCCTAGCTCTTAGAAGCTTTATTGATTGTCATTCGTTCTGCGTGTTATTACGCTAGTAGTGAAGTTGAAATTGAAATGGAAAGGTTCTAACTGGAAGGGGTGATGTATTCCTCTATATTTTCCCGATGCCTTTTACTCGTCTGTTTCTAAGGAAATGCATTCTGCAGCTAAAAAATGGATGTCTCATTTTGTTCTCAGTTAATAGATGCTCTGGGAAGGGTAAGACTGAAGAGACAAAAATAATCTGTGTCAAGATTTGCACATAGTGGTTACCAAACTTGAACCTATGTTCTCACACTTGGTAACTTGAGCTTTTACCATTTCACAGTGGAATGTCCCACAAAATATAAAAGCGCAATAAAAATAACAATAAGCACAAATCACACACAAGATTTTACTTGGTTCGGCCTCAATGCCTACTTCCATAGGAGAGAGAGATATTCTCCTATATTTGGAAAAATAGAGATTACAATGTGAAATGAAAAACCCACCCAAAGAGCACCTAACACCATGGCTCTAAACATTTTGTTTTTCACTCACCCACACATTTAGTTCCTCACATTTTTTCCTCCTCGCAATGACACAACAGGAGAGCACGGCAACCCCCACAGGGGCTGCCCTCCCTCTTGCCCTTCTCCTGTTCTCTCAATTTGCCCACTCCTTCTCTCTCTACTCTCATTCTCACTTCTCTACACTTACAATATATATAGGCACTGGTACACAACAAACAAGGGGGGGAGACTAAAAACTCATCAAATGCCGTGAAGCTTCTGGAACTGCCCTTTCAATGCTGCATGCCAGCCTTTTCTTTACTCCTCTTTTTCCTTTGTCAGCCAGAGCATCTCTTTCCCATGCATAAGACAACAAATGAAAAAGGCACATTAATTATACTTTCCAACAATTCCATCACCTCCACTGATGCCTTGACTCCTCTTCCAAAACCCAACGTACACACCAAAACCATTTCTCTTCCCAAGGTTTTCCCACAGCCAACAACCCATTTAATACCTCACCGAACCAATCGCATTTCCTTTTTCCTTCTTTTTTTTTTTTTTTTCATTTTCACTTGGCCAAAAAACCCAACAGACTTGAACCTATGTTCTCACGCTTGGTAACTTGAGCTTTTACCATTTCAGAGTGGAATGCCCAACAAAATATAATTTACAGCCATTTTAGAATTTTAAAGTACCATGAAATGTACTTTTACAGGTAGAACACCAAGTTCTGATAGATCATGACCTGCACCATGGGCATTAGTAGCAGTTTTTCCTATATTTCTTTGTGTTATTTGATCAACAACTTTTCAACCTCCATTGTTTTCTTTTTCGTTTGTCTTCCACTCTTCCCTACCATTTAAGGAGAATGCTTTGGTGGTACCCTTTTTTCTGGTGGTAGAAAGTAGAAACCCATTAGTCCAAAGGCAGGAAATTAGGGAAACATATTTGTTGGTTACATTCAGATGAACTGTTGTCGTTGTGAGGGTCTCTCTTGAAAAAATGTGCAAGTGATGTTGCTGAAGTACGGATATCTTTGTTGCAGGCTCAGTATTGGAGTCTGGAAGTTTTCCTGCTACTTTTGATGAAGCTATGATTTTAAAGGTACGATATGCTTGTTCTTTTTGTTGTCTTCTGCAATTGATTATTGATTAGATATTTATTTTATGGATGCGCTACCAAATCGTTTGTCTAGATAGAGTGTCTCTTTCTGCATCCTTTACATTGCTCAGCATGATATAGGCATGAAAATGGAGTTGCTTTGGATCATCCTAAATAGTGTTCGCAGTCATCTTATTGGAAGTTACTAAAATTGCAGAATAAGGCAGAAGACCTTGAACCATATTTAAATGGGCGGTGTATATTTCTTGTTGGTCAGTTCCTTATCCGATCCTCTATGATTAGTTGATCAAATATTTGTTTTTGATTTCTAGTTTATTATATTGGGTTCAAAATGCAGGGATGATGGGCTCTGGAAAAACAACTGTTGGCAGGATTTTGTCAGATGCTCTTAGTTATTCTTTTTTTGACAGGTTTGTAGTGGTGTTATTAGTCAATATATATATTAAAAATTTACCACCCAAGAAGCCCCCTTGACTCACTATACTTAATGCTCCATACTGATGGGACAGTTGTATGTTGTTGATGGCAGTGATGCATTGATAGAACAGGCAGTTGGTGGTACTTCTGTGGCCGAAATCTTTAAGCTATATGGGGAAGGCTTGTTTAGAGATAATGAGGTTAGTGAGCTCCGATTTATCTTCTACCGGTTCTTTGTAATTAGAACAATATGTGCATTGTTTTACCACTTTTTTTTTTTCACTGAAATGTGTGCTTCTTGGACTTTAAGGTCAGTGCTTTATGTGTTAATGTGTTTGTGTTATCATTTTTCTGCTGCTTCCCTTCTGCTAAGTAGATCCCTTCTAAAAGCATTTGAAATAGGAGCAGCTACATTTGTTTCTCATTATGATTGAGATATTTTAAATTTCTTTTCTTTGTTTCTTTTTTGATACCATGTGCATGGTTTTACCTGTTTTCTAAGCACTTTGTCTTGTTTTAATCTTCAATACCTTGCTTTTTTGCTGCAATTTTCTTACATTGTGCTAATATGAGTTTTAGATGCTAATGTTCCTGAGATTTCCATGAGCTCACAATGTTGGATATGAGTATACGACAGATGTGCTTTGGAATGGATAGCCATTAGATATGGCCACTGTCCATGTTACGGGTAATGAAAAGAAAAATCATTAGATGTTGTCTTCAACTGTCAGCCAAGAATTGTTGGCTTTGGACCCTTGAATGTGGGGCGTTTGAGTGGATAAGAATGTAAAGCAGGATACCTACTGCTGGTTATGCTCCATTTGGGCCCCGTTCAGTTGTCAAGAAAAGATGGGAAAGTTAGCTTTCCCACATACTTTTGAGTGTTCAGTTACCAGGAAAATGATAGGATCCTAGAAATTGATTTTCCTACCAGGACTTGCTTTCCCTTAAAATAGGTCTTGCAAAATATATGGAATTTAGCGTCGCAGGAAAGTTCTATCCTCCCTTCATTCTCAAGTTTTTTTCCGCCAACTTTCTCCTTCACTCCTTTATTTCTCTTCTTTCGTACAATTCTCCATTTTTTCTTTGTTTTTTGCTATAAATATAGGCAACATAATCAATATGTTGGCTTTACGGATGTGTGTTTTTAATATTGTCATCAGTCTTTTGTTTTATTTGTACCAACCAATTAATTACCATTGGTTAAAATTGGTTTTATTTTATCTTATGTATTTATCTTTTAAGAATCCAAATAAGTTGGCCATTTGACTTTTTTTATTCAATTTTTATTGCATTTGTTAGTTTGCGTCAATTTTTTGTTGATTATTTGTTCATTCGAGAGAAATCGAAAAAGAAAAAATTATGATCAAAACTCAAAATTCTTTGAGTAAAGACAAAAATAAGTATTAAAAAAATTTTGGCTTATTTTTATCTCTATTAAAAAAATTTGAGTTTCGATCATTATTTTTTTATTTTTTTCGATTTCTTTCGTCTGGACGAACTAATAGTTCACAAAAATTTGATGCGAAACAAATAGATATGAAAAAATTGAATAGAGACAAAAATAAATCAACTGGCTTAGTAACCAAACTATATATATATATATATATATATATTTTAATGACTGATTTTAGAGTTACCTGATTATTCAAAGGTAGAAATTCATATGTATTTATTTTTTTCCCAGATAAATAGCTCCCAAAATAACTTTTATTCGCAATAATTATTAAAATAAGATTCCCGTAAGTTTCTTTTCTTGGCAAATGAACAGCTAAATTTTAGTTTTCCTCCCTAATTCCTTTGTCAAATGAACACTCACAGGAAAATAGATTTTCCTTTCCTTTCCTTCACTTCAATTCAATTTCCCAGGATTTATTGTACAACATTCTTGACAACTGAACGGAGCCTTGGGGTAGATAAACTTTTCTTCTCATTTCATCAGCCCTAATATTGGGTCTATCATTCAAGCTTTGGTAAAAACTAAACATGTTGTATTTGTTTCCCAAAAAAAAAAAAAAAAAAAACTCATGTATTCCCTTTTTGTGTTTCTTTCAGAGAGAGAGAGAGAGAGAGAGAGCTTGGTTTCGCTGTCAATTTTTTCGACGTTTGCTACTTGATTGATCTGCAGTAGATGTGTACTCATCATCGCATGACAGATCAGACTTTCCCTCCTTCCTTCTTCTCTTCTGTCTTTACCCCGGAACTCTAGGGCCTGTTTGTCTGACAGCACATGGGCTTCAGGATGGACTATATATCCAAGGAGACCTTCATGTCAGCGTTAGGTTAAAATTCCGAATGCTCGTATTAAACTATGGAACTAATAGTTCAAGAATTTAGATATCATTTCTTGAGTAGTCACTAGATACACCTGCTCTACGACCACATATGTTTATGTATTCTGATAGGTACACCTGCAATATGCCTCATGTCTAGAACTAGTGGTTGACAATTTAAAGCCTAATTTACGATTACTATGAGTTCCACCGAAACAGTATACGCAAAAAAATTTGATTTGTTCTATACCTACAGTATCCCTTTACTCTAGAACTACTGGTTGTTTGGACAATACAAAGATTAGAATCAAATCTTGGACTGCTTTCACTTATTTGTTTATTCAAAACCCCTCATTAGTGCGAAAGGCAAGTAATTAGCTTCTGCCCTGCAGACGGAGGTATTGCGAAAACTGTCTACAATGCACCGGCTAGTTGTTTCCACCGGGGGAGGAGCAGTTATCCGGCCCATTAACTGGTAAAACATTGGACAAAGTTATGAAGTCCTTGACCATTTGATTCTCATGTGGTTCTCAGATTTCTTAATTATGCTTTTCAGGAAATACATGCGAAAGGGGATTAGTGTCTGGTTAGATGTACCATTGGAAGCCTTGGCAAGGAGAATTGCAGATGTAGGAACGGAATCTCGTCCCCTTTTGCATCAAGAACCAGGTGATGCTTATGCAAAGGTGCGCATTTCTCTATCATATACATTTCAGCTATCCTATTTTGGGAGAGAGATCTTGAGTATCAATTAAATGTGATATTTCCTGTTGATGATCACTTTTGCCTTCTACCTGTAGGCTTTCAAGCGTTTGTCTTCTCTTTGGGAAGAAAGGAGTGAAGCATATGCAAATGCCAGTGCTAGGGTTTCCTTGGAAAGTATGATGATTTGCTTGTCCCATTTATCAATTTCGTCTATTAGTGACCTAATTACTGTATACATCTATGGCTCTGTTCTTGCATTGAAAGTTTTACTGTGTGGCGGTGGAAGATTTTATATGCCCGTTAAGCAATTGACTAAATGCTAATGATATTGTACACCGTTGCTGTTTCTAGTTATATCAGTAATCGTCTATGTGCTGTGCTTTCATATGTATGATTGTATTGTACATCTAAGTTTCAGTTTGCTATTTTTCTGGTGTTTTCTGATTGAAGTATATGTTTTTTCATCATGCAGATATCGCGGCCAAGCTAGGTACTAGTGATGTATGCAATGTCACACCAACAGTTATAGCGATTGAGGTCTGTGTGTCTGTGTGTAGCATTCTGATCATTTGAAGGACAGACTTCCTTGCATAATTTATAATGATTGCTGGAAAGGACCCAGGGATGCTCTCCAGCACCCCCGGGTCCTTTCCAGCAATCATGTAGTGGTGAACTCGATGTTTTATTTCGCCTTCTTACCCACTACAAGTTTATGAAAACCAACTTTCCCAGCTAACTTGATTCTTGCGTTTGATAGGCGCTACAACAAATCGAGAGCTTTCTGAAGAACTAGGGAATTGGCTATTCCAGGGACCTACTCCATCGTGCTTTCTTGTTATGTTCAATGCCTAATCTGGGGTTTAATGCTTTCACTACTAGTTGGTTTTTACAAGTCCACCTATGCGGGAGCAAAAGTAACTAAGAAAAAGGAAGAAAAAAGAAAAAAAGAAAAGAAAGAGGATTGTGCAGGTGCAATGTTTCTGTTTTTAGCAGAGGCATGAAATTTGTAGGGAGAGGGGTATGGCATTTATTCATTGAGAAAATAATGTAAGGTTTTTATTGATGATGCTTAAGATGCAGTTGTGAATATTGCTAATTTAAATGTTACCCGTAAATCTCATTTGGTCACTTGAAACGAGCATGTCTGTTCTTTATTTACCTAGTGACAGAAGAAGTTGGTGAATCTAATGGTCTCTTGTTCAACTTTGATTGGCAACGTCTACTTATTTGATATTTTGTGACTCGTGTAAAATTGGGGAAAAGAAAAAGTTGGGTTGTCCACTTTTACTATTTCACGTATTTTGAAAAATTGTTTATATCTTTCGATACAAATCTCTATAAATAAGCAACATAGATCTGACTTAATACAGTAGATCTCAATTAGTTTATTATACAACCTGTGCATTATAAATTGAAGGATATTGACAAATTCAAATATGACACAAATTTCAGAAATGAACCAGTAAACACGGACGGACGGAGTACCTTAAATACCCTAATCATTTAGACCCTGCCATGCCAAAAGAAGGGTAGTTTGGTCCGAAATTGCCAAAAGTAGTGGAGCAATTGTTCGGTCATATAAATGAAAGCTTGACATTATATATAATCGCAAGCGGAGTGGAGTGCAGTTGGTGCCTCCCTTATACTGCTATGCACATGGGCAGTGTTTGATTTCCGTAAACACTCATCCCCCTCCCCCAAATCCTCTAGAATAGAGTAGATTATGATTAACGAATAACAAAAAAAAAAACATTATATAAAATCAATTTGAGACTTGACATTGTTAACTTTAATAACCCTAAATAGATAACCATTGCGGCAGCTTGTGATTTAATTTTGGTTAAGCCACCATGCATGCTCTTAAAAACAATTATTATTATTATTTTTTTCTAATGTCCAAATCACGTGCTGCGAGTCTAGCGATCTCTTCACAACTCTCTCAACTACCACGCGGTTCACGAACGTTTGCACCTATATCATATGGTACATATCTTTCTCCGGCACACTCCCCCTCCCAGGCCAGCCCATGACCGACGAAAACTCCACCGCCGCCACCTCCTCCTCCTCCTCCTCACCGTCGCCACCTTCCATCCTCCTCCCAAACCTACCAAACGACGTCGCTCTCCAATGTATAGCCAGAGTCCCAATCTCCCACCACCCCATCCTCTCCCTCGTCTCCAAATCCTGGCGCTCCACCGTAAAATCTCCTCTCCTCTACGCCGCCCGATCTCTCCTCAACTCCACCCAACACCTCCTCTACCTTAACATCCGCATCAACTCCTCCTTCCACTGGTACCTACTCGATCAAAACCCTACAAACCCTAAAAAATCAAGAATTCTCTCTCCTCTCCCCCCTCTCCCTTCCCACCCAATTGGGTCTTCTTTTTCCGTACTAGGCTCCAAAATTTATGTAATTGGTGGAGCTATTAACGAAAACCCGTCGAATTCCATCTGGGTTTTCGATTGCAGGTATTGTCTATTCTAATTTATGAAGGTGAAAACCAATTGGTGTGAACAAATGTTTGAAGCTGTGTCAAAGTGAATTCCGATGTTATCCTAATAGAAAACAAAATGTTACAACTACTTTTACTATAATATGAATAACTGTAAGGACAAAGTAGTGTAATATCAATTGAGCTCAACTACCCACGCACTCCCGCACTCCATGTATTGACAAATGGGTTTTCGATTGCAGGTACAATAGGTGGGAAATGGGGCCTAAAATGAGGGTTTGTAGGGAGTTTGCGGCTGCCGGAGCGATAAACGGGAAGATTTATGTGATGGGTGGGTGTTTGGTGGATAATTGGGCCCGATCGATGAACTGGGCCGAGGTTTTCGACCCAGTGGAGGGTTTGTGGTGTGGTGTGCCAAGCCCGATTGAGGTTAGGGACAAGTGGATGCATGCTAGTGCTGTTATAGGTGATAAGATGTATGCAATGGCGGATAGGGGCGGGGTGGTTTACGACGCGGTGGTGGGGGAGTGGGGGGGTGTGTCGACGGGGATGGATATGGGGTGGAGGGGACGGGCGGCAGTAGTGGATGGGGTTTTGTATTGTTATGATTACCTAGGGAGGATAAGAGGGTATGATGTGGAGGAGGATGAATGGAAGGAGTTGGAGGGAGTTGGGAAGGGGTTGCCTAAGTTTTTGTGTGGTGCTACAATGGCGAATGTGGGAGGGAAGTTGTTTGTGGTTTGGGAAGGGAAGGGGAGTGGGAAGGAGATGGAGATTATGTGCGCGGAGATTGAGGTTCGGAAGGAGATGGGCGGGATGCTTAGCGGGTCGATTGTTTGGTCCGATGTAATTCTTGTTGTTCCGAATAGGTCATCCATTGTTCATTGTGCGGCGGTCGGATTGTGAGTTCGGTGATTCTCTGCGTATGTTTCTCTCCATGTGCTTTGGTATGTATGTGATTCAATTTTGCATATGCTAGCTAGGTATCTTTTAAGTCTCTTGCGGTATCGTAGGGGAAATTGTGCATGTTGTAAATATGGTGGGGATTTTTATTTGCATGATCTCTCTGCTTGTTTGGTTGTAAAATGTTCATAATTTGTAAAATATAAGAAATTTTTTGCTATTATTTGTGGTGTTTCTGAAGTACCTTAAAAACTTATGGCAACTGGCAAGTAATATATGGAAAGTTCAAGTACTGAACCAAGTACCATGACATGATAGTTAAAGGAATGCTAGTTGAAAAGTCTCGAATGCTATTCAAGAACCAATTTTCGGTATCTGCATTTGGTGATTATGATACCAACTTCTCATGTATTGAATACAAAAGTCGAAGGAAGTCAGAAATCTGTTCAATGTTCATACAACTTGATATTTTTTGTTGTTGTCATTTTCATGCTTTTTATGGACAATTCATAAAAAGGAAGTGCACATCACTATCAGTCAAATTAATACCATCGAAGATGGTGAAAGTAAATTGAACCCCAAACAAATCCAAAGACATAGGTGATCCACTAAAACCTCCATGTATCCATAAAAGTGAAGCCTAGAGCAACACTTCCAAAATGAGAAGATGAAATTACTTTTGGGATAAGATTGATGTAAGAGGATATGATGGGAACTCTAGGAGTCTAGTCAATTGCTTCATGTTCGTTCTAGACTTTTGGATTGGGGCAATAAAGTTGTCACGACCCTATCCCGTCCCTGTAGGTCTAAATCATAACAAAGTGCTGGTGGAATTACCATCAAGGCCATTTCATAGCATAAATACCATATAAGAAATGACTAAAAGCGACTAATTCCCACTTGGTCACATGTTGAGGTTTAATTAGCGGAAACGAAAATTGTATTAACTTATAAAATCATAACATGTCTTTACATCAGGATCTCAAAACATAGAGTACATCTCAGAGTAGTGCCTATATGACAAGATTCACACTAGTTACAAGCATACATAAGCTAAAAGTATAGTCAAGCACAACACCCTATCTACAGCATATCTACAAGCCTCGGCTCCACACACACGGTTCCACATCCTACTTCTCATTGCATGAAAGGTGGAAAATAACATTAGCCAAAGCTCATATGAATGATTATTACATAAGCCACACCCTTTTCATGGACAATATAGAAATACGTTTCAAAAGGAATTCAATTCAAGCTTCACATATTCTGAAAGGAATTCATAGCTCACAAGATAGTTTATAATGCACATCCCTCTGCGATTCACATTGTATCACCAAGCGTTCCTGGTGTGGATAAGTTAGACGTCTGCACATTATCCCACAATTTAGCACAACATACCTTGCTAGCCTTTTAGCACTGTCCCCTAGCAAGCTAGGATGTAAGGGATGCCATTAATAGATAAAAAATGTATCCACGTTTCATTTCATGTCCGTGGAGTTCATTTTATTGAGCATATCTTGTAGGTAAAACATAACTTTTATATTTGATAAGGAACACTCATTTAAAACCCGTATAGCTTGGGTATTAATCACTCACCTTGGTTCACGTGTTCACTCGAACTTCCTAAAACCAATCTATGATGAAAATATGATTAGAAGATGCCAAATGAGTGTAAACATCTACCAGTATTAGTAGAAACCCCACTACCAGTATCAAAACCCTTCTGATGGCTCATTACCAGTATCAATAGAAACCCCAATACCGGTATTGACTCGAAATTCTGAAAAAATCTGGTTTCGATCCTCTTCGATTCCAACCCTATTCACACCTCCAACCACTTCTAATGCAACCAAAACTTGGGCAATTCATACTCACATAAACATATATCAAAAGCTACTCCTAATATAGCCAATTCATGTCCCAAAAAACAAACTCAAAACACCTAAATTCAAAGACCCAACTTGAGTTCTATATCAATTCAACCCAAAACCCCCTTTTCCATGGATTCAACCAACTAAATAGAAATCAAACTAACTAGAACATGGGATTCAACTACTTAAATAAGGAATTATATTTTCAATTCAACTCAAACAAGCCTTGCTCTCGAACCACCCCCCCCCCCCCCCCCCCCCCCCCCCCCCTTCTCTTCCTCTCTTTCTCTTAGCCGTACTCTCCCCCCTCTTTCTCTCTCTCTCAAACGGTGGTGATAACTGATAAGAATAGAATAGGAAGAACATAGAACCCCTATTTGTTTTGATAGGCTAAGGGAAAAATTATTCGGTGTGGTCAATCCTCACACTAATGTGTACCCAACCTCCATGCGTCTCATATTAAGCAAGCTAAGGACATGAAAGCATGCACAAATCCTATGATGCACGGACTTGGACACGGGGGCATGGGAATTCTAACAAAACAGGGATACAGACAGGTGGGGGACACGCTACGTGTGTGTGTGTGTGTTTATTAAATTTTAGTATTCTACTGATCAACATAAAAAAATAAAATAAAATAAAGTACCAGATAAACAACATATAGAAATATACAGTATCACGAAGTCACGAACAATATATTGAAATACATAAATTGAGAGTGAGAAATATATATGCAGAAATACATAAATATATAGAGATAGACATACCAAAATATACAGAAATATACAAAGATACATGAAGTCATACACAAGGAGTGATATACAGAGATACACGAAGTCATACATAGAGAGACAATATATATGTATGTTTGTGTGTGTGTGTACAGAGACATACATATATATTGTGTATCTCTGTGTATGAGAGAGAGAGATTCATGGGCTTGATAGTGGTCGTCGTCTTCAGAGAGAGAGAGAGAGGCGTCGATCGATTAGGGCTTAAAAACGTGAAGTAGGTGTATTTATATGTTCAAATTACATTTTAATAGAGAGAGAGAGAGAGAGAGAGAGAGAGAGAGAGAGAGAGAGAGAGAGAGAGAGAGAGTCTATGGCAGATCCATGGGTTTGACAGTGGTTGTCATCTTCACAAAGAGAGGCGTCGATCTATTAGGGCTTAAAAACGTGAAGTAGGTGTATTTATATGTTCAAATTACATTTTAACCCAACACTTATAACATATTTACTCCCAAAAATTAAAAAAAAAAATTATAAATGCACCCTTGCCGTGTACCCATCCGTGTCCCCTTCCCAAAATTCAATTAAACCGTGTCCCCCTCCACGTGGCGTGTCCAAACATGTTTCCTGCTGTGTCCCAGTGTCCCGACACTGCGATACGGTTAAGGGTCCATGATTAATTAGAGCCCAACACATAATCAAATTTAAAAACACAATTAAGGGTCGAGGGTATCACAAAAGTGGTGTATAGTTCATTTATTATAGGGACCATGATTTGTATGTTCATAGTATAAACCTGAATTTGTTAGAGAAATAGAATGTTTTTCAACTTTCGTTTGAATTCATTAGATACAGGTATAACCCTTGTACTTTTCATATTTGACATGTTGCCAACATGTCCGTGTCTGAATTTTTTAAGAAATGACGTGTCTGATTGTCTGTGTCATGTCGTGTCGCTTCCATATCCCATGTCCGTGTCCTATGTCCATGTTTCTTGGGAACTAGTGCTCCTGCAACCTAATCCATGTCTGCCAAATGACACTCTAAAAGATATGGTCAAAGTAAAGAGATCACACGAACATAATGACTGCAAACCTCCTTTGTCCTCTTCCACATTGAGGGCCATAAAGGATGTATTAACAATTCTGCCTTCTTGTCTTTAATTGTAGCACTTGTAAATCTTCCAACGAGTCAATGGTAAAAAAAAAAAAAGAAAAAAAAAATTAACATAAAGAGGCACACTGACCCCCAAACAAACGTACAAGTAACAAAAAAAGGAATACTAAATCATCAAGAAGTTCTTCAAAAAGTTGGGTTTGCATAACAAAATCACAACATGGATGAAAACCGTTTATCACTAATTCCATTAACAGTACAAAGAATCATTAAGATTTATGGGGGATAAATATTCCAAAAAAAAAAAAGAAAAGAAAAAAGCAATGGAATTGAACCCCACAAAAAGAGGAGATTGAAGCATTATGACGTTGACAATCAATAAAGTGGCACCTTGCCCCACCATACGTCTGCCAAATATTGTAGTCTCTATCCATCACCCACACTAATCTAACTGAACTGAGGGAAACCTGAAAGATTTTGAGAAACAAACTTCGACGAAAATCTTTTACTTCCTACGTGAAGCTTTGAAGAATCTCCACCATAATATGGCAACCTTGTGTACTCCTAACGATACATGCCTCGCGAATGATGCTTACGGAAGCCCTATCCCTGTTTACCAAGCAAGACAGCAGTCTTCTTCTCACGATGTCCTAAATCAGACCCAACTAAATCAGACCCAACCTTATTCTAAGCAGGTAAGATCACATGCTAATAAATCAAATGATTTTCCTCCCCTCCCCAAAACCCAAACCCTCCTACAAATAGCCTTCATGATCTTCTCAATTTTGTTAAGCCACGCCCACTTGAATTTGTATACCAGCCAAAACAAATCGGAATGTGAACTGAACCCTCTCAAAGTTGAAGCTTTTTCTCCGCACATCCAATTTCTTCCTAAACCAGAGCCCATAAACTTCTTCCCTGCAAACTCAACTAAGTCTTCACTGAGCTTGATACAAGAGTGGGCAAGCACCGAACAATGGAAAATCCAACGATATCTCTTTTTCATCCTTCCCAGCCACTGTTTACCAATATAAGCAACCAATTTCAAACACCACTTTTGTGATATTCAAGTGTCGACCAATTTCAAACACCACTTTTGTGAATTATCTCGACCGTGCGCGATATTCAAGTGTCAACCATCCATTTCCTTTATTGCTGTGTGATGATCATTAAATTGCAACTGTCATTAAATTCAACCTATACAACAACAATAACATAACCCATTTAATCCCCAATAATTGGGGGTATGGGCGGGGGAAGGATAGGAGACAGACCTAACCTTTGGCAATAAATGCACAAAGTGGCTGCTCCCAGAATACCACTGAAACAGATGGATTGGAGACAGACCTAACCTTTGGCAATAAATGCACAAAGTGGCTGCTCACAGAATACCACTGAAACAGTGATCCCCCTATACCGTCGCGTTTGCTGCGGAATCATGCCCTCAAATCAAAGCCAAAAGGCATCAGAGAGGGTAGACCCAAGAATCATTTTGATTTATGTGCACATTACCATGCTTCTTTCATTCAGCATCCAGAGCATTGGCGTTGCACAGCATTAAATTCAACCTATAGCAAAGTAAAAGTTTTGAATCATTAGAATGTATTTGACAAGTGTGCCACGAGTGCGACTGTTTGGGGTTTGCCGTGTTTCTGTAGATGGGATAGAATCATATGTACTTCCATCTTTAATTTTTTGTTTGCTTAACAAGCATGTTTGTATGCAAGGTCTTACCTTTTGGATAACGTATTTGTTTTTCTGCATTGGTAGGTCTTTTGTACAGCTTATTAGTTCTTTAGAGAAAAGGGAGAAGATGCAGTTGAACTGTATTGTTGGCTCTTCACCTCTCATCCAGCTTGGATGTGGAAATCCATTGCTAGTGAGGAAGCAAGATGTAAATTACTCCATACTGAATAATCCTTCAGACTCGCATGTTGTCAATATCTATATATATGATTGCTCCAGTGGAAGCCTTCTCCATCATCCTGTGGGGAGGTTGAAGGGGAGTTTCTTTCAGTTAAAAAGCTGGAAACTTGCTCAACAGCGTTTGGGGGTTCGATCCAATGACTCTGGAGGGTTGTATCTCCTAGTTTAGCTCCTGTTGTATTTGTTTAGTGCTTCTCCATTTACCCCCTTATATGATACTTGGGCCTTGATGAGGCTCTTCCTTCATTCGCTGTGATTGAGGTCTGTGTACACTTCAAATTTTTATGAGAAAAAAGTTCATTAAATGAAAGCTATATTCAGGCTTGTTGACAATCTAACATTACAGTTGCAGAACTACTAAAAAATTTTCAATTCTCGTTCTTGTAAGAAAGGTCTGTGTTAGAATCCAACTATCAACATTTGATATGGACATATTGGTAGTACCATAATCCCGTATTATTCACTTTAGTTCCGGTGGCAAGGAGGATTTAAGTAGTTGTGGCATGGGGTTAGGGTAGGGAAGTGTCCCAATGCTGTGTTGCAGATTGGGATACAGTTTGTACCTGATGAGGGAAGGAAGTCTCGGTTTGGGATCTGGGATCCTTGACGAACTATACTGGGCAAGTGGCGGAGAGATTAGAGAGAACAAGAGAGGCTCCTCCTCCCTGAGAGGAAGTCAAGTGTGCCGGGGTTCTGGTGAGGGTTAGAGCAAGAGGGTAGAGTTGTTGATAGATCATGAGCTTCACAGTCCTTTTGATGATGGGAGACTTGTTGCCCTTTTCCTAACATTTGTGCATGAGTTGATTTTCTCCGTATATGTTTGATGACTGGGAAGTGGGAGTCGAGGGTTGAACCCTTGACCTGGTGAGCGGTGAGCAATTCATTGGGTTGAACCATTATTATTATTATTTTCCCTAAACATATCAGATATTCCATTGACATGTTTGATTTTCGCCATGCATGGTTGCTTCTTTTTTCTTATTGATTTTAGTGCCCATATTTTTTCAACATTGGAAGAGTTTGGTTTTTGAATCACTAAAACGTGTTTTATTGGTTTAGATGCAATTTTGAATCTATAATATTTTTAAAGATTTAATTTTTTTTGTATAATAGAACTAATTGAAATCTATCAAATAATAAGATCCATATTACAAACAAAACATGTTATACATTGAGTGAAAGAAATGAACAGTTTAAAAATTGCATTGAAATCCGTGAGGACCACCGATTTGAAACGGAGGGAGTACAAAGTACTGTAAAAGTTACAGCTGGCCAATCCCTTAGTGATGATATCAGTGTCACTTTTGCAAGGTGAGCAAAACTTCAATCTTTGTCCAACAGAGTGATGCTGCAGCTAACTATTCCCCGAAAGTGGTAGTAGGATCTCTCTCTCTCTCTCTCTCTCTCTCGGCCTGTTAGGCCATGGCTCGTCGTAGAGATACGACTAGGATCGTTCCTGCCATGTCTGTCTGTGAATCATGGATTTCTAGAGTTTTGAAATTGTTTGTTATGCGCATATCAGGACAGACAAGCCCATCGAGTACAATAGATTCTTCACATATACAAATAGGAAACAACAAAAGCAAAACAGATAATTAAAAATAAGTATCAACTTAAAGGGTTCGACTTGAAGAAACAAGGGCAATGAGGTTCAGACAGAGAACTAAATGCCCAAGACAGCCAATTGATTCAAACATAGCTGTCGATCAACGATTTCCTCATCTCATCAACAATGGCACTAGGTTGGGCTTCTCTCAACTTGAAGACGCTCTCAATGACAGACAACTCTGTTGCCGTGGTGTCTGATCCACAGAATGCTGTCCAGTCATTTACTGTCAAGCCGGCAGCTATTACTTCACTACCACGGTTCACTGTCCCCGCCACCAGAGGAACCTGAAGGAGGGTTGAAAGCTCGTCCAAGTCTTCAATGGACGTATGAGGATGGACCTGCTCCAAAATCAACTTTCATTGGAAACTAGAATAATAAACCGGAAAAGGGAGAAAAAGGTAACTGCTCTCCTTTTTTCCAGAATCAGTGTAGGGAATACTTTCAACAAATTTGTTTTGTTGACTAGTCCAAAGTGGGTTTTATGGAAAGACCCACATTGAAAAACAAAAAAACAGCAGAAACATTTTTTCAGAGTCTCGTAAATTTACATTGCGTAAAAATGAATGGGATATGAAAACCAGAAGGTTTTTTTTTTAATGTGCATCAATAGTTTGTGAAAATTACTCTGCTGAGCTGATTCTCCAGACATCAACCATATACTATACAAAATCCACAACTTAATCTCTGTAAAAAAGTGGCTCAATTGAAGGATTGAGTTTCTTACCAGACCACCTTTATTGGAGAAAGAACAGTAGCTACCCACAAGAATATTACCAGCAATTGTTTGCCTGAAAACCTCTACCCCCAGAACATCGGCGATCATCTCCTCAGTTTCCTGCATAGAAAGGCAGTACACGAGCGACATGAAAAATTTTCCTGATGGAGGTTTTGTGCCAATTCAAAGAAACTGATGCCCAATGCCTACTGATGCAAACATCTACCAAAATGTCAGGAACCAGTGTTACTCAAAGTCTCAAATCGCATATACTGATGTGATTCCCTCATTCCAAGAAGCAAAATAATGCCTCAATCAACTAGAATCATCCAAGTAGTATAGAGCATATTGATGGCAACCACTTTCCAGGAACCTAGGATGTAAAATGCTGTCAGATTAGAATCATGTAAGTGGTGTAGAGTATATCGACGGCAACAACTTTCCAGGAACCAAGAATGTAAAAGCCAGAGAGCGTGGATAGTGTTTCCCCCTGTATAATTCACATGTGCTGCTCCTTCAATAACCTCAGGGTCATTCCTTCCCAATATCTACATTTGGAGCTCTTGGTGCAATTTGGAAGTTGCATAAGGTGCATGTAATGTGTGTGTGTGTGTGTGTGTGTGTGTGAGAGAGAGAGAGAGAGAGAGAGAGAGAGAGAGAGGGCATAGGAAGATTGACCAGCACATTCATACAAAATACATATACTGATGGACATATTAAGACCTGGATGGCTTCCTATTTCCTGGTTAACGGTCAGGCAGTTGCCGCACAATGGCAAGTCATCATCAGAAGTCAGGACAAGGAAAGCCAGCTACCAAATGCTAATCCAAATGAACTTCAATTCAAGCATGCACCACCAGATGACAACTATTGATTGCTAACCCCAAAAAACCTATTTGCCATACAAGAATACACCACTACACGAATGTTCCAGGGAAAAACAGCTTTATCACATGAAACGTTTGCTCTTGGAACTTGAAACTAACTTCCCAACCCTTTGAGTAAGGACAACAAACTATGTCATCACCATTACCCACCAAATCACATTATAGTTACATCCACATGCCTCAACTTCTATGGTGCGGAGAAAACTACAAATACTGCAACTTCGAGAAAACAGAGTTGGACATAACCGCATGTCACATATATCATCAACTGCTACTAATATTTTAGGGACTGGAATACACCAACAAGATATTGGCAATGATTGGCAATTAAACTTCAAAGGACATCTTACCCAACGGGCAAAAACCAATATGACATTCGCATTGATTAGCAATAAAAAATCGAAAAGAGATTTGCACCAAACAAGTAGTTGGAACTTACCCTGTCAAGATCAGTGTGTGTTAGAGCAACGTAATCATTGCATGCTATGCAATTACCAAGAGCAGATAGTCTTTCGTCAATGCGCTGAACAACAACTTGATCTGGCAAACTATTTCTCAGGTGTTGCAGTTCTGCCAAAAAGAAAGTATATTACAAACATGAACTCCATAAGCCCAGAAAAATACCCATCAGAGGTGTGTCAGCAATATTACAAAAATGTTTCAAGTACACAGTCAAAAGGGAATATTTTCTCAAACAAAGATACTACATAATTAATGTGCACAAAGACACAAGAAAATGTCATCCTTCTTAAAACCACCCAATGTTTGATGCACCATGCCTTTTTTACCAAGCACCCCATTACACCCCCCAAAAAGCGTAGTCTAGCCTACTAGGATGTGGAGTAATTACATATTCCTCCCTACAGGACTCGCCCAAATATAGGGACATACAAGACCCAATGTTTTCACAAATGAATCCAACAAGAGAACATTGAAGCATTACCTTGATCAGTCGTGGTGTGAGGCAAGAGAAGCCCATTTTTGTTTCCTAAAAATAACAATCAAGTGAGGATACAGAGAGAAATAGATTAAAGATCATGGGTTTGTAGAAATTTGTTACTAACTCTACCATGAGACTATAAAAGACCTCAAAGTCATTACCAGCACAAAGTCGACCAATAATCCGAGTACCGCCAATTGAGGTTTTAACCACAGGAATAACATCTGCCAACTCGGACTCAAACGTGCTGCACACAATCCAGCCATTGAGGCATTACTGTCTTTCAAAGGCCATTTACAAAACAAAACAAAACAAAAACAAAAAACAAACAAACAAAAAACCCACAAGTCCCGAGTACGCTACCAACCTGTAGAAACTTTCCGAACCCCCAATGGCAACCAGACAATAAGCATTGGTCAGCTTTGCGAATACCCCAACTTCACATGAGTTCTCAAATTGAAGTCCTGGGCAAAAACCATTCACAATTCAGTCAATAACATACATACCCATCATATTTCTACATACAGCTAGAGAAAAAATGGAACTTTAACCCGGTAAATTGAAAAATTATGGAAGCCACAAGAGATAAATTATACATGTGCATATGCATACATATTGGGTGGTAGGAATATAACTTTTTTTTTTTTTTTTTTCTTTCGGTAAATAACTTACTAGTTGCCATGATGATAAGATAATCAGCTGAACGCACAAAGAATCAGAGTAATACAGGATCTGCAAAAGTCAATTTCAGGAAATCACTTGGATTAATTAACCAAACAAAAGGACGTACATCACGAGTAATCTGAAATACATGTGCATAGGAGAGATGTAGGCCTATATGTGTGTATCTATATGGATTACCCGAGGGAAGTTTTACGGACAGCTTTGATCAGATAGGTTCGGAAAATCGGCCCTTAATTCACCAATAGCAAGGCTCAAGTTAGGGTTTTATAAGCGTTTAGGGTTTTTGCGCAGATTTTTTGTTCTGCCTTTTGCCCAAAAGCTGAAGGCGGAATAGAAATGTACGTACAATACAATAATCTTCGAAATTCCAATCATGCTTGGCAACATTATTTTAGTTTTTAACCATGATTTATTATTTTTATTTCAACCAAATAATAAATTAAAAAACTTTTTGCGAACCTAATAAAAAATCATAGAAGACGCAGGAAAAAACAGTGGATTTTTAAGACGAATTCGAGCTCATCAAAATCCATTTAATGGGGTGTTCCACTAACAAAAAAATAATTTTTTTTCAAAAATCAAAATGTTTATTCTCTCACAATATATCTAATAAAAAAGTGTGAAAAACTAATTTAAGCTAAAAATACCCGTAGTGGAACACCCCCTAAATTTCGGCCAAAATTGAAAAGTACTAAAACACGACAAAAATTGAATTTCTGGTCAAGATTGAAAGAACTAAAAAATTGACGAAGTGACCCTCCCAACTTGGAAAATTGGTTGTCGGAAAAAGATAACACTTACAATCCGAATGGGGTTAGTCTAGATAATTGGTGGGTTTGCTCTCCACACAATTGATCAACATTCGATTCTTGGAATTGAGTCGCAATAAAATAGTTCCTTGTAAATCTGATGCAGTGCCTCGCAAGCGAGTGTAGTTTGTGGTATACTCGAGATGCGTGTTCCTATCATTATGGAGACACAAATACTTTTCATGATAAAAACTCATCATCGCATATTCTCTCTCAAATTAGAAGTGCGTAAGTTGACCTGAACACTCCAGACCATAGGACCCAAGAAATCTATTCTAATATATAATGGGGGAGCACCCTTTTAGTGTGGATCAGTTTTTGAAGCTGGCTCACATTTTTATAATACCTAAATTGCCCTCTTAACTGCCCCACAATTGCCCATTCTTCCCCAAACCAATTGCCTTTTTAACTGCCTACACCATTCACCAATTTAAACTCAACTGCCAAAACGTGAAACCCGTCCACAAAAACTTTCCCCTTTATTACGCAAGATTAAAAACCTGTCCGTCTCTGCAAACCTTCCATTTCCTCCTACACAGTAACACAGGTACAATTATAATGGCGTCAATGCTTTTTACTTTGTAAACCTCTGCACATATGTCTCTTTCATGCTTTTTCCCCTTGCCATGCTTGCCAAGGTTCTCATATTTTTACAGTCACTGCGCGCATGCCAACCTATAGAGTTACACATCCTTCAATTTTTATCACTGCCTCACTGGTCCATGATTTATTTTCCCTATTGTGTTCACGTACAATTTTGTGTTTCCAAAATAGATTTAGATTCTCTTCCCGCTTTTGTTCGGAAAATAAGAAAAACCTCTTCCCGTTTCCCAACCATACGAGGAAAACAATTATTATCAAGTTGGACTTGCACACGCATCGCGTGTGCTCCAACCTCTGGTGAAAAGAAAACGCTTGACAACTTGAACCACCGCAATTGGACTGGGCTACATCTATTAAATCTTCAGTTACTAGTATTAAAAACGTGAAGCCCTAGTCCGTCTAAGGCTTGGTTGTTCACTGAACCAACAAAGCTTTCAGTCCACTTTGTTGGGCCTGACTTTTTTCTGTTAGTGGAAACCCATCTGGCCTTTGGTGAGAGAGACAGATTCTGATCAATTCGACCTCAAAACTAACGGTAAAACAACGTGCATAGATTGCTGTGCATAGACCGTGCACAGATGGGTCTCGGGGACTCACTTTTGGTTCCCACACGAACGATCCGAGCTGTTCAATCATCTTAGAATAATTTTCCGAGGGCCCCGCTGTGCACGGTTTGTTATGATTGAACGGCTTGGATTGTTCGTGTCAGACCCAAAAGTGAGTCTCCGAGAGCCATCTGTGCACGGTCTGTGCACAGTGATCTGTGCACGTAGAAGAGTTCACTAACGTGGTCACATCAATATCGTTCTGGATACACAAATTTCAAAGAAGTTAATAGTAGGTCTTCTTTTAAAATACCAAAAACCTTTACTTTTACATGTTAAGAGCAAGACCACCTGTTGGTGTCGTAATGGATCCGTGCCGTGCCATAATAGCTTCGTCAAAGTCATGTATCAAGGAAAAAAAATGGCAAGGTATTCGAATCACTTGTGCAATGTCAGTTCAGCATAACAACTTTCTTTCTCATTCTTAATTTTGAAGGTGACCATGGCAAATATGACAGTGAGATCAAATTTGGCATCAACAAAAGCATTACCAAATTTAGAATTGAATTTTGCATAAGGGCGAAAAGAATTCCTAATGCCAAAGTTTTAACTTTGACACGATATTTGTCGCAGAGGTGACTTTGTTCTTATATTTTGAGAAAAAAAGGGAATAAAAAGATAGACGTACAACATGAGAGATGTGTCAATACCTATGTCCGATTGATAGGGAAGGAACAAATACCCTTACATACAGTTTTCACCATAGTTGGTCTAGGTCCTTCATTCTTTTACTCATGCAGTCCCCCACTACCAAATCCTAATTTAGAAATTGATTGAAATAGTTGCAACTTAGCCTTTAATTCATGAGAATGATACTTGGAATACTTACACTATTCGTTTGAGTAGTAGTAATTGTTTCGTTTTATTAATTATTTTTGGTGCGAAAGGCGACATTCCGCTTCTCTTAGCCGATAAGAAGAAGAAAAATGAAAGGATACGTGACGTTCTATCAGTCAATACAGAAATTGTAGGGGCTGGATTCATAGGGGTCCATTGAGCTCCCCTCTGGCCCTCATACATGTGAAGGGACACTGGCGGGTCACCTATCAAAAGACGACATAAGTGAATGAGGACACGACCAATTCGTCCATGTCGAGTGAGATATGCCCTCGGCTTGGATGAATAAGCGCCAATCTCGACGAATATAAAAAAGAAGATAGGTCTTCCCACCAGACGAAGGGCACATGTGTAAGTGCCCTTGGATGGTTCTTCTCGGTGGGTTACTAGAGATGCACCACCCGGATTGGTGGATCCTAGGGAATGCTGTGCTAGGTGACAGCCGAGGGCTCTTATCAAACTTGGACCTTATCGGGTGGTCTGGTTATACGCCCTTGGCAAGCTCTTAAGGACTCGACACTAGGCTATGCCTGATAGACCATTAATGGTGCCAGTCAATCACCCAGTAGGCTTTACCTGCAAGACCACGTGGTTGACCAGGAAGTACACCCAAACCAGTTGACCCTATTAGGTGTACTAGGCATGACGTTAGCCGAAGCATTGGGTCTGCCCAAGACATTCTATTCGACCACATGGGGTATTAGGTACGAATGAAGCACGTGAAGTGCACAAGGGGCGTGGTGAGCACGCCTCGCCTTGCCTATAAAAGCAGCACTCACCTTTCTTACTCTCTCTCTCTCTCCACATTCAATACCATCATTACTCCCTAACTGTTTCTTTTTCTAAAGAAAGAAAAAAAAACAAGAAATATAAATAAAACAATAGCCTATTTGAACCTTGTTCAAGCTTCTTTGAATATAATTAACATAATATATACCAAAAATAATTTTTTATTTACCAAAAAAAAAAAAAATACCTGATGAGAAAACATATTGCTACAACTAGCTTCGACTAAAAGCTTTACCATGTTTCGTTGTCTTTTCATTTTTTTTAATAGTGAAAATAGAAATTTTATTAATCTCACAAAAAAATTACAGAGATTAAAATGACCCGAAACAAGATGCTATCACAATAAAGAGGTACTATTGCAAAAAAAAAAAAAAAGGGCACCCACACTCTCCGCCAATCATATGCTACTTTGGACCCAAAAGACAAAGTTGACAAGATGCCAACAGAAAAAAAACCAAACCCACCCTTTCCTCCTAAAAAAACCCTAGACGTCCCTTCCCTCTTTTACTAATGACTTTCATTTGATCACCATTGCAACCAATTCACAATGACTTAAATCAATACCCTAAACTGCTTGAATATCATTTTGAAAGATTTTATTCCTATTATTAATACCCTCTAAAGAAATAGATCATGAAATTGCAGTCGCGTCCGATCTGAAGATTGCTTTAGGTTTGTATCTCTTCGATTTTCCCCCCTTAGACCTGATTTCTGTCCTTTTCATTTCATGAATAGCAAAAAGATTTATTTATTTATTTATCTATAACATCTTAGTTTCTCTAGCATTAGGAGACATAACATGACATATCTGTTCGTTAGCATTATGAGGGCCACTACTGGGACTTGTTAGAAGAACCACCTTTTTATTTTCCTCACTGAAAAAAAAAGTGCGTCGTTCCTCTGGTGCTAAATGTGTCATTTTAACCTCATAGTTTACATTTCGTCTCAATTTCGTTCCTTTTACTGACTACGTGATTGGAACAGACAGAATTCACGTGAGATTTTTTATCTGAATTATGAGCCGTGGGAAGAGGTGTGAGATGATTTGGACCCATTGGACTTGAACCAATCAGATGTGGGTTGTATGGAGTTCTTTTCGAATTGGTCCACATATTCTCACTTTACAGGTTGGTGAATCTTCGCTTTCTAGTTCCCAAAGGGAGGATGGTGGGTCTAGTTTGGAGAAAGGTCAGTTTTGAGGTGGGTTTTTTTTTACCTGTAGTGCCTGTCTAGTGGTGTTGGCCCTTTTGTTCAACATAATGAACTTGGCGAAGTCGGCAAGGCTATGGAATATTCTGTTGATAGGGTGCGTCATAGTCCGATAGTGTATCGACAATGGCAAAAGAAGGTTATTGTGGGTCGACAATTTCTCCTTGTTGACTGTCAATGTCTTAGGGACTTGGGCAAGGGCAAGAAGTTTCGGTTCTTTCATTCGCTGAGTTAATTGGTTGTTGAAGTTAAAGGCCAGGAGTTCTTGCAGGAAGCTGGTCATAATGAGCCAACGAATGATGTTTTGATGAAAGAATAATCCATACGTCTCAGTTCTGCCTAGATGGAAGCGGATTCTTCATCCCAGCTTAGTTGTGTTACCTTTTCTCCAATGCATGTACCCTCTCTGCCTAGTTTTGAGGGCTCCTAGTATGATATGGTTGGAGATGGCCTTCAAGACACTGCTACTGGCCCTTTGAATCTGCGGTCTAAAAGGATATTGGTTTTTAGGAGTGATCGGTTGGAGAGGCAAGGTCATGATTTGGGTAGGTATCTTGGCAAGCGGAGGCGGAAGATCATGGATAGTGTCAAAGTTAATGATGATGGTGATAAGGCTAATCCAAACCCTGCTTGGACGAAGAACAAAAGGATAAGAGTTATTGAAGATAGTGGCGGTGACCCTTCTACTTTACGTGCCCTTCAGCATTGTGCGCTATTTTGATATGCTTTTTCTCTTGGTTCCTAACCTCGTCTTGCAGGTTTTTTTTTTAATATGTGCGGCGTTGAGGGTATATTATTGAAGATTTTGGAGGCTAGTTCTAGGAATGTTTTGGGTTCGAGTTAAAAGGATTTGATTGGTCTGGGTTCTCTTTGTTTGCTTAGGTCATGGTTATGCCTTTTCTTTGATTTTGTTAGATGTTGTTGGGCTATATGAACGTTTTTCATTTTGTACTTTTTTGATATTAATGATATATCTGATATGTTTTTGTTTGCTAAAAAAAAAAAAAAAGTACTTGTATTCTTCAAAAGTAAAATATGAATATAGAAAGAACATAGTTTCAAGTTCTATAACATTGGAACTCGATGTTCTCTCAAATCTTGAAAGTTGTCCAAGATAGAGTGTAAACCAAAGTTCATATAACGCTCACTCGCAGTCTGTAATAATTGGTTTTTTTTTTTTTTTTTGTTCCATTTACATATGTAACGTAGTGAGGACATGTGAATAATAAACAATCTTTGACCACAATAACAAAATAATTATTCACTGATTGTTTAGCCTCTGAGCACAATAAACTAATTGCTAAAAAGGACCCCAAAATGATTGTTTAAAGGAATTGAGCCTAATAAACTAATCATTCACCATTAAACAAAACCCTATTAAATTAATCGTTATTAAGAACGTCAGAACAAAGAATTTCACTCTATTTTTTGTTAGCCCTTCATATTCCACCATGCATATTCTAGTTGTTGTTTTTTCCATCTATACGTGTTGTGTAACTTGTATCCTTTCTAGAAACTAGTAAGAACATGAGAGTCATAGAGATGTATGTATACACTGAGGAATTTGCTTTTTTTTTTTTTGGAAAGGGAAAATTTTATAACCTCTACAAATTAACAAAACGGCATCCCAAACTAGAGGAGACAACATTCCACTAGAGAGATCATAGCCACAACCCACCCAAAGGATCACAAAGTTAGCGAGTAGCCAACTGAAAAGGAAATAAAAGCTCAAACAGGACAAGTCCTGCGAGACAAAGAAAGGCAAAAAATACAACTATTAGAGAGATTCCAGGATACTTTTGAGCCTAAACAAAAAATACTCCACAGAAATTTTTTTGCCTTCCATGTTCGATTTCACCCAAAGCGCGATTCTGATTTTGACAAGTTCCGTGATCTCTTCCCAGTTTGGGGTTGCTTTTTCAAAATTAAGAGCGTTTTTTTTTTTTTTGTTCCAAACAGTTCACATAATTGCCATTGGGATCGAGATCACTTCCCAAATTATTCTTTTCTCCTTTCTTAGATTCCAGTCTTGCCATCACAATAGAAGACTCACTACAGTTTTTGGTGTGACCCAATGCACACCCCACCATGTCAGAATGTTGGACCACAGATGCCATACTGGATTGCAATGGAGGAAGACATGATCAATAAATTCAATTTGCAAAGAGCAGAATTTACAAACAACATCTTTTTCATTTTGGATCATACCAATTTTCAGTAGATGCTCTGCGGTTTTTACTCTACCCAAATGTACCAACGAACTGAAACAATGTACTCTATATGGTGCAGCGTTTCTCCAAATAAGATCAAAAGCAGTGTTGGGATCAACGGAATGGGGATTTGCTAAATCATACAATGACTTAACAGAGAAAGGTTTGGAATTGCTACCTTTCCAGCTAAGTCTATCTTCCGTCTCATTTGCGACTCTGAAATTTGAACCATCAAGTATTGAAAGCAATTCAACCTATTTTTCTTTTTCCCAATCGAATAAACTTCTTCTAAATTGTATTTCCCATTGATGGGAGTGAGATCTTCTTTCCAGAATTTCGCCAAGAGATTCTTCTTGATGAGAAACCACACTGAAAATGTGAGGAAAAGCTTCGGCTAGACATTGGTTCCCCAACCACGGGTCTAGCCAAAAGAGAGTTTGTCTTCCACTACCAACATTGATCTTGATATTGCTTTGAAATAGAGAGTGCATGAAGGGGTTCCTTTCCTTAATTTGGATTATATCTTTCCACAAAGTGGAAACTTTGCTGGAAATCTCAGTGTTAGGAAGCCAGTTGCTGCCCCCCTTCATGTATTTGGCCTTTATGACTTCTCTCCACAAAGCCTCTTTTTCTGTACCATATCTCCACCAACATTTTAGAAGGAGAGCATCATTCGTGTCTCTGATTTTTCTGATCCCCAAATCACCAGAATTTTTCCTTTGGTTGATTTTTGCCCAAGCCACCATGTGAAGTTTTCTTTTGAGGTCTTTGCTTTTAATTTGGATAATTGGGGATTTCGAATATATTTTATTCTCTTAAAAAAAAATAGATTTGTTATTCTATAAGCATGAGTAAGTGAGGTTTGAGATTATCGGAACTATTAATCAAAACCCTAATAAACTAATCATACACTATTAAACAAAACTCTAATTGCTAATGGGGACCCCATTTCTGGACTCTGTCATCATCATCAGCTCTCCTTCTAGTGCCCCAAACCCTATTAGAACATAGAATTCTGCTATATTTTTGTTACGTTCATACCCAACCCTGCATATTCTAGTTTTTGTTTTCTTCATCTATCTATGTTGTATAACTTGTATCTTTTCTAGAAATAAGTAAGATCGTCAGTGTCATGTATGTATATACCGAGAAATTGGTGATGCTCTTACTTTGGATAATTGGGGATTTCGGATCTATAAGCATGAGTAAGTGAGGTTAAGTTCAGGAATGATCTTATTTTCCGAGGAGTAGTCCCGAGATGGGTGGATATGGGGGATATTATCAAATTCAAAGTGGCAAATTGGTTCAAAGCTTACCAAGGTTCGAGGGTCTTCTCTACCAACAATATTCTTCTGAGATTTCCGGCCTTAATTTAGTCTCCGAGATAGGTGTACTGTTGGATGTTACTAGCTGTATTTCTTTGGAGTTTTCTTGAAGTTGAATTCTTTTCAACTTTTTGTTGTTTTTTTCCGTTCTGGGTTTGCGATGGGTTTGCCGTTGGTGGTCCTTGTTTGGGTTCACTTTCCATCGCTATGCAGCCTTGAATTGTAATATTTGCTTCCTCTCCTTCATTTATATTATCCTTCTTTGCTGATAAAAAAAAAAAAAAAAGTGAGGTTAATTTGAGGATGACTGGTGTTAGGATGAAGTAGTGGACAAATGTCAAAAGTAGAAGCCTAGTACAAAGAGTGGGTACAAGTATATGGGTATAGGGGATTTGAAGCCGTAAGATTTGAACTTTTATTAAATTCATAGCTCCTGATTTTTTTTGTCAACGTAATATTGAAAAGATTATTAGGGTCATATCTTTGAATTCGTTTTGGGCACACGACTTACACTCGTCGAAAAAGACGAGATATAGAATGTTATTAACACTCATCGTCGAAAAAGACGAGATATAGAATGTTATTAACACTCATCGTCGAAAAAGACGAGATATAGAATGTTATTAACACTCATCGTCGAAAAAGACGAGATATAGAATGTTATTAACATTGTAGAAGCGTCTATGGTATACATGCTTCTTAAAATTCTCACGTAATATGCAAGATTCTTAAAACTCGGTTTTGTGCTATGATCCTACAAGAAGAAGTTTATAGAAAAAGAATTTCTCTAATTATATATTGCTACTATACGTTGACACTAAATGAACCCATTGGCTAGGCATTGCAGTAAAATAATAGAGACTATTTTTTTGGTTGATCAAAGAGGGTATATACATATTGGACGATTGCGGACGTAGTATCCATTCATATCTGACTGTGTCTGTAGCATTTTTTTAAAGACAAAACTAGTCAGCAGAGGCTCCAAGTCAAGCCATGGTGGTCACCCGAACACCCTTGAAAAAAAAAAAAAGAAATACATGTAAATTTGATGTTTTTTTGATGTAATTTTTGGTTGGCAATGTTATTGTCTTTCCCTTTTTGGGGTCCTAGGTGGCATTTGATCTTTGGTGTGTCTGTGCTCCATCCGCGTTGGGCTGTCCATACTTCGCTGTGATGCCGTTATAAATAGATCCTTTTAATCTTTGGAATATGTTTCCAAAGATGTATTAATAAATTTCTCTTTCGCCATTCCAAAAAAATGCAGTCCTCCCACTTCAGGTATAAATCAGTTTCGTCTGGAAAATCTCACACTTTTCTTCCAACTCATTAACCTTCACTCTCCCAATGACAATGATAAATTCCTTGATAAAATTCTGATAGTCTCTGAATTTGACAGATCCAAATGAATTCTGTAACGAGAGAGAGAGAGAGAGCCGTTATCAATTTGAATTTGATGAATTTGACCGATAGGAGTTAAATTGACTAACGGAGTGATAGTTTGGGAGTGTAATTGAAGTTTATTGAAGTTGAAGAGTCTATGAAATATTGATCTCAAAGTTTGGGGTTTTTCTTTTGAAATTTTTCTAAAAAGAAATGACAACTTACTTCAATTTGGTCAAAACAACTAGCGTTCTGAGACCCGCGACATTAAAATTAAATATATGTATTGATATTTTTTTTTTTATTAATATTCAGCTGATGAAATTTAATTTGATGATCACCATTGAAAAGATCGATGATGGAAACTACTAAAATTGGTAGTGATGAACACTAGCAATGCTATAATATGAGTTTGATATGCGTGAAGATTAAGTAAAGATAATAGAGGCGATAAAAAACAGTAATCATGGAAAAAATTAAAGGCTGCAGACGTCATTAACGAATCTACCTTATTAATTAAGAAAAATATCACTGTATTTTCAACTAATCGAACATGCATACCATAACCGGTAGGGACCAAATCAATTTCATATCCTTCAACTTATGGGATGAATTTTTTTTTGGGACAGAAATCAGAATATCGTGTCCGCGTTATGCTTTTTTTTTTTATTGATACGCTCTCCCTCCCTCTTTGAAGGATGAATTTTTTTGGGGACAGAAATCAGAATATTGTGTCCGCGTTATACTTATTTTTTTTATTGGTAGGTTCTCCCTCCCTCTCTCTTTCTTTATTTGTCTAAAATCATTTGTTTGTCTACCCATGTACTCCATCTCTCATTCACTGGCAAAGTTCACTTACACCCCTGTGGTTTGCTTGATGAATAGATTACTCCCGTAACCTTTGTTTATTAGCACATAAATCCCTGTGGCTGGTGGACTCATCATGTGTAATATGAAAGGAATTCTGAAAATTACCAAAATGCCCTGTTTGATAAAAGGTTTGGATGAGGGGATTGGGTTTTGAAAGTGCTGGGGCGCCTAATATCATTTTTGCTTTGGCTTTGGGATGTAGGATTAGTTATCCAATGCGATTATAAATCCCCATTCTCAGCTGGATTGGACATCCCCATCCCACCCATGGGATGTGATGTATTACTATGAATCCCATCCCATGGGGCTTGACTATTGGAAAGACACAAATACCCATGATTTTTTAGCTATCGATAAGATAACCCTATCTTTATAAAGCAGATGAGAAAAACTTGTATTTGCTTTTGTTTTGCCCCTTTGCAAATGAAATCATTACCGAAGTCGTAAGGAAAACATGTTCATTTTTTTGAATCATAACGAAACCATTGCCGAAATATGTTCATTTTCGTGGGTGTTAGGGGTGTCCACGGATCAGATCCGGACGGATCGGATACGGATCAGATGCGGACGGATCGGATACGGATCCGATCCGATCCGATCCGCTCAGAGCGGATTATGGGTTTTAAGATCCGGAACCGAACCGAACATTCACGGATCGCTTACGGATCGGATCGGATCAAGTCGGATCGGACGGATTTGACAGATTAAAGAAGGATTATTGAGCGGATTGAACGAATCGAGCGGATCCGATCCGATCCGGAACCGTCAGATAAGAAATTCTCGATCCGGAACCGAACCGAACATTCACGGATGGATCAACGGATGGTTCGGATCGGTTCGGATGATCCACTGGACAGCCCTAATGGGTGTTTAGGCTTAATAATCTTTTCGAATATATTTTTTTTAAAGTAATCCTTACTAATGACCGTAAGTTTGTGAACCATCATATACCAATATGAGCTAGATTAAATTTCTATTAACTGAATGTTTTAAAGCAATCCTTGTCATTTGTCAAAAATCATTAAATAGAGAAAAAGACTTCGGGTATCTCAAGCAATGCTTTTTTGTTCATTTTATTTTTATTTTTTTATTGATCAGCAAAGAAAGAATATATTAGACAAAAGATAGAAATACAAGGGGATCAAACACGCCCAAAAGGGAAGGGAAAGAAACCCACAATTGGGCATCTAACACCAAACCTAATGAAGACGCATGACCAGGAGGAAAAAAAGGGTCCGCTTTTGGGGAGGATATAGTAAAAGGGTATTTACTTCAACAAGGACATCAATTTTTTTTTAATGCCAAAAGGACAAATCATCTACACATTTCAAAAATGCCCCCACTAGCCAATGAAAATGCCTAAACCCCCAAACTTAATGAAAGTGCCTAAACCTAAACCCCAAAGTATCATATGAAAGTGCCTAAAATTCTAGGATACTCCTTGAAAGTGCCTAAAACACTAGGGTACCCTATGAAAGTGCCTAAACTACTAAAACCCTATAATTGAAAAGTGCACCATAAACCTAAATCCTAGGGTACCCTATGAAAGTGCCTAAAATACTAAGGTACTCTATGAAAGTGCCTAAACAGCTAAAATCCTATATTTTGAAAGTGCACCCTAAGTGCCTAAACCCAAAATGCCTAAACTCACTATACCCTATCCTAAAGAGCCTAACCCCCCTAAAATTGAACCCACCCCCAAAATTGAAGAGAGAGAAATTAATTTTGTCTCACCCATTAAACTTGTTACATGCGCGCGAGAGAGAGGGAGGGAGAGAGAGAGAGAGAGAGAGAGAGAGAGAGAGAGAGAGAGAGAGAGAGACGGGACACACCAGCAGATACACCACGCATGAGTCAGCAATTAAAGGTGCACGCATGAGTCAGCAGTAAAGGCGCACGCATGAGTTCCTATTGCTTTCAACGCCTCAAGTAATTTTTGTAAAATTACAGGAAGAATGGGTCAGACGGGTGCCCGATTTTCCTTTTGTAATTACTTTTTATCATTAGGGGTATTTTTGTCTAGTGTTGTCCTTGAACCATCAATAATTTCACATCAATGTATTAGAAGCATTAAAATAAGTTAAGCTGGACTAAATATCATTTAAAGCCCCAAACTTGGCCTTTAGACCAATTTTCTGGGAAAAAAAATAGAAGTACAGGAGTTGATAAGTAATCTAACTCGAAAGAAAAAACAGGCCCCCCAGCAACAGACAATTCCTAACATGCTGTAAAAAAACACCTATAATACAGTTTACAAGAATTGAATTAGGGAAGAAAATCTGAACACAATGTCTCCAAAAGAAACCCCCTTTGATCCATGATAAGATTGAAACCAACAAGCAACCCTGTGTTTGACGATATCTCCCAAATCCATCCACCTTGGAACAGTACCTTGAAATATGAGTTCGTTTCGGATCTTCCACACTGACCATAACACTGCAAAACCCGACAAATCCCAAAGAACATTTTTAACTTTCTTAAACTTCCAACTCTGCCACCATATAAACAAGTCCTTCACTGACTTTGGCACCACCCAATTTATCCCCACCACTGAATTACCTCACACCAAACACCCCAAACTGCCTCACAATGTAGAAATAAATGGCTAACAGATTGAGGGGCTTCACCACAAAAATGGTATAAGCTTTCATCAAAATAGCAATGCTTTGTTGTTATCATGAACAGTTTTACTTATTCTCAGTACACGTACAAAATGTGATTGAAGATTTGAGGATGATGTTTTGAAAAAAGAATTTGTGCAATTTTAATTCCCTGTACAATTTCTTTGGTGTCTGCAAACCAAAAAGGTAAATGGGTCAGGCGATTTCCAATTCTTCAACTCCAAAATATGGAATATCTTGATAGTGTAGTGCACATAAGCCCTCAAACCATAGGGATTTATGTGTCAATAAACAAAGATCGGGGAAGTATTCTGCACATCATCCAAATCAAAAGGGGTGTAACTGTGTACGTGAATTTCCCTAGATCTTTTATATCTACTATCTTTTTTCTAGGAACGTCATGCTAAATTGCTAATAACCAATGCCCAAAACCATAAAATAATTACTCAATGTTCAGTTTATTGCCTATCCTCAAGACTTTTCTTTCCTAAAACCTCTATAAATACATAACATACATGTATCTTATTTCTCACACCACTCATCATGGCTTCATTACCACCTTCTCTATCTTCTATCCTCTTTCTTACCCTAGCTTTGATTCTCATGTCCGCTTCACCGGCATTTTCCTCATCAAGAAAATCTCTTGATGATCATCACGACCTGCCAATAAAAACTGGTTTCAAACTTACTCTAACTAGCGTTGATTCGGGTGAAAACTTCACTACAATTGAGCGTTTACATCGCCAAATGAAGCGCGGGAGGCACAGGCTCGAAAAGTTAAGTGAAAGGATTTTGACATCGGAACATCCAATCAGGTCCATGGTTTATCCGGGGCAGGGTGAGTTCCTTATGAACTTATCGATAGGGACCCCACCGCAGCCCTACTATGCTATAATGGATACCGGCAGCGACCTTGTATGGACTCAGTGCCAGCCTTGTATTCAGTGTTTTCCTCAGCCCACGCCGTTGTACGATCCGATGAAATCCTCCTCTTTTTCAGAAGTGCCATGCTCTAGCAACCTTTGCAAAGCCCTTCCAATATCAAATTGCAGCAATGCCAATGGGTGCGAGTATCTGTATATCTATGGAGATGGTGATTCCACCTCTGGTGTTTTAGGCACTGAAACCTTTACTTTTGAAGAGGTCAGTGTACCAAATATAGGGTTCGGTTGTGGTGAAATCAATACCGGCGACAAGGGCAACGGAGCTGGCCTGGTGGGACTTGGACGCGGAGCCTTGTCGCTCGTCTCCCAGTTGGATGAGCCCAAGTTCTCATATTGCTTAACATATTTTAATGGAACTAAACCTAGTACCCTTTTGATGGGTTCTCAAGCAAGCAGTGTGAATTGCCCAAGTTCTAGCCGGGAGATGAAAAACACCCCTTTAATTAAAAACCCAGTAATACCCACTTTCTACTATCTTTCTCTTAAAGGAATCACAGTTGGCAGCACTAGGTTGCCCATCAACGAGACAACTTTTGCTCTCCATGAAAATGGGACTGGGGGCGTATTTATAGACTCTGGCACATCAATCACACATTTGGTGGAGAGTGCTTTCTCTCTTGTCAAAGAGGAGTTTATCTCCCAAGTAAATCTTCCGACGGTGAACGCAACCGATTCCCCCTGGCTTGATGGGCTTGATCTTTGCTTCCAATTGCCATCCGGTTCCGTTAGTGTGGACATACCCTCATTGGTATTCCATTTTCAAGATGCAGATTTAGATTTACCGAAGGAAAACTACATGATCACGGATTCAAGTGTGGGGGTGATGTGTTTGGCCATGGGAAAATCAAGTGATGGGTCCTCTGTATTTGGCAATATACAGCAGCAGAACATATTGGTGGTATATGACTTGTCCAAAGAAACCGTATCATTTATGCCCACGGAATGTGACCAGTGTTGAGCTCAGCTGTTATTTGATCTTTTTATCATTCTGTTTGTGTTGTAGTACTGTTGCAGTGTGAGGTATCGTTGATTTGTTTCACCTTCAAACCTCTTTGTATTAAATAAAGTCACTGTTTTCATAGTGGTTTACTTGAATTAATTGCGTGATTTAGGGAATTTGTGTAGTGTAAAAGGGAAAGACTATAATACACACTCTCCATTCTTAATTAATAGTCCATTATTCCATTTTTGGATGTTCCAAAATAATAATCTTAACGTAGAAGTAGAATTAAAAATTTGATGATTTTCCAAAAAATATCCCTCATAAGTGAAGGGTGATTCTATTTGCAACCCCTTATTTAGTCCATACAACTCACAACTAAAATTCCTCAAACAAATTGACTACATACAACCCACTAAATACCCCTAAACTTCCAACAATGCCTCTCTCTCAAAAACCTAAAAAATTTCACTTCCTCCCCCTCCCCTTCCCCATCATCTTCCTCTTCTCTCTCCCTAAAAAAATTTGAAAAACCAGTCAACTCACCTCTACCCTCCTCCCACCAATCGACTGCCACCTCCCTCCTCCCTTCCATCGGTCGAGCACCACCTCTCTCTTCCTCTCTCCCACCGATCGACCACCACCATTGTCTCAACCACCACCATCGTCTCTCTGTCTGTGTGGCCCTGCAAGTAGCAAACTGTGAAAATTAGATTTCTGCTCTATCTATTTCGGTATGTAAATGTCGAAATACGTCATATTTTTCGACAAGATATTGTCGAAAAATATGACATATTTCGATATTTACATACCGAAACGTATGTTATCAAATTAAGAAATTGGGATAATTTCCCAATTCGGTATCTAAACGTCGAAATAATGTATAAATTTCGACATTAGTTTATCGGAAATTATGATGAATTTTGACATTAACTTGTCGAAACGTATGTTGTCAAAATATGAAAATTTTGAAGTACCTTCTTCAGTATCCAAATGTCGAAAATATAGTCGTTTTTCAAGGTGTGAATGTCAAAAAAATAGTCGATTTTCGGACTTGAAATGTCGTGGTTTCTGGGCCGAAATTTTTTAAACGAAGGAGGTGGCGATGGCGGGTTGAAGGTTTTTTGGACCTGAGAGGTGGAAGGAGGTGGAGATGGTGGTGGCGAGTTGAAGGTTTTCGGACCTGAGAGGCGGATGGAGGTGGGGTATGGCTGGTGGTGATGGGTGGCGGCAATGGCAATGGGTGGCGGTGGTGGCTGACAAAGGGATAAAGGGGGAAGGGGGAAGAATGGAGAAGAAGGAGGAATTTGGGGTGTTTATTTTTTTTAGAGGCATTTTAGTCTTTACACAATAATAAAAATTGAGGTGTTTTTAGTGGGTTGCATGGAGAAAATTGTGGGTTGCTAATAGAATCAGCCTAAGTGAATACAAATGTTTGCAATGTAGGTAGAGTATATGGGCAATTGATGGAATGATGTCACCAAATCTGAATTTAGGTGCAATCACTGTATATCCCTTAAAAATGAAAATTCCCAAAAGGGACCATTAATTAGGAATAGAGGGAGTATTAACATATCATCCACGTCTTTCTCTAATTTTTTCTTAACTTGGGGTTTTTTTTTTCTCTTTGGGTGAGACTGCACTTTCTTCTCTTTGGGGTTCTCTCTCTCTCTCTCTCCCCCCTTGTTTTTGTTTTGTTTTTGTTTTTTTTTTTCTGTTTATTTTTGTCTTGAAACCCTTGATCATCTCCTTGGCGCTGATCGGCAAATCTACAGGTTTACGGTGGTTGGAAAAGCTCCAGAAATGATAGGGGAGATGACGGGAAGATGTTAGCCCAAAGGCCTCTATGGGATACCTTATTGATTTTGACGATAACAAAATATGAATAATTGATGCTCTCGCCATCCGGATTTGTTAGTCCATTTTGGGAGTCTGTGTCACTTTTCAAATTATTATATCTTATAATTTAGGAAAAGTCTACAACACATGTACACCCCTATAAAAGTAATTAACGATTTTTTTTATTATATAAAAGTTAGAGACACACCAAAATGTTACGAATCATAGAAAATGTTACGAATCATGTTGTAGAAAACTTACGAAAAATTAAAAAATGTTACGATTGCCAATGAGGTGGCACAATCTGAACCATACAATAGGAGCATATGGTACACACCTTTAATGGGTGTGTATTGTAACCATTTCCTTTAATTTATAATGTTTTATATAATTTTAAAACATTGTCTTATAAAACTAATCGAGATCTATCAAACAAGATCGATATTGGACATATAATTACGTACCAATTTAAAGATACCACTATTTTTTTAATCCGGTTGCAATAGAACGAGGGATGTCAAACAAATCCGGACAGTGGGAGTATTAAAATATATTATTTATGATATTTGATACTCTTTTGAATATTTATTTATTCTGTAGGATTTGATTGAGATAGATAAGGAGAGATTCTACACAAAATCCTTAACTCCAATAGTGAAGATCTAAATTAAAAGGGGAAAGAAAGATTAAGGACTAATCTTTTCCTTATTTTTAATTGGCTACAGGGACTCTTCTGGGAAGTGAATATTAATCAAGGAGGAAGATGGAAGATCAGTTATGGGTTTATTATTGGGAGAGTTGCTATAGGATTCACTACAGTTATTTTGTAACACCTACAGTCCACGCAACAGTTTTATAAGACTTCCAGTCCATCCAAACAAAAATACCCCTAGCTTGCAAAAGAAGCTGGGGTCTCTCTCTCTCCCCTTCCCATTCCCATCCATGGCCGACAAACCACTGACCCGTCGAGCTCTCTCAGGTCGCCGCGCGATCTCCGGTGATCGGAAAGGAGACGTGGCTGCATTGAGTTCATGCCGGCCGGTGACGGCGGTCTAGATGCTCTTAAGTGCGCCGCTTGTAACTTCCACTGTAAAGAGCTCGACGCTGGCAGAGGTGATTTTACTCAGCAGACGATGGTGATCCACTTCAGCTCCCTTCGCCGCTTAAAAATCACAGGCTCCGGTCGTTCAGCCAATGAGAATAGCCTGCGGCGGCAGAGGGAATGGTGGTACGGATTCATCTAGGCCTTTTCTCTCCTCTGTATGCATTTTCACCTATTTCCAATAAATTCGAAACACAAAACATACTCCGTATTTTTGAAAACTTGAGTTGGACTAGGGTCCTCATGGGCTCGCGTGATAATGGATCCAACTGAAGCCATGTGTTTGATTCAATTTAAGATTGCCAAAAAGTTGTTGTTGGACAAAGAAGAAAGAAGAAAAAAATAATAGCAAGTGAACTGGAAAGGAATCCATTTTGACACGTGCTAGCTTAGCGGTTAGTGGTTCCACACTCCACATTGTTGGTTTGGCTGCAATTTAGGGATAAAATTTGGGTGCAAAACTTGGTGTGTGGTGTTTGGCTGCAATTTAGGAATAAAATTTTGGGTGCGAAAGTGGTGTTTGGTGGTTGGGTGGATGAGGATTTGATCCCAGATAAGCTTTTTTAAAAAAAAAAGATAGTCCAGATAACCACATCTTGTGAGTTTAGATAACCACCTCTTTTGAGTCTAGATGACCACATCTGATCCCAAGTAGGCTTAAAAAAAGATATAATACAGATAAACACATTTTGTGATTCTTAGATATGGTTATCTATGCCGGCGACTTTTCCGGCAAAATCCAATTTTTCAGTGACTTTTCTGGCACCAGAAAAATTTTCCGGTGAACTTTTCCGGCGCTGGTGGCTTTTCCGATAAGAGTAGATTATGTATTAAATTTAATGTAAAGGTATATTTGTCTATTAAAAATGGTGAGTGGACCATACACATTAGAAAATGCAAAATAGTGGATTAGAGGTGTTATGAAAATATGAAGTGGACTAGACTTGTTACAAAAAGTTATAATAGATCTTAGAGCAATTCTTTATTTATTATTACTAGCGGCTGCTTGCTTGAGAAAGTGAAAATTGATTTTCTAATGAAATAAGGAAGCAATTCAGGTAAATAGATATAAATAAGACCAAGGAAAAAGAAGGATGAACAGATAGAGAACTCCAAGCGAAAAAATTACGTGTGCCACCTTTGTCATTCAATTGGATTTTGAGTGTTTAATTGAGTCCTAATGTAAAAGGGAAAATACCCCCTTGTTCACAGAAATTATAACCCTTTTTGTAAGTGATTTTTAGGTAGGAAAATATCACTTGTGTTTGGTTTTACGAGAGCCGCATTCTTTGCTAGTTGGGAGTGGATTTGAAGTAATCACTCGTTGTAAAGGTTGTCTAGCACCCGCAAAGTTGGAGTTGTAACACCTATTGGAGATAGTGTAACAATTCCCGAGTAGGATGTTTAGAAAGTGGAGTAGGTCGTGGAGTTACGGACCGAACCACTATAAATCCTCGTGTTTGATTTCTCTCTTAATTTCCTACTGCTTTGCATTTTGTGTTGCATATTCAAATTGCGTTGTTAATTTTACATATTCTTTAATTTTAGATTCTTAGTAGAAGTTATATGCATAATCGGTTAATTAGCTTCAAATATAGAACTGCGATTTTGGTGCTGCATCTATTTTTACCTCAATCTTGCATTTAGTTTTTAAATTGTACTTATACTTGTGAAACCAATTCACCCCCTCTTGGGTGTAATACCCCAGGTTTGGGGTAGATAGTGTTTAATCTCATATTGGTTTTTTTCATGGGTGATCTTGGGCATATAGCAAATTATATAAGAAACTATTAGTACCTTATGCTTAAGCATTTTGGTCCATATGGTGTGGCTTTGTGGATCAAATCAAGGTACTGGGCTAGTGGTCTACATGGAGAGTTATAATGTTAAATGGTATCAGAGCCCCGCCCTGGTCCAATTTGTGTTTTCTTTTTTCGATGGGAGCCAAAAGTATTTCAATTCGCTTTGTTATTGTGCGGTTTTTATTTGTAAAATATCAAGTGAAAACATTAACATCACTTAGGTTTATGAATAAATAGCGAGAAAAGGAAAATACTTTGCACTTTTTGAATCTCTATTTTGCGGGTTTTGTATATGTCGATAGGTTTTGTGAGAAAATATGTGAGATGCCATATTTATGTTACAGTATATCATATGGCCGTGCATAGTACGGGTTATTGCTAGTATCGTTAACATTGCAAAAGCGTCTATTGTCTACAAGAGGAAAGAAATGTTTAGACTTTACGAAGATCTATAATTTACCCAAGCAAAAAAATATTTCGCAAATACTCAAGTGCGGTTTGTTACCACAACGATGTAAATCCGCTATTGAAGGCCAAGTTATAAAGGTCATGACCTGCACATATCCAACTCTGCATTTTCTATTGTTTCACGCTCTAAAAATCTAAAATTTTCAAAACCGTGATAAAATAACATGGACTATAGTTTTAATCTCAGTTGTATTGAAAAGCTGAGGAGAAAAGTTTTTTTACGCTCAGTATCTAAATACTGAGATTGTAACTAAGAGAATAAATCTCATTTTCTAAAAGCTGAGATTGTATCTATAGCTTTGACCATGCTTTTACTTATCATCGAGATTAAAAGAAAAATTGAGACAATAATATGAAATTCACTTTGTTCACTTCACATTTCCAAAAAAATTTCCAAAAGATTCTTTCCCCATCTCTCGTCTCTCTAATCATTAATTATATTTCTCTCTCTACTCATACCTCTTTATCCAATCATTATTCTCATTTCTCTCTCTAATTATTACTTTTTTCAAAAACTCATCCAAACACTATCTCAAAAATATTTCTCCAAATATTTTTCTCAAAACTCTCAACTAAACACAGCGAATTCTTTTATCTCGGTCAAGATAAAACTGAGACTAAATACTATGTTCTTTTATCTCGGTTAAGCTAAAAACTGTGATAGATATTTTTATTTTTTATCACGCTTTTAACGTATGACGGAGATTAAAAGAAACTAGTAAATTTGTGCTACAGTATCGAACTATCGATCATTTACTCCTGGCTGGCTGGCTCTCAACTAGGGATGATAAAATGTCCCGCCCCGCCCCGCCCCGATTAGGGCGGGTTTTTTTTTTATCGAATTTTTGGGTACCGGGGCGGGTATGGGGGAAAATTAGAAAAACCCGACCGGCTTCAGGTCGGGGTGGGGTTTATATTACCCCACCCAATTACCCGCCCCGAAATATATTTATATATAAAATTATATTTTTATTTTAATCTAATTATCATTATACTAAAGATATTATATTTTTTTCATAATTTTATTATCTTTCTACTAAAAACTTTCATTCTTACCTTAATATTTTAACAATTACACTAAAATATAACTTTATTTACATATATTTACTTTTATTTTGCTTTTAGATTAACAAATTTTAAAAATTTCTTATGAAGCGGGGCGGGGCGGGTAAACCCGTCCCCCGATCGGGGCAAGAACAGGGGTACCCAAAAAATACCCGGTCGGGTTCGGGTCGGGTTTATGTAATAATTTTCGGGTCGGGGTAGGATATGCCAAAAACCCGCCCCGCCCCATTGTCATTCCTTCTCAGTTTTCTTCTAAACAACGCTTGTAGTTTTGCCTAGGCTTCGATCCCCCGACTGCCCTCTATACCTCTACTGGCCCTATACATCCATCGTTTCAACCTCAACACGGGGTAAGTGTCTTCGTTCTTCTATATTCCCCCTCTTCCTCCCATAATTTGGAAGCCCTAATATTTTCCCTCTGTATCAATTTTCACTTGACTGGTTTGGCTTGTAAATTCAACTAATTGTTATTTCTCGTGATGGTTCAATTGTTGTTATGATTGTTTGCTTGGTATTGGTATGTTAGACAGTTTATACATATTACATTTACTAGTAGCCTTATTTGTGTATATGATTTTTGGGGCATAAAGAGGGGAATCTAACATCGCGGTGGTTCGACTTCTTTTCAGCGTTTTCCCTTTCACCATGCAAGGCCAATCAGCTTAATAATTACCTTATGGATGTAACAAGATGACCTAGTCTTCTGTATCTCAAATTTACAATCTTTGAGGTAAAGTGCACTCTACATTAAGATAATCAACTCTTTTTTTCAGTTCAATTGATCTTTTTAATTGCCCTAACTTGTTTATCCACTTGTTTTCCTCCAGTGAAACATGACAATGATTTGCGGTAGTTTGAACGATCGGACAAAAAAAGATCAAATCATTATGTCTGGATTGATCTTTTAATAGCCCTCAAGTGCTTATTTTCAAGAATCGTGGAAAAAGGAGTTTAGAGAAGAGATTTCTTCGTGAATATACTATCTTTTTCTACTTAACTGTTTTTCCTTACCTGTTTGCTCCTTTGTGAGCTTTTTTTGGTCATGGAAGTTGAATGCAATTAGAACCCTGGAATTCTTACTCTGTTGTTGTATTAGCTCTGAAATGTATGAAAGAATACTATCTCATCATCATCAAATGTATACACTTTTTAATAAGTGCAATTGATCTATATAATAGTCCTAACATGTTTTTTTATTTTTATTTTTATTGCAGTTACTTGTTTGTTCAATCTAGATAAGCTAGCTTGCATAGGATGCCATTGCTTTAGCTCAAACAAAAAGGTTCACATCACTTAGAAAAAATCTGCAACAAGAGTAAAACAAATTGGAGAGATGAATGAACTGTGGGGCTACGTATCCTGGTATGTCCTTGTTGTTCTCCAGGATTAAATATAACAGAGTTTCTGTTTATGCAAGAAAAATCAATTTTTTGAAGCCCATCTTTGTGCATCATTGAGAGGATAACATGGGTGCACACGACTTGCGAACCGATTTCTACTTCACAAAGTCCAGCCATATTTCTTCTTGTAAACCTTTGTGTTTTTGTAGTTAAACGTTTCTTTGTTTCTATGACTACTTTTGCTCTCCTACCTATTAATCAAGTTGATTTTAGATCTATTTGAATTTTGTTGTCCTTTCTAGTAGGTTTTGCTGTATGTAGGGTTCTCGCTTCTGCTTCGAGACGAATCAATTTTGTGTTCTTCTTATTTATTTTTTGATTCAGAGAAAGCACCGGTTCATTTTAACTCTTTGTTGGTGACAGACCTCTTGCAGTTCAATGAGTTAAAAAAGACTATGAACATTGAACACCTAACTATGAATTGTGAATTGGTTGGATTGATATCATCTGTCAACAATGTGATAGACTATTACATGTAAGTTCACGATATTCGTTCTCAACTTTTGTTCTGCAACTTTTTACCTCTAAGACTCGCGACCTTGAATCTGTGAAGATATGCTTCATTCACTATACGTGTGTCTTCAATTTGTGTAGGATTTATTGACACTCAAAGTAACTGTTGAGAACTTGAGTTACTTGAAGCTGTGGAAGGAGGTAGGATGTTGGTACTCCAAGTTTTGGAAGATCATGAATTGATGGCTTGGTTAATTGCAAGGCAAGATATGGCATCTTCGTAATAGTTGGGTGTTTCTTTGTAGGCAATTGGCATTTCTTTGGTACTGAACATATGTAAAAGCAAGATTGTATTTGTCGATATCGTACGCGACTCATTTGCTTAGCTATTAATGATGATTTTATTTTATTTTTGTAAATGAGTAACAGCTTGCATCTTTTGTATTGAAGTTATGCTGCTTTTCTATACATTTTGGTTATATTGGCAAAATATATTAATGAGGCAATTTGGAGGAATACCAAATGGCTGGATTTTAAAAAAAAAAATCTGTCGAAGAAAAGATCTCGGTTTTGTAAATCAAGCGAGACTAACAAGTTTAAGTGGTAAACTGAGATTATCTCGGTTTTTAGAAAAAGGTGAGATCATTTTGAACCAACTATCACGGTTGCATGCAAAACTGTGATCATATCCTATGCAAAGATCACGGTTTTTGGTAAACGGAGATCTTAACTAGGGATGGGCATGGGAGGGTAGGGGGTGGATACCACAACCTCCATCCCCGAACCCATATCAATCCCCATCCCTTCCCCGATCCCCACCGGAGATTTTTTTTAACCTCCATCCCCACCCCAATGCGGGGAACGGGGATCCGCACGGGGAATCGGGGATCCAAACCTTAACTACACTTTTCAAATTTTTCCTATTGTAATTTTCAAATAGCATACGACATGATCAAAAGCTGAAGCTTTCAAAAGGTAAATCCAAATTCCAAATGCAACAAACCCAAATGCATATAAAAGCAATTCGAGTCACGTGCAATTCAAATTGGTTTAAATTACCTTTCAAAGTTTGAAGTGGTTTGAATGGCCGGTACAAATCAGTAGTAAGATTAAAGGTAAGTAAAGCAAACAAATTAATCTTTAAATTTACATCGATTCGTACAGAATTTTTTCAAGAGAAACTTACAGCGACGATCGAAGCTCTATTATTCTCTATGGAGTTTGGAGCTCTGTTCGGTTGTGAGAGAGAGAGAGAGAGAGAGAGCGAGAGAGAGAGAGATGAAAGAATAGTATTTCATGCGGGTGGAAGAATAGTAAAAGTGAATACTAAAGTGGATGTTTTCCGATGAACAAAAAAAAAAAAAAAAGAATACCCAAGTGGAAGAATACTACAAAGCATAGTCAGCTTCTTGAAAGGGATAAAGAATAACCCCATGAAAATATTAAAAAGGCAAACCCATGCCTTTGGTTTCGACAGAAGGCAAATCCATGCCTTTATGCTCCCAAGCCGATAGTCTTTTGGGGTTTTTTAATACGGGGTTTTATCATATTATACCTATAAATATATATATGCGTGAATGGGGATGCGGGGAGGGGAGAAGAACGGGGAGGGGCGGGGATCGGGTAGGAGACTGACAATACCATCCCCGACCCGATCCCCGAATTTTTTAAAAAATAATCCTCGTCCCCTAACCGATCCCCAAAAAAATCCCCGAATCCCCTACCCATTCGGAGAGAGGACGGGTTGGATCGGGGCGGGTCGACCGAGATGGCCATCTCTAATCTTAACTACCATATCAACCATGGTTTTTTTGAAAAGTGAGACCTTATATAGGATAACAATCACGCTTTTTAGTTTATGATCTCAGTTTTAATGAGTTTTAGCCACGGTTCTATCACGTGGTTAAAAGTTTTGGACTTTTAGTTACACCTTCGTAGATCACGGTTTTGAATGCGAGATTAAAAGTAAAAGATTACTAGCCAAGGTCAAATGCATTCTTCCCTTTCTTATTTTTTTCAACTTAATCCTGTAAAAGATTACTAGCCAAGGTCACATCTTTGAATCCGTTATCGTTACACAACTTAAGCTCATAGAAAAAGACAGAATGAGAGAATATCATTAACATTGCAAAAACGTGTGTTGTCCACAAGATTTTTAAAACTCCTCACCTAGACTCCATCAATGATGTGCAATGATCATGCAAGATAAAGTCTAGAGCAAAAAAAAAAAATTATCCGATATGTCATATCTAACTGTATATGCAGCCTTTTTTTAAGAGAAACTAATCATATGCAATTTTTGACTAGAACCCAAAGCGGCAATGCTTACGTACCTAATTCTCAGTGTTGGGAAAATATATGTGTTTTCAATGAATAAAGTCAATCTCGGACTCAAATTCTCACTTTTTTCGTGATGTAAGGCCCGATGACATTGTATATTTTGTGAATCTTATTTTCAGATTTATGCACGAGCCGAGTAAGCTACACCATACTGTAGCAAAACGGATTCTCCGTTATCTTCAAGGGACAAAGAAACTCGGCATCAGGTACACAAATGAAAACTACAACAAGCTTATTGGCTACGCAGATAGCGATTGGTCAGGCTCGCTGGATGATCGCAAAAGCACCTCGGGATATGTAATTTGTATCGGATCAAACATTATTGCTTGGAGTTCTAAAAAGCAAAGGACAATTGCTCTATCATCGGCAGAAGCAAAATATATTGCAGCCAAAAATGCAACATGTGAGGTTGTAAAGTGCCAGACAAGTAATAAGAAAAAGCATTGTAAAAGGTCTTCCTCCATACAATTAGAAAAGCAATACAAAAAATCTATAAAGAAAAGCATCAAAAGCAATACAATTAGAAAAGCAATGCGAAAACAATCAGCGAAAACCATTAGAAAAGCAATACAAACAATTAGAAAAGCAATACAAAAAGTCTATAAAGAAAGCATCAAAAGTCTCCACTCTCCAGACAACTAACAAAACAATCAGCCAAAACCAATTACAAAAGTCCCCACTAACTCCTTTATTACACTACCGACCCCTCCTTTACCTATAACTCCAATTATCTCTTTAACTTTCCTTCTACTTTAAACTAGCACCCCAACAGTAAACACCCTGTGATTTGGTTGGATGTGCAGATTACTCCCCTAACCTTTATTTACTAGCACATAAATCCCTGTGGTTGGTGGACTCATCACGTGCACAGCGAACAATATTAATGGAATACAACAAAAGTACCAAAATGCCCTTCTTTGGCTTTGTGGATTAGGTTTGGTTATCCAAATCCAATGGGATTATAAATCGACATTCTCAGTCGGATTGGTCATCCAAAGGGGGTGCTACTACGAATATCCCATGCCATGGGATTGACTATGGAAAGACACATATACCCATGTTTTTCAACTACGAATAAGATAACCTTATCTGTATAAAGGAGATGAGAAAAACTTGTATTTGCTTGTGTTCTGAGCCTTTGCAAATGAAATCGTTACCGAAATCATAAGGAAAACATGTTCATTTTTCTGAATCATAAGGAAACCAATGCCAAAATATTTTCATTATTTTGGGTGTTTACGCTTAATAATTTTTTTGAATTATTATTTTTTTTGTTTTTCTCCAAAAAAATTTGCCTTTGCTAGTTTTTCATCAATTTTTAAAAATATTGGTTTATCTCGATGAGATAAATAAAAAAATTTAGGATCAAAACCTTAAAAAATTTCATTAAAGACAAAAGTAATCCCAAAAAAATTACTCCAATTTTCCAATTTTGTCTTTTCTAAACTTTTTCCAATTTTGGTTCTTATTTTTTACTTTGTTTTTAATCCCAAAAAAAAAATCCAAAAGAAAAATTGTGATTTTTTTTTCCTGAACTTTTTCCAATTTTGGTTCTTTCTTTTTAGTTTTTAATTTCTCTCATCGAGACACACCAATAATCCAAAAAAGAATTCGGATGAAACTAACAAAGGAAAAACATTTGAATAAAGACAAAAAAAAAATCCAAAATAATTATTCAGCCAAAACACTCAATTTCTTTGTTCTTTTTGAACGTCAAAAAAGAATTTATTAATCAACGAATTAAAGATGCAAAGATTAAAGGGAACTATAGCAAAAAGGCATCACAATGAAGTTCAGGAGCCAAACCATTCCTCAATTTCATTTGGCATGGTTAGTTGTTTTTTATTTACCGAACAGTGCTTATGGCTTGAAGAAATCAGCTCATCATAATATGTTTAATTTAAAGAATGCTGTATTTTTTTTTATCACACTGGAAAAAATGGAGATGAACTTACTAGGGCTGTTGGATTAGTTTAGCATCATTTTAGGGATTGGGTAAATTAAATCTAATCCAATCCTCCTCTGTGAAAAACAAACATGTATTAACCATCTCATAGCTTTATGCAAAACAAACATGGAGGAAGGCCTCATATCCTCATTATTAATCTCACCCCATTTGTGAACACCCCGCGGGATTGCCCACGAAATTGGTTACGATTTGGATTTTGAAAATGGTTTGATTGGTTGAATGGAGTCGCCACCAGGATTTGAGGAACTTACCCGAGAAACCATTTGAAAAAATGACTCTTTTGCCCTTGATATGGAAAATGTTTAACCGGTCTCCAAAATGAGATTTCTCGGGTCCGGGAGCTAGGTTACGCGAGGGGAAGGAATTTAAAGCACCCCTCACGCCCGACATGTTTACCGGTCTCTACTAAATGTTTGAAAAGATTTTGAAAACATTGTTTAAACGGACTTCCAATACAGATTTATGCGAAAGCACGGCGAATACATCAACAAGATTAATGAGATATGGGTGGATGCTTGTGCAAAATATTGTGAATGGATGATTTATATACAAAGGATGCTGAAACTACACTAAAATGCCCCCACCATGCCTTAGAATATCTCAGAAACTTATCACAAATGCTCATTAAATCACACCTGGATAGGATCCAGGCGCCTGGAAAGGGTCAATCCAGGCGCCTGGATTGCCTTCCAGACAGCAAACTCAAAACTCCATTTTTGACAGAAAGCAACCAAATTCAATGCTTTTAACTGATTCTCACACACCCTAAACAATGTTTGGAAATGCAATAGCAAACATGAACCTCAAACTTAACTCAAACAAATGATATGAACTTAAAAGAGCCTTGATTTTTGGATGATTTTTGGAAACATACAAGACAAATGCTAATGAAAAACTTCCATTTTTGTGAAATTTGAAACCTTTCCAAACTCTTAACTAGTATGAAGAACTAGTAAGAGTTTGGATGGTATCCCCTCAGGGCCTACTTGAGCATATTTGGTAGAAAATCTACCTTGACAAGCTTGATTGATGAACTTTGGTTGGGTTTTTTGAGTGGATTTTGTGGACTTATAACTACCGGACTTGGGTTTTTAGAACCATTGAGAGCTAATTATGGTTGAATGGTGGGGGTTTGTGTGTGGAGGGTGAAGTATGGATGGTATCAAGTGAGTATGTGGAGCTAGGATGGGGAAAAATTGGGTTTTGATGGTTGAAAATGGATGGAATTGAGAGGGATCAGTTTGGGGATGAAGTTTCTGGTGTGATTTTGGCAGAATAACAGTAGAGGAAAGAGGGAGAAACTGATCCATGGAAATGGAGAGAGGGGAGGGGTTTTATATAGGCAAAGTAAGGTTCAAAAAGGGCCATTAGATGGCTTAGGGATCAAATAGGGGTCAAGGTAGGAGTCCACCAAAATACCCTACTCTCTCTCAACAGAATTCTACAGAAAAATCCCTGAAAGATCCTCAAGACGCTCCTCCCCACTAACTTGACCTTGGGGGCCAAGTATCTGGAGAGAGTCCAGGCGCCTGCATTAAGGCAATCCAGGCGCCTGGATTGAGTCCGGGCGCCTGGAATAGGTGAATCCAGGCGCCTGGATGGCGAGACAGCACAAAATTCCAAACTTTGCGGGGCCATTCTGGGTGCTACCGAACTCCGTTTTGCGCATGGTTTGAAGCGTTGGAAAGCTTGTCAAGTCTACTTTCTAACCCAAGTGGTTTGAACCCAAGATGATTTGTACATCAAAATATGTGACCATTTTACCCTCAGAAGGTCGAAAGAATGAATCGTTTCGGTAAAACGGGCATATCTCCCTCATTTCAAAATGGATTGGGACATGTTATATATCGAAAAAGAGGGTTTTGAATGTACTAGAAGGTGGTTCAAGGTTGGGTTTCTTTTGAGTGGTTTTGGAGGGGTTTCCAAGTTCACAATCAAGCTCTGCATGCTTTATCGGGCATTTTCATCATCGGGGATGCTTGATAAGTTTCTCGGGTCAAAATCGGGGTGTCTACAGTTGCCCCTCTTGGATGGAACTCTATATCATTGCTTGATATGAGTTACATCTAAGACAGAGACATCCCAATTCGTTCCCTGAGCCTTTCTCAAGCTGCAAAGGAAAACATTAAAATCATGGTCGTGCCACTTAGGCTGCCTACGTACCCCATTGTAAGGATCAGACCAGCGTAGTTCTTCGGGGCAAATGAATAGATTGATGATTCACTTGACAATGAATGATGTTACACACAATATATGATTGATGAGTAATGATTGATTTGAGTGATGATTAATTAGATGCGCCTGCTAGGCGGCTTTTGAATGATGATTGGATGCGCTGGCTAGGCGACTTTTGAATGTTTATTAGATGCGCGGGCTAGGCGGCTTTTGAATGATGATTGGATGCGCAGGCTAGGCGGCTTTTGAATGATTATTGGATGCGCGGGTTAGGCGGCTTTTGAATGTTTATTGGATGCGCGGGCTAGGCGGCTTTTGAATGATGATTGGATGCGCGGGCTAGGCGGCTTTTGATGATTGGATGCGCGGGCTAGGCGGCTTTTGAATGATGATTGGATGCGCGGGTTAGGCGGCTTTTGAATGTTTATTGGATGCACGGGCTAGGCGGCTTTTGAATGATGATTGGATGCACTGGCTAGGCGGCTTTTGAATGATTATTGGATGCGCTGGCTAGGCGGCTTTTGAATGATTATTGGATGCGCGGGTTAGGCGGCTTTTGAATGTTTATTGGATGTGCGGGCTAGGCGGCTTTTGAATGATGATTGGATGCGCTGGCTAGGCGGCTTTTGAATGATTATTGGATGCGCGGGTTAGGCGGCTTTTGAATGTTTATTGGATGCGCGGGCTAGGCGGCTTTTAAATGATGATTGGATGCGCGGGCTAGGCGGCTTTTGAATGATTATTGGATGCGCGGGCTAGGCGCCTTTTGAATGATGATTGGATGCGTTAGCTAGGCGGCTTTTGAATGATTATTGGATGCGCGGGCTAGGCGCCTTTTGAATGATTATTGGAGTGCGTTAGCTAGGGGACTAAAATGATTGAATGCACCAGCTTGGTGGCTACGATTAGGATGCGCCAACTAGGCGGCTAAAATGATTGGGGTGCGCCAGCTAGGCGGCTGAAATGATTGAATACACCAGCCTGGTGGCTACGTCATGTAATGAATCTATTTTTAAATTGAATGTAAAGATTCTCCTAAATGAAATTATTGAAAATGTGACCATTTCTGGTCTTTAAATTGAATTTGATTGAAATTGAAGTGACCATTTCTGGTATTGAATTTAATTGTTTGTCCCTCAGGACCATTTATTTAAAAGTTTTGTCCCTCAGGACGATTGATTTAAAAGTTGTCCCTCAGGACGATTGATTGAAAACTGTCCCGCAGGACAATTGATTTAAAAATTGTCCCTTAGGACGATTACATGTGACTCGTGTATCGACACTCGACGTCAACAACAACAACATTCCTTCTTTAAAAAAGGAGGCTCAATGGGGTGGCTCTTTTGCTTTACTGTCTTTCCTCTTTGGCCAAGGTTTTGGGTTTGAGCTTGGCAAGACTTGAGTTTTGGATTGGTTTTAGACTTTTAGGCTCCCATGCCCAAGTCCTGGATTTGGGTGTATGCTTCCCCCAGAAATGGCATTAGGCTGACATGCCCCAATTTCGGATTGACGCGCCTTCACAGATGATGAACCTCAATTCTGATTTTCTTTCTCGCCTCTACTGATACCAATTGACCATATACCCAAAACACGGGTTCTTTGATGCATTGGAATTGTTTCCACGAGTCAAGGATTGACAAGACTAAGGCGACATGATTGGCTGCTAGACAAAGAGGTGGATTTTTACAAGGCCGAGAAATTTGATCGGCCTTTTGACTAGAAGGTGGACATCGAATACGATTGATAAGACCAATGGATTTGATTGGCCTTTTTGACAAGGGGATGGACTTCGATAAGATTGATAAGGCCAAGGAATTTGATTGGCCTTTTAGACAAGAAGGGCGGACTTTGACAGACAAGGCTTGAGGAATTTGATTGACCATGTTGACCTGACACATAGGAGCGAGAACGTGTTGACTCGAAAGATATGGAAGAGTATGTTGACTCGAAGTTCTGAAAGATGGCAAACATGCCTCACTATTAATGCCGAAATTGTCATGATAAAATTGAATTTTTATTTTGTGATTGTTTCACTCCATCAAGTGATATTCATTCAAATCTACTATTTTATCCAAAACACAAGACTTCTGATCATGAACCCATGCCCCAGGTTTCTAATGATGCCTCATTGATTTTTCTTCAAAATGCCCCAGTTTACAGGGCTGCTGATGAATACCCATTGATGTGCCCCAGTTTGGATTTTTGCTTTGCATGACGCCAATGTTTGCACAATGCTTTGACTTTTGATTTTCAAGGGAGATTAGACTGTTCCCTTTTGTCTTGAATCCTCACCATCAAGTTGCACTTTTCAATCTGGAAGGACTTTTATCTAGGTTATGACGGGGCCAAGGTTACGGGCTTAACAAAGGAAGGGTAATAGGCTCAAAAATCTAATTTTTCCTTGGGGTTGTTTGAGCTAGCAGCTATCTCGGACTTTTTGTGCCACTTTTGCTTCTGATGGGTGCTTTCATGTGCCTCTTATTGCTTTAAATGAGCACTTCTTTTTTATTTGATTTTTCTGATTATTTCTTCGATGCTCCTCATCTTGTTGCACCCATGTTTTTGACAAGCCTATAAGTTTGGCGCTTTTCATTCTTGTGATGCTTTGAATTTTCACATACCTTCGTTTCACCCCAGTGTGGGGGATAGCTGCCTAGCTGGGTTCTTTTTCAAAGAAATTGATTCAGGTTCAAAGGGGCTTGCAATGGATATTTATGTGGGAAATCAAACAAAGAATGTCTTTCTTCATCTTGAATTGCACAACTTGATAGGGAGAACTCATGCTTGCTCTAACTTTTTCTTAGATCTCATTTTGAAGTTTGATCTAGCGAGCTTTTTGCCTTAACTTTTGCCTAGGCCGCCCTTGCGGGTTTTCGACCTAGCAGGCTCTTTCTGTGTCAAAGCATCACTTCTTGATGGCACCGGGGAATGGTCTACTGGAAATCCTCCTTGTGCGGGGCAAGGGTTCAATCAAGATTCTTCTCGTGTTTTGAAGTGATTATTATGTTTCTCAAATGATGGTGTAAAACAATTCCAAGTTGAGGGATTATTGCAAAAATCCAAGTTTATGATGACAAATTCGACACAACAACATGACATTTATTTTTGATGGTTGCGACCGAACCCGAAGGGTTGCTTACGTATCCCTTTGCAAGGAATCAGGTCGTGCGTAGTTCGGGACTACAAAGTTGACTCTATTTTTTTTTTGGTCTTTTTCTTTTTTGACAATAACAAGACATTACAGACTCGAAGATGAAAACAAATAGACGAGGAAAGCAAAAACACAAACAAACTCGAAATACAAACTGACTCAATCAGAAGTGAAAACTTGACATGACACTTGAAGACTTCCAAGACTCGTGGAAGATTGAATTATTGCATGGCCATTGTTGGTTCATTGATTTGGCGAGGTGTTCAGTTTCGCCAGTGGAGCAGAGATGGACCCGTTGTCAATGAGATCTTGAATCTTGTGGCGGAGGCGATGACATTCATCGGTAGCATGACCAGGCATTTGATGGAAGGCACAAAAGGCGTTTGGGTTGTGGTAGGCTGGGAGCTTTTAAGGTAGAGGAGTTGGAGGGAGTGGTTTGAGAAGACCGGCTTCATGGAGCTCTTTATACACCAAGGACAGGGGTGTGGAGAACTGTGAGAGGGTTCTTTGTGGTTTTTTAGAGTAACTGGTTTGGGCTGTGATTTTGTTGATGGGTGCTGCTCGGTTGGAGTTGTGTTTTGTGGGGATGGATGAGGTGTTTGCATATAGGGTGTTGTTATCCCCGGAGTTGTTGTTCTTGGTTTTTGGAGTGGGACCATCTTTTTCAAGAATGCCGTCTCGTATTGCTTCCTCAATTGACAGGCCTGTTTCAAAGTAGGTCTCAAAGTTATGCGCCTGGGCCATCACCATGTACTGGGCCAAGTCGGGTTGTAGATTCTTGGTTATGATCCTCATTTGGTCCTTATCACTGGGACGATCGGTCATTTGTGCGGCTTTCGCCCTCCACCTTTTCACAAACTTTGCAAAGGACTCCTTCTCTTTCATCTTGATGCTTTCAAGTTCACGAGTGGTCACCTTAAGCTGGACGTTATATTCATACTGCTTAATAAAAGTAGCTGCCATATCTTCCCATGTTTGCCTCCTTGAGATGTCAAAAGACAAGAGCCATTGAAGTGCAGGCCCTGTGAGAGTTTCGTGGAACATTTGGGCCATAGTGGGCTCGTCAACATCTTGCAATGAAAGGGAGCTCACGTATGCCTGAATGTGTCCCCTTGGATCTCTGGTCCCATCGAACTTCTCAAAGTCCACATGTTTGAATTTCTTAGGGAGTTTGGCACCCGGGAAAATGCAGAGTTTGTCCAAATCGAACCCGGTGATGGCCCGCTTCTCACTCTTGGTCACAAATTCTTCGAGTCTAGCAATTTTGGCTAACATCTCAGCCAATTGAGGATTTTCGGGGGGAGGAGGCTGTTCCAGATACTCATCATTAGGAATCTCATGGTTCTGGGCTCCACCATCAGGTACTTGTTGCTAGGGTGGAGGGAGTCGGCTCTGAATGTTTACCATGATTGCCATGAGTTGGGCAATCCGAGTGTCATTCCGGACTTCTCATCTTGCATTTCTTTCCTCAATTGCTCTATCTCATTCGGGGGATCTTGTTCCTGATCAGCCGACATACTTGTTTCAGACACTGATGATGAGGGTTGAGATAATCTTTGTCCAGGAGGTCGAGTCCAAATGAGTAAGGTCTTCTTCTTTGCAGGCTCAATGGTTCAGGACTGACAATAAAGCAAAAGTCAAACTCAGATTGTGCCCCTGGTTTTATTGAAGAAAATGTCGTGCATGCATCGTTGTCATGTCGTCCTAAGATCTAGATTACCGGTCTCGGTCTCACTTAAGACATTGCACGGATGTGTAAAACAACAACCACGGGTAAGTCGTTACAGGCAGGTTAAATTCCAATCGTCGTGGAATCAGAGCCAATCTCCTTATAGACCATCCGAGACAGAGCAATAAGGTTGTTGAAATCCGGATACAAATGCATTTAAGGCTAGCCCGAGACACGGGGAGCCGTTCGAGCACGGCGAACACTGGAGGTATCTCAAACTCCATGGATTTAAAGTCTCCTAGACTGAATCCTAACCTACGGATTCTACTACCGGTTTCGATCTCACTTAAGGTATTGCACGGATGTGCGAAACAACAACCACGGGTAAGTCGTGACAGGCAGGTTAAATTCCAATCGTCGTGGAATCAGAGCCAATCTCCTTATAGACCATCCGAGATAGAGCAATAAGGTCGTTGAAATCCGAATACAAATGCACTTAAGGCTAGCTCGAAACACGGGGAGCCGTTCGAGCACGGCAAACACTGGAGGTATCTCAAACTCCGTGGATTTAAAGCCTCCTAGACTGACATGTGTTCCTGTCGGTTATCCTAGAGCTATCCTAGGGTTAGCCGACTGGTTTTGAATCTCACTTGGAGCCGTTGCACAGAAGATTGAACCAACATCACGGGTAAGTCGTTTACTCGGCAGTTACGGCTTTTCAACCTACAGCCTAAATGTTGAAGCCGCAACCGTTATCCTTTCTTGACCATCCGAGACAGAGCAATGAGGTGTCGCCATCCAGTTACAAATGGCTCCAAGGCTAGTTCAAAACACGGGCAGCCGTTCGGGCACGGCAAACACCGGAGGTATCTCAAACTCCATGGATTTTAAAGTCTCCTAGACTTCATGTACAACCTAGGGTTAGTCTACCGGATCCAAATCTCACTTAAGACCATTGCACAGATGATTTTCCAACACCCCGGGTAAACCATTACTCGGTAGGTACGACACTTCAACCTAAGGCCTAAATGTTGACGTCGTAGCACTTTTCCTGGTCATTCGAGACAAAGCAATTTGGATGTTGCAATCCAGATACAAATGATCTCAAGGCTAGTTTGAATCACGGGTGGCCGTTCGGGCATGACCAACACCGGAGGTATCTCAAACTCCATGGATTTAAAGTCTCCTAGACTGAACTCGACTGCTTTGGAAGGTTGCCCCAATCCTCAAGTTTTCTTTTAAGTGATAAGTCCTTGATATCGGATGGTCGGCTTTGGGAAATCCTGATTCACACGAATTCCGACAATGATCTAAGATCAGATGCCTAAGGGCGATTGACCCTCCTCGGGCCAAGGTCCATTAAACCCGTTTAGATCAGTGTTAGGAATTTGATGATCCAGATTTTCCCACGTCCGGTCGTCCTAAAGGCTAACTTGTAAGAATAACACGCATATGGGATGCACGACTCATCATCGGGCCGAAGCAACCTTCTACTAACTGCCGGGAATCTAACTTATACTATATCAACAACATAACAAGAATATGTACGGATGCAAGTGTATGCATGTATGCAGTATGGCATGCTTTGAAAGACGGTAACACATAGCACGAAACGAAATGGAGCACATAATCCTAACACTTAGGTTGGTTAACTAACGTGGGGTTCTATGGTTAACTATATGCAAAGGTCGGTTTTGGTTTGAGAGGGTACCCCGGACTCAAAGCCAAAGCTGTCTCCCACCGCCAAGGATCCCGCAAGGCGATGGTAATAACGACAATTGTGACATATCACGGTCGGGGGGTGCTGGGCATTTCGGGATTCCCCGTCACCGGCAAGCCGGGCGGGATTGCCGAAACACGCCAGCGAGGCTAGTAACCATGCACGTGCAATGCAAAAAGTCCATAAAAACAAAATTTTTCAAAATCCCTTCAACATTTTTCAAGTTTAGCTCTCGGTGATTAATACACATTTTAATAAAATCACACATAAGTGTAATAATACTAAAATATATATTAACCAGAGTCCCCAGCGGAGTCGCCAGCTTGTGAACACCCCGCGGGAATGCCCACGAAATTGGTTACGATTTGGATTTTGAAAATGGTTTGATTGGTTGAATGGAGTCGCCACCAGGATTTGAGGAACTTACCTAAGAAACCATTTGAAAAAATGACTCTTTTGCCCTTGATATGGAAAATGCTTAACCGGTCTCCAAAATGAGATTTCTCGGGTCCGGGAGCTAGGTTACGCGAGGGGAAGGAATTTAAAGCACCCCTCACGCCCGGCATGTTTACCGGTCTCTACTAAATGTTTGAAAAGATTTTGAAAACATTGTTTAAACGGACTTCCAATACAGATTTATGCGAAAGCACGGCGAATACATCAACAAGATTAATGAGATATGGGTGGATGCTTGTGCAAAATATTGTGAATGGATGATTTATATACAAAGGATGCTGAAACTACACTAAAATGCCCCCACCATGCCTTAGAATATCTCAGAAACTTATCACAAATGCTCATTAAATCACACCTGGATAGGATCCAGGCGCCTGGAAAGGGTCAATCCAGGCGCCTGGATTGGGTCCAGGCGCCTGGAAGGAGTCAATCCAGGCGCCTGGATTGCCTTCCAGACAGCAAACTCAAAACTCCATTTTTGACAGAAAGCAACCAAATTCAATGCTTTTAACTGATTCTCACACACCCTAAACAATGTTTGGAAATGCAATAACAAACATGAACCTCAAACTTAACTCAAACAAATGATATGAACTTAAAAGAGGCTTGATTTTTGGAAACATACAAGACAAATGCTAATGAAAAACTTCCATTTTTGTGAAATTTGAAACCTTTCCAAACTCTTAACTAGTATGAAGAACTAGTAAGAGTTTGGATGGTATCCCCTCAGGGCCTACTTGAGCATATTTGGTAGAAAATCTACCTTGACAAGCTTGATTGATGAACTTTGGTTGGGTTTTTTGAGTGGATTTTGTGGACTTATAACTACCGGACTTGGGTTTTCAGAACCATTGAGAGCTGATTATGGTTGAATGGTGGGGGTTTGTGTGTGGAGGGTGAAGTATGGATGGTATCAAGTGAGTATGTGGAACTAGGATGGGGAAAAATTGGATTTTGATGGTTGAAAATGGATGGAATTGAGAGGGATCAGTTTGGGGATGAAGTTTCTGGTGTGATTTTGGCAGAATAACAGTAGAGGAAAGAGGGAGAAACTGATCCATGGAAATGGAGAGAGGGGAGGGGCTTTATATAGGCAAAGTAAGGTTCAAAAAGGGCCATTAGATGGCTTAGGGATCAAATAGGGGTCAAGGTAGGAGTCCACCAAAATACCCTACTCTCTCTCAACAGAATTCTACAGAAAAATCCCTGAAAGATCCTCAAGACGCTCCTCCCCACTAACTTGACCTTGGGGGCCAAGTATCTGGAGAGAGTCCAGGCGCCTGCATTAAGGCAATCCAGGCGCCTGGATTGAGTCCGGGCGCCTGGAATAGGTGAATCCAGGCGCCTGGATGGCGAGACAGCACAAAATTCCAAACTTTGCGGGGCCATTCTGGGTTCTACCGAACTCCGTTTTGCGCATGGTTTGAAGCGTTGGAAAGCTTGTCAAGTCTACTTTCTAACCCAAGTGGTTTGAACCCAAGATGATTTGTACATCAAAATATGTGACCATTTTACCCTCAGAAGGTCGAAAGAATGAATCGTTTCGGTAAAACGGGCATATCTCCCTCATTTCAAAATGGATTGGGACATGTTATATATCGAAAAAGAGGGTTTTGAATGTACTAGAAGGTGGTTCAAGGTTGGGTTTCTTTTGAGTGGTTTTGGAGGGGTTTCCAAGTTCACAATCAAGCTCTGCATGCTTTATCGGGCATTTTCATCATCGGGGATGCTTGATAAGTTTCTCGGGTCAAAATCGGGGTGTCTACACCATTGTTAATCCCAAACCCAATCCTTACTTAGTAAGTTTGTTAACCATCACATATCAATATGAGTTAATCCTTTATTAAATTCAAATTAACCATCACATATCAATATGAGGTATTATATTTGGCTTTCAATTGGGTGTGGAATCTGTTATAATTGAGAGTGATGCTCAAGCTGCGGTGAAAATGATCAATGGGGATATTTCAATGAATCAAGAGCTGAGAGTTTTGGTTCATAATATTAAGACCTTAAGCAGAAGTTTTCAAGTTTGTTCTTTTTCTTTTGCCCATCGTTCTTGTAATTTAGTAGCTGATGTGTTGGCAAGACGTGGTTCTATTAGTGTAGGTTCTAGTCTTTGGACAGGTACTTCACCGTCGTGGCTTTTGCATCCCTGATCCAAGGATGAGTCCCGGTCTTGATGTAATCTCTAGATTTTGTGGAATTATAATACCAGCTATTATTGTTTGACAAAAAAAATTCAAATCAACTGATTTTTTTTTTTAAAGCAATCCTTGTGAATATTCATTAAATAGAGCAAAAGACTTCGGGTATCTCAAGCAATGTTAGCTCTTTTTTTTTATGATGAACACTTTTAAATCTCAGTTACATGTGCAAAATGTGGTCATCCGGTTGAACATTGGGGAATTTCGTTTTGAAAAAAGAACTTGTACAATTTTAATTCCTAGTATATGTACAATTTCTTTGGTGTCTGCAAATCAAAAAGGTAAATGGGTCAGGCGAATTCCAATTCGGGTAACTACGTTGTTCAATACGAAAATAAGGAATATCCTGACGACTCAAGTCCACAAACCTTAGAGATTTATGTGTTGATAAACAAAGATCGGAGGAGTATTCTGCACATCATCCAAATCATAAGGGTTGTAAGTGAATTTTCCCTGGATCTTTTCTATTTCCTCTCTTATTCTCAGAACGTCATGCTCACTGTCGGACCGCTTTTCCACCAACTCTCCTAAAACCAATTGGTGTTAGGAAGGATTTCAATTACTCATGTTTTTCAACTACGAATAAGATAACCCTATCTGTATAAAGGAGATGAGAAAAACTTGTATTTGCTTGTGTTCTGAGCCTTTGCAAATGAAATCATTACCGAAATCATAAGGAAAACATGTTCATTTTTCTGAATCATAAGGAAACCAATGCCAAAATATTTTCATTATTTCGGGTGTTTACGCTTAATAATTTTTTTGAATTATTAATTTTTTTGTTTTTCTCCAAAAAAATTTGCCTTTGCTAGTTTTTCATCATTATTTCGGGTGTTTACGCTTAAAAAATTTCATTAAAGACAAAAGCAATCCCAAAAAAATTACTCCAATTTTCCAATTTGTTTTGTGTTGATAAACAAAGATCGGGGGAGTATTATGCACATCATCCAAATCACAAGGGGTGTAAGTGAATTTTACCTAGATCTTTTCTATTTCCTCTCACAAATTATTCTAAGGAATAATTTCTCCATGCTACGCCTATTGCCTATCCCCTAACCTTGTCTTCCCGAAACCCGCTATAAATACACATCATACATGTATCTTATTTCTCACACCACTTATCATGGCTTCACTACCACCTCCTCTATCCTCTATCCTCTTTCTCACCCTAGCTTTGTTTCTCATGTCCGCTTTGCCGGCATTTTCCTCATCAAGAAAATCTCTTGATGATCATCACGGCCAGCTAATAAAAGCAGGTTTCAAAGCTACTCTAACTAGCATTGATTCGGGTAGAAACTTCACTACATTTGAGCGTTTACATCGCCAAATGAAGCGTGGAAGGAGCAGGCTCGAAAAGTTCTGTGGAATCAGGTCCACGGTTTATCCGGCACAAGGTGAGGTCGTTATGAACTTATCGATAGGGACCCCACCGTTGCCCTACTATGCTATAATGGATACCGGCAGCGACCTCATATGGACTCAGTGCAAGCCTTGTCTTCATTGTTTTCCTCAGTCCACGCCGTTGTTTGATCCGAAGAATTCCTCCTCTTATTCAAAAGTGGCATGCTCTAGCAACTTCTGCAAAGACCTACCAATATCAAATTGCCGCTGCAATGGGTGCGACTATCTCTATAAATATGGAGATGGTTCTTTCACCGCTGGTGTTTTGGCCACTGAAACCTTTATTTTTGGAGAGGTCAGTGTACCAAATATTGGTTTTGGTTGTGGTGAACTCAATAGCGGTAATGGTGTGCAAGATTCCGCTGGCCTGGTGGGACTTGGACGTGGACCCTTGTCGCTCATTTCCCAGTTGGATGAGCCCACGTTCTCATATTGCTTAACATCTTTTCTGGGAACTAAACCTAGTACCCTTTTGATGGGCTCTCAAGCAAGCAGTTTGAATTGCCCAAGTTCTAGTGGAGAGACGAAAACCACCCCTTTAATTCGAAACCCAGCAGATCCCGGTTCCTACTATCTTTCTCTTGAAGGAATCACAGTTGGTAGCACTAAGTTGCCCATAAACAGTACAACTTTTGCTATCCAACCAAATGGGACTGGGGGACTAATAATAGACTCTGGCACATCAGTCACACATTTGGAGGATACTGCTTTCTCTCTTGTCGAAAAGGAGTTTATCTCTCAACTAAAGCTTCCGATCATAAAAAACGAATATGATTCCAGTGGGCTTCTTTGCTTCCAATTGCCATCCAGTTCCGTTAGTGTGGACATACCCTCATTGGTATTCCATTTTCAAGATGCAGATTTAGATTTACCGAGGGAAAACTATATGATCACGGATCGAAATACGGGGGTGATGTGTTTGGCCATGACAGATTCACGTGGTCTTGGATTGACTATATTCGGCAACATACAGCAGCAGAACTTCTTGGTGGTACATGACTTAACCAAAGAAACCGTATCGTTTTTGCGCACAGAATGCGACCAGTGTTGAGCCCATCTGTTATTTGATCTTTTTATCATCCTGTTTGTGTTGTAGTGTTGCAGTGTGTGAGGTACCGTTGATTTTGTTTGTCATTCTGTTTGTGTTGTAGTGTTGGAGTGCGAGTTATCGTTGATTTGTTTCATCTTCAAACCTCTTTATATTCAATAAACTTGCTGTTTTCATAGTGTTTTACTTGTATTAGTTGCATGATTTAGCCAAAAATAAGGGCAGACCTAGTTTCAAGCAAGGAGAGTACACATGAGCTAATACATCTTATTCACAATGGAGACATGCATAGGGTTACAATAATTTTAGTAATTTCGGAGAAAATCAAAGAAATAGAGGAAAACAAAATGGGAAGTTCGTGGGCCATCAGGAATCAAGCAGACAACATGGAAAGAACAAATGTGGAAGAAAGCCTATGAAAGTCAGAGGAAAAGGAAATTTGGAGAAGACAAGACCAACCAGAATAAACATGTAAACAAAGTGAATATGTGGAAAAAGAACTCAACTAGGGAGTGAACCAATCAAAAGTATCCAAGTTCAAGCAGTTGGTAATGGATGGCTTGACAGAAGTGTTGTTGGTAAAATGAGAAGATTAATGTCAGCCCCAGAAATGGAAGTCATTTTCAAAAATGAAAATATTAAAGATGTTCAAAAAAGAACAATGGGAGGCAGATTCATGATATATATTAACCTTTCCAACTGAGGAATCTAGAAATAAGGCTATCCTAATCACGGGATGAAAACATAATCTATCAAATTCGATGGAGAGAGAAAGTAGAGAGAGAGAGAGTGGAGAGATTGGGGATCGAGAGGAAGAAGAGAAGATGATTCTATAGACAGGTACACAACTGTCTTCGTTGATAATCTTCCATCTCAAATATGCAAAATCTGGATTTTCAATCTTTTTTCCAGATTACGCAAAATCAGAAATATTTTCATCCCAAACAAAAAGAGCAAAATCATTGGGCAAAATTTCGCGTTTGTGAGATTCCTGAGGATCGAAGATGCAAAAGCAGCAATTTCAAACATCAAAGACTCATGGTATTGGAATCAGAAATTAGTGGCAAAGTTTCCTAGTTTCCTGAGAAAAGAAGATGTGCAAAACTCTAAGAGAAGTCCCATCAGAAACCCACGGGATTGGATGCAGAATGCTCAACATAATCAAGGCACCTTCAACAACAAACGTAACCATTGGAAACAATACCCCCAACTTCAGCCGTTCAAAGGAAGTGAGATGTTCCAACAATCGAAGTTGCATGTGAAGAAAGGGCCACAAAATCAACAGAAATTCACAGAAGAGAAAAGAGGCAAAGAAGTATGGAGGAGAAAAGGGATAGAAGAAACAAGCAAACAAGGGGAACAGAGAAATGCAAAAGTTTTTGAATCTTCAGCAAAAGTACATATGGGTAGCATCAAAGTCCAACCTGTGGGGAATGGATGGTTATTTAGGAGTGTTTTCGCAAAAATGAGCAGATTGATTTCCACCAGAGATCTAGAACATGTATTCAGAAAAGAAGGGGACATTAAGGTTCAAATCAAAGCTATAGGAGGAAGATTCATAATTATCATTTTCCCAAATATGGAATCTAGAGATTCATCCATCAAAGATAAATGGTTAACTAATTGGTTGGAGGAAATAAGACCATGGAGAGGAGAACAAGCAAATGAAGAAAGATTTGTCTGGTTATCATGCTATGGAATGCCACTTAATGCATGGTCAAATTCAGTTTTCAAAGAAATTGGTGACAAATGGAGGCAATTTTTGCAAGTAGATGAAGCCACTTTGAAGGGACATTCTTATGTTGAAGCAAAACTCTTGATAGCCACAAACCATATTCACAAATTAGAAGGCTGTGTTGATCTAATCATTGATGAGGTAAATTACTCTGTTAGAGTGATAGAAGTAGATTCATTCAGATTCATAAACCAAAGCTTATTTGATACCTTATCGGATTTGGCCATGGAAAAGAAAGATTCATTAGTAAAAGATGATGACAAGGCAGTGATTATGGATGAGATGGAAAAAACAAATGATGTGGGATCAAAATATGGGTCACAACAAGGTGACTCATGTTATGAGGAGGCAGCAATTTCAAAAATTGGAGCAGGCGTGCCACCTATAATTAATGAGGAGGCTATGGTGATGGACTCCATAGATTCCTCCTTGGGGATTGAAAAATCTATGGTGGAAAGTGAAATGGTGGCTGATAGCATTGGACAACTTTCAATAGAAAACCAATCACATAGCAAAAAGTCCAACGGTCTTCTTAATCAAGAATCTGAGTTGATGATGAACGGTACAACAGAGGTTGAATTAGAAAAGGAGATATTAAATGACAAAGATGGCAAAACTGTGGAATTTTTCCAAGAAGACCTTGCCTGCAACAACACCAAAGAAGAACATCTCGACCATTTTGATGCAAATCAAATCCTTATTCAAGCAGCAATCAAGGGGATAAAAGGGAAAAGGAATAGAAAGAGTATAGATGAGATTCTGAGTTATACTAAAGTAAATGCAAGAAATACCAAAGGAAAGAAGAACAAAAAGAGTGTGGTGTTAAGATCAACAGTAGCATCTGCAGCATTATTTGCATCAATCTCATCAGGAGCAATAAAAAACAGGAACAAAATTCTGTTAGACGAAGCTCAGGTCATCTGGGCAGTAGATAAGCTTTTTGGGATTAGCTATGAGGGAGAGGAAGATGAGGTCATAAGCAGGATAGCTGAGATGGAAGCCCTTAACAAAACAAGGACTGATGATCACCTCTGATTTTCAATTACTCTCTCAAGCCAGAACATTGTATAGCAGAAACAATGGTATGATTGTTTTCAATTATTTCATAGAGGACATGCATGGAATTATTGGGGAAGGATCAAGATTATATTTTGGGGTTTTGAGTCTTGGGTCTTTCAATGTTTGGTCTTGAGGTGGGGGGTCAGTCTATCTCATTCACTATTTTATACCTGTGGTTGGTCTTTTTGTGTCTGGGGTAAGTCTATCTCATTCACTATTTTGTACATATGGTTGGTCTTTTTGTGTCTGGGCTTTCCTTTATTGATTTTTATTCCCATTCTCTTGTGCTATGGGGGTGTTTTTCGGATACCATTTTTGTGTCTGAGCATGTTTAGCTTTAACTTTGTGTTTGATTGCCTCAGTATTTTTGGTCTGGTCTCTGTCCTTTGCTCTTGTGATCTTGTGGCTGGGGGTCTTTTGTCTTTGCTGCTGTTGTTTGGTCTTGCTGTCTGTCCTTCACTCTTATGCTTTGGGGATCTATGGGTAGTCCTTTTCACGCTGGATGCTAATGTGCTTTCTGGATGCTCCTGAATTAATATCCCTTTGGAGCAACATTTTGCTCAACTTTATATATCTATGCTTTATGGATGCTACTGGGTTGATTCTTCCCTTTGGAGCAAGTTTTGGCTCAGCTTTATGCTTGTTCAAGCCTCAATCCACCTCTGCTGTAATCAATTGTGAGAGGAATATACCTCTCAAGCTCTCTGAAATCCTCTTTATCTGCTTTGGACAACCTTATTTTTGTCCAATTCCCTTGGATTGCTGCTGCCCCTGGACCTATTCACTTTCCACCGAACAACATCAGACACTAGACTTTCGGAATTCATTTTTTGCTATACTTGATGCTCTGCTGGAAACCAACATTTGGGGGATTTTTAGTGATGAGGCTTCTATATTCAATCTAATGCAATTGACTGTTGTTGGCATCTGAGATAATTGGCATCACATTTTTACATCTATTGTTGGTGTCCTTGCTGTGGAGTGTTGCTGAACAGTTTGGTTTCGAAATGGAGCTTATTTGCTTGACTGGAGCTCAAATACTGCTGCTATTGATCCAAACCTTAGAGTTGCCTCTTAGATGCTTGTGGTGAAAGCTGTTGTATAGCTGGTATTGTAATCTCACAAGTGTAATTGTATCCCAACTTGGATTGGATTATCCATTTTGCTTAGGCCGACCACTTGTTAGCCTTTTGTTATTTCCCTTTCGGGTCCATGGTGGCATATGATTGTCACGGAGAGGGGTGCAAACCCGTTGATGTCTCTTTTGCGTTATGATGCCATCTTCCCATGGTTCCATTTAATCTATGTAATCTGTTTTCAAAGATTAATAAATTTCTTCTGCCGTGCAAAAAAAAAAGGAAAAAAGAAATAAGGCTATCCAGGAGAAATGGCCAACGATATGGTTTGATGATTTAAAACGATGGATGGGCGAACAAGACCAAGAGCAAAGCTTGATTGCCAAGGAACTCCAAGATACCACTTCAGCTGGTAGTACTTTGGGGATTGAATGTGATGATATGGATGTGAGAAGAATTAAGAAGATTATTGAAGAAGAATTTGACAACAACACTCTACTCCACAGAAACAATAGCTTGAATTAGCATTTGGTTGCTGCCACACTTCCGGGTGAGCTGGTTTCTTCACCCACCCCCCCCCCCCCCCCCCCCCCCCCCCCCCCCACCCCCCCCAACACACACACGCACCCCATGACATTTTGAGTTTGGTCTTTTTTCCTTTTCATCTCTATTTTTATTATTTTTGGCTCTTTTTGTTTCCTTCAGGTCCACAATTGTGGTAGATGAAAATTCTCTGTCACTCCCACGGGAAAGGTGTTGAAACGGAAGTTCTTCTCCTTCACGAGCTTTGCTCCTGCACACTGAGCAAACTCGTTAGCACCAACCCGGACCGTGGAGTCCGGAATGGTACTCCGACGATCAAGTCAGTAACTCGAAGAAGGAGTAGAAACTTTGATTTAGGGTTGCTTGAGAGAGATGAAGTGAGTGTGTACCTCTTTCGCGTGATCCTACTTTGCTTTTATAGGTAGGGCTTGGCTTGATCCCCAAGGCCCGTGTAGTCTACGCGCGGTAACCGCTTCGGATGACCTCATCACATACATAACCGAGCATCATTACGTTAGCACATGCATCCAAACAAATCGCAACACGTGTCCATTCTGTTACAACAGAGTTTCTCGTGACCTCTGAAGGACTCGAGCTCCATGAGTGACCCGAACCACTTCTTTCCCGTGTTGCTCGGGTTATACCCGTACCTGAATCGCTCAGATAGCGGGTTTAGTTGCTCGGGAAGATCCTTGGGCTTAACGGCCCTTTTGGAATCAGGCTTGGGATAATCCCAATTGGGCCTTATTCCTCTTTAATAACAATTGGGCCCCTCGGCCCATTTCTTGAAATGGTTTGGGCCCGCCCTACCAAATTATTTAGGCCCACATAAATAATATTACGAAAATCACATTACTAAATTACTTTGGTTAGAAATCTTACATTTAACAAACAAAACATTAAATTGGATTACAAAAATTATCCCAATGGTGGGAATTGAAAAAAAAAAATCATATTGATCGGATTTATTATTTTCTTCACACATATCATAGTTAAAGTAGGAAGCAAACTTTTTTATCTTTCTTTTTAAAAAAAAAAAAAAAACTTTTACAATCATATCATTTTATGTTTATCTAAGCTAAGGTTGATACAAATTTTCATTCGTATTACGCCTTTCAATGGACCGGATTGGATCTGAATCTGAATCCAATATTTCTAGTCCGATAGTCCGAATACGAATATCCAAATACAAATTGGGTCGGATTCTCCAGTTCTTTAATTTTCTTTTGCGTTCAAGTTCGTGCTACTAGCTATGTCACAAGAGAGATTAAGTGGGCTACGATCTCAATAGAAAATGAGATGCGGTCCACTAAGAGAATTTTTGTTTAATTTTTTTTTTTTTACTTTTCATACTTTTTGAGATAGGTAATTCTCCTCATATAAATCAACTAAAAACCTAAAAAGGCAAACAATCAAAAGTTAGTTGAACGGGCCCTGAGAGGCCTTGGATAAGTAAAGTATGTGACCCAATTGAAGAATTTACTTCAAAAAATGCAATGAGAAGTTGGTTTCTTTGAAGCGGATCATGTCAATCATAAAGCAATATAACCCGGGTTACATTTTGATATAATTCAAGCTAAAAGCACAATGGAACCTTGATATCTTTTTTAACTTGTACATCTTTTTATTTTGTATATATGGCTTTATAGTAAGTGAGCAACCAAACTTAGAGTCGGACTTGAGTAACCCAAACATCAGAACCGGCCCTGCATAAGCATTAATTGCCTACAAACTTCTTAAAACTCCTCACTTGATACGAAAGATTCTTAAAACTTGATCAATGATGTGCTACAATCATGCAAGATAAAGTCTAGAGAAAAATATTTTCTCCGATCAAATACTACATATGTGGACGCCAAATGAACTCATTGGCTAGGCATTCTGAAAACATGGAGACTATCTTTTTGATTGATTACAAAGAGGGCCTATACACATTGGACTATTGCGGACTCAAGATATGTGCATCACTGACTGCATCCGTGGCTTTTTGTAAGAGGAAACTAATCATATGCAATTTTAGACCAGAGCCCAAAGTGGCAAGCCTTACGTACCTAAATAATTAGGAAGATATCAAGAGGAGGCAATGCACACCATATCACAAATTATAACCTGGATTTAGAAAGAAACCCAATACAAAAACGTGATTGTGAGTGTGAATATACGAAAAACGTAAGTTTTTTCAATGAATAAAGCCAATCTCCAACTATGTTCAAAAAAAAAAAAGCCAATCTCCAACTCAAATTCTTATTTTTGTCGTGATGTACCCATTTAGAAAAACTAGATACTTCAGTTTGGTCAAAACAAGTAGCATTGTGAGACCCTCACCAATAGAATTAAGATATATGTATTGCTATTTTTCATATTAATGTTGAGCTGAAATTTAATTTGATGTTCAACATAAAAAGATCGATTATGGAAACGACTAAAATTGTAGTGAAGAAGACTAGCAATGCCATAATGAGTCCTACATTGTGTGAGCCCAAATGCATTTATCAAATGCATTCTTCCCAGGCTTTTTTGTCAACTTAATTCTGAAAAAAACAATTAGGGTCACAACTTTGAATTCGTTTTGGTTACGCAACTTACACTCAATAGAAAAAAACAAATGATAGAATATCGATTCATTGCAGAAGCGTTTGTTGTCCACAAGCTTCTTACAACTCCTCACTTAATCCGCAAGATTCTTAAAACTCGATCAATGGTGTGGTATGATTATGCAAGATAAAGTCTAGAGAAAAAGATTTTCTCCAACTAAATATAACTATGTTGACGCCAAATGAACGCATTTGCTAGGCATTCCGAAAAACATGTAGGCTATCTTTTTGATTGATTACAAAAAGGGTCATATACACATTGGAGGATGCGGACACCAGAGATGTGCATCTTTGACTATATCCGTAGCTTTTCTTAAGAGAAAACTAATCATTATGCAATTTTTTACCGGAGCCCAAAGTGGCAAGGCTTACGTACCTAAAGAATTAGGAAGTCATCAAAAGAAGGCAATCAGGGCCGGCCCGAATGTTTCGGTTGCCCAAGTCCAACTCCTAATTTGGTTGCCCACTTAATATTAAGTCACAAAAAATAAAATAAAAAACATACAAGTGAAAAAAAAAGAATCGAGATTACATTGTTCTTTTGTCTTGAATTACGTCAAAAAGACCACAATTATCGTACTTTTAACTTATCTAAGAATTCCAATTGAGATCATAGTCAATCCAGTTAATCTCTCTTATGACAAGGCATTGCGGCTTTAACATTTTAGGGAGTCAAAACAAACTCCCAAATGTTGGGCTCCCTACATATTTAAAAGTTCTTTTCGAAAAAATTACAAAGTTACTACAGTACAAACTAAAAGGATAAAGCTATAAAAGATAGGCACAAAAAGATATAATTGTAAGAGTTTTTCTTTAAGGAAATAAGAAAGTATCCTGATATTTCAACTATGGTTTATCTGAAAAAAACTCATAAAGTGTGTTAGCTCGATCGATTTTTGGGCAATTTTACACCATTGGAGTTTCTTTTACCAAATGTAACATAATTTGTGTTAGCTCGATCTCCAGAGGGGCGTCCACACTTACATAGTTACTCTAATCATATTATTTTTATGTAGTCGTTCTAATGCTCGGTTTACTAATTAAAATTTCCAAAAAGTCATTAGTTAGTTGATTAGTTTTCAAAAAATTAGTCGGTAGATATAGTTAATATTTTCAATGATATGTAGACGTTATGATGATCAAGGTGATATCACTTTTACATCGTTATAGTGCTCGTTTAGTTTTCGAAAATGAGAAGCTAACTAGTCATTTTATTAAATCACATCGTTTAGGAGTAAACAAGAGAAACGAGATTTTGAACTTATATGACTACGTGATTATTGGAATGCTATTTTGCAAACCCTAGATTGGTTTTCCAAAGAAGGCGTAGGAGAGATCATGATTTTACGTGACACATTTTACGAGACATGTTGCATATTCACAAGACACATTTTACCAGAAACGGCACAACATGATTAATGAGAAAAAAATGAAAGATGAGATTATGAGAAAATGAAAGTTATGATATGGAAACGTTTTGCGGAATGAATCAATGTGGATTTGATTGAATATGGTAGTGCCACTTGAACGCCGCCCATCTTTGCAGAGGGAACATGGTAGTTAGGGCTTAGCGTGTACAAGAGCATGGTGGACAGACCTTAATTGTATCATGCAGAGGCAGTCCATGATGACAAGATGGCCAGGACCATGTTCGTGAGAGTGCGTGCGGAAGTTTGGTGACCGACAATTGAAAGAGACGTAAATGGACCATTACTTCGAGTGACTAGACTGTGGCCCGGTGGATGGAAATAGTGCCCAAACGTTGTTAAATTTGAAAAAGAATGCTGACACCGAAATATAATTAAAAGCCACATTATTCTGCTTGCGATACTCTTTGATCTGCATTGACACAAACATGTGCAATATCATAAACACATGCAATATCATAGGTCGTTATTCTTTTCCTGCATAAAATATTGTTTTAGAATTGCAAGTATAATTAAGGTTGGGGAAAGAGTTGTCTACTAGGCGTCTTCGCTCACGATGTTGCTTCTGCGACTCTGACGTGTTATGCTAGATTGTTGAGAAGAACAGGAAGCGTATTATAGCTTGGAGAACTATGGAGAGCTGAGCGAGCTGCTAACCTGGGAGATGATCGGACCGAGGGCAAGGAGAAGGCCCCACCCTACTGGAATAATGTATTTTGTTGAAGAAGGATTTGATCTATCAGACTTACATTTACTTTTATATTTTATTGTAATAATAATATAAAAAATTGTTATAGGGTTCATTATAGCTTTTTATAACACCTCTAGTCCACCTGATATTTTTCTAACACCTCTAATCCACCAAGTCACTTCTTTTATTTTCTTAGGTCCATTCTATTTTTTAATTGGACAAAATTACCCCTCGGGTTGCTTTAATCCATTTGAGAGAGACTGAGAGAGAAAGGCGATCGCCGTTATGCAACAACTAGGTCACCGGTGGCCGCCTGGTTCGCCGACAATACGCCGGTCTTTTCTCGCTCAGAACTGAAGCAGGTGCCGGCACCTATCTCTCTCTCTCTCTCTCTCTCTCTTTGTGCAGCAGTCTCGTTGATGGCTGCCTTCTTCTCCGACGTTACGTCGATCTTCTCTCGATCAGATCTGAAACAGTTGACGGCAACAGAGACTTTTAAGGCTTTCTCAAAGCTGAGGTCTCGTAGTGCCTCCTCGAAGCTTCGCACGCCGATGATCTAAATTTGCCTCTCGAGCGCATTGCCGATCTGAGATTGGTTCTGTTCTTTGCATGAGGGAAAGGTAAGGGACTGTTGTAGATCTGTTTTGAGCTTTTCCAATAAATGAGGTTCTGCTGTTGCTGCTTGTTTATCAGTAAATGTTGGCTACTCTCATTTCTGGTTGGATCTTGTATAAGTTTGTCTATGAATTTACAGTTTACTGCTGCTTGAACACAATAAAAATAGTATTTGGGGCAATATACCTTTTTTTGATCGGCAAAAGAAAAATTTTATTATCCAAAGGATAAAAGATAAAATCATTACAATAGGAAAAGAAAAGCATTGAGAGAGCACCGAAGAGACCAATCCCCCTACTACTGCAGCTCGCTAAATCTAATCCTACCCTTTCACCTCTCGTTTTTTTTTTTTTTTTAAGACAAATAAAACAAAATACAAAGAGACGAGAAAAACAAAAAACGAAAAAGGCTCCTGTTAGCAAGGAGCCAACAAGACACCCAAAAGCACACCCTACCCAACGGACAACATCACCCCTGCAGCAACACCCAACACCCTCTCTGGCCCCCCAAAACAATAAAACTCCATGCTCCACCTTGGCACCTAAAATAAACCCCACTAGGCAGAACTCCAGCTGGCACAAACACCCAATGCAATTTAAAATTCAAATTGCACCCATGCTCCTGTATTCCCCACGCACTTCCCCAAGACCAGTGCACTGCCCAAGATAAAATCAACAACCCCAACGAGCATCTCCTCCGCCTCTTCGCCGCTGCTGCACCACCGGAACACCAAACTGCAACCTGATTGGGCAAAGCCCATTTGCAAATTGGCCCGCCCCGAAAAACCAGCCCACAGTCAACACCCGAAAGGCCATCCAACTAGCACCTTGCCGTCACCCAACCGACGACCTCGCCGGTCACACCCTTCTCCGCCATAGTCACGCCCCTCACCGGTCATACCCTTCAAATCCCTCCTCAAGCACTGTTGCTGCCCCTAAACCCATTCGCATCGCCTCCAATCACTTACAAGACAAACCTCTAGGGACTCTAAAACTGATCCTACTTCAACTCCCAGCCCCTTCAACTCGCCTACCCCACTGCTGCCGCCCACATCCTCCTTCAAGCGCCGCAGCCCACATCAGACGCCGATACGCCACCTCTCACCAAGCCACCTCTCGCCAAAGGCCAAGAGCGAAACCTACAAAAACACCGCCGATGTGGCACCTCACACCAAGTACAACATTCGCTGCTGCCACACTAGTATCGACCACCGCCGCTACGACCTTTCAAAGCACCACCACTGCTACTGCCATCCAAAGACCGAAAAGCCACGGATCCCCAACCTCTGGCGCAGCCCCAACCACTAGCTGTTAGGCCCAGAGACCGGTAACTTCCAACAAAGAAACCGGCGTGGTTGACCGGCGACCGATGAGCCGTTAGGCTGAGTAGCCGCCGCCAACACGGCGACCACCATCGGAGACCAAAACCAGAGGATGGGGAAAAGAACCCACGGGAGAAAAAGGGAAACAGAGAATAGGAAGATGGGGAAGGAGAAGCAAAGGAGAGAGAGAGAGAGAGAGAGAGAGAGGGAGGAAAACCGCCTGGGGGGAGGAGGGAGAAGAGGCAGCGCCTCCCCCCCCAAGCAACCCTAGCCGCCTGTTAGTTTTCTAGAGAGAAGGGGGAGAAGATGTTCATGTGCGCCTCTTGATTTTCGTAACAATTTAGCGGAATCCTGAACATTTCATCTGATTTGGGGCAATATACCTAATAGCTTAAAACATGCTCAAAATATTGTGTGACCAAAGTTTTATTCGGTGACTAAACTTTTCGGTGAAATAGCTTCTGTGTTTTGAGCATCTTGGTGCGGATGCTTTCCACTGGGAGTCTTTCTCTTTCGATTAATCAATTAATGAGCACACATGTAAAATCCAGAATCCTATGTCAAACCAGTTGACAATGGTAAAACTATGAATAGAGATGTATCCATATACCTTGTCATACATCAATAATGATCACACCTGATGGGAATAGCTACACATCTCAAACTTCATTTGACCGTGTACAATGCACAATTATATTACTTATGAAGGCAGGCTTAAAGAAATTTTGTCTTACAGTAGTTATCTTTATTTGCCTTCCACAGACTTCTAATTTGGAGTTGGGAGTTCTTCGGCTACTACCTAGCAGAGTTAAGTTTGTTGCATTGTAATGTTTCTTTCAAGATATACAGTCGGACCAAAGTCGCATCCTTTGGGTAAGATTCTAAATTGAATGTCTATCCCATGTCTCAGGGTCATGTTTTCGCAAGCACTGTAGTAATCTTGTTTGCTTTTACAGAATTCAAACCTCAACAATTTTCTGGATACAAGCCAGCATACTTAAACTGGTGCTGGTATTTTGGTTTCACCCCTAATGTGATAAAATCTTATGTTGTTTTTTTGGTTCCTGAGTTTGGGTACTGCTGAAAAGCCGGGGGCTTTTTGTTGTGTGCTTGGTTTAGTGTAGTTTTTTTTTTAATTGTTTTTTAGTAGTTGGTTTTCCGCTAATGGTTATTGTTTTTTTTTTTTTTTTGGGTAAGTACCAAGCTAGAATTTTGCATCTCATGTAGTAATAAATTCTGATCTCATGTGTGGTGGAAGTAAGGCAGAACCAGAAACTGCACAGATGACCATATTCTACGCTGGACGAGTGATTCTGTTCAACGATCTTTCAGCCGATAATGAGAAGGAAGTCATGCTCTTAGCTAGCAAGGAAGCTGCCATAGTAACGATATCATTTTGGCCTCGCCACTGGTCCAAAATCCAAGTGAACTAAATAATTTGATTCCAACTAGCACAAGTCCTGTTGTCCCCAATTTTGGCAATAATATGATCCAAGATCGCACCCAACGGCCTCCTCAACCAATTGTTAATGGTAATCTATTCCGTCGTTCCTAAATTGTTTCTCGAAGAATTGTGCAATTCTGAATCAGAAAAGAGTTATTTGTTGCGTGTTACTAAATGGTCTAATGAGGGTTGTTTTTTGTTATTGCAGATTTGCCAGTTGCAAGAAAAGCCTCACTCACCAGTTTCTTGGAGAAGAGAAAAGATAGGTAGGGACTTTAGCAATTGTAAGAACTTTCAATTCTGCGGCTTTAGCTAATCCTATTTAGTTGCAGCCTTGTAGGAACTGAAGGAATATACCAATTGTGTACGGCTGGATGCATATCTTTTGTTTCTTTTACATTCCAATTGGTACTTCGGTTTCTTGAGACTTGGTTTGTTGTCAAGCTCATAATTTATGCTTGTGTTACCATAAATCTTATAACTCTGAGATGTCATCTTGATTATGCCTATGAGTTTTGTATGATTTCACTTTTGGAAACTGTCATAGGCTTATCCCAACCCATTGGGATGTAAATCACTGTTCTATTAGCTACGTGGTGCACGGCTTCAATAATTTCAATATGATAAGTTCATCTCCCCTTCAATATTTTGTATGATCAGTGTATATTATAGGATTTGTGTTGCATTTTGCTATTAATTCAACGAAAATTGGACTATATCTTTTTTTTAAAAGCCTATTTGGCATTAGCTGTGGCTATCTGGGCTTCACAAGATGTGATTATTTTCTGTTTTCTTTTGTTTTTTCTTTTTTCAGTTTTTTTATAGGTTTTTTTGGTAAGTTGTTATTTTAGGGTTTTGATTAATGGATTCTTCTTTTTCTTTTTCTTTTTCTTTTGTGGTAACTCGGAATATTGATGGATTATTCTATCTCTTCACCAAAAAAGATGTGGTTATCTAGAATATATATATTTTTTAAATAAAAAAGCCTACTTGAGATCAAATGTGGTTATCTGAATTCACAAGATGTGGTTATTTGAAGATTCTAGACTATATCTTTTTTTAAAAGCCTATTTGGGATCCGATGTGGCTATCTGGACTCACAAGTCTTGTGATTATTTTCTGTTTTCTTTTGTTTTTTGTTTTTTTATTTTTTTATAGATATTTTTGGTAGGTCGTTGTTTTAGGGTTCTAATCAATAGATTCTTCTTCTTCTTTTTTTTGGGTAACTCAGAATATTGATAGATTTTTCTGTCTCTTCACCAAAAAAGATGTGGTTATCTAGACTATTTTTTTTTTTTTTTAAAAAAAGCCTAGTTGAGATCAAATGTGGTTATCTGAATTCACAAGATGTGGTTATTTGAAGATTTTGGATTATATCTTTTTTTTAAAAGCCTATTTGGGATCCGATGTGGCTATTTGGACTCACAAGATGTGGTTATTTTTTGTTTTCTTTTGGTTTCTCTTTTTTTCGGTTTTTTTGGTACGTTGTTATGTTAGGGTTCGTAACTTGCGTTTATCCTTTTTCTTCTCTTTTTATCTTGAGTACACAACAAAATGAACAACAAAGTGGACAACAGACTCACATGGGGTGTGGGCTCCGCACGCACTTCACACTCAACTGTGTGTGGAGCCCCCGTGTGGAGCCCACACACCATGTGAGTGTGTTGTCTCCCTTGTTGTCTATTTTTGTTGTGTATTTAACATTTTTTATCTCTTTCTCTTCTCTCTATGTATCCTTTTTGAGTTCATTTATATAATTTTTTGCCAATCTAAAAAAAAAAAAATCTACTCGAAGATCGGAGACCAATTATCCACAAAATGGTAGGACAGTTACTATTGTAATGAAAACTTGGTGAAGAGGTTGAGAACATTATACATAAAAAATCGTGAAAAACCAGTTTATTCTAAAAAGACCCTTAGCGGAACACCTCCTTATCTAGAATCACAAGAGGTGATTATCTGGACTCACAAGGTATGATTATTTGGATTATATCTGGAATCACAAGAGGTGGTTATCTGATCTTTTTCCCTTGTGATTCTCTTCAATTTTTTATTTTTTATTTATTTTTATCTTTTTTTTAAAAAAACCTACTTGAGATTAGATGTGGTTATCTGGAATCACAAGAGGTGGTTATTTGAACTCAAAAGATATGATCATCTGGACTATAGTTTTAAAAAAAAAAGCTTACTTGAAATCAGATGTGGTTATCTAGACCCACAAGATGTAGTTATCTAGACTATATATTCTTTTCTTTTTTTTTTTTTTTATAAAAATCTACTTGGAATCAGATGTGGTTATCTAGACCCACAAGATCTGGTTATCTGAAAAAAAAAATTTATATAAAAACTTACTTGGGATCAAATGTGTTTATCTGGACCCACAAGATGTGGTTATCTGGACTCACAAGATGTGGTTATCTAGACTATATCTCCTTTTAAAAAAAATTGAAATTAGTAATGTAATTCAAAAAGAAATGATTTGAGTTTGTGATGGCCTTAACAGAGTTGAATGGAGAAAAAAACGGATTCATCTAGGAGACAAGGAAGTTTCAACAATCTATTTAGCACAATTTCTCCCATTAATTAATGTAAAAAAGACAAAAAAAAAAAAAAAAAAAACAAACAAAACCTACTTGGGATCAAATCCTCATCCAAACACCATTGTTGTATTTATTTATTCATTGTGCACCAAAGTACATTTTCTTTAATGACGATTGCTGTTAGCCGTAGACTTGCATGTGCAAAAAACAAAAAACAAAAAAAAGGGCAAAAAGAAGTGGTTATCTGAACTCATAAGATATGATTATTTTTTACTGTTTAAAAATAAAATTAAAATAAATACTACCAAGTAACAAGTCTAGTCTACCTCATATTTCACAAAAAGTGGTTATCTAGACTCACAAGATGTAGTAGTTATCATTGAACAACGTGGTAAGCAGACTTAACTGTAAAGCAACAATTTTTAGTATGCTCCCAGACTAAGTCATTTTCAACATCTCTAACAGGGATGTATGAGGAAAATATCCTTACTACCACCACCTCCGGGAATAATGCTGAAACTAATGGTCTTCTCCACTGCTCTGATTGAGCATCTATTAAGCTTTTTTTTTTTTTTTTTTTTTAGCGGCAGTATCTATTAAGTTTTCTGCTTTAAAGTTGGTTAAACAATTCTCCAAATTTCGACTATTGAAAGAATTCACAACTCCCGGGATCCAATTGTCTTTGAAAACTTCTTTCCCCATAAAATGCTTCTCCGACCCCATTAAGAAGTTGATGAAGGATTAGATGCAAGAAAATCTGACCATGACTACACTTACCAAGAAGAACCGAAGAAAGCAAGGAATCTGAGTTTTATAAAATCCACCAAGCCACTTGAGCCAACAAGGCTTGATGTTCATAAAAAAATAAAAAACGAAGGCAACTAGAAGCCATTTGGTTTTTCTTTTTCAAGGAATCTGGGAGCCATTTGTTTTTCTTTTCAACGAACTGGATGTTTCAAGTTGCATTCAAGCATGCTACTAAATCTTCTAGTCATTAAGAAATTCTGAAATTCTCATTGACAATTTTATCCGTCCAAAGCCATATGGTCCCAAAAATACAGTGAGTCATTTCATCGAATACGTAGTGTACATGGTAATATAGGCATCAACGAAAAAAACAACCTACCATTCACAGATTCGCAGATGACAGTAGGTGAGTGATTTCCTTGCAGCAACTCGTTGACTCAGCATATTCGCAATGCATACATTAAGCTGAAATTGAATTTGACGGCCACAAAAAACCGTACCTCAAGAGTTTACAGAAACAAAAAACCCAAATGGAAAGAGACGATCAAATTCGACGTCAATGATAAGAAGCTAAGCAACGGAAACATGAGGAAGAAACAGTTTCTTGGCCGAGTGAAATTGTTCGGCAGCCAATTCAAGAGGAAGGGCGAAGAAGGCTTGGTGGACTATCAGTTGGAGAAGAGCTGATTGTGCTATTGATCGTCAATGGGTGGGCCTGTAAGCGAATCATCTTTTTGTCTTCAGAGGGAAGTCAGGTGAGCCAGACAACAGAACGATCGAGGGAGAAAGGCGTTTGGCTTTAATATTGAGGGTATTTTTGTCTTTTGGGCGCGTGTGTGGACCGGAGGCTTTATGAAATTATAGAGTGGATCCGATACTTTACTAAATGTCTATAGTGGACCTCCCAACAACTTGCCCATAATAATAATGTTCCCGAAATTAGGGGCGTTGCATCACACATTTATGAGAGTGTTTGTAAAGGGTGTGTATTTTGAGTTTGGTTCTAGACTTGTTGGGGGGGGGGGGGGGGGGGGGGAAATAGAGCAGAAAATATGAAAAATAGAAAAATAGGAAAAAGGAAAGAGGGATTGCTCATAAAAAAGAAAAATAAATAAAAAAGAAAAAAAAGAGAGAAGGTCTCTAAAAGGATGCCAAAATAAATTTTTTTTGAAAAAAAAACATGGGGGAGGCACTGGGAGTCGAACCTATCCGGCAAACTCATGTGGAAATTCCATTCCATCAGGCGACAATGTAGAGATGACGATGGATAAGGTATGTATCGGGGGACTCTATTCTATCTCCTATCCACAGTTGGAGAGTTTTTTTACCGTCCCTGTTCAGTTCTCCATTGGGGATATTAGAAAAAATACCAAACCTACATCCCATTGGATGTCGCGGTTCCCCAAATTTACCCATATCCAAACCAAAAAATTAAAATGTAAGAACAAAACAATTTTTTGTTGGCATTAATATAATGGCTTTGGGTATGTAAAGCTGTCAATTTATATAGAAAATCTAAATTTACCTAGACTGTTTAAAGATTTCTTTTAGGAACTAGAATCTATAATGATAATCGTAGTATACTAATTAGTTCATACCCGCTCCATATTTGAGTGGGTATTTTTTGAATCCCACCATACCCGCTACTATTGGGGAAATTCTTGGATAAACCCCACCTCCATATAAGCAGGACTAGTATCCATTGGATATGGGGGAAATTGCCATCCCTAGACCAACACACCAACAAAAGGGTCCACGTTACTTTCGGAAACTTTTTACATTTATATAAAACTTGCCATTTTTTATTTTTTTTTTTATTTTGGTTGCCCCATTAAGGTTCATGTCATAAGGTTCTAACAGGTTTTTTTTATGTGCTGGCTGTCAGCTACCTAACGCACAACCCTCCTCCTTTATCCGGGCTTGGGACCGGCTGAGATCCAAAGATAAGGCTTTAAGAAGCAGCAAGTGAACAAGATAAGTGTAGCGGAAATGAGGATGTTGAGGTGGATGTGTGGTAAGACTAGACGAGATAGGATTAGAAATGAAACAATTCGCGAGATGGTAGGCGTAGCACCTATAGAGGAGAAGTTAAGGGAAAATAGGCTAAGGTGGTTTGGGCATGTCTATCGTAGACCAGCGGATGCAGTAGTTAAGAGAGTGGATAGGATAGCTTTGGGTAGAAACGCACAAGGGAGGGGAAGACCCAAATTGACATTAGATGCGGTAGTACGCAAAGATCTGAGTATACTAGGTTTAAATGATGAAGCAGCACTGGACAGAGCTCAATGGAGAAAAAGGATTCATGTAGCCGACCCCAATTGATTGGGACATAAGGCTTGGTTTGGTTTGGTTTGGTTTGGTTTGGTTTGGTTGCCCCATCCCGGAGAATTGCCCAAGTCCAGAGGCTTGCTGGGCTTACCCCGGACCGGCCCTGGAGGTTAAGTACACCATATCACAAATTATAACCAGGAATTAGAAAGAATCCCAATACAAAGACCGTCATGGTGAGTGCGGGAAAATATCCAAAAAGGGTAAGTGTTCTCAATGATTAAAGCCAATCTCCAACTCAAATTCTAACTTTTGTCGTGATGTACCCATCTTATATATTATTGCAGAATGACTTTTCGTGAGGAGAGCTGTGAGCGCGACAAGTTTCATGTTTTAATTGGTTTGTCATATAGAATTTTGAGCGAAGCATGTGACATAATCATATGCATCAAAAACATGTTATAACTAATTAAATTGGAAACCATCAATCTTGGTTTTATTTGATCTATAGAATCCTTATTTCCATAATTTCCATATCATAATTTCGGAAATGGATATTGCATATTTTTAATTTCGGATACAAATATTGCATACCAAAGTTTAGACTTAGTTGATTTATAATGAGATTCGGGAAAAACAACTTGCGGTATTGCCAATTAACCAGTTCATATATTGACTTCTTTCAATTTCCTTTCCTATCCATTGTTTTTTAGCATGGAAAGATTTTTGCTTCATTATTATGTTCCATCAAATCATTTCTCAAAATTTGCGGCTGTGGGATTCATACAACTCATTTTAAAAAGAATAAGAAAGGCTTTTACCCTTTCCAAATTTAAAACATTTAGTAGCTAAAGAGAGCCGTATTGGGTAATTATTTCCGCAATTTGCAGTTATAGTTTGAAATGGCAAAAGTTCTCTCCTAACGTCCTTTTTTGTTCTTTTTGATGCGGTGTTCTAATTTCAATTTAAAAAGGCTAAAAAACTATTTGCATAGAAGCATATACACGTCGCTCATAAAATTCACGTATATATCAGCATATTGGTATACATATGTAGCCTTTTGCGTTTCTTTTTCATTTTGGATTTCAATTTGTAAAACAATTGTACTGATTAGGAAATATTTTGAAAAAAAATATCTTTCTTAAATCATGCTTATAATTAGGAAATATTTTGAAAAATATATCTTTCTTAAATCATACTTATCATTAGGAAATGTTTTGAAAAAAAAATTACTAATTGCTAAGAATCCATGATCTATGCATTTTCAAAATTGTAAACCGTGATTGCATTTCCCAAAAAAAAATAAAAAATACCAGTAAAAGGCAAGAGTCACCACCCGTCGAATCAAACTTTAGAACAGTGCAGCACATGCATATCGAACAAAGTCGTTCTTAATCTAAACTTCATTAATGATTTGTTTTCTTCTCTTCAAAATATCAAATACCACGTTTTTCTTTTTCTTTTTCTTTTTTGATCTAGGAATGATTGATTTTCTCTCCTTTTACTATCGCAAGAACGTCTTCTTTGAATGTGCTAAGCTCACAATCGATTCATTGGCTATGATGCTCTAATCCTCTTCAAATCGATAAAATTGAACACTAGTAATACCATGCACGGAAGTACTATGATATAATAGGGTTACATTGTATTACATGTTTGATCTTCTTTTATTATATGTTCATCCAACTGCCTTTGTAACAGTTGACAAGTTTTCCCCTTCTTTTTTTTTTTTTTTTTTTTGAACAACGAAAAACAGGATTTTAACAACTTACAAGGAATATTAAGGATACCTATTGACAACTGCAAATACAGCTTTATGTGTTTTTATTTATGTCACATGAAAATAATAAAAGAATGAAGGTCGAAGAAGAGGTCACAAACTTCTTATTTTTGCATTAAGTAAGTAATTCATTGGTGTATTTTCACTATTTTTCGTTTTCTATTGAGGTAGATTTGTTCAATTGAAAAAAAAAAAAAAAAGAAGGTGGGAACAGGAGTGGATATCACTATCTCCAACCACAAACACATTTGATCCCTGTCCACGCCCCGATCCCTTTGTCAGGATTTTGTTGCCCTCTATCCCCGGTCCAAAAGGGGAATGGTCGGGGATGGATATCCAAAAACTTAACAAAAGAAAATGAAAAACACAAGAGATCCGACTATCACGATTACAGGGGATTGGGGATAAGGGCGGGGTAGAGGTAAACTGCCCTCCAACCCACTCACCAAATTTATTTTGAAAATTGTACCACCTCCTCCATTCACCAAATTAACCTAATCCTCGAAGATTCTTATCAATAAATTGAAATCAAATATTCTAGAACACTTATTTCTAAAACTAAGACTCCCTACCAAAAAAACTCAAACAAAAGTAAGAAAAACCAAATAAAATATTTTTACATAGTGTAATATTTCTATTCTGCATCATGCAATCAGCCTTCCAATGAATATTTGAATATATATCTTTTTTTTTAAGAGGAATATTTGAATATATCTGACCTGACTAAATATCAATTTAACATCTTTGAATATATCTGACTTGATTAAATATCAAATTAACATCTAGACAACATTTATTGTTGATAGAAATTTTATTAAGTATATTTATAGTAAAAAAAATAATCATATAGTTGCACAAAACCGTGCATAGCACGAGTTCATGCTAGTCTTATACATTATTGCAGAATGACATTTCGTGATGAAGTCCTTTTATTGCGACTTGTTGCGACAAGTGGCAAGAATTGATTTGTTTGTCATTGGAAATTAAAGTAGCACATGTGAGATATTCAATTATCCTTTTTTCAAATAGAAAATTGGTGTAAAGGCCTGATTTAGTAGTTAAATGGGCCAAAAGTTCAACCTAGTTTTTTTAATGGGCCAAATCCATTGGATTAGAAATAATCCTGCCAGAGGTCCATCTATGGACAAAATTTCCCTTATGATAACGGGTATAAAATGCTTTGTTTTCAAAATCGTGTTGCAGAGATCGATCAGTACTGAACGTACGCGTCGCGCCCTCTCTCTCTCTCTCATTGCGATTTCCGGCGACTGCATCTTCCTCTCTGCGGCGATCTTCTCTGGCAATCTCTATTCGGCTTTCTTCTTTGGCGATCTTCTTCGATGATCTCTGTGCTCGCGGTCTCTTTGTGCGCATTTTTTGTTGTGTTCAGATCTGTTTTGCGGCGATATCTATCCTCGCGATCTCTGTCCTCCGGCGATCTCTGTCCATCTCTGTGGTTTGAGGTTGAAAACGAGAGGTATCTATGTGTGTGTGTGTGTGTGTGTGTGTGTACTGTTGTTGTTTTTTAATGATAATAGAGATCTTAGCAAATTATTGATTCTAGATTTTAGGTTTAGCTACTGTTTTTATGCTTTATGTACTGTTGCTGTTTTTTTGGAAGAAGATAATGTATATTGAGGCAGATTATGCAATCTACTGCTGTTCTGTTTGGAATATAATGCAGATTTACATAGATTATGTTATCTTTTGCTGTTACTAAGGTAGATTATGCAATCTACTGTTGTTTTGTTTAGAATATGATGCAGATTAATGTAGATTATGTAATCTCTATTGCTTTGTTTGGAATATAATGCAGATTAATGTAGATTATGTAATCTACTGTTGTTTTCATTACTGTTGTAATGCAGGTTAACATAGATTATGTTATTTGCTGCTGTTATCATTTATGTTGTTTTTATTTCATTTGAGGTAATGGTACTATTGTTTTTATTTTTGCAGTGAAATTTTGTTTAGTTTTCAGAATGGAAGCTAGTATTATTCTTCTTTGCAAGTATGAATCATTCACTGTTGTTCTTACTGTGACAAGAGATTTTTGATTTGATGATCTTGTGCAAAGTACTTGCTAGAAGTGGCAGGATTTAGAATTGAAGAGATTTCAGTTGTTATATGCCGTGTTTGATTACCATAATTGTCACTTAGATAATGATGTTGATTTTGCTAATATGTTTACATTGGCCGGGGCATATGGTTTAGTTGTGTGGATGTAGGTGTTCAAGTACTCTATTCTTGTTCAGTTGAAAGTGGTGAGTTAGAAAGTGGTGAAAGTAGTATTGTACATGGAGTGGAAAAGGATCCGTTTGAAAAATTTTGTCCACATCATGACACTGTTCGTCTTTCTTCTGGCTGAGCTAAGTTGATTAGTCATGTCGGACAAGAGTTTAGAGGTGAAGTGGATGACTTTAGGAGTTGTTTGGCAAAGTTTGCTATTGAAGTCGGTTTCGTGGATACGTTTTTTAAGAATGGCGAGACTAGGGTAATAGCGGTGTGTTCAAAGAAGAGGGAATCTGGTTGTGAATGGTTTATTCGTGCAACATTGAACAGAGCAAATGGCTTCTTTCGTATTAGGGAGTTTGTGAAAGAACACAATTGTGTTGGTGCTTTTGCTAGTTCCAAGAATCCTCGAATGAGTTCAAAGTTAGTTGCGCAAGAGATTAGGGAGGAAGTTCGTAGTAAGAAATTGTATGCACCGATACAAGCTGTGAAATTTTTTGAGAAGTACTATGGGAGTAAAATCAGTTACAATCATGCTTGGCTTGGCGTTGAGAAGGCTGGTGAGGAGTTGTATGGAGATTACGCATTGTCTTTTGACCAGCTCAAGTGGTATGCTGAGGTAGCAAAGGAGAAAAACCCAGGAAGCGTCATTGATGTTGAATATTGTGAGACGACTCATTGTTTTCGTAGAATATTTGTTGCATTTGTTTCATGTATCAAAGGTTTTAACTACTGTCGCCCTTTGTTGGCACTTGATGGTACTTTTCTGAAGGGGAGGTACACAGGAACTCTTCTAGGAGCCACAGGAAAAAATAGCAACCAAGGTTAGTTTTTTATTATTTTTTAGTTTTTATGCACAGATGTACACATATATTATGTAATCTGTTTGTGTTGGTGGATTGAAATAGAGGCCAGACTGAAAAAGACTACCATATATGTTTGATTTATTTGAATGGTACACAGTCCAGATTCTTACATATTTGGTAATCTGTTATTGTGCTAGCATGAAACATGGGCCAGATGATCAAAGATTACCATATATGTCTGATTTGTTTGCATGGTACAGAGTCCAGATCCTTACATATTTGGTAATCTGCTAGTGTTGCTGGCATGAAACAGAGGCTGGATGGTCAATGATTACCATATATGTTAGCTTTAAATGCATGATACTAAGTGTTGATCTGTACATATTTGGCAATCTACTTATTTTGTTATTAGAGACAACATTTTTCTTGTGTTGTTTTTTGTGGGTTAGGATTATTTCCGGTGTCCTTTGGTATTGTTGATTCTAAGGATGATGAGAATTGACTTTGGTTTTTGAAGAAGTTGTCGGGAATTCTATCACCTCGTCCGATTACATTCATTACTGATCGGCATTTCATCCTTTTGAAAGGTATTTCGGAGGTTTTCCCCAACGGATATCATGCGTATTGTTTGCAGCATTTGAAGAATAACTTGAGGGATAAGTTTACTGGCCGATTGTCGAATGGCTTTAGGGAGCAAGTGATAAGTTTGTTTTCTAATTATGCATATGCACCAACCCTGTTAGACTTTGAGGAAGCTATACAGGAACTCTATACAGTTGGTGGGGCAAAGGTGAAAAACTTTATTGAATCATTGCCGAGAGAGAATTGGGCGAATGCTTATTTCCAAGGCAAAAGATACGAAAAGAAATGTGTGACCGGAGACAGAAGTCTACGAAAATGAATGGGATTGTGTGTCCTGAAATGGACGCAAGATTAGTTGAAGCTTTCAGCAAAGGGAAGCTGTGGACCGTCGCACAGTCAAGTGAAGACGTGTTTGAAGTTTTCTCTCTCCCAACGGTGGTTGTTGATCTTCAAAATCAGCTTTGGACATGCTATCGATGGCAGATCAACAGTTTCTCGTGTATGCATGCAATCACGGCCATTCAAAAGTTTGGAAAACAAGTTACAAATTACTTAGATCCGTTTTACTTCGTTGATGCATATTGATTCAGCTATGAGCTCCCAATAAATCCTATCCTAATGCTTGGAGCTCCAATTGTGCTAAAAGAGTTCTGTATAATTCTTCCACCGAAAACAAGGAGGCTTTGGGGTAGACCAAAGATTCAAAGGATATGATCAAGGGGAGAAAAGGTGAGGCAAATGAGGTGTTCAAGGTGTAAAAAATTGGGGAAACACAATAGAAAGACTTGTAAAGAGGCAGTTGATTAAATTTCAAAAAAAATTCGTATGAATTTGAACATTTGTCAATAGATTGTTACTTTACTTGTTAAAATGGAGATAATAAAATTTCAATATTTTCTCTTTGTTGAATGAAAATATATGGTAATCTGTTTGTTTTGTTGGCTTGAAACAGAGGACAGGTCCATACAAAGTAGGGTATATGTCTAGAACTCTACATTTATTAGAGAATTGATGTTAACATATTATGTAATCTTTTGCATTTTTAGAATGAAACAGAAAGCAGATTCTAACAGACTACCATTATGTCTGGAAATCTGGCAAGATTCAGAGTGCACAGACGTTAACATATTATGTAATCTTTTACATTTTTGGAATGAAACATAAAGTAGATTCCAACAGACTACCATATATGTCTAGATATCTGGCAAGATTTAGAGTGCAGATGTTAACATATTATGTAATCTTTTGCATTTTTGGAATGAAACAGAAAGCAGATTCCAACAGACTACCATATATGTCTGGAAATCTGGCGTGATTCAGAGTGCAGATGTGAACATATTATGCATGAAAATAGACAAATTCTGCACATAAGAAGCAGCATACTATGCACATAAGAAGAAACATCCAACGATTACATTTCACCAAAAAGTAATTACAAAAAGCATTCTACGATTACATTTCACCAAATAGTAATTAAAACTACATCAGAAGTAGCATCCTACGATTACATTCCAGCAAAAGTAATTCTAATATCAGACCTACATATTTTGTTCCTACAGCTGTGCCAAAACAAGTTAAACTGTCCACAAAATTCTGCACAAAGACAAATGAACCAAAAGAATTTCAGTCATGTCAACTTCCTTGTACTCTTAACAAGATTTTCAGTTTAGATTCGCTTAGATCTCTCTGGAGTTCCAGTCTACAAGTGACCAATATCTTGGTGGATCGTTTAGGAAGACATTCACCAAATGAACTCTGAATTTGGAAACATCATCTTCACTGATTGACGGAGGGATTGGCTCTTGATTTGCTAATTTCGCCATTATGTAGCAGACAATTATTCCACAATCAACCCTGCAAGTTTTTTTTTTTTTTTGTAGATATCAGTTAAAAAGCGACGATTATAGGAGGGTCGTTTTGGTGGTTGTATTAAGCTAAGAAATTACGGTAAGTGGAACTTACGTTGTTGCAAATTGCTGTGGCGCATATTTAAGCCGAGGTGATTGGAGCAGTAAAATCATGGCTTTGAAAGAGTGTTATCGGAGATGAAAAGAGGTTGAAGGATGGTAGCTTTATTTTATCGGCATGCATGTGCCTCATGTATTGTTCAACATAGTTTTTCTACGTTTCCAAAACAAAACATTAGTGTTTGTGTTATTGTTCGAATATGGATTATGAGAATTCCAATAAATGTAAATGCATTTACCACTGTGATTGCATCTTGTAGATATGGATCCGCACCATTTCTCTTCCTCAAAGAATTGTAGTGTTTCCATTCTTGCTCATGGACATCATAAATGAGAATCGTCCAGTGGTACGGATTAGAATTTTTAGTTCGAGGCCTGTTTCCCAAGGAATTTATAGGGAAAACTAAGAACTGGTAGTAGTCGTTGCCATGTGTCTCCATGTTGTCAAACACTTCTTCTAGTTTTCTGCCGAGGAGAACTTGCCTGAGTTCAGGATTTTTCGAGTGGATTAAAGTCTGTCGAATGACAGTTGGTTAGTTATTTTTTCTCCAATACTCATATGAAATGAGAGATACATAAAATCAAAGGGAAAAAGAAAAAATAACAGAGAATCCATTTACCCAGCATGTGGACGAGAAATAAACATTGGTTCCACTCGTATTTTGTAGTGTTTCCTGCATGTTCTCTAGGACCAAAGCAAAGCCATCGATTACCGTGTTTGACACATCTCTATCATCCAATAGTTTAATTATGTCGCCCAATGCCACGGTATCACTCGACGCATTGTTTGTCCAGACAGCGATGTTGCATTTGGTAAAGAAAATCATCATACAAAGAAAATAGATTACATAATATGTTCATATCAGTACTCTGTATAATGCAAGATTTCAGATATATACGGTAGTCTGTTAAAATCTGGACTCTGATTCATGCCAAGAAAACTAAAAGATTACATAATATGTTCATATCAGTACTTTGTATAATGCAAGATTTTATGACATATATGACAGTCTGTTAAAATCTGGACTTTGAGTCATGCCAAGAACACTAAAAGATTAGATAATATGTTCATATCAGTATTGTGTATAATGCCAAATTTTATGAAATATACGGTAGTCTGTTGGAGTCTAGGCTCTGTTTCAATAGAACAAAACAAACAGATTACATTTTAGCAACATTTTGTTGGTGAATTTAGGTAATGGGATTACAGGAATGTGGTTTTACTTTGGATCATCATTCTCGCAATCACACAGCTGATTCAATAACTCCTCGTCTTTTGGCGACATCAATTTATGCAACTTTGACATATCAGGCCTCCATTCTTTCTTCTTGGTTGTTTTCTTCTTGTTTCCTTTTTTGTCATCAGGGTAGACGTAGTCCTCCAACCTCTTTTCTGATCTTGTGGTTGTTTTCTTTACACCTTTGACAAGCTTTGACAAGAGAAGACGGGTCACCTTGTACCTTCTTACCCTATTCTGTCACCGGATTGTCATCACCCAGTATTTCCGTGTATGCTCCAATGGTTGTCCTCTCCACTTCTTCATCTGGGACCATTTCATCCTTGAATCCAACTTGCTTTTTCTCGTCCTTCTCCTCTCCAACATCTTGATTTTTCTGTTTCATCGAAACAATGCGAATCGGTAAGTCATCTATGTTGTTCCCGTAAGAGGGGAAAAACTCACGAAGTTATTTCCTTGCTCTTATTTGATAAAATCCACTTCTAATGGAGCAACCTCGATCTTGCAACACGAGCAAACTATCAGAGCACCCCTGCCTCTAGGCGGCAAGGGCCCTCCGATGGCTAAGTTAGTATTGACGAACTAGAGGGTAATTGAAACGAGTGTGTAAGTATCAAAGTGGGTTTCAGCATACCTCTAGTATTTTTGAGTCATATGTTTATATAGGCGTTTTAATATGCACTTACATTCCTTGTGGAATTCTTCTCTGTATGGAATCCTTCCAAGCTTAGGATTCTTCCTTATTGGGCAGGGTAGCCTGCATGATTCTATATCCTTATTCGATAAGGATTCTTGCCAAGATGGCCACTTGTTGCTCGTTCGGAGTTTTACCCTTCACGGGAGTTTACTCCTTATTTGGTAAGCTGGCTAGCTTTCCATCTCTGAGTAGGATTGTGCTTATCTTCGCAAGCTCAACTAATTCTGGGAATATCTTCGACTATTCCCCCCTTTCCTTAGCTTCACAAAGTAAGTCTGCTACTAGGGTTTATCCCGCATCGGGCCGTTCCATCTGCATTATTCGACGAGCAGGTAAATTTGGGTTATTACTGGATTATGGGCTTGGTGGTCGTTGGCGTCTTATTCCGTGTCACTTTCCTCGTGCATGTCACGTGGTAGCTCTAAACGAGCTATTTTGTTCGTCTTCTGTAATGCTTGGAAAATACCCCACACAGTTCCTATAGATGAAAAAGGAAAAGAAACAAGCATTAGACAAGGAAGTATGTTCAGCGTACCTTGTATTCTTTCAAAATGTCGTTAATAACCAAGAAGGTTCCAATCTCCGATTCCCTGTTGATAATCTCACCTTGCAACACCTGCTTCTCACTTTGCAAGACTTGCTTCACAACGTCCACGGTCTCGACTTCTAGTCCAAGGTCAGCAATCGTGTCATTCTCAAATGCACATTGCAGAAAGCTATCATCCCTATGCTGTTCAAGCATTGAAATTGTTTTCCAAAGCTGAACATTCTCTTTTTTCAACCTTTTGACTTCATTTCGAAGCGTTTGATTTTCTGTCTGTAGCTTCGAATAGGCATCCGTAGGACGCTCCTTGTTTTCCTCCTCCTACTCTATGCATTGCTCCTTGTCAGTCGGCTTTACAGGCTCCTCGTCATCATCCGGCTCAAGTTTCACAACCTCGACAAATTGCAACAATTTTTGCTCTTCATCAGTTGGCACCAACTCAGAGTCTACCACCTGTAATGAAAATACGTCAAAGACCATGATATTATTCAGATTGAATAGATAGTACTTATGCAGGAATACGCTTGCATTTTTTGGTTCAAGAGATTCCAATGGAGTCTTTGCCAACAACTCCGTTACGTCACTTATCCTCCATTTGTTAAATCTTGGGAAGTTTGCCGGAGCCCCTCTCTTCACTAGAGTTGTATGCTCACACAGCCAATACTGTTTTTAATGAAAATATAAATTAATTTGACATCCAAAATTGCCAACAAAACTAGTGATATAGAATTATTGAACACAAACACCAAAGATATGATAGTCTTTCACAATTATTGAACACAAACAACAAAAGATATGATAGTCTTTTCAATATTTCTGAACACAAACAACAAAAGATATGGCAGTCTTTCGCAATTTCTGATCACAAACACCAAAGATATGGTAGTCTTTCACAATTACTGAACACAAACAGCAAAAGATATGGTAATCTTTAAATATTTCTGAACAAAAAACAACAAAAAATATGGTAGTCTTTCAGACTTGCAGATCACAAATAGCAACAGATTGTCTAATCTAATCATCAAACTTCACAACTAATAATATCTAGATATGGTAAATTGCAGGTTCTGGATTAGCAATACCGACAAACAGATAGCCAAAAATTATCTAATTTATAGGTATGATATGAGAAAGCATAGAGATTATTACTAGAAGTCCCATAACACATATGCCAACATTTTTTGGTTCATTGGTGTCGAGTTTTTTAATCAAATAATCAGTAATGTACGTCGACCACACGTACAATGTGTTGGTCTCCAAGTCTTCAACAAATTCTAAGTGATTCCAATTTAGTCGTGATGTGGTGAGTGGGCAAAAAAACATAGCTAGGAGGTATAGAGTGAGCACACCCACCACATCCTTTGCATCTTCTGAATTTTATTTTTCTTCACATGCAGCTTTGTCAAAGCATGCCTTTAGACTACCAATAGTTACTATCCTATCATGCTTGGCGCAAATTCGGGCAGCAAATTTTGTATTTGGTTTCTTTGATTTTGGAGCCAATCTAATCCTGTTGGGGCCGGATTGTAGTCCAAATATAAGGGTCATCTCCTTTTCTGTTAACTTGACAGTTTTGCTTCCCAATTTGAACCTTCCTCTATGGCCTTGGTACTAATTCACCAATTTCAGAGTCTCGAAATCACTCTTCTTTATGTAGCTCTCATCCATCAACTTCTCAACAACACAAAGAAGAAGATTACCAAATGGTGATTTTCTAATCTCCTCTTTTTGCAATTTTGAGAATTCTATTCCCCTTACAAGTTTTACCAAACTAGCGAGGTTGGACCTGTAAGAAATTTGCATGGAAAAAGATTAAGCAAAACGCTAGATATCTCAGACTAAGTAGGTTAGGACTGCAATAGACTACCATATATGTTCATGATATAGAGTAGTAATGTAGTCATATTTGGTAGTCTGTCTGTTTTGTAAGGCATATGAAACAGAAGCGAGCTTCCAAAAGATTACCAAATATGTTTGAAAATCTCGTGTTATACAAACTTCTTTTGTTAAGATATATGGTAATCTCTTGATGTCATTGGCATGAAAATGAGGCAGATTACAACAAACTACAACATACAGTTGATTAAGTTGAATTATACAAGCTACGGAAACAATGCTAACCTGTACTAAACACCACCTTCTTTGACGTTCACTTCTTGAACCTTCTTTTCTTCGACAACAGTTTTTGCTTTCCTTTCCTTCTTCACCTTTTTCTCCTTGACATCTTCTTCACTTTGTTTTTCAGATTTTTTTGGCTTCTTCCCCTTTGGTGTTTGAATAGGACTTGAACACTTCCTCTTTTCTCCCTTCGTTTTTCTCACACCCTCCATCGCGTCTGATTTTCTTTTCTCAACTGGCTTCTTCTTTTGCATAGGAGTAGGGCTTTTTGCACTTGACTTGCATGGATTTGCAGTTTTCAGATTTTGAAATGAGACAGACAATCTAATTTGTAGATATTTTGGCAATGATACAATTTGAGTTAAACAAACCTTTGCTTCGAACAGGTGGACTTTTTTGGCTTAGCAGTCATCTTGTAACGGTAACCATATTGTTCTTCTTCTTCTTCTTCCTCTTCCTCTTCCTCTTCTTCTTCCTCTTCCTCTTCCTCTTCTTCTTCTTCTTCTTCTTCTTCTTCTTCTTCTTCTTCTTCCTACTTCTTCTCCTCATCCATCTCCTCCTCCTTGTCCTCCTCCTCATGTTCTTCATCCTCTATTTCCTTTTCTTTTGTCTTTTCTTTGCGCCTTGGCAATTGTTTTGCAGGCTTTTTGGCAGATGGTGATGCCTTAGCCTTCCTCTCTGCTTTTTTTGTTGGACTTTGCAAGGCTTCCTTTTTGGAGGCAGATCTTGTTCTTTTGGATGGACTCAACTGTTCTTCTTTGTCTTTTGTGGCCCCCTTCCTTGTACTCTAGACATCATGGGTCTGCTTTTCCATTTTCTTTGTTCTTACTCTCTTCCTTGGACTCTTTTTTGCAGTTTCTTGATCTACTTTCTTCGTCTTGATCTTAACCTTTTTAGCAGGCAATTCTGTTGCTTTTTTCCTTACTGTCCTCTTTTTTGTCAGACTTGGAAGAACTACTGCTAACGGCTTAGTTGCATCATAAAATGAAACAACTTATAACAACCCGATTTGGTAATCTTCCACAATTTCTGAACACAAAAAACAACAAAGATATGGTAGTATTTCACAATTTCTTAACACAATAAACAACAAAGATATGGTAGTCTTTCACAATTTCTTAACACAAACAGCAAAGGATATGGTAGTCATTCAATATTTCCGAACACAAACAACAAAAGATATGGTAGTCTTTGACTATTACTGAACACAAAAAGCAAAAGATATGGTAGTCTTTCACTATTACTGAACACAAACAGCAAAAAATGATATGGTAGTCTTTCAATATTACTGAACACAAATAGCCAAAGATATGGTAGTCTTTCACAATTACTAAACACAAACAGCAAAAGATATGGTAGTTTTTCTCAATATTTCTGAACACAAACAACAAAAGATATGGTAGTCTTTCACCATTACTGAACACAAACAGCAAAAGATATGGTAGTCTTGCACAAACAGCAAACAATATGTGGTAGTCTTTCAATATTTCTAAACACAAACAGCAAAAGATATCGTAGTCTTTCACCATATTTCTGAAAACAATTTCTGAACCAGGAAAAAATTTCTAGATCAACCATAATCAGTAGAAATAAAGTAGAAAAAACCAAAGAACAAGTAATGAACAACAAAAACCAAAGGAAAACCATAGAGCAACCCTAATAAGTGTAAATAGAGTAGAAAAAACCAAAGAACAAGTAATAAACAGTAATTTAGTGGTTAGAGATGAAAGGAAAACCCTAATCAGTAAGAGTAGTCGGAAAATGAGTCGAAAAACGGAAATAGAATGGAAAATCACGTATATCGTACTATTTTTTTCCAAGTTGGTACCATTAGAGTACAGGAGAAACCCTAACTCACTGGAAATGGTGAAGACAAGGACGGAAAAGAGAACGACGAATGCGACGACGACGGCGACGAGTGCGAAGAACACTGCATGACGATGGAGAAAACAGTTCGCGTGGTTCTTTCTCTCTCTCTCTCTCTCTCTCTCTCTCTTCTCGTTCGAAAATCGAAAATGGGCGCAGAAAAGTGACGGTTCCACTTTGGTCCACATTTTTATATGACAGTTTGGGGGTATTTTTGGAAGCCGGGTACAATTTGTCTTGTTGGAAGTACGAAAAAAGTTTATGTCCTTATTGCAGTAAAAACCCCTTTACTATGTCCTTCCCAAAAATGGACTCCTTTTTCAAAATTCAAAATTGAAAAATTACTCTCTCCCTCTATCCATATATTTCCATAACTAGAAGTTTTTTTTTTTTTTTACATAAGGTAAAAAAAAAACCTACAAATCTACCATCATCTCCATTTTATACCCGGAATCATACTAAATCAAGAAAATTGCTAATGATGAATTTATAGAAATTTCCAACATATAAGGAAGCATACACACAATAAAGTAGGTTTGAGATATATTTATGTTAAGAAAATAAACCAAGATTTATATGGGAAGTTGATCAAAACAAGATTCATACGAGAAAGGAAATTCTCTCATAAATTCAAAACCTTTGGCCACATGCATGCATATATCCGATATCAAAACAGTAGCAAAGAATCCTAACATGTTGCCTCTGCAATTGCTGGATGAATTTTATGACCACGAGCCACATATTTCTTTTCTCCAGAGCACTATAATCGAAGAATTTAAAGGTAAAGAATAGTTTAATAGATGGTGTGACTTTTCTGGTAATAAGAACATCAGAGTTGTTTTTGTTACATATATATTTCTATTCGAACTCCTTCATGGATTTGACTTTTTAAGTGATTATGGCAGTGAGATTTGTACCACGTTAATATTTATCTCTGTTCTGGTCTGTACAAGGTTTATATTCACTTTCTACAATAATAACTTCCATTGGTTGATCAAAATGTTTGAAACTCGGATAGCACAAATCTTGGTTTCCAACTCTCCAAAACGAAGGAATAGCTCTTTGATAATTTTTTCTGAGTTTTCCTTGCAGTGATCGAGCTAGAAAATTAGTATTCCATCTAGGTATATATGTTATCACTTATTATGTTCACATCGCAAGCATGGGTTTAATAAATATACATATATTAGGTCAACCGGAAAAAATTTACTTTGTTCCTTCATATTTTTGCTGGTGATGATGTAGAATTACACCGAATGAAACCAACTAGCAGTCTGGCACTATGAATATGGTAGATGTTATCTGACTCTTTTTTTCCTCATGCAGTTTTTGGGTTTGTATATGAATATATTCATGTTCTCCCATCATTTAGCTTTAATTGTTCTAAACTAGATAGAATCTTAAAAAAAATAAAAGTAAATAAAAAACCTTAATAGTTAAGGGCGAGTTTCTGCTACAGTATTTTTAGTATTTCTCAACTAGAAATTGTCAAGACTCAAAATTGTTGATATATGTGAGGAGAAGGACTTTTGGGAGAATACCAAAAATACTGAAAATACCTTAGTGAAAACTAATCCTAAGTGTCAAACAAATCTATCATCATGATTCACATATATTACGATAGCAAAAAATGTTAGATTTTTTTGTCGTTTCATTTTATACTTTCGATTGCCGTGCATAGCACAGGTTCGTGCTAGTTTAAAAAAAGTGAAATGACAACTTACTTCAGTTTGGTCAAAACAAGTAGCTTTATGAGGCCCGCAACATTAGAATTAAGATGAGATTAAGTTAGCACATAACGGAGAAAAATAGCTCCATTCGAAAAATCTGTCATCAATTTGACGGATTTGACCGGTAGGGGTAAATTGACTAACGAAGTGATAGTTTGGAAGCGTGATTGAAGTTTATTGAAGTTCAAGAGTCTATGAAACATTGATGTCAAATTTTGGATTTTTTTTTTTTGAAATTTTCCCAAAAAGAAATGACAACTTACTTCAATTTGGTCAAAACAACTAGCGTTGTGAGACCCGCAGCATTGAAGTTAAATATATGAGACCCGCAGCATTAAAGTTAAATATATGTATTGATATTTTTTTATACTAATATTGAGCTGATGAAATTTAATTTGATGATCACCATTAAGAAGATCGATGATGGAAACTACTAAATTGGTAGTGACGAAGACTAGCAATGCCATAATATGTGTCAAATATGGTAGGACCCGAGCGTTAGAATAGATATGCTGCGTGAAGATTAAGTAAAGATAAGGGAGGCGATAAAAAATAGTAACCATGGAGAAAAATAAAGGCTACAGACGACGTGATTAATGAATCTACCTTATTAATGAAGAAAAATATCACTGTATATATTTTCAACTAATCCAGCATGCATACCATAATTGGTGTTGAACACGCTCAGAGCAAGCGTGCTCGATACTGATCTTTTAGAAATTCAGAATAAAAAAATACATGTAATAATATTCAAGGACCTGCCAATATATCAAAACACCAAGAAACAATTTTTTTCAATCAGCCCTATGTAGTATTCCAGAGTGGCTTTCTAAAAGAAGAGCTATGAGAGGGTTAACTGTTAAGTGGCATAAATATATTAATTAATCAATTATTCCTTTAAATTTTAAACCCTAAGAAATTTCCTAAATTTCCTTCCAGTCAAGATACTAAAAGATGTATTTAGATTTGATGAGATAACTAAAGGGACCAAATCAATTACATATCCCACAACCTATTGGATGAATTTTTTTGGGGATAAAAATCATAATATTGTGTCCGCGTTTCATGAACAGATGTGTCTCTTCTCCTTGGTGACTATTCGTAGAGTCACTAGATAGCCTATATATATGGCATCATTCATTCATTTCAAAAGTGGAATTTTGAAAACTTTCATTGAGTCAAAGTCTTTTCATTGGAGAGAGTACAGACATAAACAGACCCATCGATTGTAATGCTGGTTCTGTGGGGAGTTCGATCAAGTAGTGCTGGGAGATAGACGTCCATGCAAACCCTATCTGTCTTAAGTACAGAGTGTTAAGCACTCGCATTGATCATCATTTCGTTGTGCATTGATTTCCAGGTTTTAAGTTCTAATTTTATTGCATTCATATTTTGATATTTTCACAAAAAGTAGACATATTTTCCAACAGTAATGCAAAGAAGTAAGATTTCTAAGAAGGTAGTGCGTAATGTTGGACATTGCTATGACACTAGCTTTACACTCCCTTCTATGGACAGATTTATGATTTTGGTTAATTACTTTATATTAGATGATCTTGGTTTCTCGTATTTTATGTGACTGAATAATGTGCATGACATAATAGTGTTCAAGTTTCGAACAAATTCTGTTAAATGTGAAAAAGTCCATGTTAGGTTGCACTTGTTCTTATGTATCTCTTAATCAAATTTCACACATATATCTTTGCATAAATATATGACTTGCAAAAATATAAGTTAAATGTTGAATATTCAAAGTCTCGTGGCATGCGTGTCCTACAAGTTTTTCAAAATACTACCTTTTCTAACAGAACGGTCAACACAAGGCAAAGACTTTTGCAGAGGAGTTAAACATGATTGTGCTACAAGTTAGAAACATGGTCTCTATTGACTTCTAATCAACTGGGTTATTTCCCTTGGGCTGGAGGCACATGATTGGCGTGAGATTAGGTGCCAACCTAGTTGGGATGTTTCCTTACGTTGTGATGCCGTCTTTCCTTCATCCCGTTAATATTTGTAATTCATTCCATATATCAATATATTATCTTTTGCCTTTCAAAAAAAAAAAAAGTTAGAAGCTCTAAAATAGTAGTTTGGAACTTTGGACTATTTATACGGGATTTTTCCAATTTTAAATGGACTCAAAGATCTTTTTGAGGTGGGTTTAAACAGGCTCCGTTATTTTGGATACAAAACAGAAGATGATTTGGACCTGATACGAACTTTCTCGTAACAGAAAATTAAAATAGATCATAAGAGATCATAGACTATAGACCCCATTGATACGAACTTTCTCGTTAACTTTCTCGTTACTTGACTTAATGCCAGCCTTCCATTGACTCCGCGTGGATTGGGAATTTAGAGACCATAGACCCCACCGAGGCAGTAGCTAGGACATGTTGGATGTTCATTTCTCCCACAAAATGTGGACTCAGTGAATGAGCCATTCTTTGTCCAATGGGGACCAAAACTGGAGTTAATCACGCCCCAAAAAGCTCTCATCACTTTATAACAGAACCGTCAACACACGGCAAAAGACTTCTACAGAAGAGCCAAAAATGATTGTGTTCCACAAGTTAGAAGCTCTAAAATGGTGGTTTGAACCATTTAATACGGTATTTTTCCCCGATTAAATTGGGCTCTCAAGATTTAATTGAGGTGGGTTTAAGTTGGCTTGGATATTCCATTACAAAAATAAAAAGAGTGATTTGAACTTGATATGAACTTTCAATTGGCAGAAAATAAATATAGAATAAGAGGATAGAAGAGTCCCATTTTGAGGGAGGAAGACCTCCGATTGACTCTGATTGAGGAGAACCGGACCTTTACATACTTCACAATAGAAGACTTTGGTTAATATTCACTTCTCCTGTAATTGATACAGGAAGGTTATATTTGTTTTACTAATGATAACTTTCCACTAACCCACCACCCAATAAAATAGGAAACTCTAACTGCCGAGGCTTCCACCGTGGCCAAGGAGGTCCCTTCGAAGGCCCCGGTGCTTCCAACACCACCTCCCCAAGCCGCCCTTGCCAATGTCCCGTCGAGGGAGGCTGCCCCGAGGGATAAATAGGCCACCTCCCCGACGCCCGAGGTTACGCTTTCTCCGGCCGACAAGGACGAGCCATGGGTTCCGGTCATTCAGACCTCACACAGCGAGTCGGTCAAAAAGAATGCCAGCGTTCGGGAGAGCCGGAACGATTAATGAATCTACCTTATTAATTGAGAAAAATATCACTAGAGGTTATGGACGACACGACTATGGCACCCGTTAGCATGACCCTTAAAAGAATAATTTATTTATATATTTATGCCACTTAACAGTTAACACTCTCATAGCTCTTCTGATTATATATCGCCATTCTTAGCCGGATTGGTCATCCAAAGGGGTGTGCTACTACGAATATCCCATGCCATGGGATTGACTATGGAAAGACACAAATACCCTTGCTTTTCAACTACAAAAAGATTACCCTATCTGTATAAAGGAGATGAGAAAAACTTGTATTTGCTTGTGTTCCGAGCCTTTGCAAATGAAATCATTACCGAAATCGTAAGGAAAACATGTTCATTTTTCTGAATCATAAGGAAACCAATGCCAAAATATGTTCATTTTTTCGGGTGTCTACGCTTAAAAGTATTTTCAAATTATTAATTTTTATTTTTCTCCAAAAAAATTTGCCTTTGCTAGTTTTTCATCAATTTTTAAAAATATTGGTTTGTCTCGATGAGATAAATAAAAAAATTTAGGATCAAAACCTTAAAATTTTTCATTAAAGACAAAAGTAATCCCAAAAAAATTACTCCCAATTTCCCAATTTTGTCTTTTCTAAGCTTTTCCAATTTTGTAAAAATTTTTCCAGTTTTTTCTTTTCTAAACTTTTTCCAATTTTCCAATTTTGTCTTTTCTAAACTTTTTCCAATTTTTGTTCTTATTTTTTACTGTCTTTAATCCCCAAAAAAAAAAATCCAAAAGAAACATTGTGATTTTTTTTTCCTGAACATTTTCCAATTTTGGTTTTTTCTTTTTAGTTTTTAATTTCTCTCGTCGAGACGCACCAATAATCCAAAAAAGAATTCGGACGAAACTAACAAAGGAAAAACATTTGAATAAAGACAAAAAAAATCCAAAATAATTATTCAGCCAAAACACTCAATTTCTTTTTTTTTTTTTTTGAACGGCAAAAAAGAATTTATTAATCAATGAAAAGATACCCAATTCAAAAAAAATCAATGAAAAGATACAAAGATTAAAGGGAACTATAGCAAAAAGGCGTAACAACGAAGTTCAGGAGCCAAACCAATCCTCAATTTCATTTGGCATGGTTAGTTGTTTTTTATTTACCGAACAGTGCTTATGGCCTGAAGAAATCTGCTCATAGTAATATGTTTAATTTAAAGAATACTTTTTTTTTTTTATCACACTGGAAAAAATGGAGATGAACTTACTAGGGCTGTTGGATTATTTTAGCATCATTTTAGGGATAAGGGTAAATTAAATCTAATCCAATCCTCCTCTATGCAAAACAAACATGTTATTAACCATCTCATAGCTTTATGCAAAACAAACATGGAGGAAGGCTTCATATCCTCATTGTTAATCCCAAATCCAATTCTTACTTAGTAAGTTTGTTAACCATCACATATCAATATGAGTTAATCCTTTATTAAATTCAAATTAACCATCAAATATCAATATGAGGTATTAAATTTGGCTTTCAATTAGGTGCGGAATATGTTATAATTGAGAGTGATGCTCAAGTAGTGGTGAAAATGATCCATGGGAATATTTCAACGAATCAAGAGCTTAGAGTTTTGGTTCATGATATTAAGACTTTGAGCAGAAGTTTTCAAGTTTGTTCTTTTTCTTTTGCCCGTCGACGTTCTTGTAATTTAGTAGCTCATGAGTTGGCAAGACGTGGTTCTATTAGTGTAGGTTCTAGTCTTTGGACGGGTACTCCACCGTTGTGGCTTTTGCATCCCTGATCCAGGGATGAGTCCCGGTCTTGATGTAATCTCTAAATTTTGTGGAATTATAATTGGCTGTGTTCGGAATGCTTTTGGAATCCTTTTCAAAAATGGGCCTTGAAACACTTTCCAAAACATGACTATTCTTCCAATTCTATACGTACAAGTTTGACTGCAAAACCCAACCACTTTTCCTCCTCTCTCTGTGCAAACCCCAGCTGTGGGCCCTAGTCCAAAACCCAATTACCCAGCTATCAACGCCTCTCTCTCTCTCTCTCTCTCTCTCTCTGCGCAAAACCCAGCTGTGGGCCCCAGTCCAAAACCCAATTACGCAGCTGTCAACGCCTCTCCCTCTCTCTCTCTCTCTCTCTCTCTCTCTCTGCGCAAAACCCAGCTGAAATGGGACCCACGTACTAGTGCTGCTACAGTTTGCATCCGATCACAAACTTCTTTTTGAGAACAAAAAATTATTTTTCAGTTCCAATCCGAACACAGCGATACCATCTATTATCGTTTGACAAAAAAAATTCAAATTAACTTTTTTTTTTTTTAAGCAATCCTTGTGAATATTCATTAAATAGAGCAAAAGACTTCGGGTATCTCAAGCAATGCTAGCTCTTTTTTTATGATGAACAGTTTTAAATCTCAGTTACATGCGCAAAATGTGGTTGAACATTGGGGAATTTCGTTTTGAAAAAAGAATTTGTACAATTTTAATTCCTAGTATATGTACAATTTCTTTGGTGTCTGCAAATCAAAAAGGTAAATGGGCCAGGCGAATTCCAATTCGGGTAACTACGTTGTTCAATACGAAAATAAGGAATATCTTGACGACTTAAGTCCACAAACCTTAGAGATTTATGTGTTGATAAACAAAGATCGGGGGAGTATTCTGCACATCATCCAAATCACAAGGGGTGTAAGTGAATTTTCCCTAGATCTTTTCTATTTCCTCTCTTATTTCTCAGAACGTCAAGCTCACGACATATTATTCTACGGAATAATTCCTCCACATCTTCCCGAAACCCTCTATAAATACACATCATACATGTATCTTATTTCTCACACCACTTATCATGGCTTCATTACCACCTTCTCTATCCTCTATCCTCTTTCTCACCCTAGCTTTGCTTCTCATGTCCGCTTTGCCGGCATTTTCCTCATCAAGAAAATCTCTTGATGATCATCACGGCCAGCTAATAAAAGCAGGTTTCAAAGCTACTCTAACTAGCATTGATTCGGGTAGAAACTTCACTACAATTGAGCGTTTACATCGCCAAATGAAGCGTGGAAGGAGCAGGCACAAAAAGTTCAGTGAAATCAGGACCACGGTTTATCCGACAATCGGTGAGTTCGTTATGAGCTTATCAATAGGGACCCCACCGTTGCCCTACTATGCTACAATGGATACCGGCAGCGACCTTATATGGACTCAGTGCAAGCCTTGTCTTCATTGTTTTCCTCAGTCCACGCCGTTGTTTGATCCGAAGAATTCCTCCTCTTATTCAAAAGTGTCATGCTCTAGCAACTTCTGCAAAGCCCTACCAATATCAAATTGCCGCTGCAATGGGTGCCACTATCTCTATAACTATGGAGATGGTTCTTTCACCGCTGGTGTTTTGGCCACTGAAACCTTTACTTTTGGAGAGGTCAGTGTACCAAATATTGGTTTTGGTTGTGGTGAACTCAATAGCGGTAATGGTGTGCAAGATTCCGCTGGCCTGGTGGGACTTGGACGTGGACCCTTGTCGCTCATTTCCCAGTTGGATGAGCCCACGTTCTCATACTGCTTAACATCTTTTCTTGGAACTAAACCTAGTACCCTTTGGATGGGCTCTCAAGCAAGCAGTGTGAATTGCCCAAGTTCTAGTGGGAAGACGAAAACCACCCCTTTAATTCGAAACCCAGCAGATCCCAGTTCCTACTATCTTTCTCTCGAAGGAATCACAGTTGGTAGCACTAAGTTGCCCATAAACAGTACAACTTTTGCTATCCAGCCAAATGGGAGTGGGGGACTAATAATAGACTCTGGCACATCATTCACACATTTGGAGGATACTGCTTTCTCTCTTGTCGAAAAGGAGTTTATCTCTCAAGTAAAGCTTCCGATCGCAAAAAACGAATCCGATTCCAGTGGGATTCTTTGCTTCCAATTGCCATCCGGTTCCGTTAGTGTGGACATACCCTCATTGGTATTCCATTTTCAAGATGCAGATTTAGATTTACCGAGGGAAAACTATATGATCACGGATCAAAATACGGGGGTGATGTGTTTGGCCATGACAGATTCAAGTGGTCTTGGATTGACTATATTCGGCAATATACAGCAGCAGAACTTCTTGGTGGTACATGACTTAACCAAAGAAACCGTATCGTTTACGCGCACGGAATGCGACCAGTGTTGAGCTCATCTGTTATTTGATCTTTTTATCATCCTGTTTGTGTTGTAATGTTGCAGTGTGTGAGGTACCGTTGATTTGTTTATTATTCTGTTTGTGTTGTAGTGTTGGAGTGCGAGTTATCGTTGATTTGTTTCACCTTCAAACCTCTTTATATTAAATAAAATCGTTGTTTTCATAGTGTTTTACTTGAATTAATTGCATGATTGAGGGGATTTGTAATTTCATCATATGATGAACATATGTTACCTAATATCTTTTTTTGAATAGCAAAAACGAATATATTAGTCAACGCAAGGATTACAATGATTAAAAGAATCCAGGTATGACGGCCATGTTATCTAATGACGATGGTTAGTAAGTTTGGTTACTATTAAGTATTAATATATTTCTTATTTCGGTTTTTTTTTTTTTTTCCTCTTTGGGAGAGACTTACACATGAGAAGTCGATTAATTATTATTTTTGCACGGAAAAAAGATTTTATTGAACCGAAAGTCGATTAATTATGAGATCAGCAGTGGACAAAAAACGAAGGACTATGACATAGCAGGCTCATAAATTTCGGAGGCTTAAATAGAACTCATTAAACAAGGCCCACCTTATATTTTGCATACAAAAGTTAGTCAATAAAGAGTCTTTATAAAAACCGCTACAAAAGATTTATCATTACTAAATGTAAACCTGTAGTTATCCCAAAATAAACAACCGTTAAAATCCATCATTTGAACATTTGTCTTCTCTCACTCTTAGCGGCAAAACGTACTAATTAAGTCTTCATAATCAAACTTCTTCACCATCACCGAGCAAACATTGCAATAGATTATAATCATGCCATTACCTTTGATTGATGTCTTATGTGCTTAGAAGAACCCCAACAAATCTGTAAAAGACTAATCTGTAAGGAGGATGCTGGCACTGTTGGTAAGTTCACCCCTATGAAAGCTAATGGGCTTGGTTCAAGTCACCATGTAGTCATTTTAAGGACAGGAATCTAGTTCAAAAAATTAGGCTAACTCACTTGACTGCCCAATAATCTCAACAACATGAGAGCAAGAAGTGAGAGACGAGTGAAAGGAGAAGTATGAGTTAACACAACGAATTTCTACCATCTTTGTGGATAATCTCCCCTTTGAATTCCGAAAAATATGGTTTTTCAATATTTTCTCTAAATTTGGAAAGATTAGAGATTCCTGTATTCCCAACGAGAAAAGTAAAATCACAGGTCAAAAATTAGGCTTCGTTAGATTTCAAGGTAGCGAGGAGGCTAAGCTAGCAATTGCCAAGACAAATGGATGTTGGTTCTGGAATCAAAAGCTAGTAGTTAAGTTTGCAAGAATTCTGAGAAGCAAAGTCGACACTGATTTAGCGAAAATAAGGGCAGATCTAGTTTTCAGCAAGGAGGGTACACATGAGCTAATACATCTTATTCACAATGGAGAAATTCACAGGATTACAATAATTATAGTAATTTCAGAGAAAATCAAAGAAATAGAGGAAAGCAAAATGGGAACTTCGTGGGCCATCAGGAATCAAGCAGACAACATGGAAAGAATAAATACGGAAGAAAGCCTATGAAAGTCAGAGGAAAAGGAAACTTGGAGAAGAAAAGACCAACAAGAAACATGTAAACAGAGTGACGATCGTGGAAAAACAACTCAATTAGGGAGTGAACCAATCAAAAGTATCCAAGTTCAAGCAGTTGGTAATGGATGGCTTGACAGAAGTGCTGTTGGTAAAATGAGAAGATTAGTCTCTGCCCCAGAAATGGAAGTCATTTTCAAAATGAAACTATTGAAGATGTTCAAATTAGACCAATGGGAGGCAGATTCATGATATTAACCTCTCCAACTGAGGAATCAGAAATAAGGTTCTCCAAGAGAAATTGCCAATGATATGGTTTGAAGATTTAAAACCATGGATGGTTGAACAAGCAAATGAGGAGAGATTTGCATGGTTAGCTTGCTTTGGGATGCCTATCAATGCATGAAATGTTTCCACATTCAAAGCTTCTAGGGGGCATTTCATTCAAGTAGATGATAAAACTCTTAGAGAAGTCTCTTTTGAAAAGCCAAGACTTCTCATTACCACAAAGGAGCCAAAGAAGATCAAAGGTAAAATCCAACTGTTAGTGGAGGGAAAGCAATTTGTAATTAGAGTGGAAGAAGAAGATTCCTTCAGAATCATTAGCTCGAGCAAACAATTCTGCAGTTCTGGTTGTGGTTCAAGCAAACAATCATTAGCTCGAGCAAACAATTTTTAGTTTGTGTTGTGGTTCTTTTGGTTTTGCATGTTCTTGGCTTGGTTTGGGTTGGCTTTTGGGGCCTTTCAGGAGTTTTGTTCTTGGTTTTTTTTTTTTTTTTTTTTCTCTTTCGGTGTTGTGGTGTTGTGGCGGGTTCCTTGCCATCCTTGGTGTTTCTTTGGTTTTTAATCTTTGTAATTCGTTTCCAAAGGCTAATAAATTCTTTGCTTAGCAAAAAAATTCTGCAGTTCTGGTTCAAAGGCAAATGAGGAAGATTATGATGTGGATAACCATAAACGTGACAAGGATGTGAGCAAGATGAGAAAATTTTGGGTACGGGGAGGGTACCACGTGGTACCCTCTCGGCATAACTAGGCCGTCCAATAATGCAACCAACTGTTCGGATTGAAAGTGCCTTCCGAATTTAAAAAAAAAAAAAAGTGTGTTTTAATCCGAGTCGTCCGATGCATTTTGGACGGCTCAGATGTGCTGAAGGGGCACCACATCACCCATACCCTATTTGCACCCAAAATTTTCTCGAGCAAGACGAATGGAATCAATCCACTGGCTGGCATGACAAATGTGGTGAATAATGAAGCTGACGTGGAAGCCAACAATGGTTTAAGAACAATGATACAGATACACCCTCTCTACCACACCCCCTCTCACATGTGGGGTGGTCCCCGCTCACTTTTTCTCTCCTCTCTAAGGGGACACATCTCTCATGTGAGAGGGGGTGTGGTAAAGTGTGGTAGAAGGGGTGTGTCTGTATCATTTTTGATGGTTTAAATGATGATAGCAATGGAATCTTTTTGGAGAATGGGGCTACCACAATCAATGCAATAGTAGCTAGCCACCAACACCCAATTTCACACAATAGCACACAACACACTCATATAAGGGTGGGTCCCGGGGACCCGTAAGAAAACACATAAAAAACACACGCTTTTGTTCCAGGTTATATTGTGATAATCTAAACCGCTCACTTCGTTTAAATGGATAAAATAAGATATCATGCAAAAATTCATCTCAATCCAATATTGACAAGTGCTTGATCCAAAGAGTTTTTCCAAAAACTTGACAGGAACTGGTATTCTCATAATTGTTTGGATCGAGCACCTATCATCATTCGAATGAGTTGATTTTTTTTAGGTATCCTTAAAAACATGTTTTAAACAAGTTGAACGGTTAGGATTATTATCTTGGGGCTCCAAAACACATTGTGTTTTTTTATGTATCCCTGTATATATATACACACACACACACACACACACACAAGAAGTTTCCTATGAGAGCTCCCTCACAAAAAAAAAGTACGGGAAAATAGTAGAGAGTCGTTGGATCGCGCGAAAGGCGTAGGATCCAACGGCTCACAACTATTTTTCCACACTTTTTTTGTGAGGGAGCTCTCACAAGAAACTTCTTATATATATAATAGAGAGTGTTGTTGGAGAGTTGATAGAAAAAGTGTCAAATTATAATAGATATGTGCACTGTTCACAAACTTTTTTGGAGAGTTATTGTTGGAGATGTTCTAAGGATCATATCCAATGTTTTTGCCTCAACTAGTCCCCGATCGGTACATGCAATCTCCGCATCCCACACATGCTAGGAGCAAGTACCATGAATCGCTTAACACTTCAGGGGATTTCAAGTTGTGATCTGTGCTTCATGTGATTATTAGAAAAAGCATCCCCAACGGTCCCTATTTCTGTTTTGGAAAATGATAGGTACACACAAAGTTTGTACCCACAAAATACTCAAACACACACACACAAGTGTGGCCCCCACACACACTGCAGGTGCGGGGGCCACACTTGTGTGTGTGTGTTTGGGTATTTTGTGGGTAACTTTTGTGTGTATGTAGTGTTGCTCATCTGTTTTAGCTAACCATAAAATACATCAACACCCCAACAGTCAAACCAAAATGACTATTCAACCTATTTTAATAGAAAAAGAATCACAAAACTCCTTTTCTCAACCTCTTCCTCGCCACCACCATCCCACCGTCTCTAGCCTTGTCACATCCTTCAACCTCCATAGCAACCACTACCATTCGCCATACCTCCAAGGATGGAGCAAGGAGGGTGGCTAGTAAGGGCTATTGTCCCTGCTACATTTGGAGAAAAAAAAAAAAAATCTTATTATTACTTTTGAAAAAATATATATATCATCAAATTATATAACCCTGCCACTCTTCCACATATATAGCAGGCCCCTACTACGCAAAAATCCTGGTGGCTATCCCATCTTCGCCACTCTACTTCTTCGACGAAATAATTGCCACCCAAATTGCCATTAAAACACCACCTACTCCCCAATCTTGGCAGCACCAATCTAACACATCCTAAACTCTACCAGTCTACCTCCAATTTCACCCACCTAACATACCAGTCCACCTAGATCTGGTTCTGTGATGAGAGAGAGCGAGAGCGAGAGAGAGAGAGAGAGAGAGAGAGAGAGAGAGAGAGAGAGGTGCTAAAGAGAGAGAGAGAGAGAGGTGCTACAGTGACTCACTGGGTGGGAAGAATTGTCGAGGTGAATATCGAGTTTGCTGGGTTTTGATTTGAGGGATTTTGCTCGACAATATCTCTAAGTGGAAGAACTGTCGAGGCAATTGGAGATGTTCTAACTACTCAACTCTTCTTTTTTTTTTTTTTAACTCTCATATTTCATAAAATGTTTGATTCTTTCTAGAATGCACATGCAAAAGTATACGATAGTACCATGGATAGACCTATGTGGGGTCCCATGTAGGGCTACAAACAAACCAAGTTGCTTGCAAACAGCTCGTGAATCGGCTTGTTGAGGCTAGACTTGGCTCGTTTAGTAACCAAGCCAAGTTCAAGCTCGAGTTTTAGACTCATTTAGTAAACAAACCGAGCTCAACACTCAAAAGCTCGGCTCGTTAAGTAAATTAATCGGGCTTGGCTCTTTTACAACTAAGCCAAGCTCAAGTCTTAGGCTTATTTAGTTAACGAGCCGAGCTCGAACACGACAAAACTCGGCCCCCCACTCGATTTTGTAAATTATATTAATATTGTTAAATACTTCAGTTATACCTAATGAATTTATGATAGTGTTCCAATAAAATTACTCTAGATTTCCTTTATGTGGATATTTTTCTGATTTATCCTTGGAGTCCTAAATTTTCACACCATCTTCTTGTGCAAACACACCCCTTTCTTTTAATATAAGAGTCATCAATTAGTTATTCCACCGAAAAAATATTATTGCAAATGAATTACAAATGTATGACTTAAATTTACTAATTTGTATTTTGTTCCTTCACTAATGCAAATTTCTATATAAGACCCGGTTAATACTCCTCTTTCGCTACCGAACATGGTGGTTTACATCCTTTTTTTTTTTTGCCATTTTGGACCTATACATAAAAGAACCATTTGGTTTATTAAAATTAAAAGTCTAATAGACTTCCAGCATGAAAAGGGCACTGCAAAACTTATACTCTCAACTTCGAGAATTTTTATTTTATAGAAATAAATCAATTAACATTACTTAATGTAACCAAAAAAATTAGAAAAAAAATCCATGGAGAACATGATCAACAAAAATCTTGTATGAGCTCTCTATAGTATTAAAATCCGCTAAAGTACTGTCTATGGATAGTCCTCCAAAAATCATTACTTATATTTTGATTCTAGCTTCACGAGCCTAATCGAATCCAGGGCCAGCTCATGGCATAAGCCAATGGAGCCACTGTTTCGGGCCCCCAAACATGTAGACCTTCTATATATTGTAATGGTTGTTTATTTTTTATTGACTATATGTTAAAATTTGTGCAATGATAAATATTTTGTAATGGTTTTTTTTATGAAGATATGTGTTGATAATTTTTACTATGCAAATTACATGGTCGGCCTCATCTAATGAGTTCATTTCAACCCTCCAAAACTAATGAGCCGACACTGATCGAATCAAATGTACCCTTGATTCAGTTCGTATGGGACGAGCCTAAAAATGAGGATTAGGTTTGATTTGTTTAGTAAATGAATTGAACACAAACGAACCCATACCGAGCCAAGTCTCAAACAATTTACAAACGACTCATTTCATTTGCAGCCCTACGGCTCAAGCTCTCCTCTCTCCCGTGTTCTAAAATGTGAAATCCCGTAAAATGAGAAATCTCAGTTGACTTTATGTAATTTCCCATTTTAGCACAGGGAAACAAGGTTGTTGCCTTGTTGGTAGGTCTCTCTCTCTCCCTAGACATGAAACTCACTCCCATTATTAAAATGTAAAGTCTATTTAGTGTTTTACAGAAAAAGACCTAGGAGAGAGAAATAATAAAACAATGAGAGGACATAATTATTTTGGTAACAATGTATTAATTATCTTTAAAGTCAGTATATTTTCTTTAATTTAATACTTTTTACCGTGTTGACATTCTGGTTTCGTATTTAGACGCAACATCCCATTTCTTATTCTTTTTTCTTTTTTTGGCTATTGCGCTTGCTCCGTGATCTAAAAGTCGTAGTTCCGCTCACACGGGTGCTCTCATTTAGACTTGGTACGTAAGACCTGAAGCATGGAGAAGAGAAAAAGAAAACTCAGCTATCACCATTAATTATTGTAACAATTTAAATTCGTTTAGGCCTTGTTTGGTTTGGTTCTTAAGAACCGGTTTTCTCAATTATTATTCAATTATTACCTCTATTTTTAAATATTATTTTTATTTTTCTCTCTATCTCTCTCCAATCATTAATACCTATTTTTTAATTATTATTCCTATTTCTCCCTCTAATCATTACAAAACCAAAACTCAAAACCCAAACCAAACACAACCTAATTAGTTTCTCCGGAGCAAAGAAACTTCTCAACACTTTTGGCGGAAATCTGGGTCTTGTTTTGGCACCGACAACCCGAATAAATGTTTATTTGTCGAATACACGTTTATAAAAAAAAGTATCCCAAAGCAAGTCTCGCTTTGAGACTTTTTTCTATACTTGTATATTCAATAAGTGAACAACCAATCGGGTTGTCGGAGACATAGCTAGATAACTCTTGGAAATAAAATTACTAGTCAATTGACAACCCATTAATATTATGCACATAAGTTGGAGTTTTCTAATGCACTTCCCAAACGCTCTGACCGTCCATACATCGTTATATACTCTTTTAGAATGTTTAAAAATGCTTGTCACAGGAAAAGTGTGAGGTGAAGTGGATTTGGAGTAATCATAGTGACTCGAGTTACTAACTTTGTTCGTTTTGGGTTTTCAGACCGATATTTTTAATTATTATTCTCATTTCTCTCCAATCATTACCCTTATTTTCAATTACTATGCTCATTTTTCTCTCTGTCTCTCTCCAATCATTATCTTTATTTCTAATTATTACTCTCATTTCTTTCTCCAATCATTGTCCCAAAAACCAAACCTAAAACTCAAACTAAACAAGGTCTATTTCCATCGTGACCTCAATTGTGGGTCCTCTATAATTTGTATTTGGAATTGAAACCGTACAATTTATCGTGAATATTGCATTGATTATTCAAGTAAAAAATCAAATTAATTGGGTATTAATAGTCATATGTTCGGATACCAAAGTCCACTTGACCTCAAAATGATGCTATCTAGTATGTACTGATTTTTCCCTTGACAAATAGAGAGAGAGAGAGAGAGAGAGAGAGAGAGAGAGAATCAGCCTATTGGCTAGTGAAAAAATGCTCCCAGTTTGAATTTTGCGACTGAAACTTACTTTACATTTTATATATACAAACTCTGGGGTGTCTGGGAACCCCATTTTCAATTTTTTCATTTTTTCATTTTTGGCCTTTTGATTTATGGTCAAAATGTATTTTCAATATAGTAGGAGTGTTTAGGAGAAATGTGCATAATACATTTTCTAACAGAAGTAGTGTTTTGGAAATACGTGCAAAATACATTTTATAGGTTTTTTTGTTAATCAAAATAGGAAAAGTGAAAAATCAGAAGTAAAATCTCAGCCTTCTTTTGGCTTCTCCTCTCTAATGTCAAATTTTGAGAATGAGTTCTCAGTTTTGTTGTCCAAACACCTAAAATTAGAAAAGGAGAAGTTAAAGAGGAGATAAGGCATCTGCCAAACACCCCATATGACAAGTAAAGCTGCAAAGTAATATGCGACTCGTACCAGTGAATTACTGAACTCTTTCTTTTCAAACCTCGCAGACTACAAATTTGAACCATTCTTTTAAAAATTGGATCTTTGGACCCACAGAGTCCTTTTTCAAAATAATTGAATTATAGCCAGATAGTTCAAGGGGTGACCCGACACACCTATAAACTCTTATGTCAAGTGGTGACTCTAAGTTATTTTTTTAAAACATCCTAGATCACAACTGTAAAAACCCGTTTTCTAAACCACATCACATTTCAATGAACTTGGATCACTCGACCCACTCTCCCTTGATATCCCTTTTTAGAGGCGCAATCCCGTACGGTCAAAATTCTGAGCACAACAGATTGCATGAGTAATTGTAGCATATACAAAGAGCCTCTGTCCTCATGAGGACACTCTCATGGATGTTTCATGATCCATTCACGCGATCATGGGCCCTTTGTTCTGTCGAATCAAAATATACAAAGAGTCTCGCTAAATGATACATAATTGCGGTCACTGTAAAATCGTTGTTTAGCATACACAAAGGATTTATTTGGGACGGGTATAGTTTTTGGACTCAATCCCCCTTGTTTGACTTCTTCACCCCTTGTTTAGGGATAAAGTTTCCTCCTCATGTAACGGTTTTTTGATTAATGATGATATCACCTGTTATCGTTTTGGGAAAAGAAAAAAAAAGGTGTAAGAATTTGGTTGAATTTGTTGAATAATATATAATTCTGACCAAAATTTCTGGAGTCAGTCGCTGAGCTTCCCACTAATATTGTCAATGAAACGTTTGTCTGGAGTCTATATATGAAGTTAAAAGGGTTGATTAGTCAACAACCCCATTCTCAATTTTTATATGTTTTTTTAGGATCCCATTCGCACACTTACCAATTTTTATAGAGAGACATTTGTTGTTTCTCTAAAAGGAGAACTTTCCAAGTATTGAGGCCTCTGTGTTTCTCACAAAAAAAAAAAAGTATTGAGGGTTGCATGTGCATGGAAATTAATAAGAATGCTTCTCTTAATTACTACATAATGTTGTTCAACACGGTTCTTTATGCCATGACATTGACTGATCATTGTGTTGGACATTCCACAATGATCAAACATCGGACATTCAAGAACCCGAGGTGTTGCCCAGTCGCGTGTTGTGCGGGTATGGCAATGTCGTGCCGATGATCGGAGACGTTCACCACGTAGATTTCATCGAGTACTATAAGTGTTCCAAAAATCAACTTAATTGAATATCGTTAGATGGCTCATCGAAACATTATTATCTTAAAATGCATGATTCAGAATGAATCCGAAGCACTAGATCAAAACCATTGCAACGAGTTATCTTGAAATGCATGATTCAGAATGCATGAACATCTCCGATTGTCGGCACGACACCGGGACGGCTGTGCCGTACTTGTACAGCACGTTGTGCAGCACTCCAGGTTCGACATTCAATTCTTAGTGAATTGAATTCAACACCAAATTCCTAAGGATATTAATAAATTGAAAGATCCAGTTACAGGCATTTTAGTTTAATCAAGTTCACAGATGTATACTAGTAAAAATAAGTAATTAAGTATAATGATCATAAATATTCAAATCTCATAGGATGGAATCATAATGATCTTTTTTGTACAGGACTGCTAATTAACTACCCCATATATTGGGCATTTTTAGTTCTCTACCAGAAATAACAATAATTTCATACAGGATATGAAAGAGAAGACATATATTTTTGGCTTGATTGGTGGTGCGGAGACACCAATTTAGCGGACTTTCTCGATATTGATACCTCAGACCAATTTTCGGTGGCATAGTTCATCACCACTGTTTTATTTTTAATCTTATGTTTAATTAGACTAGAACCCTAATTATTCTAACCTAACCCTAATTACCCTAATACTATTTGTCACTTCCTCCATGTTGTTCAGAAAAAAAAAAAATTAAAATATATATTTTTGGCTTGATTGGTGGTGCGGAGACACCAATTTAGCGGACTTTCTCGATATTGATACCTCAGATCAATTTTCGGTGGGGAGCTTCTATTCGCAGCCCATTTTGCCTCAATATAGCCCATCCAAAATAAATACCAAAACCTTCCTTGTGAAAAGACCAATTAACCCCTCAAATTACTTCATACCAACCTACCCCACTTTCTCCCAATTGCTACATACAACCCAATGCACTTTCCTATCTTCTTCTTCCTTCACTTCTTCCATCGTTTTCTCATTCCCACAGTGAAAAAATCCCTCCTCCTCCTCCAGCCATTAACCCCAGTGTCCTCCCCTGCCCCTCATCTCTCCTCTCTCTTAATGGAGAACCATGTTGAATCAATGGAGGGATCTTCTCCCTCACTAGATTTGGGAGAAGAGCTCCAAAGAGTATTGGAGCAATTTACAAGTCCAAATTCACCCCACGGATGAGTTAGAGGAAAACATGGAGGTGGAGAGCGAGCCTAGTATCTCGGAAATGAAGATTTTCGAGCAAAAAAAGACCCAAGAGGTAACCCATTGGTTTTTCGATTTCTTAGTCGCGGTTCGTTCGAAACGGTACACACAGTCCCGAAAATCTCACTACATTTCGGTAGTTAATTCCCGAAAGTGTTACAATTTTTTGATAAATTTATGTCCGAAATAATTTGCAATTTCCGGTAGTTATGTACCGAATATTAGACCTAATTTCGGGATTTTAAATCCAAAGTGTAAAAACTAATATGAAACGAAGTTGTCATTTTGGTTTTTAATTACCGAAATGGTTGTAGTTTTTTGACAATTTATGTCCGACATTGTTGGTACAATTCGGTAGTTATGTACCGAAAATATACCAAATTTTGGGAGTTTAAATCCGAAGTTCAAGAACTAATGTCAACACTAATGTTGTTATGCTCTGGTCTTTTTTTAGGGTGATGCTTCCACACATGGTAGTATTGGCCAGATATACATGAGGCCAGCTATACATGAGGCCGGGTTTCCCCATGCCGCCGATAGCGTTGAATTGGCAAAGATACCAGGAAACGTATGCAATTGGATGGGAAACACCATTTCGTAGTCGAATCGAACAGTTTGGAAGGATAATTGGCTCCGACGTAGCAACTGTAGAGAGTTTTGACATTGTTGAGTAGCACCACTAATTGATGGATGTATTATGTTGATGGAAATTGTAATTTTAGTACTTAATTCATGGACTTTGTTGATGGATTTTGTTGAGTAATTTTAGTACTTAATTCATAAAGGTCTAATTCAAACGGTGACCAATTTTGCACAGAAGTTGGAAGTTTCAAACGGGAGTTAATACCCGAACTTTACTCATACAACCGAGAGTTTATATTCGAACTTTGGGCAAAATTTCGGTAGTTAATATCCGAACCTCAATCCACATCCAAAGCAGAGTTAATATCTGAACCTCAAACCAGATCCAGAGAGCAGAAATTGGTGATGGTAGTTAATATCCGCAATTTTGGACATAATTCAGCAGTTTGTATCCGAATTATGTGTATAATTTCGGGAGTTAATATCTAAACCTCAAACCAGATCCAGAGAGCAAAAATTGGTGATGATAGTTAATATCCGCAATTTTAGACATAATTCAGCAGTTTGTATCCGAATTATGTGTATAATTTCGGGAGTTAATATCTAAACCTTAAACCAGATCTAGAGAGCATAAACATTTTTCGAGAGTTATCCCATTAGCCTCATAAGGCATACTCTCAATCTACTTCTCAGCTTCCTCTAAACACCCTGCCTTACCCAAAAGATCTACCATACAACCATAATGCTCGGTTTTTGGCGTGAGACCAAATTCTCCCATTGCTTTAAACCACATCTTCCCTTCCTCCACCAAACCATTATAAGCGGCTGAATCTTTCTTGGGTGACTTATCAAAAAGCTCCCTAGCACTGTCCATATCCCCCTTCCTCGCATACCCACAAATTAGAGCCGTCCAAGAAACCTGACTTCTTTTAGTCATTTCATCAAACACCTTTCTTACACAACTCATCACCCCAAATTTCGCGTACATGTCAACCAAGGACGTCGACTCGAACCACAAGATTATGTATCTGTTGATTATTCATAGGAGGAAGATGACTTGGTAAAAAAAAAGATCTGATTGAAACAAATACTCGAAATCAATCTTCTATTCAAATCAAGTCTTCTGTTCAAACCAAAAAATCAAGAATTATCGAAACCCAATCTGATTGAAACCCAAAATACGAAAGGTAGAGGGGAGATAGAGGGGGGAAGAGAGGAGAGAGAATCATAGTCCGGCGAACCCAGAATCGAGCAGTTCCGTCGCCGACAATTTCGGACCACCGCCGCCTTCCACCGTCCACGGTTTCTCTCGCCAGGAATGGCGAAATGGAAGAGATGGAGAGTCTGATGGAGGTGGTCTGAGAGAGAGAGAGAGAGAGAGAGAGAGAGAGAGAGAGAGAGAGAGAGAGAGAGGAATAGTACCAGAGGTGAGGAGATGAGTCGGCTGTGGTGAGATGGAGGTCTGTATCGATTAGGGTGTGTGAGGAGGGAAGAGAGAATAAAGGGTTTTGAGTGAGAGTAAAGGGTTTTGAGTGGAAAGGGGCAATTTTGGAAAAACGTTGGGTTACATGAAGCAAATTTATTGATTTGCCACATCAGCAGGGTTTTATTTAGTAAACGGGCTGTATGAAGTCCAAAATGGGTTGCGAATAGACTCACCCTTTTCGGTGGCAGAGTTCATCACCACTATTTTATTTTTAATCGTATGTTTAATTAGACTAGAACCCTAATTATTCTAACTTAACCCTGATTACCCTATAATACTATTTGTCACTTCCTCCATGTTGTTTAGAAAAAAAATTCCATTGTTATTTGTTTTTTGTTGTACCAAACGGTGGAAAATGAATTTTATAATGTTTTTCTAAATAACGTTTTCCATCCGAAATAAACAGAGCGTAAGTATTTAATATTCCCATTTACGAAAAGCAACTTTTAGCACCATCAACTCGCAATTTGCTAAAAGCACCAAAGTGATTTTAGCAACTTACTTTTAGCAAAAGTAGTATGTGAGAGAAAATTGATTTTTATCAACTTAGCTTTTAGTTAATAGAAAACAAATCGGCGTTTATTTTAGCACTTTTATGAAAAATTGAGTTTTAGCAAGAGTTTCACAAATAAATTTAGCAACCATGATTTTAGCAAATGGGTTGCTAAATTCATTTGGCAGAGTTCTTTCCTTCTATCTTCTTCAAAAATGGCCCATCTGAACTTGTAAGTCCAGTAACTTTTATGTTTGGCTAAAATTCACCCAAGTCGATCATTACCAAAAATTCATCCAAGACAAAGGTTCAATACTAGTAGTATACTCCCTCCGTCGATCGGGGTGTTCCACTAACTTTGGCTTTTGGCTTTTTGGTTTTTTGAGGTTTTTTATGTGATGTACTCCATATTATGAGAGAATAACCTCTCTTAGGACTTGAAATAAGCTCATGACTATTTGGCTTTGGCTTTTTTCAATTTTTTATGTGATGTATTGTAAGAGAATGATTTGTCTTGGTAAATGAAATAAGCTGGCTTCTTGGCTTTTTAAGTTAGTGGAATGGGGCTAGTCTATTTTGGGAGTTCGTGGCTCTTTTCAATTGATTATATATCGTAATTTACATTGTTTTACATGGTTTTGAAAACATTGTCTTATAAAACTAATTGAGATCTATCAAACAAAATCAAAATTGAATATAAAATACATTACCGATTTAAAGTTATAACTAGTTTTTTTATCGGTTAGAATAGAATGACGGACCAAAAATTGGGAACGAAGGGAGTACGGCTGAACAAAAAAAAATAACAAAGAACCGAACCTAATCGGAAACCGAGCCGAACTGTTTTTTTTTCCCCGGATTTTTCAATACACCGGTCCACTTCTTGGTTCGAAAGACTTCCAAAATTTAGGAACCGGTTTGGTTCCCGATTCTTGGGATTTAACCTCTGGTTCAAACCGAACCGGTTTTATACTTATATATGTAAAATACATATTATATGTACTCTTATTACTAAAAAGAAAGGGGGTGGGAGTCAAACCCCCTCCGTCCGTGTGGTAATAGCCTCACTTACCCACTTGGTTGGCCAAGCATTTGTGTCTAAGAGTAGGAGATAATGATACTTATTATTACGATTCATTTATGTCTATATATATGCAGTTACAACACCCACCTACCAGAAAACCTTACCCTAAACCAAAATGATTCTCAGTCTCTCTAAAAAAGGGTGCGGCAACAACCACCCTCTGTGTGTGTGTGTGTGTGAGAACGGAGATCGAGATTGTAGCTGCCGATTGCCGTGGAGTTGGACGATGATGGTGAATGGTGATGATGAAGTTGGACAATCAACGTGGCGGCGGTCATGATGATGACGAGATGAGATCAATTCGTGTATATCGAGCGATTCGTGTATGTATATCTTGATTCGTATATGTATATCTCAATCGATTCGTGTATGTATATGCGTGAATATAGATGGATTTAGATCGATTTGTATCTGGATCGATTTTTTTGTGTGTGAATCGATTTGTATCTGGAATCTGGATCATTATATGCGTGTACATATATAGATCGATTAGATCATTTTTTGTATCTCATTTTGTGTATACGATTAGATCGATTTGTGTATGTATACACGTATGTATGTGCCGTCGTGTGCAGATTTCTGTCTCTTCCCCTCTAAACCGAACCGACCTCCAAACCAGTACGAACCGGGATAAACCAATCTCTAGAAATCCAGTTTCGGTTCTATAGTTCCTCCAAACCGGTTTTGCTCGGTTCACTCAAAATCCCCTCCAAACCGAACCGATTACACTCCTAGAAGGGAGCATATTTTAGGGATTTTAACATAGAAATAAAGAAACATGGCCCTATTTAATCCGTCTTTGGGCTTTCCAATATATTGTTAAACTAGTTTTATATTTTCCCCATTTAGCATATAATACTGTAGACACCCTAAATTAGCTCGGTAGATATTTTAAACCTCCACCATGATGACAAAAATGTTGCCCATAATGCTTTGAATGAATTCACATGGATCCGAGAACCTTTGTGAAGATTTGGAACCAACCCAAAAACCATCCCAAAGCCACATCAAGAATTGGCTAGTACATTGATTAACTGCCCGGCAAAACAATCTATCCACCAAAAAATCCAATTTCCTAGAACAAACCAAAAAACCCCTAGCGACATCCATATACCGGCCGGTACATCCATTAATCGGCCGGCAAATCAACTTCTTCCAGAAGCTTTGTTGTCCTTCTAGGTCACACATGCACATTAACACAAACGAGAAATTTGAGAAAACTACACACACACACACACACACACAATATACAAAGATGAAAAACTCATCAGGGAGTCACAACCGGCTCCCACTCCGAGGAAAGCCACAACTGACTCCTCCTTTCACTCTCAGTCTGTCTAACTCACATTATGCTGCCATACACGAAATAAGAGAGACTACAAGTGTATTTATAAATCTTAGGGTCATTCTCAGGAAACCCTAAACAACCTTGGGCCTAAGCCCATCCGGCTAGTTTAATGGACACCGATCAAATAGTTACTGATGTCCAATCAACATAAATTTTTGCATGGACTACATACTCGATGAGACGAACAAAATGAACGATTTGGATCAAAAAATGGGACCAGGGTGGGCCCCAAAGCCCTGGGCGGAGCTAGGGGTGAACAAAAAACCGGCAGAACCGAACCGAGTACAAGAACCGAACCGGTTGATTTTTTTGGTTTTTAAAATATTTAAGTTCGGTTCGGTTCTCAGAATTCAAATTTTTTTGAAACCGGTTCGGTTCCCGGTTCAAGGGATTTTCAAGTGAACCGAACCGGTTATATACACATATACTAAAAATTGTAAGAGGTGGGGTTTGAACCCATGACCTAACACAAGGGATGCGTGGCACGTAACCACTTGGCCAGCCAACGCTGTTGTTTCAATTCAGGTAATAAACTTATTTATTAGTTCCTAGGATTCTCTTTCCTATATATATTCCTTTCATTCTTAAATCATCACTTCATTTTCAGTTTGTCACGGTAGTCTCTCTCTCTCTACCACTCTCCAGAAACATCCCTTCCCAATTCCCACCGCCCCTCTCTCCCTCCCTCCCACTCTCACACCTCACCCCCCCAGCAGTATTGCTATCTCTGGCGTTCCCTCTCCCTTACGCATGTGTGTATATAGATCGAAGAGAGAGAGTGAGAAGCCCAGCGATATGAAGAGCCGTCGCCGCCACCAAGATCTGTTCATCGTCGACCGTCGTAGATCCATCCGTCGTCATTATCATCGTTCGTCTCTCTCTCTCTCTCTCAATATATGTGTAAAAGTCTTTATATGTGGCACATATCTCTTTAAATCAGTATAATTGTAGATATGGTGTATATATATCAATGAATCTGTTCGTTTCTGTATAAAAATCAAGATCTGTTCGTTTTTGGAGTGTTTCTGCTGTATACTGTGTTTTAGATCTGTAAAATCGTCTTATCTCTCTTCCCCCCTCCCTCCCTCCCTCATGAGAACTGAACCGACCTCAAAATCGAACCGAACCGGGACGAACCGAACTCTAAACAACCGATTTCGGTTCTATGTTCTATCCGAACCGGTTTTGTCCGGTTCACTCGAAATCACCCCTGAACCGAACCGAACCGGTTACACCCCTAGGCGGAGCTACCTAGAGACAAGAGGGATCCTATCACTTCAATTTCTCACCAAGATTTTTGGTAGTCTAGAGCTACATTTTACAATTTTGTCCCCGCAAAAAAACTAAGCATTGCCCCAACTTACTTAAAATTCATAGAATTCTCAATTTTTTTTCCCCTTTTTGAGAGTTGATAGCTTTACAAATGAGGTTATCGTACATTGTTTTCAAAATATAAGAAGTCACTGGGATCAATTATTGAGCAAAAATTCATGTATCATTGTATATTTAAGTTAGAGTTCACTTCTTCTTCTTCTTATTTATTTATTTTCTTTTTGCAGGAGCAAATAGAAAAAATAACCTGCATATATATCTAATTTTGACCCCGCTAACTTAAAATCCTAGTTTCGCCTCTGCCCAAAGTGGCCACACAGCGTGCGTGCTGTGCACCCAATGCGCAATAGAGACATGGGACACATGTATTGGTTGATTCGATCTTGTTCGTTTTGGGTTTTAAGACTGGTTTTCTCAATTATTACTCACATTTCTCTCTTTCATTACCCTTATATTTTCAATTATTACCTCATTTCTCTCTCAAATCATGACCCAAAAACCAAACCAAAAAACTAAACCAAATAAGGTCGTGGATCATTTCCATTTGATTCTCATTTATATGTATTTTGTCGCACTAAAAAAATCTTTTGAGAACATTTTACATAAACTTGCTCCGATTGAAAGAACGTTAAGCAACTTTAATTGAAGCATATTTTTTCAAAAACCTTCTTTTCCCCTGATAAATAGTATTTTTCTAAATGACGAGTAATATTAGTAAAGGGCGGAAAAATTAACTACTTGCCAATGCATTCCAATTAAGGCCTTGTTTCTCATTTGATAAAATAGGAATCGTACAAAATTAATGGGTTGATTTTAGTAAATGAGAAAATCATTTGCTAAAATCAACTATTTTAGCAAATGGAAATGGGTTGATTTTAACAAATGGTTTCCTTATTTGCTGAAATCAACAATATTTTATAGAATTTCCATTTTATCAAATGAGAAACAAGGCCTAACATCTTTTTTTAGACAACTTAGTACTTCCCGTCTCCCAATGTTCATATGGTTTGTCCTACTATTCTATTTTAAGATGTACGTATTCAAAATGTTTGTCCATTATAAAAATAAAAAAATTTGCACTAAATTTTACTCTAAACTAACACTAAAAAATGATTTTTTAATTTAAATGAATTAAATAATGATTAATTTTAGAAATCTTATTAGGCTTTTTTTCTCATTTGCTAAAATAGAAATTCATAAAATTAAGCAATTTCTGTTTTAGAAAATAAAAAACAATGCCTGAATAAACTAGGCATCTCTAGAGATGCCACTAAGGGTGTGTTCTTGAACAGATTTTTGAGACATAAAATCTCACATTTAATGACACTCCAATCTTTTTTTTTTTTTTCCGGAAAAATAGCAGTAGATATTATTGATATGAAAAGGAAGACTGGTCCGAAGACCTAACATCAGCAAGGGCAAGATTAGTCAAAAGCTGGGGGACAGGACCCCCCCAATTATCTAATCTCGCACCGAATAAGGATTGCTTAGCCAACGAATGGGCTACCCTATTGAACGAACGATTAACATATTCAAAAACACAAGTGGAAAATAAAGGGAGAAGCTCAAGACAATCTAAGAGAATAGAGCTACAATCGGAGTATGATTTCCCTGCTTGATTGAGAGCTTGAACAATCTGAATAGAGTCACCTTCAATAATAATTTCAGCAAGACCTTTGTTCGCCGCAAGTACCAAGGCTTCGCGAAACCCCAATGCTTCAACAGCTCTAGGCGAGAGAAGCCCAGGAAATGGAATCGAAGATGTACCCAAAATCTGACCCAAATGGTCCCGAGCAACAATGCCAACTCCAACTATTCCACTTCTTCTATCAACCGCGCCATCGACATTTAATTTAATAACACCAGCAGGAGGTCGGTGCCACATAGGGGTAGGTGTGGAGTTAGAAGTTCCAAAGGAAACACGATTTGGGACAGCAAGTGCATCCTTGAATTCGGAACAAAGCGCATAAGCCCTCTCCACGATCGTGATACTATCACAACCTTGGCGATCAAACTGGGCTTTATTACGAGCCTTCCATAGGAACCAGCATATGCATGCTAGGAGTGCACCCATATCAACAACACCCTCATTCAACAAAGAGAGAGAGGACCACCAATCCAAAAAATTCAGCGCATTCCAGGAAGAAGAGATAGCAGAAGCAAAAGGGGTTTTACCCCACACTTCTCTTGAAAATTTACATTGGAAAAGCATATGCTCCAAGGTCTCATGTTTGGAATGGCACCTTGGGCAATAAGGAGACACATCTATGTTCTTTCGATTTAAATTGACAAGAACTGAGACTGCATTATGAGAGCAACGCCACAAAAACATCTTAATTTTATTCGGAATAGGTAAGGACCAGAGAGATTTCTAGAAAGCATCCGATGGAGTACCTGAGCTTGATTCTCCTCTTTCACGAGAACGGCGTGGAGCAGTGCACGTTCTGGCCAAGTGGTATGCTGACTCAACACATAAAATGTAAAAGTGATTTTATGAGATTTTCATAAAATCCTCCTAAAATCTATGGGAAAACCACTACATTTTATCAGTTGGGAAAACAACTTCATTTTACCATTCCTCCATAAAATGTTCATTTTATGATATTTTCATAAAATGCACCTAAAATCTATAAAAGAACAAGGCCTAACTTGAAAAAGTCGAATTAGGCCAAGTTTTCCAAAAGATTTTAGCACCCAGGTGCTAAAATCATGATATTTTAAATCAAAAAATGAAGTGGTTTCGTATATCATTTTTCAATTTTTTTCCGCACCAAATTAAAGTACTCCTCGTGTACTTTAATTTGGTGGGAAAAAAAAATCGAAAAACGATACACGGAACCACTTCATTTTTTGATTTGAAATATCATGATTTTATCACCTGGGTGCTAAAATCTTTTGGAAAACTGAGCCTTATTTCTTGTACGAACAAGTATACAAAGGATTTATAGGGGTGCTTTGGCAAAAAAAAATCAAAATGTGGTTTTTGGTTTTTTCATTGTCTTTATTTAATTTTTTTTTTTCATTTGTTAGTTTTGCGTAAAGTTTTCATGGTTTATGAATTCTTTTCGACGAGATGAATCCAAAGAGTATAAAATTATAGTCAAAAGTAACATTTTTTGAATAAAACCGAAAACAAACCAAAATAGACCATAATTTTATACTCTTTGGATTCATCTCGTTTAGACGAATCCATAAACCACGAAAACTTGACGCAAAATTAATAAATGCAAAAATAAAAATTTGAATAAGGATAAAACGAAAAAACTAAAAAATCACTTTCAAGTTTTTTGGCCAAAGCACCGCTAAGGTGGTTTTTTGAAAAAATTGATTTTTCACGGTTTTTTATGTGATGTATTGTAAGAAAATGACCTTTCTCGATTTTTGGAAAAAACGATTTTTTGTTAGTGGAACACCCCTAAGTAACGAGGAATTCGTAGGAGTGTGTTGAGTAATTTCCCTCCTCCCCTCTCTCTCTCTTCATACTCACATCATCGCAGACTCGCAGCTTTCGATGCGTTCCTTGGACAGCAAGCGTTACCTGAGTATTCCACATCACGCCTCCTTTCACGCCTCATCTCTCTCTCTCTCCATCCCGCCGTTCTCAACAATGAGAATCTACGGTGTGGGTTCATTCAATGCTCTGGGCCTGCGCCTGCGCCGTTCAAGGGTAATTGCATTGCCTGGTGGCTGGTGCCCTTCCTGCATCAACTACTCCTGATAAGAAAGGAGATATGAATAGCCAAGAGTTATTCATTTTCTCTCTTAAATTCTCTTCGTATAAAAAGTAAAAAAAGCCGATATAATCCACTTAGGGCATGCTTACCAGTAGTGACGACTCCAAGAATTCAGGAGCGTGAAGTCATTCATAACCATCAAAATTTCCACCATTTATAAATCTAAAAAATATACAATAGTAATGGCAATTAAAAATCTAGTTTTAATGAAAATCACATTTAAAACTCGACAAGTGTAGTTGGTTCATTACTTTTCCTTCAAAGGGATAGGTCCAGAGTTCAAGTCCTTAAGGAGGTGCTCGACTAAGTACTAAACCATACCATCCTATCCTTTAGAAGGTTGAAAAATTATCCGGTGTGGTGTCGTCATTAATTCAAATAGAGTTATTTATATGTTTCGGTAAAATTTAAGTATAATAGTAGTAATTTTTTTGTCCCGTGGGGTCGTCTGACCCCACTCCTTTGGCTGTGGCGTTGCCACTGCTTACCAGTAAGACCAAATTTTGCACCAATTTTAATTTTAAAAGTAATTTTTATACTTTAACAAATCACTTTTTAAAAAACTTACAGAATCAACCTCTCTACCATATTCTTTACTTTTCTATTCAAAAACCACCACCTTTTACTTCTTTATAAATTTTAATGGTTTTTTGCTTTGTCAGGTGAATAGTGTCACCTCTTCTTTGTTAAGTCACCGTAGCAAAACCAAAATTGTTAAGTTTGAGTAGCAAGGCTGGCGTCGGAGTATTTTTGAATATTTGCTCCAGACTTTAGCAAAAAATAGAATTTGTTAAGTCACATGAGGATACTCTTAAGCTCGTTTGGCAAACCACCGGATTAAGGCCTTGTTCTCCAATAGATTTTAGGTAGATTTTATGAAAATCTCATAAAATGAGCATTTTATGGAAAGGTGATAAAATGGAGTTGTTTTCCCAACTGATAAAATGTAGTAGTTTTCCTATAGATTTGAGGAGGATTTTATGAAAATCTCATAAAATGACTTTTACATTTTATGTGTTGAGATTGGAGTGTCATAAAATGTGAGATTTTATGTACCTAGAATCTATTGGAGAACAAGGCCTAAATGGCACGCCCTGGTACCCATTCTTGGTCCCACTCTATAAGTCATGATTTTGAACCAATTTTCCAGCCCAGAGAAAATAGTCCCCGACATAATTAATCCGGCTCAGCCTACGATAAATATGGGCAAGTCGGACCTTGTTCATATTGAGTCCGGCTGTGCCATGGACGCTTGTACTCCTTTGCAATTTTCTTTCTGATAAAAAAAATAAAGTATTTCTACGCATTTATATATATTTTTGCACCAAATTTAATTACTAATATAGATTTTTAATTCGGCACGAAAAAAATTAAAATATGTCTATCCAAGTATTTTACATTGTTGACTTATTAGCTGTGCAATTTTCTTCGAATCAGAAAATCTAGTACTTATGTGTACAATTTTTTATTTTTTTGCACCCAATTAAACTACTAATAAAGATCTTTAATTCAATGCGAAAAAAAGTTGAAAATTTGTGTAATTAACTATTTTACATTTCTGGCTTGTTGGCTTTGCAATTTTTTTTGGACAAAAATAGTATTTTCATCTTTAGTTTTTTTTCCACCAAAATAAATTACCAATAGAGATCTTTAATTCGATGTGAAAAAAATTTGAAAAATTGTGTGGTTAAGTATTTTACATTGCTGACTTGTTGGGTTTGCTATTTTCGGCTACAAAATAAAGTATAGTCGCTAGTACTCCATTTGTTCTTAATTTAGGTGGTAAATCACAAAGTTCTCAGTTTAGGAGTGAGAATCTGTATTGCCATTTGTTCCTTCAAGAAATTGTAGCTGGAAAATTTTTTTAAAAAATTATTATAAAATTTAATTGCAATTAAATTTTATAGCTTAATTAATTATTAGATTTACATACCAAATTAATTAATTATTAGATTTATTTAATTACAAAAAATACATATATAATATGGATATGTATAAGGCAAATAAGTCTTTCGATAGCTTTGTAGTAGCAATTAACGTGCTAAAAACATATCCTTCTTCTATTGCTTTATAGTGGCATATGTTATTAGCAATACAAAATTTTAAGTGCTTGTTTGGTTTGTTTCATGGTGGAGTATATTAGCGGATGTTTAGGAGCCTATTTTTTAATTTTTTATTTTTAACTTTTTGGTTTTTTAGCTTTTTGAATTATGGTCAGAATGTATTTTGAATTTGGAATGAGTGTTTGGGAGAAATATACAGAATGCATTTTGCAAATGGAGAATGTGAAAAGTAAGTCAGTACCTCTTTTTAACTTCTATTCTCTAAAGTGAAAAAAAAAAAAAAAAACTCATTCTTCAAAAATATGTTTTCGGGGACAACCTCCAAACACCCAAAAAGTGATAAGTAGAATTGGAAAATGCAAAAAATGGGCAGCCAAACAGCCTCTTATTTCAAGATTCCTTGAAAAATGATTGAGGGGGTGTTCCACTAACCCAGTCTTTTTGAATAAATTGGTTTTTTCACGATTTTTTATGTGATGTGTTGTGAGATAATGACTGGTCTCGGTGTTTGGAAAAAATAGTTTTTTGTTAATGAAACACCCCTGAGAATGTGGGAGTCAAATGTGTGTCCAAATTTAAGGTTTGTTTTAGTTTTCTTATTTCAAGATCCCTTGAAAAATGATTGATTGTGCATGTCAAATGTGAGTCCAAATTCAATCAATTTTTAAGCAAATAAGACGTCAAACTAAACACACTCAATCATTGCGGATCAAAAAAAAAAAACACACTCAATCATTCAAACTTAGATTAGTGACATTTAAACCCTCCAATTTTAATTGCAAATGACACCATCATATCCTATTTGCTTCCCATATTCTTGCTCGTTCTGAGCTCGTTTGGATGTTGAATGAGAGAAGGTACTAAAGTTGGGCCTGAATTACTAATCTTTGACTCACGTTTCATTCTTAAGTTTGGCAAGTTGTTCATAATTATATTAAGGCCTAGTTTTTCAAAAAAAATTAGTCAACCATGATTTTAGCAAATGAGTTTATAGGTGCTAAAATCATGATATTTCAAATAAAAAAACTATGTGTTACCGTGTATTATTTTTTAAATTCTTCACACCGAATTAAAGTACACGAGGAGTACTTTAATTTAGTACAAAAAAATCAAAAAACGATTCAAGAAACCACTTCCTTTTTTGTTTTCAAAACCATGATTTTAGAAAATGAAAGTATCTGGTGAACTCATTTTCTAAAATCAAATAAAAAACTCAGCCTAAACATAGCCTACCAAAAACAATATTTTAATGACCTGCTCATGCCTTCTATAATATTGTCCGTTTTAATCGCGAATACTTCAAAGATTGTAACGGGTCACTCATCCCACAATTACCTAGGCACAACTTTAAAACGCTCTGTACCACGTATGGCATGGCGTTAACTCAAGTCCCTATTTAATCTCCCACACCCTCTTTGACATCTCCCCACCTCCTTGCCTCTCTCTCCTCTCAAATCCCCCAGCCTCTCTCTCTCTCTCTCTCTCTCGCACACACAATAGAATGGAGTTGGGTTATGTTTCAAAGGATTCAAGCTGGTGGGTCTTCACACTGCCAGCATTTCTTGGCTCCAAAACCGTAGTCGACCCTTGCATGATCCTCTCTCTCCTCATATCCTTCATCTCTGTCTCTCTCCTCACTTGGGCCTTTGCCGTCGGCGGCGGCATAGCCTGGAAAAACGGCCGCAACAAAAAAGGCAAAACCCCAATCCCTGGGCCCCACGGCCTCCCAATCTTCGGCAGCCTCTTCGTCCTCTCGCGGGGCTTGGCTCACCGCTCGCTGGCTTCCATGGCTCAAACCAGAGCCGCCACCCAGCTCATGGCTTTCTCCCTCGGCTCCACTCCAGCCGTCGTCGCCTCCGACCCCCACACTGCTCGCGAGATCCTCACCTCCCCTCACTTCGCTAACCGCCCGATCAAACAGTCGGCTAAGAGCCTCATGTTCAGCCGAGCCATCGGTTTCGCTCCCAACGGGACCTACTGGCGCCTCCTGAGGAAAATCTCCTCATCTCACCTCTTCTCGCCCCGTCGCATCTTAGCCCACGAACCCGGTCGCCAGCTAGACTTCGCCGTGATGCTGCGCAACATAGCAAGCGAACAGAAACTGTCCGGCAGCGTCAGTTTGAGGAAGCATTTACAGCTTGCGGCGCTGAATAACATAATGGGGAGTGTTTTCGGGAAACGTTACGACCCGGCGCAGGATAGCGGCGAGCTTGAGGAGTTGAGGGAAATGGTGAAGGAAGGGTTTGATCTGTTGGGTGCTTTCAACTGGTCTGATTACATACCGTGGCTGAGTTACTTTTACGACCCGTTTCGTGTGGTTGAAAGGTGTGAGGCTTTGGTTCCCCGAGTTAGGAAACTCGTCCGGGTTATCATCGAGGAGCATAAACTCAGTGGGTCGAGGAAGGTTTCTGATAATGCCGATTTTGTTGATGTTTTGCTGTCTTTGGAGGGTGAGGAGAAGTTGAACGAAGATGACATGGTCGCTGTCTTATGGGTAAGTTTTTTTTTTTTTGTGCTGATATTACACTTTGCCCCTTAATTATTATTCATTTTTGCATGAGTCCTAAATTATCCTGTCGGAAATATATTTTTTTAGGATTATTTAGTTCAGTAATGGAACATTCTGAATTTTTTTTGAAAGTTTTGGGGGTCATGGTGGATAATCTGAAAGTGGAAGGGTCTTGGTGGAATTTTAAGCACAATTTTAGTACTGTTAAATGTTCTGCTGGTGCTAACTACCGTTTTAGCGGTTGTTATGGATTTGATTGACTGAGTTGACTCACCGACGTTGCAGGAAATGATTTTCCGGGGCACAGATACGACAGCGTTGTTGACCGAGTGGGTCATGGCCGAGTTAGTGTTGCACCAGGAAATCCAAACCAAGCTTCGCGAAGAGCTAAAATCAGCTGTGGCCGGGAACACCCTGACAGACGCCGTCGTGGCCAAACTCCCCTACCTCCAGGCCGTGATCAAAGAAACCCTCAGGGTCCACCCCCCTGGCCCACTCCTCTCGTGGGCCCGTCTAGCCACGTCAGACGTCCAGCTCAGCAACGGCATGGTCATCCCGGCCAACACGACCGCCATGGTCAACATGTGGGCCATCACCCACGACTCGCACGTGTGGGAGGAGCCGCACGTGTTCAAGCCGGAGAGGTTTACAGAGGGTGCTGACGTGGACGTCAGGGGTGGTGACCTGAGGCTGGCGCCGTTCGGGGCCGGTCGGCGGGTTTGTCCGGGAAAGAACCTGGGGCTGGTGACGGTGGGACTGTGGGTCGCCAAGTTGGTCCACCACTTCGAGTGGGGCCCAGATGGGGACCACACAGTTGACCTGAGTGAGGTTTTGAAGCTGTCTTGTGAAATGAAGCATCCTCTGTCTGCTGTGGCCTCTCCTAGGAATGTCGTGTTTTAAGGTTCTGTTTGGTTGTTTTGCTTGACTAGGGAAAAAGCTAAACTAATTTTGTTGTTTTGTTAAGGTTTTTAGGTTATTATGATGACACGTTTGTGGTAGTGGTAGTATTGGTTGAATTGTTTTTTTGTATGGTTTGCCTTTTGTCGGAAGGAATTGGCTTGGTGGTGTTTTGCTTTGTAAAATACATATCAAATGGTTTAATTAAGGCTTTGTAAATAGGAGTATTTGGCTACTTGTCCTATTATACTTCCTCCGTCCCAATTTAAATATAATTTACGAACGGAAAATCGAACTTTTTAAGAAGTTTAAATTTTTGTTCTAAATTTTCAAAAGTAACCTTAAAAATTGTAAAGTCAATTAAATGTATTTAAATTGTTTATATCTTTTAATATGGATCTCAAAAAATATCTTGTTTGAAAGATTTCAATTAATTCTATTATACAAATTTTTCAAAATCATAAAAAATATTTTATGTTGAAAGATAAAAATATTTTATGTTGAAAGATATTGTCAATTTAAAAATGATATGAATATCAAAAACTGTCAAATTAATGAGTATTTTTTAAGGGTAGAATTGAAAGTTTAATATGTTTTGATGGTTATTTATAGAAAGTGGACACTTATTTTGGGACATTTCAAAATAGAAAAGTGAACATTTAAAATGGGACGAATGGAGTAGAGTATTTTACAAGAGCATCACCAAAGAGAGGTGCTTTGCACACCCCCCTCCCACTTGCACCCCCAGGCCCCCCTCCCCCCCCCCCCCCACCCCCCCCCCTTTTTTCCCTTTTTCGGCCCACTTCCTTTTTTTGTTTTTTTTTTTCGAATTTTAATAGTTTCATTTACTAAACTTTATTTATTTAATTACTCATTTACTCATTTAATTTGGTTTATTCAAATTAAATTTGCAAGTAAATTATTTTCTTAAATTTACATTTAAATTTGACTTTATATTTAGAAACTTTATATTATTTTATTTAGTTAATTAATTGTCTTAACAAAGAATAATTTAAAAGAAAAATTTGTAAAAGTGAATAATATTACAATCACACTTAAAAGTAAATAAATATTACAATAACGTTTTAAAGTGAATAAATATTACAATCACGTTGACAAGTGGTCAGCCCTAATCAATATTGCCTCCAAATTGTGGTCCCGGCACGACACCCAGTACCTCGAACCACAAATTAAGACGTGTGTAATAACTTAAAGCCCATCCTTTAGCTTCATCCGATGCATTCTCCCACCACCACATTGGGATGGGTGGTACAGGGTGATTGGGGCGCAAAAAAAGTTGTACAAAGTGATTGTTAATACGGGCAATAGCTATTTCTTTGCGCTGTCGGACTGGAACTGGACCAGATCTCAAGGGCAAGTGAGTAAAACAACCTCCAGCATTCGCGTCAAATGTGTGTAGTACAATGTTGTACCGTGATGCGATGACTATCCCCAAACTCATACAGTCCATCCAATTTGTATCTGGAGCTGTAGGCATCCAACAGCTCAGTGACTCTAGCAGCTCATCTGCCCTATTTTGTTCTTGATAAACCGCATCGTAGAGATATCTATTCTGATTAATTTCTTCGATAAGATCATGTCGCACTTGAGCCCAGCCCTCCTCACTGCCATAGAATTGCGCGGCTATCGCCCTGAATCCACAATGGTCATCAGCTTTGACATCTACAGTATGGGACATATACTGCTGAAATTGCCAAGGTAAACGCTGAATGTAGCGGTTGTGCGCACTCTCCCTATCCGCTGTCTCCCTTCCTGCATTTATCCCTATCCCTTTCCCTTTCCCTTTCCCTTTCCCTCTCAATGTAGATGCAGGCCTAGATGATGAAGTAGATTTTTCTGTGCAAGAAGGTATGCGGCGTGCACTCTGCTCAGCTTTTCCGGCAGGTTGACCTTTGTGTTCTGTATTATACGATGGCCCTCGAACACTGCTGTTAGATGGATCTGTCATATCAACAAACCTGTCGATGAAATGTTGTCGCATACGTGGATCCATCCCCTGCAATATGTCAACCACACGAGATGTCTCGTCGGGTTGTTCTCCCTCGGCATTAAACTCGTCCGCGTGCATAGAGAGCCTACTCCAATGAACGTGGATACTGGATAGCGGAATTGGAATGCCCATGGTACGGTAATCCCTCAGATCGTGCATGCATGGCTACCCGTGTGATGTTTTGATCGAACAACCGCAACTGCCGCATATACGAACCTTGAAGATCAGGTTTGCATTATTATTCGTACAACTAGTTATCCAAACGACTTTCACATTTAAAACCCCTTTTGTATCTATTGTCTATATATTACTCATTCCGTTCTATTTCGTTTGTCAATTATTCATTTTTGTCTCTTTTGTATCTATTGTCTATATTTTTTTAAATCTATAATGTTTTACGATTTTGAAAACTTCCTATTATAGAACAAATTGTAATCTACCAAAATAATACTATCCTGCCATCTATATTGCATATATTTTGTAACATCGACAATAAAAGATATACCTGGTTTGGGTAAATTGAAAAAAATGATTTTTTGATTTTTTTGGTTTTGTTCTTATTCAATTTTTTTTGCATTTGTTAGTTTTCGGTCGATTTTTTGTGGTTTCTGGCTTGTCTCGACGAGTGGAATCTAAAAAGTATAAAATTATTAGCCAAACTTAAAGTTTTGTGAATAAAAACAAAAAATAATCCAAAAAATCGGTTTTTTGGATGTCACCTTTGTCTTTATTCACAAAACTTTAAGTTTGGCTAATAATTTTTTACTTTTTAGATTCCTCTCGTTGAGACAAGCCAAGAAATCACAAAAAATCAACCGAAAACTAACAAATGTAAAAAAAATTGAATAAGGACAAAACCAAAAAAATCAAAAAATCAATTTTTTTAATTTACCCAAACCTATAGGCAATATACACGAAAGAGATAGAATGAATAATAGACAAACAAAATGAGACAGAATGAGTAATAATTATTCAATGACACTGAAAGTTACAAGTAATGATCATGATTTTTGGAGTACCAAAGGGAGGGATGCTATGAAATTTTGGTTAATTATAGAGATTTTTTAGTTAAAAACTTAGGGGGTGTTCTACTGACAAAAAAATAATTTTTTCCAATAATCAAGACAAGTCATTCTCTCATAATACATCACATAAAAAATCATAAAAAATTAATTTATTCTAAAAACGCTTTTAATGAAACATCCCCTTATGTGTCGTACGATTAGTTATGATACAAATATGTATAATGAGAATCAACGTTCTGTGATTTGGTTTGTAGGTGAACGACGTCAAACGTCAAAAAGCTTCCGGATCCTCTATGAGGATTTCTCTGTGAGTATCTTGTGAGAGTTTTGTTGTGGGCTTAACAACACAGCAAAAAGAAGATCCAATGGCTCACAGCCCCCTTCCTTACTTTTAAATCAAAACGGCGTCGTTTTGATTGGAAAAAAATCTGACGGAAAATTTGAGGAGCTTCTTCTGCCGTTTATTTTTCTTCTGTCGTTAGTGTTACCCAATGGCTCAATAGACTATCTTCTTCTGCCATTACTCATTACTCAAATTTCAAGTGGCTTAGTCTTTTTTCCTTTATTCATTTTTTTCCAGATTTGTTCTTCTTTGTTAGCTCAAATTTTCATTGGCTTAATTTTTTTCCTTTTATTCAATTTTTTCCCAAATTTTAGATTATCTCTTATCTCAATTTTTTGGTTAGTCTTATAAAAAATCATTTGAATTGGATAATTGTGAACAACAAATCTAATTTTCAAATTTTTCATTCAAAATTTAGGATCCTAAATCCTGAATACTAAATGAATTTTGAAAGAAAAAAGTATCAATCTGAGATGGTTAGATCGACCTCTCACCTCGTCACTGTTTGCAATGGCTTGAGGAACTTGTTCGGTGTTAGAAGAGAATAAAGGGGTTTCTTTCTTTGCTATGAAGAGAAGAACAGTTTGGGGAAGAAAATAACAAAGGAGGAAGAAGAAGAAGAGAAAACAGCGTTTGTGGTGGCTTACTAACACTAACGGCAGAAGAAGATATCAGTTTTTCCGTCAGATTTTTTTCCCCATCAAAACAACACCATTTTGATTTAAAAGCAAGGAAGGGGACTGTGAGCAATTGGATCTCCTTTTTGGTGTGTTGTCAAACTCACAACAAAACCCTCACAAGATCCTCAAAGAGAAATCCTCACAGAGGATCCGGATCCTTCTACGTTCGAGTAGTTCAAGAGAATCTCCAATTATCCTTCAAGTGAATCTAGACATATTTCATTTCATTTTTAAATGAGGAATTAAAATATGGCTTGCCATTTTTGAATCCTCATTCAAGATATAGAAATCATTTTTGTCATTTCTTGTTTACGCTTACATTATTAAAAAATACTCCAAGTTATTCTAAATCAACTTTAAAGAAAATAGTACGATTGGCAAGGTATTCGAACAATGAGACATGTATAATAAAAGTCTCCAACAAGTCCCAACGCACTCACATATTGTGTAGAGCCCACACACTCTTCACACTCAATTATGTGTGGGTTTCACACACTATTTGAGTGTGTTGGAGATTTGTTAGAACTAGTTATTCTACATTTATCATTTTTGGGATTTAAAATGCCTTTCAAATGAAATCAGCGTAGAATATATTTACATGCGTCGTATGGGAAAATAAAAATTCTAAATTTTGAAGCCAAATTTGGGTTTTGAATAAAAGATAATTACTTATATTTTCAAACAACAATTAATCCTGCCCTAGGATGTTTCAGCATTATATTACCATGGATTTGACCTAACTTCGAGTAAGGGGGTGTTCCACTAACTTGATTTTTTTTGTTTTTTGGTTTTTTGGGTTTTTTGGATGTTTTAGTTTTGCAAAAATACTAACTTGTTCCACTAACTAGTTTTTTGGTTTTTAGTTTTGCCAAAAAACTAACTTGTTCCATTAAACTAGTTTTTTGTATGTTTAGTTTTGCAAAAAAAAAACTAATTTGTTCCACTAACTAGTTTTTTTTTTTGGCTTTTTAGTTTTGCCAAAAAACTAAGTGGTTTTTTGTTAGTGGAATGAGATAGTTTTTGAGTTAAAACAAAACTGTTTTTTTTTTTTAGCGGAACGGGGCCTAAGTTGAACTTCTAGACAACATTTCAAAGTCAAATTTTTGCCGGCACCCATTTCAGTCTCCTTTGGCTAAATCCAAAAAACGGGTTTTTTTTGTTATTTTCGTTTTGTCCTTATTAAAAAAGAATTTGCATTTGTTAGTTTTCGGTCTATTTTTAGTGGTTTCTTAGTTTGTCTTAACGAGAGGAATTTAAAAAGTATAAAATTATTAGCCAAACTTAAAGTTTTGTGAATAAAAACGAAAAATGAAAGCAAAAAATTAGTTTTTTGGATTATTTTTCAACTTTAATGAACCTATATATATATATATATTATTTTTTTTAACGTAATTTTTTACTTTGTAAGCCCTTCTCTTCAATACGAATGATTAATCTAATAACAAATGAAATGTGAATCTAACAAAATTTTAAAAAGATGAACAAAAATACGAAAACCAAAAATATCAAAAATATTTTGGCCCTTTAAATCCTTAAGGGGGTATTTTACATCTAGTTATCAACTCGTAAGCAATTACTCCTACGTTATACTATGAGACAAAACAAATTAAAATCCAGAAAATTGGACCTTCTTGTTGAGAACCAACGAATCATCGGAACTGAACTAAAGCGGTTGCCATCACTTTCAAATCCAACAGTGTACATCTTCCTTCAAATGGCAAAAAAAAAAAACCGACACACGTCTGTTCCCTACTCTGCAAAAGCCAAAAGCTATACAACTTCTTGGAAAAGTGAAAGTTTTGGATACCAGAAAACTTTTCATGAATTCACACAGAAAATGCATCCAACGGATGAAATTTATCCGAGACAGTTTTTCAACAATGTACCGGGTGAATTTCACCGGTTGGAAGTAATTTCTAGGTGATTTTATGAGAAAGTTTCTTGGTACCATACCAGACCTCCTTGAAAAAAATACTAATCTCAGCCAAAAAAAAGCTGAGGATAATATGTAGAAAACACATAAATATTCGAGAAAAATAGTACAGTACTCCATTAACATCAGTGAGAGAGAATTTGTATTCTTCAAATGTGTATTGATATTTGCTTTTGTTACATATCATTTACATATTTGGTGGAGGTTAGCAACGGGCTTGATCGGTTTGGGTCTCTGACAAAGGAGTTTCATGAGATTAATTATTTTGTTTTCTTGTAATAAGTATCGAGTCAGTCTTTGGGGTGTTCAATTTCTTTGAGAATGTTTTTATAATTCTTTTTAAGTTCCTAAGTGTCTTTTAATTTTTTAAAGAGTCAAACACATTTTTCAATTAGTCTATTATCAAGTCTTAGTCTATTTATTATTGTCTTAAAAATGTTAGTTGGTTTCTCTACCTATGCTTGGAGGAGTGTTCCAAGAGTGTCCTATATAAGTCTTTGTTTATGAATGAATTATTTAGAAGTTTTGAGAGTTGTTTGAATTGGCCTTTGGCTGTTTTGAGAAGTGTTTTTACTTATTATTTATCGTTTCTGTATCTCTTAGCTAGATTCCTTAGAGTGGTAAGCGACCTCTATGCCTTGTACCCCTTTTAGACACCTCGGGTGGTGATTTCTGTATCTCATTTTGTTCTACTTGGGTGGTGAGCGTCCTTATCTTTTTATCTTTTTTATGTTTATCTTTCCCAATCTACCAGGTTCGGCATCAATCTCAAGACTCAATTTTTAAATTATTACTCAATCATTATCCTTATTTCTTTTCCAACATTACCTCTTTTTAATTATTATTCTTATTTCTCACTTTATCTCTCTCTAATCATTACCAATAATTTTTAATTATTAATTTCATTTCTCTCTCTACTCAAAACTCAAATCTTAAACCTAAACCGAACAAGATGAATTAAAAAACAATCATGCTAATGGAAGCCCTGTTAAGTACAAAAATAAAAAAACACTCTTCAATACACTTTTTATATTTTTCAATACATTTTCATTAATTTTTATACATTTTTTACACATTTCAATACACAGAATCCTGCTAGGCTTCTTTTAGCATTTTCCTTATAAAAAAAAAAGAAGGCTTCGGATTGAGACATGCAAGGGTTTTTCAAGTACAAAGTGATTCGGAAAATCATGGCCGTACGATTCATATACAGAATGAGATTCTCTGGTCTCTACAGATTAGAGTGCACGAGATTCACCCTCGTCAAAACAGTATCTGAATCTTCAATGACGTCTTCCATCCAAATCTTTTTGTCATGCATTGGAGAGAGAGAGAGAGAGAGGGAGAACAGGAACATAAGCACGTGAAAATGGCAATTACGTCCTGCCAACAACACAAACCTAGCTAGTCGTGTAATTTTTACTACTCTATAAATCTCTCTCCTTCTGCGTCTTCTGTGAAACAAACAAAAAACATCATCAAATGCAGAGAGAGAGAGAGAGAGAGAGAGAGCGATACTATAGTGCTACATGGGGAGGAGAGGTGGCTTGTTGTAGGATGTTTCTTTGTAGGTGCTGCTGTACTCAGCTAGCTGGGTAGTCAGCTACAATAGTAAAGAGTGTCCACAGGCTTTTGCAGAGACAACTCATATGGTCAGTAACAAAAGGACAGTTATTTCAAAAAAAATCGGGACACGTCATTCTCTTATAATACATTACATAAAAATTAAAAAAATGTCAATTTATTCTAAAAACGCCCCTACAGCATCTCCAAGAGGCTTGCTGCTTGCATCTTGTTGGCTACTATGCCTAGCCAAACCAAAATATCAGAAAATGTTAATTTATTCTAAAAACATCCTTAGTAGAACGTTCTCTTTTTGTTTGGCCAAAAAAACATAAAAAACCAAAACCAAAATGAGATGGTATTGAGTTCTTTATCCTTAAAAAAAATTTTTTTTTTTTGATTTATTTGTTTTTTTCTTCATTTTAAAAAATCATATGTGTTAGTTTTACGTCAACTTTTCGTGAATTATTTATCTCTCTCGACAAAAGGAATCCAAAAGGTAAAAAATTATGGTCGAAACTTTTTTTTTAATAAGGCCGAAAATAAACAGGGTTATTGGATTAATTTTGGTTTTATTAAAAAAAAACTAATTTTGACCATAATTTTATACTTTTTACTCCCTCCGTTCCTATTTGTGTGTCCAACCCTCTCTCTCTTGCTTTTTTTCAAATAAAAAAATTAAGTGCTTCGGTGAATCATTTTTCAAATTTTTTTACACCGAATTAAAGTACTCGATGAGTGCCTAAAAGGGATAAAGCAACGACCCAAAAAAAAAAACACAAGTTTCAGTGTACTTTTTATACATGCTTATACATTTTCACATATTTTAATACATTTTTTTAAGACTTAATATGAGCCCAAAAGGCTGATTTTAGAATTTTTCATTTTTTTTGGGTTCCAAATTAGAAAGCATGCGCATGTATACGTGGAAGCTATTGTGTGGGTGGTGTTGTGGCAAAGTGTTGTGCACTATTACGGAGTTACCATCTGAAATGATGTGATAGAGACGGCTTCTACGAATGGAACCGCCTGCACACAATCAGAAAGGATACGCTAATGTCCACACGCAATGCAGGCGAATTTTTTTACAGCAGGGGCACGTCGGCACGTGCCATGCATTTGATTTGATTTGATTTTTTTTTTTTCCTTCCAACTGCCAGCTTCTTTCCCGTTTCGTGGCCACAACCTTTTTTTCTCCGGGAGCAATGAATAATTAGACCTACGTGTAGTGGGTACCACCACCTCGGAGAACAACCACCTCGGCACCGCCATGTCGGCACGTGCCATGCACTTGATTCAAATTATAGATAGGGTAACGAGCCAATTTAACAATTAGTAGGCTCGTTCACCTTTAATTCAGGACCGACTCTGAGATATAACGGCAGTGATTATTGCCGCTAATACTATTGCCGGCGGTTTTCTAATGCAGGTAAAAACAGTTTTTTCTTGTAGTGTATTGACTTGATTTTCGGTACAAACGGTGTTTTGGTCGAGCTCATCAAAGCTAAACAACGACGACGTTTTTGTAGAACTCATCAAGGTGCTCCAAAATCCAAATCCATTGTACATTAGCGCTCCAAGTAGACTCTTTTTTATTTAATTTTCCCATCCGATATACATTAGCGGGGGGTTAGGGGGAGTTAGGGAATTAGTTCAGAGGGAGGTCTAGAAGCTATTCATAGCCCTAGACCCCAAATGACTCGAACTTTGGTTCCCTTGTGAGAGAACCAGGAGATAACTGCTAGGCTAGTCTGCATCTAAAATATACTCGTATTTGTTTTAATTTTGTCTCATAGCTATGAATTTGGGGATCGTCTAGTGCGGCTCGTATTGCGGTACCTGAGTTGTTAATTTGAGTAATCAATGATCCTGATTTCATCTCAGCATTTGCGTGATCCGAGCTGTTTATTGCCGAGATAAATTCGAGCCGTTCATAGTCAAGATCAACGGCTCGAATGCTACATGCACTACAGAGTTGCAGTGTGGCTCCGCACTACATGAGCACTACGAGATACTCCCTCCGTCCCGCAAAATTTGTCACTTTCACTATTCCAGCCCTATGAAAAAATTGATTATTTCTTTTAATCTGTAATGTTTTATATAAGCAACATAGATCTCGTTTGATAGATTTCAATTAGATCTTTTGAACAAAGTTTTGAAAATCACATAAAACGTTATGAATTGAAAGATATAGGCAATTTAAAAATGGCACGCACTCCCGAAAGTGTCAAACTTTGCGGGACGGAGGGAGTATATATTGTAGAAGAATTTTTATTTTTGTATTTAATAATACTACATCTTCTTTTATTCCTCTTTGCCCGCACGTACACCACTCCATAAAACCACAGCATTGTTCCCACAGCAAACCCTAGCCGTCCGTTCGTCTAGTCAAAACAATGGAGTAGTATTTTAAGGCAAAGCTCATAATAAGGCCAATTAATGTACAGAGATGGTAGGACAAGAAAGTACAACTATCATCACGGATACCAACCCACATAAAATCCATATATATATATATGTATATATAAATGTAGTAAGAAAGACACGTTTTCTGCTGCTTCCTCTTTTGGGCTGTGTGAAGTGTGAACACACCAAGGATAAAGAGTGAGAGACCAAAACACCGACCGTCGCGCCGGTTTATCGGTGGATTTACTTCTCACACAATTGGTTAGCTACGGTTCATTCTTAAAATCAGCCACGGCGAGGATGACCTAACCGAATCGGAAATGAGACTGGATGAGGTGAGCGTAAAAGTAGCACGGACAATCCTAGATGTTGAAAAAGGATAAAGTGGAGTAATATGTGTGGGAAAATCAAATTAATATGGACATAGCTTCAACTATCTTTCTACTTTTCGTAATCTTTTGGGAAATGATTTAGGCTGAGTTGCGTTGTCTAAACGGATTAAACGGATTGAAGTCCATAAAATAAAATAAATCAATTAAGGGTGTGTTCTTCAACGGATTTTTGAGACATAAAATCTCACATTTTATGGCACTCTAATCTTAATACATAAAATGTAAAAGTGATTTTATGAGATTTTCATAAAATCCTTCTAAAATCTATAGGAAAATCACTACATTTTATTAGTTGGGAAAACAACTCAATTTTATCACCCCTCCATAAAATGTTCTTTTTATGAGATTTTCATAAAATGAACCTAAAATCTATTGAAGAACAAGGCCTAAATGTCTAAATAGCACAAACTATCGGGGTATTTTGTTGGGAAACTCACTGTAAATACGGCGAGTAATCTTTTGGGAAATGATTTTTCCGTTACGAGACAGGAACCTTATATGTCTCCCCACGATGTTGTTGTCTTTCACAAATATTCTCTTAACCCTAATTATTCATGACAATTTTAAAATCAGTACAGTGGACTCTGCTTAATATTTAAAAAGTGTATTGCATAAGAAATGTATAAAATTAAGGGAATATATATTAAAAAGTGTAAAAAAATACATTGAAGTGTAGTATATATATTTTTTTGTCTTTTTTTGTTTGTTTATTGTCAGTTTAGTACTTAAGCTAACAATAAAATGACCCCTATTTCACACGGAATTGTGCATTATATTTAGGTGTTCAATAATTTTTTTTGTGTTGATGCGATAGCTCCCAAAATTAAAAATTTGACTTCCATTTCATCAACTTTCCAGCAAATAAATTTAATTGACAATTCTAGATAATTTTAGAGATTATGCAATCTAAGTGACCCGAAATTTTACTTTTCAAGTACATGGGTGTTTAGGCCTAGTTTCCCGTTTAATAAAATGAGAATTCCATAAAATTAATGGGTCGATTTTGATTTTCTTCATTTGCTAAAATCAATCCATTGATTTTATGAAATTCTCATTTTATCAAATGGGAAACTAGGCCAGTCAAAATAGTGTTTTGTCATGTAAACATGAAAAGAGGTCCATCCATCTGGCTCTAGCTTGTGTGAACCGAGCCGGATCAAGGGTTTTTGTTATACACATGGTGCACAACACAGTGTGGTGCGGGAAAACAAGGCTCGGATTTAATCCAAGTAATGAACGGTTCAGATTTACATGAGACTCGGATTAAATTCGAGCCGTGCAATTTCGAAATGAATGGCTAGATGCATTGTACCACACGGTGCCGTGCACCATATCATGGCAGGAACTCCTCGTCCGAAACAAGCGCTAGATCTCACTGAGGTGTGACAAACGAACTTGGGCATTGAAAAATGGAGGTTCCGTAAAAGGGGGGTTTGCGCCGAGCAAATCCCCGCCGTCCATCATGAGATCCAACTGCTCGGCGCAAACCCCCTTTACGGAACCTCCGTAAAAAAGATATTCTCAAACCGTAATACTAGAATAAAAAAAAATGATTATCTCACGTCATACAGTCTACAGATTATTCGACACTGAGTTCCATTCCTATTTACTACAGAATTTATATGATACTAAAAACAATCTGCCAACCATAATCTCTCTTAAAATCATTTTTTGTTCTTTTATAAATTTTGACCAACAAATAAATAAATATCTCTCTTTTTTTTTTTTTTGGGTGGGTCGCACACGTTTTCTGAAGATCGGTGCCCGAAATTCCTCTGCATTTTCGGCTCAAACCCCAGTGTAGATTCATGGGCACCGACGTCCGACTGGGTTAATTAAATTAATATTCTGACTTTATTTATTTATTTTTAAAATTTAAATAAGACCAACTTCATTAAAAATAGTAATCTGACTTTCTTGTATTTTGATTTTCAAGGTCGTAGCAAGTTCTCCTCGGAAACGTACATTTGGAAGGTTGACCAACCAGACATTGCGCGTTACGAGGATTTGATTCATCGAAACAAGAGAATGTGCTTTTTCCGGGTGCGGTGGTGCGTCACATGAGTTGTTGATCTCAGCAATAAATAGCTCGGCTTTCATTTTGGCAATGAACAGCTTGAATCATGCAAGTGTCAAGATAAAATTTGAATTGTTGATTGCGCGATTAACGGTTCGGATGCCGTACTACAGCCCTCTAGTGAGGTTTGTTATACGTGCATGTATTATTGGTTAAGGACAATGTGGCCATAAGACAATACTAAAAGAGTTCAATTTTTTATTAAGAAAATTTAATAATGGTAAACAATTAAGGCCAATGTGACCGAAATTAAGCTTTATCAAATGACGAATGGTTGAGTATATATAAAAAAAGACCAATGGTTGATGATACAAAGAAGAAGAAGAATAAGACCAATGGCTACGGTTCCAAAGAAAGAAATTACTAATTAATGATTTAGAGGCTGTTTGGCCTCCTCTTTTTTGCCCTTTCCATTTCTACTTTTTCCATTTTGAGTGTTTGGCACACTTGAGCCAAAACTCATTCTTCCAAAATGAGTTTTCAAAATTGAACAAAGGAGAGCAAAAGTGAGAAAGAGGTTCAAAGGTGTTTTTCACATTTTCAGATTTTCAGTTTTTGCTTCTCACGTTTTGGTGGACTAGAAAAGACCCTTTTGCCCTCTACTTTTTTCGTAACTTTTTCTGAACATTTTATTTATTGGGTGCAAACATTTCACGCTAGTTCAGAAAAATTGGGTGCAAACATTTTACGTCCAACATTTCACGTCCAGATTGGGTGCAAACATTTCACTTTTTTTTACGTAACTCACTTTTTCTGAATTGGGTGCAAACATTTCACGCTAGTTCAGAAAAATTTACTTTTTTGCAATTAGTTCTTTTTTTTTTATGGTTATTTTCAAAAAAATAAGAACATACTTGGAGACTTTCAATTGCCAAAAAAGACTTTAGCAATAAAAAAACCTAGTCACTAATCCACATCATTTTTTTATTTACCCAAAAAAAGGAAGATAAAAAAAAACAAATCTTCATTTCACGTCCAGATTTTGCTCACATGCATGTTTCCCAATTTCTGTGAAAATTTTCTGTAATTCCAATGACTAGCCTGTTGACATGGTTTCAAGGGTAAATTGGTAAAAATCAATCCATAACTCATTTTCATCATTTTTCTCCCAAACACTACTACTTTTGCAAAATGCATTTTGCACATTTCTCCCAAACACTCTTCCCATATTCAAAACTCATTCTGGCCATAATCCAAAAAACCAAAAAACCAAAAAGCTAAAAATGAAAAGTTGAAAAGTTGGCTCCCAAACACCCCCTTATGAGCTTTCAATGGGAATTTCCCTTGAAGTTTACCCCTTCGATTAAGGGCCTGTTTGGATGGGGACTAAAGAGCCCGCATTAATTTGGGTCCGGATGACTAATCTCGGGCCCACTATTGATACCTGAGTTTGGGGGAAAAGGGCTTGGATTAAATAAGCCTTGGACAAAATAATACCCCAGCCCTTATGGACAGGGTCGATTTTGTCCAAATTTAGTCTGGGGTTACCAAAAGATGTCGCTACCCCTCTTCCCCCAACACCCTTGTGTTTAGGGGTGTCAAACATGCGTGCTGTGCCGTGTTACTCAACTTCTATGCCAACTGTGCTTTGTGCCGTGCCTGTTTACTTCACTGTGTCGCGCTCGTGCCGTAGCATACTGTGCTTGTGCCGTGCCATGAGGTGCCATTTACTTTATCGTGTCGTGCCTTTTTAAAGTCGTGCCGTGCCCAATTAATTAATCATGTCGTGCCATGTCGTGCCGGCCCATTAACTTAATTGTGTCGTGCCATGCCGTGCCGTGTCTTTTCTTATCGTGTTGTGCCGTTTTTTTTTTTTTTTTTGGCGTATCGTGCCGTGCCTTTTTATCGTGTTGTGCCGTGCCGTGCTTTTATTAATCCTGTTGTGCCGGCGCGTTTACTTAATCGTGTGTCGTGCAGTGCCTTCTTAAATTGTGCCGTTTACGGTTTACTTAATCGTGTTTCTGCATGAATCATATAAAGAAATAAAATTGATTCCCAGATTAGCAGGGACCGGGTTATCAAAATACATATATACAAGAATGACATGGAAATATAACTCAGAATGACATAGAGAATACTATTGATGCTTTTGATACTACAATTGTTTTCCCAAACTACAGAAAAAAGAGAGGATAGTATATAATTATTCCACTAGGACAACTATGCAAGTGATATAAAACAACAAAATCACAAAAAAATTTCCATTAATTTTTCCTTGCTAAACTCTGTCAGCACCAACAAAATTATCAGCTCGATCATTTCAAACTGACAAATGGTATACACCTATACTAACATTACCAGTTCTTTCAATTATGTCGTCCAATAACATAAAGTGGAAATAACTTAGTATTACAGTCAGATCCCATGCAAAGATAAAAACAAAACAAACCATGTTGACCAGATTTGCAGCTAACAGTTCACATGACATGCAGAAACCTTCATGACAGATGATGAAAGCTCGAGAAGTTGTTGGTGGTGCAAGTGTATCGCATATAACCACGTTAAGGGAGAGTTCTTGAATGGATTTTTATGAGATAAAATGGGAAAGTTGATTTTAGTTGGTATTTTATGGAGGGGTGATAAAATCACCTTGTTTTCTCAATAGATAAAATCTAGGTGATAAAATAGTTGTGGACCACTATGAGTTTCAAAAATGGTTGATAAAATTTAGTGTGGTAAAATCTATTTGTAAAAGATGATGATAAAATCAAATAATCCATTCAAGAACTCTCCTAACGCCATTGGAGCTATACCCAACAACAGCAATGATTGATCCACTGGCAGTAACATAAGTGACATACCTGGGGCAAATAGTAACATTATTTGTCAATAATTAAGCTTAGAAGTATCAAAAGCAATGCAAAATAGTTGTAGTAATCATGGGTTGCTGCTTTTCAATGTTTATAACCAATACGATAGTAACGGTTAGATTTACCTTGAGAATGAAGTCCCTCCGGAATAAAAGTTGAATGGATGACCAAGCGTTGACAGCCCGTCCAGATGCGAGGATTTCAATTTTCAAACAATCCATCTCAAGTAATTCCACACACACACACAGAGCATGCAGTACCTAATTCAGTGAAGGTAACTGAGCTACCAATGCCTCAGTAGTCCATCAACTATCATAGGCATATCATGGTAGGAAAACAGCCCAAAATTGGCTCAAACTTGCATCATCATTGGCCAGTGCCCATAAAACATAAATGCAACTAACTGAATAAGCAACAGATTGCCCAGAAGCAACAGCAAATGAGTAAAACAGCCCCAAAATTGGTTCAGACATGCATCATCACTGCCCAGTGCCCATAAAGCATAAATGCAACTAATTGAACCTACCTTGCAATTCTATACATCAAACTTACTTGGTTATGAACCAAGCTATAATATTATAGTATAACGCACGTTAGCCACACAATCGCAACACAGTTATGACGATCCACACCGTTCACTTTGTTTGTGTTTATGTTTATGTTTTAATGACTCACCATTTTTTTCAACTATCGGATTTTGAAAGGCTCTTCATCGCAACACAATTATAATGATCCTCACCGTTCATTTTGTACAATGGCTTTTGGGGCTCACTTTTTGGTCCCACGTGAATAATCTAAACCGTTAAATGATTTCAAAATAATGTTTTGTACGGCCTTGCAAAAAATCAGGTCAATTGGATATGCATAACTTGGATCGACGATCGCGCAATCAACAGGTCAATTGAATAATCCTATAATTTCTATGTGTTACTGTGTGCTTTTACCTTGAACTACATCAATAAACCAAACCAAATCAAGCCTTATGTCCCAATCAATTGGGGTCGGCTACATGAATCCTTTTTCTCTATTGAGCTCTGTCCAGTGCTGCTTCATCATTTAAACCTAGTATACTCAGATCTTTGCGTACTACCGCATCTAATGTCAATTTGGGTCTTCCCCTCCCTTGTGCGTTTCTACCCAAAGCTATCCTATCCACTCTCTTAACTACTGCATCCGCTGGTCTACGATAGACATGCCCAAACCACCTTAGCCTATTTTCCCTTAACTTCTCCTCTATAGGTGCTACGCCTACCATCTCGCGAATTGCTTCATTTCTAATCCTATCTCGTCTAGTCTTACCACACATCCACCTCAACATCCTCATTTCCGCTACACTTATCTTGTTCACTTGCTGCTTCTTAATAGGCCAGCATTCTGTCCCGTAAAACATCGCTGGTCTTATGGCAGTTCTATAAAATTTTCCTTTCAATTTTGTTGGTACCCTCTTGTCACACAGTACACCAGTAGCACTCCTCCACTTGAGCCACCCCACTTGGATCCTATGAGTCACATCATTCGCAATCTCTCCATCTTGACTAATAATAGATCCTAAATACCTAAAATGGTCCCTCTTTGGTATCTCCTGATCTTGGATCCTCACTCTTTCCTCATACGTACTTCTGGTATCACTAAACTTGCAGACCATATACTCAGTTTTACTCCTACTTATCCGAAAGCCCTTAGACTCCAATGCTTCCCGCCAAATTTCTAATTTAGTGTTAACACCACTAGCCGTTTCATCTACAAGGACAATGTCATCTGCAAATAACATACACCATGGGATATCCTCCTGAATGTGCCTAGTCAATTCATCCATAACTAACGCGAAAAGGTACGGGCTCAAGGCAGACCCTTGGTGCAATCCTACTGTAATGGGAAATTCACTCGTTTCTCCTGCTGGTGATCTAATGGCAGTGACTGCCCCTTCATACATGTCTCTAACCACGTCAATATAGCCTCTGGTCACTCCCTTTCTCTCCAGAACCCACCATATAATGTCTCTAGGCACCCTATCATAGGCCTTTTCCAGGTCTATGAAAATCATATGGAGATCCTTCTTCGTTGACCTATGTCTTTCTACCAATCTCCTTAGTAAGTAAATAGCTTCCATAGTTGATCTTCCAGGCATGAACCCAAACTGTTTCTCCGACACCGTAGTCACCATCCTCAATCGATGCTCAATAACTCTTTCCCACAACTTCATCGTGTGACTCATCAACTTAATACCTCTATAGTTGTTACAGCTTTGAATATCCCCTTTATTCTTGTAGATAGGTACTAAGGTACTCCTCCTCCACTCGTCGGGCATCCTCCTAGATAAAATAATCTTGTTGAACAATTTTGTCAACCAAGTCACTCCCAAGTCACCTAGGCTTCTCCACACTTCAATGGGGATATCATCTGGTCCTAAGGCCTTACCCGGTTTCATCCTCTTCAAGGCCTTGGCCACTTCGAACTTTTGTATCCTCCGATAGAACTCGTATTCTATTTTCTCGCTAGGGACATCAACTTCCTCCTCACCAAAGCTTCCTTCATGTTTCTCATTTAACAGCTTCTCGAAATACATCTTCCATCTATCCTTGATCTCCTCATCTTTCACTAACACTTTTGAATCACTACCTTTTATACACTTAACTTGAGAGAAGTCTCTAGCTTTCCTTTCTCTTAGCTTGGCGAGTTTATATATATTCTTTTCTCCATTCTTACTATCAAGTCTAGCATAAAAATCATCGTAGGCTCTCAACTTAGCCTCACTAACGGCCTTCTTAGCTTCCCTATTAGCTTGCTTGTACCTCTGAAAATTTTCCACACTCCGGTCCTTCTGCCACTTTTTAAAGCAATCCTTCTTGGCTTTTACCATGGTTTGAACCTCGTCGTTCCACCACCATGTCTCTTTAGAGCTTGGACCTTTCCCCTTTGACTCCCCAAGAACTTCTTTTGATATTCTTCTAATCCCGTCAGCCATTGTATTCCACATACTATCACTATCACTTTCTCCTCCCCACTCCACCTCTTGGCCCATACGCTCCTTGAACACCTCTAGTTTCTCTCCTCTTAAGAACCACCATCTAGTCCGTGGGCTTCTAGTTTCTTTTCTCGGTCTATTATTCCCCTTGAGACCAATATCTAACACCAAAAGTCTATGTTGTGCCACTAGGCACTCTCCGGGAATGACCTTACAATCCTTACATAACAAGCGATCTGCGCCTCTAGCAAGGAAGTAGTCGATCTGGCTTCTTGTGGCTCCGCTCTTAAAGGTAATTAAATGTTCCTCACGCTTCTTATAAAGAGTATTCGCAACTATAAGGTCACCAGCTACCGCAAAATCCAAAATCCTCCTACCCCCTTCATTTAGGTCACCAAATCCAAATCCTCCATGTACCTTCTCATACCCTTGCCTCTGCACTCCCACATGACCATTGAAATCTCCTCCTATAAAAAGCTTCTCTCCACAAGGTATCTCTTGAGCCACATCATCCATCTGTTCCCAAAATTGCTCTTTAGTGAGATCATCCAAGCCCACTTGGGGCGCGTAAGCACTAATAATATTCACTATGCTCTCTCCAATGATCACAAGCTTAACTAAAATAATCCGATCTCCTTTCCTCATGACTGTGACTACCGAGTTCTTAAGGTGCTTATCTACTATGATGCCTACCCCATTTCTATGCCTAAAAAATTAAAAATAACCAAATATGGTATTGTAGTTTCGTAATTGAACAAAAATAAACTTTAATTTTTTTTTTATAGAACGACAAAAAATGAATCAAACACATTACAGTACCATTCATATTTATGTTTTTTGAAACTAATCATGTTATCAACTTACTCTCGTAAAATTAGTATTTTAATAATAAAAATTATTGATTACATACTCTCGGACTCTCGGTTTGAAAAGTTAGAAGCAAAATTAAAATAAAGTAATAAACTAAGGGAGAATAAAAACAAAGAAACAAAAAACTAATTGGACAATGAAATGGAAAAAAAGAAAAAAAAAAGGATAAATACTAACTTCAATAACTTTTTTCACAACTCTCATTTAATAATTTTTTTTTTCCATTCCTCGTGCCGTGCCGGGTCCGTGCCTTGCTGGAGCCTGGAACTGTGCCGTGCCATGCCCGTCCTACTTCCGTGCCGTGCCGTGCCTGACCAACTTCCGTGCTCGTGCCCGTGTCTTGACGTGTGGTGCTAGAACCATGCTGTGATGTGTCGTGACTCGTGCCCCGCCTCACTTTGTGTCGTGCCTGTGCCGTTCCCTTTGAAGACTGTGTCGTGCCATGTTGTGCCCGTGCCATGCCACGTGCCCACTTAGACCTTGCCATGCCAAGATTATACCGTGCCTGTGGCGTGCTGTGCCCCATCGAACGTGCCGTGCTCCACCGAATGTGCCGTGCTCGTGCCAACCTGGCCCACTTGACACCCCTACTTGTGTTAACTAACTTTTATTAAATATAAATGTTTAATTTTGTTCTTCTTCTGTATAGGTCAATCCTTGGGTTAGGAACCTTAGAGACATGTAATTTTCCTATTTCGACGGATGGGCTTTTGCTTTGGATGTCACTAAGTCGAGAAGGCAGAAGTTTAAAAAATAAATTAGTAGTTGTGAACTTTTGAGACATTTGTAATGTATCTCAAATAAATTCGTATATTTATTTAATATTTTCATCAATAAAATTTAGTCATGCATTATAATTTCTTCTCGTGCTGGGACACTTGAATTGGCACACTAAAGTGAAAATCCTAGTTCAGTCACGAGGCACACCTCATCTAATAATCTCTTAACGATCAATCCCACCATCTATTACTGGGAGCCCATTAAACTGGAGAATATATATCCTATAAATTGGGTCAAAAGAGTTGACATCGTTAAACTTTTCAACCTGAGACGTAAATGAAACAAATCCTTTTAACTCTTGGCCGAAAATCATTTTATAGCCATTAGACAACCTATTTAAAAAGAGGTCAATTTTTTTAAGTACTCCCTCCGTCCCAATTTATTGGTCTTTTTTGGGAATTCCAATTTATTCGGAGAACGTCATGATTACACTTGTCATATTTTGTTCTTTCCTGCTTTTACCCTTTTAAACATCATGATTACATGGACTTCTTTTCCAAAAAGTAAGGGTAAAATCATAAATTCATTACTTTTCAATTGGGACAATTTTTTTGGGACCAAAAATTGGAGATGGAGGGAGTACTACATAGGGTAAATTTCACTTACCTCCCCTGAAGTTTTTGATATATACAGAGCCCTCCCCTATACTTTCTGGAATTCCACTGTTCTCCCTTACTTTAAAAAGTAATTGGTAGATACCTCCCTTGCCGTTAAAAAATTGACTAACGGGGTTAACTCTGTTGCTGAAATAACGTTAATGCCCTTTAATTTGAACTCGACTTTATTTTTTTTCTTGTTTGAGTTTAAATTGCAAAATTTTTTTTGAAAGGCATGAATAAGCAACTTAATTATTTACTTTTCTCTTGAAACTTTCTTTTCTTTGACTCAAAATTATTATTATTATTATTATTATTATTATTATTATTATTATTATTATTATTATTATTATTATTATTATTATTATTATTATTATTATTATTATTATTTTATTTTATTTTTTTAGCTCCCATAAGATTTATTTTCACATTTTGATAATAAAAACAAGAGAATCAATAATCACCAAAGCCTACTGCTTGCATTGGTGGTTTTATTTTAGTTTTTGCATTTTTTAGGTTTTTTTTTTCTTTCTCTAAATCTAAGGCTTTAACTAGACTCCTTTTTCATCTCTTTTTTTTAGTTTACATATTTTACCTAATCGTGCTTTTTTTAATCTGCATTAGAGGTAATAATGATCTAAAATAAATATGTGTATCCCCTTAGGAGAAACAAGCATTTCGCACACAAAAAAATGAATTTTTTTGGATAATTTTTTTTACACAAATTCAAGGATCCCATTGAGAAAAAATTGTCCAATTTTTTCCAAAAAAAAAAAAAAACTCATAAATGCATTATTATTATGGAACAACTATCCATTATTTGTGAGAACATTATATTTTCATTATGCACACAAAAAATAATGTATTAATGAGTTTTCATTTTTTTTAAAAGTTAGACAATTATTTTTCTTAGTGGGATCCTTGAATTGGTGTAAAAAAATATTCAAAACATTTCATGCTAATATTTCTTTAGACCATTATTACCTCTAATGTAAAGAGAGAGAGAGAGAGAGAGAGAGAGAGAGAGAGAGAGAGAGAGAGAGAGAGAGAGAGAGAGAGACTACGGTTGGGTAAAATATGTAAAAATAAATAAATAAATAGAGAAGAAAAAGGAGTCTAGCTAGAGCTTTAGATTTAGAGAAAGAAAGAGAAACCCAAAAAAAGTAATAAAATAAAACAAATAAAATCATCAATGCAAGCAGTGGGCTTAAATGATTACTGATACTCTTGTTTTTATTATCAAAATGTGAAAGTATCTCCTATGGGAACTAAAAAATTGAAAAAAAACAATAATATTGAGTCAAACAAAAGAAAATTCTAAAAAAAGTAAATAATTAAGTTACTTTTTCACGTCTTTCAATTTTTTTACGCAATGTAAACTCAAATAAAGAAAAAAATAAAGTAAAGTTCAAATTTAACAGCATTAACGTCATTTTTTTTGAAAAGGCATTAACGTCATTTCACCATAAAAGTTAACCCCATTAGGCATTTTTTAAGGGCAAGCGAGGTATCTACTAATTACTTTGTAAAGGGAGGGTAGTGAAATTTCAGAAAGTATATGGGATGTCTCTGTATTTGTCAGAAACCTTAGGGGAGGTAAGTGAAATTTGCCCTTTAATATATATTGGTAAACAAACAAACATTGAGGGGATGTTCCACTCACAAAAAATAGTTTTTTTTTCTAATACATCACATAAACAATCATGAAAAGCCAATTTATTTGAAAAAACTCTGGAACACCCCCTCTGAAAGTGAGTAGTTTTGGTCTTTAAAGTGATTCTTAGACCATCTGGATTGTGCACTTGGGACTTTCCGGGTCTAGACCTAACAAAGAAACTTGCAAGTCTTAATTGACTCCGGAAAACTATAAAATGAATGCTCAGCTGCACCGATTGCATAAACCGTTGAGATGGCCGAGTTGGTCTAAGGCGCCAGATTAAGGTTCTGGTCCGAAAGGGCGTGGGTTCAAATCCCACTCTCAACAATAAGGTGTAATGTCTTTTGTTGTTTTTTTGGATTGCGGAAATTGAACAATTCTAAAAATATCAAGGGAAATGATTTTCACACCCCCTTTGTTTTATAATTGCACACCTTTTCTTGTCTTGTAGGGCACCTTAATGTGCAATTTTTTTTTTTTACTAAAAGATGGAGTAAGAAAAAGTGTTCTACCAAAAAATGGGACGTGAAGATCGTTTTCCCGTAAAATGGAAAACCTTGTGGGTAGTGTTTTCACACTCCTCTCATAACCACTCAATTTTAGAGGATAATAATTACGTACACACTTGAAAGGAGAAGATTGTAAATTCCCATTGCAAGGTGATATAAAAATGGAGTGCATTTGCCAAAAAGAAGGGGACGAAAAACAATTACCAAATTTTATTCCTCCTCATTTGGAATAAATGAAACTTTATTTTTATCGATATTCCACTACATGAAGCTAAATACCCTTTTTTTACCCGAAAACAACATAAAGGATTATTTTCTCAATTTTGTACACTTAAACGAGTGTCAAAAAGAGCCAAGTGCTTTAGAGCATTCGCATTGGGCTCGCTTGCTTCCCTCTGAAGCTAGACTAGCGAGCAAAAGTACAAAATATGTTAACAGGCTGCCCAATATTTTGGTGTCTTTTACACCACATCCGTTCCAAAAAACATACCCTTGTTTGATTACTTTTACACCACATCCGTTCCGTTCCAAAAAACATACCCTTGTTTGATTACATGTTTATTTTCCAACTCTGCAAGACAGACAACAGGTCAGAGCACCTTTGCCTCTCGTCGGCAAGGCCCTCCGATGCTTAAGTTAGTATAGGGTTACTAAATAAGCAAAGAACAAGGCGTATAACAGAGTGTTACAACATATCTTTCTTCATGGGTATAACAGAGTGTTATAGCATACCCAGTCCACACGTACGGAGCTCTACTGAGCTGGATCATGTAGTCCCATAATGTTGCCTTAGCTATATTCGTAGCTTATCTAGCTCGGCCATGTCTTGAGACATCCCTTTTGTGGCTACTGCCGAGCTAGTACCCTCACCTAGTGTTGTTGATTAGTTCTGACTCATATTCGTGGTCAACTATATTCGGGAAAGGGTTTAAGATCCCATTCCTGATAGTGCCAAGCTAGGTGCCCTCATATGGCCACTTCTGCATGCACGTGTTTTACCGTTCCTGCGGGTAATTGAATTTTACCCACTTCAATTTTGTTGTTTTATTTTATTATACCTACTTCGGGAAAAAATTCGGTCTAAAAGAATTGTCATTATGACACTTGATTAAAAAAAAATTCCAAATGAGCACGGGCACGGCACGACATGGAGTTCAGCATGTCCATGGGCTAGGCTGCGTCGAGCATATTCTAAAATGAGTCGGCACAGCATGAAATGACTAATAAATGGACCGGGCTAGGCAAAGCACGAAGCAAGTTTGGCACGGACCTAAACCGGCTTGGCCGGCATGGCCTATTTGACCCCTCTATAAGTTTCTTAGAGAGCATATATATTTCTTATATTTTTCTTTCAAAGATGTTGAAGATCACATAGAAGTTGAGGATGAACGTCAGAGGCATTAAAATCCGATCCCTCCAATCTCTAATGAAAGTCCGATAGCAGCTGTGTCAAATGTTGATGACCCTGCCCCTACTAAAACTTTTCGAGTATAGATCATTGGGCTGTTCCTGGAAGTTTTAGTGGCAGATTTCAAAACGAAAGAGTTATTCAAACATATGTAGTGGAAATCCCGATGGTCCTAATCCAATTGGGTTTTGGGTACTCCTAGATCGATTTATAGAAAACATTCCTCCAAGATGAGTTTTTCAGGTTTGAGGCACACAATTACAATTTACATTGGCCTTTTAAAATAAAAGAGAACGTATTGATTGGGGTGTTCACTTGCATTGGCCCCATACGGCCAAATCTGCTTCAATCAGTGTCCGATGATGTAGCGTATTTTCACAATGTCATTTACGTATCAGTAGAGTTGTCAAACGGTCTGGGCCGGCACAAGTACAACACGAGCACTACGCGTTTAAGAGTGACACGACTTAGACACGGCATGACACATCATGGTCTTATAGGTGAGCTAGGCCGGGCTGATGTTGTGGCACGTGGCATGGGAACGACACGGGCACGAAAAATGCACGTGCATGAGCATGGTACAGGTTGCTGGCCTATTTGACACCTCTAAGTTTCTTATAGTGCATATATATTTCTTCTTCTTTTCTTTCAAAGATGCTGAAGATCACATAGAAGTTGAAGATGAAGGTCAGAGGCATCAAAATGATATCCCTCCGATCACTAATGAAAGCCCGATTCCCGAAGTTAGAGCAACCGTGCCAAGTGTTGATGACCCTGCCTCTGCTAAAACTTTTCGATTGCGGATCAATCGGCCATTTGTTAAAGTTTTGGTGGCTGATTTCAAAACAAAAGATATTCAAACATAATGTAGTCGAAATCCTAATGGTTCTAATTCAATTGGGTTTTGGCTTCTCCTTGATCGATTTCTTGCAAACATTCTTCCAAGACGAGTTTTTCGGGTTCGGGACACATGGTTACAATTTACATTGAACCCAAGGCCTTTCAACATAAAAGAGAACGTATTGATTAGGGTCTTCGCATGCATTGACCCCATATGACCAAATCTGCTTCAATCTATGTCAGTTGAAGTAGCGTATTTTCAGAATGTAATTTACGCATCGGTAGAGGTGTCAAACAGGCTGGGCCAGCACATGTACAACATGAGCACGGTATGTTTAAGAGTGGCACAACTTAGACATTGGACGATACAACACAATCTTATAGGGAGGCTAAGCCGGGCTGATGTTATGGCACGTGGCATGGGAATGGCACGAGCACAAAAAAAGCACGTGCATAAGCATGGCAAGGGTTGCCGGCCTATTTGACGCCTCTAAGTTTCTTATAGTGCATATAGATTTCTTCTTTTTTTCTTTCAAAGATCCTAAAGATCACATAGAAGTTGAAGGTCAAGGTCAGAGGCATCAAAATGAGATCCCTCCGATCTCTAATGAAAGCCTGATTCCCGAAGTTAGAGCAACGGTGTCAAATGTTGATGACCCTACCCCTGCTGAAACTTTTCAAGTGTAGATCATTGGGCTGTTCATGGAAATTTTTGGGGCAGATTTCAAAACAAAAAAGTTATTCAACCATGATGTTGTCGAAATCTCGATGGTCCTAATTCAATTTGGTTTTGGGTTCTCCTTGATCGATTTCTAGCAAACTTTCTTCCAAGACAAGTTTTTCGGGTTCAGGGTACACGGTTACAATTTACATTGAACCCCGGGCCTTTCAACATAAAAGAGAACATATTGATTGGGGTGTTCGCTTGCATTGGCCCCATAAGGTGAAATCTGCTACAATCTGTGTCCGTTGACGTAGCATATTTTCATAATGTCATTTACGCATTGGTAGAGGTGTAAAAAGGGTAGGACCGGCACAGGTACAACACGAGCACGACACGTTTAAGAGTGGCACATCTTAAACACAACACAACACAGTACGATCTTATAGGTGGGCTAGGCTGGGCCAATGCTGTGGCACGTGGCATGGGAACGGCACGGGCACGAAAAATACACGTGCATGAGCATGGTATGGGTTGCTGGCCTATTTGACACTCTAAGTTTCCTATAGTGCTTATATATTTCTTCTTTTTTTTTTCAAAGACGCTGAAGATCACATAGAAGTTGAAGATAAAGGTCAGAGGCTTCAAAATGAGATCCCTCCAATCTTTAATGAAAGCCCAATTCACGAAGTTAGAGCAACCGTGTCAAGTGTTGATGACCCTGCCTCTACTCAAACTTTTCGAGTGTGGATCAGCGGTTTGTTGAAGTTTTGGTGGATTATTTCAAAATGAAAGAGTTATTCAAACATAATGTAGTCGAAATCCCGATGGTCCTAATTGAATTGGATTTTGGGTTCTCTTTGATCGATTTCTTGTAAACATTCGTCCAAGAAGAGTTTCCGGGTTCGAGACACACGGTTACAATTTTGCATTGAACCCCTAGGCATTTCAACATAAAGGAGAACGTATTGATTGTGGTGTTCGCTTGCATTGGCCCCATACGGTCAAATCTGCTTCCTTCTGTGTCCGTTGACGTAGAATATTTTCACAATGTCATTTACGCATTGGTAAAGGTGTCAAATGGGCTGGGTCGGCACAGGTACAACACAACACGTTTAAGAGTGGCACAGCTTAGACGTGGCACTACACAACGCAGTCTTATAGGTGGGCTAGGTTGGGCCGATATTGTGGCACGTGGCATGGGAATGGCACGGGCATGAAAAAGGCACGTGCATGAGCATGGTACGGGTTGCTGGCCTGTGTGACGCCTCTCAGTTTTTTTTTTATAGTGCATATATATTTCTTCTTTTTTTCTTTCAAAAATGCTAAAGATCACATAGAAGTTGAAGATGAAGGTCAGAGGCATCAAAATCAGATCCCTCCAATCTCTAATGAAATCCCGATTCTTGAAGTTAGAACAACTATGTTGATGACCTTGCCCCTGCTGAAATTTTTTGATTGTGGATCAATCGTCTATTTGTTGAAGTTTTGGTGGTAGATTTAAAAATGAAAGAGTTATTCAAACATAATGCAGGCGAAATCCCGATGGTCCTAATTCAATTGGGTTTGGGTTCTCCTTGATCGATTTCTTGCAAACATTCTTCCAAGACGAGTTTTTGGTGTTCGGGGCACACGGTTACAATTTACATTGAACCATAGGCATTTCCACATAAAAGAGAACGTATTGATTGGGGCGTTCGCTTACATTGCCCCATACGACCAAACCTGCTTCAAACTATGTTCGTTGACGTAGCGTATTTTACAATGTCATTTATGCATCGATAGATGTGTCAAACGGGCTGGGCCGGCACAGGTACAACACGAGCATGACAGGTTTAAGAGTGGCACGGCTTAGACACAGCATGACACAACACGGTCTTATAGGTGGGCTAGGCTTGGCTGATGTTGTGGCACGTGGCATGGGAATGGCATGGGCAAGAAAAAAGCACGTGTATGAGCATTGTACGGGTTGCCGGCCTATTTGACACCTCTAAGTTTCTTATAACGCATATATATTTCTTCTTTTTTCTTTTAAAAATACTGAAGATCACATAGAAGTTGAAGATGAAGCTTAGAGGCATCAAAATCAGATCCCTCCAATCTCTAATGAAAGATCGATTCCCGAAGTTAGGGCAACCCTGTCAAATGTTGATGTCCCTACTGCTGCTGAAACTTTTCAAGTGTAGATCATTGGGCTATTCATGGAAGTTTTTGTGGCAAATTTCAAAACAAAAGAGTTATTCCACCATAATGCAGTCAAAATCCCGATGGTCCTATTTCAATTGGGTTTTGGCTTCTCCTTGATCGATTTCTTGCAAACATTCTTCCAAGACGAGTTTTTGGGGTTCGGGGGACACGGTTACAATTTACATTGAACCCTGGGCCTTTCAACATAAAAGAGAACGTATTCATTGGGGTGTTTGCTTGCATTTCCCCATATGGCCAAACTGCTCCAAACTATGTCCGTTGACGTAGCGTATTTTACAATGTCATTTATTCATCAATAGATGTGTCGAACGGGCCGGGCCGGCACAGGTACAACACGAGCATGACATGTTTAAGAGTGGCACGGTTTAGACACAGCATGACACAACACGGTCTTACAGGTGGGCTAGGCTTGACCGATGTTGTGGCACGTGGCATGGGAATGGCATGGGCAAGAAAAAAGCACGTGTATGAGCATTGTACGGGTTGCCGGCCTATTTGACACCTCTAAGTTTCTTATAACGCATATATATTTCTTCTTTTTTCTTTTAAAAATACTGAAGATCACATAGAAGTTGAAGATGAAGCTTAGAGGCATCAAAATCAGATCCCTCCAATCTCTAATGAAAGATCGATTCCTGAAGTTAGGGCAACCGTGTCAAATGTTGATGTCCCTACTGCTGCTGAAACTTTTCAAGTGTAGATCATTGGGCTATTCATGGAAGTTTTTGTGGCAGATTTCAAAACAAAAGAGTTATTCAACCATAATGCAGTCAAAATCCCGATGGTCCTATTTCAATTGGGTTTTGGCTTCTCCTTGATCGATTTCTTGCAAACATTCTTCGAAGACGAGTTTTTGGGGTTCGGAGCACACGGTTACAATTTACATTGAACTCTGGGCCTTTCAACATAAAAGAGAACGTATTCATTGGGGTGTTCGCTTGCATTGGCCCCATACGGCAAAGTCTACTTTGATCTGTGTCCGTTGACGTAGCGTATTTTCACAATGTCATTTATGCATTGATAGATGTGTCAAACGAGCCGGTCCAACACAGGTACAACACCAGCATGACACGTTTAAGAGTGGCACGGCTTAGACACGGCACGACACACCACGGTCTTATAGGTGGACTAAGCTTGGCCGACGTTGTGGCACGTGGCATGGGAATGGCACAAGCACGAAAAAAGCACGTGCATGAGCATGGTACGGGTTGCCGATTTATTTGACACCTTTGTGTTTCTTATAGCGCATATATATTTCTTCTTCTTTTTCTTTCAAAGATGCTGAAGATCACATAGAAGTTGACGATGAAAGTTAGAGGCACCGAAATGAGATCCCTCCGATCTCTAATGAAAGCCCGATTTCCGAAGTTAGAGCAACTGTGTCAAAAGTTGATGACGTTGCCCCTGCTGAAACTTTTCGAGTGTAGATCATTGGGCTGTTCATGGAAGTTTGGTGGCAGATTTCAAAACGAAAGAGTTATTCAACCATAAAGCAGCTGAAATCCTGATGGTCCTAATTCAATTGTGTTTTGGGTTCTCCTTGATCGATTTCTAGCAAACATTCTTCCAAGACTAGTTTTTCAGGTTCGGGGCACACAGTTACCATTAACCTTGAACCCTGGCCTTTCAACATAAAAGAGAACGTATTGATTGGGGTGTTCTCTTGCATTGACCCCATATGGCCAAATCTGCTTCGATCTGTGTTCGTTGACATAGCATATTTTCACAATGTCATGTATCCATTCGTAGAGGTGTCAAACTGGCTTAGCAGGCACAGGTACAACACGAGTGTTGTTTGGAAGAGAGAAAGAGAAAGAAGTGTAGGGTGTTAACTTACCCCAACACAAGTCAATATTATTTATATTAGTGTGTACCACATTACATGACTAAGATAGGCGATGTGGGACAAACATCAACTAACTAATATAAGCTTATTCTAACACTCCCCTTCAAGCTGGAGAATAAATATCAAAAAGTCCCAGCTTGTCACAAAGTAATTCCAATCGTGGCTTGAACAATGGCTTAGTAAATATATCAGCTAACTGGGCACCGGTAGACACAAATGGAGTAGCAATCACACCACCAGTCAACTTCTCTCGTACAAGATGACAATCCACCTCAATGTGTTTAGTTCTCTCATGAAACACCGGATTGGATGCTATGTGAATTGCAGCTTGATTATCACAATAAAGATTCACAGGCACCTGCACAGGGAATCCTATCTCTTCAAGAAAAGAACGTATCCACATAACCTCACATGTTGTGTGAGCCATAGCCCTGTACTCTGCCTCTGCACTAGACCGCGCAACTACCGTCTGCTTCTTACTTTTCCAATTAACAAGATTCCCACCAAGAAAGATACAATATCCTGTAGTAGACCTCCTGTCAGATGGTGCCCCCGCCCAGTCAGAGTCAGTGAACGCCTCAACACGCAAGTGTCCATTAGCTCGATATAACAGACCGCGTCCTGGATGGGCTTTGAGGTACTTAACAATTCTTAGAACAGCTTCCCAGTGTGGAGAGCGAGGAGCTGACATAAACTGACTAACCAAACTAACCGCAAATGAGATATCGGGACGAGTAACAGTAAGATAATTCAGCTTCCCAACCAAGCGACGATACTGATCCGGACTAGAAAGCAACTCCCCCTTATCAGCACACAGTTTGACATTAGGATCCATAGGAGTCTCAACTGGCTTTGACCCCAATAAGCCAGTCTCATTTAGAATATCCAGCACATATTTCCTTTGCGATAGATTAATACCATCCTTAGACCTCGCCACTTCGATACCCAAGAAATATCTCAATTTGCCCAAGTCTTTAGTATGAAACTGACGGTGTAGAAACAGTTTCAAGTCATCAATGCCCTTTTGATTGTCACCTGTAATAATAATATCGTCTACATAGACAATCAACAATATTTTCCCTTGATCAGATGTGAGAGAGAAGACAGAATGATCAGAATGACAACGCTTCATACCAAATTGCAACACAGCATCACTAAACTTGCCAAACCATGCCCTCGGGGACTGCTTAAGCCCATATAGAGCTTTGCGAAGACGACACACCTGATTACTCCCCCCCTGAGCAACAAACCCGGGCGGTTGCTCCATATATACTTCCTCTTGGAGATCCCCATGGAGGAAGGCATTTTTGACATCCAGTTGAAATAACGGCCAGCCAAGATTTGCAGCCAGAGAAATAAGAATCCGAACAGAACCCAGTTTGGCAACAGGTGAGAAGGTCTCTGAATAGTCAACCCCATAAGTCTGAGTATAGCCTTTAGCAACAAGGCGAGCTTTATAGCGCTCAACAGTGCCATCAGGAAGATACTTGACAGTAAATACCCAACGACAACCAACAGTAGTCTTACCAGCAGGAAGAGAAACCAACTCCCAAGTCCCATTATGATGAAGAGCAGACATCTCATCTTCCATAGCTGTCCGCCACTCAGACACAGAGAAGGCCTCCTGAACAGTGTTAGGAACAAAAACAGAGGAGACCGAAGTGGTAAAAGCACGAAAGGACGGGGACAAATGATTATAGGAAACAAAATGAGCAATAGGATGGACAGTGCAGGACCGAATACCTTTACGGTGGGCAATAGGACGATCAAGGCCGTCAGGATCGCGCAACGGAGAGGAAGACGAAGCAGTGGGCGAAGGTGGGGCGGCGGGCGGAGATGGCTCGGACGAAGGTAGAACCTGTGGAGGTGGCACTGGTGGATTTTTAGAACGGCGATGATAGACCTGCAAAGGCGGTGATGGGGGAACAGTACTTGGGGAAACAGTACCAGACGGGACACGTATAGGACACACAGACTCATAGGCAAGCAAATCATTGGGAGAGACAGACTCTGAATAAAAAGGAAGGGACTCATTAAAGGTAACATCAGCACACACAAAATGACGACGTAAAGACGGAGAGTAACACTTATAGCCTTTTTGAGTGCGAGAGTAGCCAAGAAAAATGCACTTAATAGAGCGAGGATCAAGTTTGCTCTGGTCAGGATCCAGATTATGGACATAACACGTGCACCCAAAAACCCGAGGGGGTAATGGGTGGAGTGAATGACCAGGAAACAAGACCGTATGAGGTATCTCACCTCCAAGGACAGTAGAGGGCATACGGTTAATCAGATAACAAGCGGCAAGAACCGCATCAGTCCAGTACGACTTAGGAACCTGCATTTGAAATAGCAAGGCACGCATAACCTCTGATAAATGTCGAATCTTGCGTTCGGCAACTCCATTTTGTTGTGGAGTCCGAGCGCACGATGTCTGATGAATTATACCATGATCATCAAAAAACTGAGATAATGTGTTATGAAAATATTCGCGTGCATTATCAGAACGAAATATACGAATGCAAGTATTAAACTGATTTTTTATTTCCATAAAAAATGAGTGAAAAACAGTCTTCAACTCTGATCTCGCTTTCATAAGATAAAGATATGTAATACGAGAGAAATCATCAACAAAAATAACATAGTACTGAAAACCAAAAACATTAGGCACATGAATAGGCCCCCAAATGTCTGAATGAACTAACTCAAAAGGACTCGACGCACGACGCTCAACTCTAGGATAAAAAGGTACTCTACGGTGTTTACTAAACTCACATGACAACTCTTTAATAGAACCACAGGAAGGCACTAGACGCTTCAAAGTTTGAAGTGAGGGATGTCCAAGCCGACAATGTTGCTGATAGGAGGACTCTGTGGACTGAAGAGCAACAGTTTTAGCAGGATTATTGGTCAGGTAGTACAGCCCACCACGCTCAACACCGCTTCCAATCGTCCTCCCCGTCTTGAGATCCTGAAATACACAACCATGAGAAGAAAATGTGATGGAACAGTTTAAAGATTTTGTAAGTTGACTGACAGACATGAGATTAAAAGGTAAACGAGGTACGTGTAACACTGAGTGCAAAGTGAGAGATGAAGAGACTAGGAAAGAACCTAATCCAGTGACCTCAGTAGTAGAACCATCTGCTAAGGTAACATGAGATTTTTGACCAATAGATTGACAATTAGACAAGATAGTAGAGGTACCAGTCATATGATTAGTAGCACCAGAATCAATAACCCAAGGAGAAGAAGAAGCAACACAAGCAACAGAGGAACCTGTCTGAGCGAACGTAGCTGTGGAAGCAGTAGAAGACTGAAGGGACATGAGACGCTGGTACTCCTCTGCTGTAATAGTCACACTGCTATCGGCGGAATGAGTAAATTGCCCAGCATCCTCAGAATGAGCAACCTGATGAGCCTGGGGAAAACCATAAAGATCATAACAATAGTCCACTGTATGAGTTGTACCTTGACAATGAGTACAAAATCTAGTACCACGGCCACGACCAGAACTACCTCCCCCTGACGTGCGACCATAACCATTTCCACCCCGACCAGAACCACGACCACGAGAACCAGAATCACCACGACTGCTAGAATTATTACCGGAATCATAGCCACCAGAACTTCGACTACCAGAACCACGACCACGATTGCTAAACCCAGAATCACGGCCGCGACCACGGCCACCACGCGACCCAAAACCACCCGAAACAGCCAAAGCAGACCGATCAGGTGGTGGCTGAGAAACAGAACCAGTATCGGACATAGAAGCTTGGCGAAGACGTCTAAACACCTCATCGAGAGAGGGCAACTCCCGCTCTCCCAATATCTGAGACCGAACTGGATCATAAAAGGACGACAAGCCATATAAAAATCGAGCTACCTCCAAACGGATCATAAAAGGACGACAAGCCATATAAATATCTGGGTACCAGTCACTGTTTATAGTTGGCCTTCATTTGCCTCTGGTGAGTATAGAGATTCTGTGCTTCTCTCTGGAATTATTCAGTTGTGGAATTGATATGCTGTGTGGCTATGACTTCTCTGGATTATTGAGTTTTATTGTTGCTTGGTGGTTGTTTGATTAGCTGCTTGGTGAAGGCAGTAGTTCGTTGTGGTTGGAATAGTTGGTTGGTTGGTTTGATTGATTCGTTGATTGTCCTTGTTCTATTGGTGATTTGGTTGATTAACTGGGTTGTCGCTGGTGGTTGTTAAGTTGGTACCCGGTTTATTGCTCTGATACCATGTTGTTTGGAAGAGAGAAAGAGAAAGAAGTGTAGGGTGTTAACTTACCCCAACACAAGTCAATATTATTTATATTAGTGTGTACCACATTACATGACTAAGATAGGCGATGTGGGACAAACATCAACTAACTAATATAAGCTTATTCTAACAACGAGCACGTCACGTTTAAAAGTGGGACGACATGACACAACACGGTCTTATATGTGGGCTGGGCTAGGCTGAGCCGATGTTGTGGCACGTGGCACGGGAATGGCACATGCACTAAAAAAGCACGTACATGAGCATGGTATGGGTTGCTGGCCTATTTGACACCTCTAAGTTTCTTATAGCGCATATAGTCTTCTTCTTCTTTTCTTTTAAAGATGTTGAAGATCACAAAGTACTTGAAGATAAAGGTTAGAGGCATCAAAATGAGATCCCTCTGATCTCTAATGAAGCTCGATTCCTGAAGTCAGAGCAACCGTGTCAAATGTTGATGACCCTGCCCCTAGTGAAACTTTTCAAGTGTGGATCATTCGGCCATTTGTGGAAGTTTTGGTGGCGCATTTCAAAACGAAAGAGTTATTCAAACATATTGTATTCGAAATCCCAATGGTCCTTGGTTGATTTCTTGCAAACATTCTTCCAAGAAAAATCTTTCTTGCTCGGGGCACACGGTTACAGTTTACATTGAACCCTGGGCCTTTGAACATAAAAGAGAACGTATTAATTTGGGCTTCTTCTTGGTTGATTTCTTGCAAACATTCTTCCAAGACAAATCTTTCTGGCTCGGGGCACATGGTTACAGTTTACATTGAACCCTAGGCCTCTGATCATAAAAGAGAACGTATTAATTCGGGTGTTCTCTTGCATTGGCCCCATACAGCAAAATCTGCTTCAATCTGTGTTCGTTGACGTAGCGTATTTTCACAATGTTATTTATGCTTCGGTAGAGGTTTCAAACAGGTCAGGTCGCACAGGTACAACAAAAGCACAACACGTTTAAGAGTGGCCCAGCTTAGACACGGCACGAGATAGCATGATCTTATAGATGGGCTTGGCTAGGCCGATGTTGTGGCACGTGGCATGGGAATGGCACAGACACCAAAAATGCACGTGAATGAGCATTGTACGGGTTTCCGGGCTATTCCACACCCCTAAGTTTCTTATAGCACATATATATTTCTTCTTTTTTCTTTTAAAGATGTTGAAGATCACATAGAAGTTGAAGATGAAGGTCAGAGGCATCAAAATCAAATCCCTCCAATTTCTAATGAATGACCGATTCCTGAAGTTAGGGCAACTGTGTCAAATGTTGATGACCCTGCCCTTGCTGAAACTTTTCAAGTGTAGATCATTGGGCTGTTCATGGAAGTTTTGTGGCAGATTTCAAAACGAAAGAGTTATTCAACCATATTGTTGGCGAAATCCCGATGGTCCTAATTCAATTGGGTTTGGGGTTCTCCTTGATCGATTTCTTGGAAACATTCTTCCAAGATGAGTTTTTTCGGGTTCGGGGCACACAATTACAATTTACATTGAACCTCGGGCCTTTCAACATAAAAGAGAATGTATTGATCGGGGTTTTCGCTTGCATTGCCCCATATGGCCAAATCTGCTTCGATTTGTGTCCGTTGACGTAGCGTATTTTCACAATGTCATTTATACATCGATAGACGTGTCAAACGGGCCGAGTTGGCATAGATATAACACAAGCACGACACGTTTAAGAGTGGCACGGCTTAGACACGGCACGACACAGCACGGTCTTATAGGTTGGCTAGGCTGGGCCGATGTTGTGGCACATGGCATTGGAACAGCACGGGCACGAAAAATGCACGTGCATGAGCATGGTACGGGTGGCCGGTCTATTTGACACCTCTAAGTTTTTTATAGCCCATATATATTTCTTCTTTTTTTCTTTCAAACATGCTGAAGATCACATAGAAATTGAAAATGAAGGTCAGTGGCATCAAAATGAGATCCCTCCGATCTCTAATTAAAGCATGATTCCCGAAGTTAGAGCAACTGTGTCAAGTGTTGATGACCCTACCTCTGCTCAAACTTTTCAAGTGTGAATCAATCGGCCGTCTGTTGAAGTTTTGGTGTCAGATTTCACAACGAAAGAGTTATTCAAACATAATGTAGTCGAAATCCCAATGGTCCTAATTCAATTGGGTTTTGGGTTCTCCTTGACCGATTTGTTGCAAACATTCTTCCAAGACGAGTTATTCAGGTTCGGGGCATACGGTTACAATTTACATTGAACCTTGGGCCTTTCAACATAAAAGAAAACGTATTGATTGGGGTGTTCGCTTGCATTGGCCCCATACGGCCAAATCTGCTTTAATCTGTATCCTTTGACGTAGTACATTTTCACAATGTCATTTACGCACTGATAAAGGTGTTAAATAGGCCGGGCCAACACAGGTACAACACGAACACGACACGTTTAAGAGTGGCACGACACGACACGACACGACACAACACGATCTTATAGGTTGGCTAGGCTGGGCCGATGTTGTGGCACGGGCACGAAAAAAGGACGCGCATGAGCATGGTACGGGTTGCCGCCTATTTGACACCTCTAAGTTTTTTATAGCGCACATACATTTATTCTTCTTTTCTTTCAAAGATGTTGAAGATCACACAATAGTTGAAGATGAAGGTTAGAGGCATCAAAATGAGATTCCTATGATCTCTAATAAAGCCCGATTCCCGAAGTTAGAGTAACCGTGTCAAATGTTGATGACCCTGCCCCTACTGAAACTTTTTCTAGTGTGGATCATTCGGTTGTTTGTGGAAGTTTTGGTAGCACATTTCAATACGAAAGAGTTATTTAAACATATTGTATTTGAAATCTCGATGGTCCTAATTCAATTGGGTTTTGGGTTTCTCCTTGATTGATTTCTTGCAAACATTCTTCTAAGACAAGTCTTTCAGGTTCGGGGCACATGGTTACAGTTTACATTGAACCCCGAGCCTTTCAACATAAAAGAGAACGTATTGATTGGGGTGTTCACTTACATTGGCACCATACGGCTAAATCTGCTTCAATTTGTGTCCGTTGACGTAACGTATTTTCACATTGTCATTTATGCATAGTTGATGCTCTTAATGGGCTATGGCAGATTACTATTTTAATGGGCTAAAATGACAGGAGCTAGCCCACTTGGTGCCCGAATAACTTCATAAATCTATTTGGTTGGGTGGTCACAAATTTACAATGCCATTTGTGAGGGAAAAAATTTTCTTATTTAAAAAATACTATTACCGGCCAAAAAATATTTGCTCTGTACGCAAGAAATTTCTCCACCAACCAAATAACCTTATTCAAAACGTATCAAAAGATGATGATGGCAATTTGAAGCTTAACAAACTTAAATTATCGCACTTACTGATCTTGATTTTACCAGCATGCGAGTTGGAATGGATGTTTGATTTTACGGAAAAAATCATACTGTAACAATTTGCTTATGATGATGTGACAGATTTTACAAAGCCAAACTTTGTTAAACTTGGCACCAACTTCCGCTCACCAACAGTGTTTGGAAAATTGGGATCCTAAATGGATTCAGATGAATTTTGCACCAACTTCCGTGCACCATTGGTTTGCCCCCAAACAAAGATAAGAGGGTGGTAGTTTAGAGAGCCCACTTTCGGTTTCTAAAGTGCTGCTACTACCTGCTTTAACACAAGACATTCTTAAGCCCCAAGGGTTAGTCTGGTTGGTTGGTAGATTTACTCTCCACTGACCAGTTTTCGATTCTTAGAGTCAGGCTGTAAAAAAGTAATTTCCTTGGAATCCCCTAACCTGGATTGGATTGCGTGCATTTGGCTGGACCGGAGAAGAGATTGATCGAGATATGCATAAGTAAGCCCGGACATCCTTCACCGTCAAACCCAAAAGTAAAAAATGAAATTGCCAACGATCTTTAAGATACCAACTTTCACCATTAACATGTCCTTAACATTACCAATGAAGACGCTCACCAATAGCTAAAGGTTTTCCTCAGAAAGGTTGCTATAATGACCGCATATGGTCGAAAAGATGCGTTCCCCTTCGAAACTCGTACTAGAAAAGATGCGTTCCCCTTCGAAACTTGTACCATAATTTGGCTTTCTTTCTATGCTTGTTTTTCTGCTACATGCAACACCACCATACGCTACACAGCAAAACAGCAGAGATGCCATTTCCGTATACCTACATAGTAACAAGGTGCAAGCCAAACCACCTCCTTTTCGTGAATCGTTGAAGATGAGGCCTAGGCATGCAAAACCAGCTGTCCCGGCTCAGCCCACTCTGTGCCAGGCCTTTCTGCCGTTGGGGCAGGTTACGGACAGTCCTGGGCTTTCATTGGGTCCTTCGCTACCATTTTGTTCCTCTTTTCTAAATAGAGGCCCGGCCGAGTTGGACTGTTGACTTACTAGGGCTAACTGAAACCGATTGCTGCTTTTGTCATAATTATCCCCAAAACTACTTAGGAGTATTATAATTTGACAAAACATAAAAGTTGCTTGCCTGTTGCTAGATGATTTCCATTTAAGAGAAATGTAATTGGTTGCTCAAGTCTGCATATGATTTATACAAGAATATATGTCTGATGTAGACTACAGGCCTGACTAAAATAGCCAGCTATAGCTGACTGAATGAGTAAAAGAACTTTTTATTCTATGCAGGTGTGTGAAACTTATAACAGAAAAGTATATACAATGAAAGACGAGCGAAATGAAAAAGAGTGAAATAAAAGGAGATGCTAGTTATTTATTTTAACGCAAAATTTTGGGCCATCGGTTTATTAATTAGTGTACATACATGCAATACATTGCATTATTTGAAACTTAGACAAGTCTTACCAAAAGAAAGCATCAGTCACAGTAGAAATTCATAGCCGGCCATACATTGAGATCATATCCCTTAATTTCCTTGCTTCAGTCTCCAAGCTGTCGAAACTCTTGGTACTAGGTATCCTCCAACTCCAATTTCCAAACTGCTTACAGGCAAAAGATGTTACACACGAGCAGAGGCAGGAAATTTTCAAAATTCGCAAGCTTTTTACCTCTTTTATTATCCTAAAGTACGATAAGATAACTTGGACGAGTATTCAGAATGATAATGTTCAATGCTCAAACATAATTTGCCGATCCTTTGGTCATTAGCCGATTCAAAACGATTGATGCAAAGATCTTAATCCTTTCGCCTTTTCATTTCTAGACGATAAGTTATGCACCTTGTTGAGAACGATATCTATGAAAGATATAACGTATTGCAAAATTTTGACTGGACGCTAGGAAAAAAACATGATTCGATTCACAATTCAAAGAAGGAAATTTCGATTCTTCATTCCCTTCATAGTTTGACAACTGTGCCTCCGCAACTAGCACGAGTCTCTAGAGTCTCCCCACTAGTCAATTGGTATTCAGTTAGATTTTTTAACATGGTATCACTGCTAGGTTTTCAAAGTTTCTCAACTAGAGTCTCTCTCGTAAATTTGTTAACCCCTCATTACTTGTGCTGTAAGTGCACTTTGTTTAGTTGCGATATATTGCAAGTACTTTGGTAAATCTTCAAGTCAAAAGCCGCAATGTGAGGAAATATTTATATTGGTTATTTATTGGAGCCACTCCACTTATTGCCAATTGGTTTCGAGTTGTATGCCAATGATATTTCACTTCACCATTTTGTCAGCAACGAGGAACTAGAAATGGATATCTCATCAAACTGCCTGCAATTCACGCTAATTTAATTTATTTTGGACAGACATAGACATAGCTCATTCTGAACAAACATTTAAGAAGAGGAAGGCACGGTAGCTGAATCATGCACTACAGGATAACACACTATCTGTGAATCATGAATAAAAAAGACTGACTAAAAGGCTAAGATCTCGTTAGGCACAAAACAGAAAATAAGTCTTACTTGAGTCGCAGGAATGTTCATCCTAGCAGAACTCCCCAGCCCCAGGATATCCTGCATCGGTATTACGGCAGTTCGGGCCACAGAAGAGAGCGCCGCCTGTATTATTTTCCATGAAATATCCTCTTCAGTAATTGAAAGATACTCCACCACCTAAAACAAGAAGAATCACTCATGAAAACAAACGTAGGTGCTGAATATTGTTTTAACTTGCAAAAAAGGGAATTCATAGTTTAAATGGAGCAATCAAATGATAATGACTGTAATAATGCATTTAATGGTACTAGGAACCAACATTGAATTTTTCTTCTTGCGGCAAGCTGTCCCACCAACCTTGAATCTAAAGTAACAAACAAACTGTTAGCAGACCGATTACAATGTGAAAAGTAGACTAAAAATAAACTGAACATTCCATGTGTGGACTCTAATATTCAGTTTCCTAATCAATATTCTGTTGGGAAAAAACCCAAATGGGGGATCTTTCCCTGAATTATTCCTGATAAAAGGTCTCCAAGAGTGCCATAAGACAACACTAAGGAAACAGTAGTTGCGAAAGAAACTCAACAATTCACACAAACAAACGAGTTTTACGTGGTTCGTGTTTGATTTCAAGTGGCACAAGGGAGCCAGGCAATAGTGGCTGGTGTTGATCTTGACAAAAAATTTGAGCCAAATTCAGCAATCCAAAATGGATTTGCAGAATCATCCATCCACTTGCAGCCATACCTTCAACAACAGAAACACTCTCCTTTCACCACCAGATTCCCAGAATGTCGAAAATATTGAAAACATTATCTGTTGATCCATATAATATTGCAGGGGTTTTTTGGAATGAAAATAATTCATTCGCAGTAAAAGATAAAACAATTACAAGGACAGATTAATTTCATGAAATCATGATGTCTAAGGAATCTGAATGTTTCAAACTTGAAGATAATTAGAGTATAGTATTTCCCGAACGTACTTTTGAGGAAATTTCCTCTAAAGCAGTTTTGGGAAGATTCTACTTATGTAATTTCTTTAATAGTGTCATTTTTCAGTTTTCAAAAACAATAACCAGGTTTTCATAAGTACCTGATACAAGTCTGCTCTTCCTATGCCTCCTATAGAAAAAATCCACTTCGATGACTCACAAACCAAAGGAAGAGGATATTACCGTGTCATTATCATGAGTCCCGGTATAGACAACTTGATTGTATTCATGATTATGAGGCAAATGGGGATTTCCAGAATCACTTCCAAATCCTGGACCAAAAATGAAAAGAGAGGGACAACAATAACAATGTATGAACTCCAATGCTGCTTTGGCAAGATATCCAAAAAATAAAGGGCAAACAAATAAATTTTACACAAAGGCACAAAGTAGGAATACCAAATTGGAGGACAGCCATTCCAGGTGCTCCGATGGATTTCCTAAGGTCAACCACATCTTCCGTGATTACTCCCTGTCATGTGACAGAAACAAGAAGCTAAGAGAAGGATTCAAGCTTAAGTCACTTGGTACAGAACACAAACTATATCATTGTGCAAGATCATCTCAACAGGTTTGCAAGTATCACTGATGCTGACAAATATGCAAGCACCAAGGACTCAAAATCCAACGTGCCCTGCTAATTCCCCAAGATCTTGTAGTTGGAAACCTCGGAAACACTGTAGAACACACTTGGGGCATGCTAGGACACTCTATGGACACTATACAGGCAATAAAAGGACACAACAGGGTTTGTCAAACCATATGTAAAAATTTGAATGACGTAATTAACTTTTATAATGAAACTACATTTGAATACTTTTTAAGTTGTGCCCTCCATTTTTTTTGAAATTTGCCCGATGCAATGTCAATGTCATGTGGGCTGTCGTGCACCCATGTTTGTGGTACATTGGCAAGCCCACAGACCAATTAGCAGACCTTAAAAAACTTGATTATGTTAACAGAAATTTTGTCCTCATGGTTGAAGCTGTAAAGCCACTAGGCCAGTTGACACTAGGCCTAGTTTATCATAGATGCTGGTGAACAATGATATCATGTGCTTTGGTTTCCTTGATTTGGCTTAGATTGTCCATGCAAGAAAGTTTGCAACTCTCTTCTCCAATAATTCCTCAATGATACCACTCTAGCTAAGCTCTCTACTATGTTCCTCAACAATGCCACCCTATAAGATGCCAAAGGGGGCGGAACCTCCCTACACAATTGAGCTTAATTCATCTCATCCACAAACTACGCAAGACGCCACAAGGTGTTGCCTTGCACGCTTTTAGGACTCTCTTGGAAGGATATTCTCTCTCCCAGAAGATAGAGCAGCAATTCGAGGCCAGCATAATATAAAACAAAAAGATGGATAACAAACCCCATAGCTCTATCACTGTTTCAGAGCGACAAACCAACATTTCAGCTATGTGGCACACACAACAGCTGTTGGAAAGCAAATAGCCTCTCCTTCCCAGATCGTTGTTGTTAAGGATGAAACCTGAAACTGCAGTCCAAACAAAAGAGGTACCTTCGAGGAAGAAAGATGTTTCTGACTCCCTCGATGAGGATAGAATAAAGGATTTAGCTGAAAACCTCCCTCTACTATCTCTCTACTTCAAGACACCTTGCCAATCAATATCTAATAATGGATCGAAGCCCAAAGAACTCATCAACTGCCTAAAGCACCCCAGTCCTATCCCCTAAATCCTCAAGCAGTATAACACCCAAGCTTTTTTTTTCTTTTTTCCACGACCATGCAGTATAACTCCAGAAACTACTCAAAAGAAGGGCATCCCTCAAACATTTTTCCTTCCAAAACTTAATCCTTCAGCCATTTGCAATGCAAAACCTTCCTAAATTCAAACAGCTTTTATTGAACGACTCCCTAAGAGTAACCAACCACTTTGGAAGTCCAATGCCCCACTCCTGAACCATATTGAGAAATTACGACTATCTCCCAAAAAGAGGCAATCTGGATAGCAAACCTCCTTACCCAGGAAACCCTCAACTCCTAGGTCGTAGTCAGTTCCGTAAAAATGGGTGGGGATCTCACTGGGTAATGACTCAAATGAACAACCACAGTGCGAGTTTCCCTTACTAAAAAGTGGAATTTGAATCCTTCCTGTACCAGTTAACTTTAAGACAACTACAGTATTAACTATATACATCTCATCTGCTCCTCATTGACATCAGTTCACTTTCCTTTCTTGGTAATGAAACATCTAAAAGAATGAAACCGATAATTTAGGTAGAACTATCACAAGCAGTACCAATCAATGCAGGAAACAGAGTACCCGCATTTAATTTGTGGAAATCCAACTTTTCCAGATTTAGGAAACATTTTAAAGTGTGCAAGTCCACCAAGGCTATTACGAAAAAACCAGATTGGGATTCTGAAAGAAAGGACAGAAGAGTTGAGGCTCTAGATCGAGTCTGATGGAGTTGGAACATACCAAATCCTCTGCTATTATATTAATCTTTCCAGCATCACTGAAAATGGCATCAAATAAAGACTTTCCAGGTCCCACCTACCGTCAATAAAAAATAAAAGGGAGTGAAATGGAGGGATAATCACACAAAAATATCAGGACATCTCGGATTTCAAAAATTGACCTTCCATCGTCCAACCATTGCAATTTTGGCTTCTGCAGATGTACAAGTACATGAGACATTTTATTATAAAAGGGTAGTCACATCCATTTAAATAAGTTCACACGCTCAAGCTCACCAGAAGGAACAGCCCAAAAGCCTGCAAATCCTCTGAAGTGATCTATTCTAAATTCATCAAATAGATTCTGTGCACGCCGCATTCGGCATATCCACCAGGAAAATCCACATTTCTCCATCGCTTTCCAGTCATACAGAGGGCTGTAAGTCAAAGGTGAAGTTACTGAGTAAGCAGGTCGATACGCCAAACCAACTGTCAACACTATGTGACTAGCAGTTAAATGTGCATGCTATAAAATAAGAAAAGAAGGAATAATAAAATGAAATACATAAACTAAAATATGGGAAACAACCAAGGTGGTAAGAATAAGGGAAGGAACTATTCAATATCCAATGGTAGCACTCAGCATCCCATAAACAGCTGCTGGTTGCACTAACTAGTGATGCAACCATCAAAAGTTGAAGTCGATAAAGTCTCTAAAAGAATTGTGAATTGACAATTATGGGTACGAGAATAACTGAAAGAAATTGATCCAACAATTCAGACCAATCAACAGAGATTGTGCTGACAGATTATAGTAAGCTTCCATGCTAGATATTATTTGATTTGCTAATCTATCTGGGTCACATCCTTTATATCTGTCCTTGACTCTCAACTTAAGAGTCCTTAGAGTTCAACAAGAATGGATCTTTGCAAATCGAGCTGCAGCAACCGGGGAGTAGAATAAGAAAAGCGGTGAGGCCACAATCTACAAAATTGGCAAAAATGATCAAACAAACTAGGATAGGAGGACGTAATGTGGTTCAAATTAATGTTCTTGAAAGTCTTTAAGCATGGGCAAAACCAATCCGTAAAAAGAACCGCAAAAGCTGCAAATGACTCACCCAAATGGGATTAAAAAATTCCACAGTTAATCCTAAGTTCCAGAGATTATAAACTGACGATTCTGGGAAGGGATACAATTCATAACCATAAGAGGGACTCGAGAGCCATTGTCTATGGCAATTGGGATCAGAATTTTGATTACTTTGCATCAGACATATCAAATTGCCCCAGTTAGAAAAGCACCAAATGCATGCTCTAAATTTCATATTCTTTTGCCAGTTCATGTTAAAAAAAAAAAAAGTGATGGAGAACAGAAGAAGACATTCCGAAATTTTATGGAAAGTATTTTAAAAAGTGCCTGCATGATCTCCTGAGACGTGCCCATCATGGGAAAATTCCTTTGAATACCAAGAGAATTTCCCAACCAAAAGTCCCTTGCCTAATCTTGTGTCTGATGTGAACCTGCACAACTGGACCTTGTTTAAGTATTGTTGGCACACCACATGACTGTTCCAGTTCTAAGGCACTAGAACTATCCATGTTCTAGTCAACAACAATGCATCACCAAGAAAACTTAACACTCTGAATTGGTAATCAATTGTTCTGAGAATGATATGCCTTTAGCTTTGACACAGATGTACAACTTCCGATACATAGGATTCTCATGAAATTGTGTAAAAGTTAATAATGAATTTTGTCTAGTGTCCAAGCGTTAATAGCTTGACATATTGTTGGGGCTATTTCCCATCAGCATAAGCTTTTGGAACAATTAATAATTTAGTGTTGTATAGAGTTCATTCCTCGTGAGGTGCAGGGTTTAAACCTATTTCAGTATTTGTTCTTGTTTGAGTGTTTGTGCACAACTGCTCATTGTCAAATTGGTCTCTAACTCGCGCATGAGGTGGAGAGAGGGGCTGAGGGGGTGCTAGTGTTACATAGTCTTGGGCAGAATTTGATCACAATGCTAGTTGTAGAGGTAAAGCACCCTCAAACTTATGTACTGCACGATACTTTTGTACTCTGGCAACGTGGGACTTCACTTCAAAGTCAGATGGATTAGCATGAATTGTTGGGCCCATTCCCCAAACCTTAAGCTTTTGGTACTAATTTGTACTATGACACCAGTCATACCATGCACCTAAGCAAACTTCATCCGATATTGCAGACCAGTAGCGAAAGGTGCAGTATTCAGCATGTGGTTTAGTTAGCCCAAAAGTGTATATCCCAATCTTAGAAAAAAGGAACCATTTTAGAAAACTACCAGCACAAAAAAGAAAAAAAGAAAAAGAAGAGAAAGCTTATAAGCATTATCAATGCAGTACAGAAGAGACCTGCCCCACAGTTGACCAGTTTCACTGAAGGCATCAGGGGGAACACCACTAACTAGAAGAGGAAAGCCGCTCCTATTCTGCCTGGCAATTGTATGGTTAGCAACTGGCATGAGGATGAGTATTTGAGAGGCATGCTTAGAATATCATTCCTAACTACAAAGGAGTAACAACTCACGAGCAAAAATTGTTTCTTGTTTGCCCAAACATCTGCACTGTGATAACCGACATAAATGGGCATGTCTCCCATTATACTGATCCTCTTTAAGTGTGCATAGTCACGGACTTTGTTCCATTGCCTTTGGAATAGAAACTGTTGCGCAATGAATATGTCTATCTGCACAAGTGAAATCACAAACCGGGTTGTCACAATTCAGTAAGTGCCACCAGAATCAACTTAAGGTGTAGTGCAAAAGTATGAGCCCACAGTCAAAGCCTTTGACAGCACTTACAAAATCCTTTTGGCTTTGATAAATTTCTTCCAAGGCTACCAGATGGCGATTTTTCAAGGGTTCAGGCCAATTATACCAACTAAATGTATCTATATGGTTGTCAATGGCAGCAAAATAAGCTGCATCTTCAAGCCAACCTGCATATTCATGAAAATAATGAAAAAGCTAAATCGCTAAAGACCCTTGCAGACAACTGTCATAAAATCCCAAGAGATTGACTCAGTTATAGTACTTGAGTTTACTTTGGCATCTACTTTAATTGAATATGAGTCGCAAGTAAATTGGGGAAATTTGACAAACTCTGTCCACAATGTAAAACAGGGAGCAAATATGAAAGTAGAACTCAAAACTTGCTGGAAAACTAAGTCCACAAATAATGATAACTAAGTCAACCATTGAACTTGTCAATTACTGAATAATTAAGTCCATCTTGCCACATTCGTTGGTCTATGGTTATTCTGTGAGTTTATTCATACTCCGTATTTTTCACTGAATTTATTCTTCTTTAGCTGGATCTTCACTGGTCCGTGTGGAAGATTCCACATAAAAGGGACACAGCAAATGTCAAATAATCTTGTGTTGAGGACAAACATCATCAAGTTGATCCTCTAGTGTGTGGGCTTGCAACACACGTAAACTTTCTATTTAATGGGTGCTTGTTCATGTAGGAAAAAATAGATATGACAAGCCAAAAAAAGGATCCATAAAATATTGAAACTCAACCTATGTTACATGGACTCCAGCACAGGTGTGCAGCTATATTTTAAGTGATAGATTCCTCTACGTTCTATACAAGGACACAAGGAGTCAGAGGTATGCCTTTTTATGTACAATTCTTTTATTTCATAAGCTAAATAGTGTTTACAAGGTGCCTTGGGCATTACATGCAATATATGCATGCTAGATGAATGTTAAACTAAACATTCCATGCACAGATCCCACACCATATTCGAGTGTCCATTGTCCAACGAGGATGCTTTACACATTTCGAAGAGTAATTATAACATAGCTCCAAACTAGACTACTAGACAAAGACAATGAAAGATACAAGTTAATGAAATGGGTTGACACGAAAATAAATTTTCAAGGAAGGATAAACTATACTTGAAGTCTGTTGATGCAAATAAGCTTGTTCTTCTTGGCACATTGTGACTAGGCAAGGAATAGTAATCCACTCATGATATCTTAAGAGAGAAGACCGCCAAACGATTTCACAAAATTTTTCTAGCATGCATATGGTGAAGCCTGTTGTGCATGCACATTTCTTATAAGTAGATCCAAAGACCTCACAGTATGGCAATACCTCAAAACCAGTGACTCGCCTTTGATCAATAATGAACAATCTAATTGTTTACTTGCTACCATGTAATGTCATCTGACTTGTTTGCATGAGTAACGCAGTAGCATATATCGTAGAGACATACAAGCTTTTACCACTTCTCCTTTTTTTAGCTTATCAGAATTACAATGTTATTCTGTGATTCGTCATAATTTGTTTAGTTAGAGGATTACAGAAAGTCATAAAAAGGAAGAGTTGGAGAATATGTACTTGTAATATCAGGGTCTTTTCTGAAATCTTCAAGCTGACGTTTGAGTTCCCCTTCACTCAGAATCAGTCTCTTTGCAGCCTAAAAGATTCACATGGGAGCATTTGTTTTACAGTGGTCCAAACTTGATAATTTGAAACTTGAACAGACAGATATAAATAAAGGAGAGGAGAATAACTTGCGCACCATACGAAATGTATGAAGCCAACCAAGGCTCCCCACTATAATTTCATTTTACAAGATGTCCTGGCTCTTGAAACTTACAAAGGAGAAACAGTCATTCTATATGATGTACAAATTTCCTTATACTTGCTGGGGGATAATAGTAATTTTTTAGTAACAAAAAACATATTTTGCAAGTGGGCATGCAAATTTTCAGAGAGAGATAGAGAAAAACAAAATACGAATGGGAGAAACAAAATGCAAACGGAGACCAAATGCAAACAGAGAGACTCGAGCACAACCTCTCGCGACCAGAGCTCTGATATCATGTTAAGTTACCAACTCTCCCAAAAGCTTAAGTTGTTAGGAAATGGGCCAAACAATGTATATCAAGCTATCTAATAGTGGTATCATCCGAAAACTTATTATACAAGTCAGGCAAAAAAGTAAATCATTTACTTCCAAAATATAACATGCAATTAAACTTCTCAAATGATGAATCAAGGAAAATTTTGATGTAAGATGGAGTAGATGTTAAATGAAAGAAAATGATATCCTAATACCTGGGAAAACACCAAAATAATTAAATAAAGATTTGTAACTAATTAGAAAAGTCAACCGTTTGTATATTATCATATCCCATTATATATATATAGGATCCCCTTCACATCCGGACTTTTAATTTCCGCACCTCATGATCCAAAATTTTTTTTGACGATCCGATCCGTCCAATGTGTTCAGAAGGTGTTTTCAAGGGTTCACGCGGAAAATCTTCAAAAACAAAAACCGGGAAGGGCTTGATCCAAGCAGTTTTCGCAAAAAAAATATATTTACATTTTTTGCGAAAACTGCTTGGATCAAGCCCTTCCGGTATTTTTTTTTTGAAGATTTTCCGCGTGGACCCTTGAAAACACCTTCTGAACACATTGGACGGATCGAATTTTCCAAAAAAAATTTGCAACACACAAAAACCCCATTTTTTCCTTAAATCCGGGAGTGTGGATAAGAAAATTTCCCTATATATATATATATATATATATATATATATATATATATATATATATATATATATATATATATATATATATGCGGGGAGGATCCTGTCAAGGATCCCGGAAATCCCGGATTGAAGCGTTTTGAAGCCCTTCCCGATATTTTTTTGACGATCCGAGCCGTCCACTGTGTTCAAAAGGTGTTTTCCAAGGTCCACGCGGTAAATCTTCAAAAAAAAATACCGGGAAGGGCTTGATCCACGCAGTTTTTCGCAAAAACTGCATATTTACAAAATTGCGTGGATCAAGCCCTTCCCGGTATTTTTTTTTGAAGATTTCTCGCGTGGACCTTGGAAAACACCTTTTGAACACATTGGACGGTTCGGATCATGAAAATTTGATCCGGAACTATGAGATCCGGACCCAAGGGTCCCGGACTAGAGAGTTCCTCTATATGTATGTATGTTAATACGTTTATACTATATAGTCCTTTCTCTTATCTTTTTATTTAAGTGTTGAGCCACGATAGTGGGCTTTCCTCTAGCAGCCGCATTGAAAAGGGGATGCTTCAAAATGCAGTCTTTAAATTTCTTGTCATGCCCACTTTTTTTATAAAGTACAATAGTTCCTGTCAAAGTACAAATTTTGCAATGCATGTGATGGCTATAATTAGAAGTCTACAGGGTGATGTAGAAGCTCCAACAAAACAATAGTGAAGAAAGTGCCACTCCACTTTTACTCTTTCATGTAATCACCGTAAAACCAAAAATGGGTTCAACCCAACAACGATGTTTAAACTGTCCTCAGATTCTTCCAATAAAGTAGAAACTATATGGGGTAATGCCACAATGTGCATATTTTTGGTTAAGTCGGTCCACCAGACACAACTCTGTCCTTAGTGGCGTTGCCCCTGCTTTTTGTTGCATCCTTTCAAACATGCTTCTTGTTGTCTAAATAATTTCTATTGGATGCAAAGAGGTTGTTTGAGGGCTCAAAATGAATTTTAATGAATTATGTAAGTACTAAACAAATTACAGTTTTGACTCCTACAAGCAAAGGATTCTAACTTCTACACGACCGGAGGGTCCACTGGACATGGGAACCTCAGCTTGGCATTGCATGCTCCCTGGCATTCTCATGCACCAAACTACGAGCCATTGCATATATGCAGGCATCGAATATGCACGAGCGTGCTCGGCTTGGGGTGAGGCGCGCATGAGCAACTCCTTTAGCATGCATGCAGTGGCGAAGCTAAGATTTAGATTTGGGGTGGTGTTGTTTAATAGAGTCCACTTTTATTTTTATATGTATTTTTTATAAAAAAAAAAATTGAAGAGAAAGGTTAAGCATATTTTTTATTAAAAAAGAATAAAGGCTTGATTCAATTCTCCTGTGTTCTTTAAATGAAAGCTAGTGAGATTTTCTTATGACCCGAACCATTCATCTTTTCATTCGCTATCTTTTCATCATTTGTGTGAACAATCAAGTTACCAGGATACCAATAACTATCAGTGCCTAATCCACTAGTGTAAAATAAAACTTGTTTCGAAACCAGGGGAGTGGCATGCCACCACCGAGCAGATAATGTCATAATGGTAATTTGTGCCTCAATGGTAACTTCATGGAGGACTGGAGGTACATCCAGGCTTTGCCAAACCAATGCAAGGAAATTGAGTAGAGGATGTTTTCTAACTTTGTAGCAAAAAGAATAATTACTTGGTCGTTCATAGCCCATAAGCAAGCACCCATGAGAACAATTGCTTGTTCCATCTGAAAACAAAACAAAAGACCTAATTATAATGATTTATTGTAATTCACCTTAGCTATCATAGGATCTTTGACGTCAGCAACAGTTGAGTAGTTTACACGGTCTTCATCACTGTTCGGAGTACATAATGAGCACAACACACCCCATATCACCAATACACAAGACATATATTATCATGCCTTTTCAAATCAAGATACTCACATTGGCTCTGGAAGCTCTTCCTTCATCAACAGACCATCCTTTACAAGCTCCTCAAGAGAAATCAAAAGGGTATTACCACAGTTTGCATCCTGAAAGCAATCACCAAGACCGGTTAGTGTCATTAGAACTTCTTCTCAATTCTAAGAAAGATCATACTGACTGCATTTCCAAGAGATGAATGGCTCTTATTTTTAGACTGATATTTTGTCTAAAGGGATCTAATGAGTGAATGGTTCTTAGATAAGATATTCTGAAAATCAGCAATACTGCGACTTAATGCCCAGAACTATCTACTGGAGTAACCAGTAACCACAATCCACATTTATTTATTCCTATCTTTCAATAGAATTAGAAGCATAGAGGTGATGCTTGGGAAGTTGACTTTGTCGAACCGCTTTTCCACCAACTCTCCTAAAACCAATTGGTGTTAGGAAGGGTTTCAATTAAGTCTTTTATGGCATTCGACAACGCACCCGCAAGTCTGTTTTTAGAGCGCTCGCAGGGAGTGGCATTGTGTAACCAAATCCATGGGGGCACTCCGGGCCCAACAATCCCTCCCTCACGATGACGCTCTCGCGACTTAAACCCATAACCTCTTGGCTCTGATACCACTTGTCGGACCGCTTTTCCACCAACTCTCCTAAAACCAATTGGTGTTAGGAAGGGTTTCAATTAAGTTTTTTATGGCATTCGACATCGCACCCGCAAGTCTGTTTTTAGAGCGGTCGCAGGGAGTGGCATTGTGTAACCAAATCCATAGGGGCACTCCGGGCCCAACAGACTTAAACAAGCAACGCGTTATACAGCCTGCTGGAAAGCTTACTACTTCCAAATTAATGCACATCACTGGCCTTTAAAATGATAGCAATGCGAACTAGGGATAGAATGGAGCATAAGTGTATAGACTGTCAACAGATATAAAGCGTGAGTTGCCCAATAACTACAGCTGCAACCCAATCCAAATAACCTGCTGCATGCAAATGCTATTACTTACTCTTCCAGGTTTAGTGGTGAAATGTATTTAAATGCTTTCTAGGAATATAATCTAGGGGAAAACACAATGCTGACAAACTAAATATTTAGTGAATGTCGTTACCAGTCCTGAATATGGGGAGCCATCTTCACCACCTTTCCGCCCTGGAGGAACCAGAGGAAGAACCTGCAATTTTTGTTTTTCGAAATAAGATAACACATCAATATGAACACATACTCATGAGATAAAATTTGGCCAACAATATGTATAAACCCATAGAAAATGAGTACAGTAGAAAATAGCAACAAAATATCATAGAGGAACTCAGAAGGAGATCTCCCGAACAAGTCATCATAGATCTATGCTGTAAAAGAACCTCAAGATCTTGACATATTGTCACTTATAATGACCCAGCTTGTCCGGTAAACTTTATTGTTTAATTAGGCAGTAGTTAGTACACAAGTCAGTGATACAGAAACTACATCCTTTGATTACAAAGAAATGGACCCAAAAAGTAAATACCCAGAGAAGTAAAATGTGTACTTAACAAATCAATAATTAAGAGCTAAAAGCTTAGAAAAGTAAAGTAAAAAGAACAAAGTCTAAGTTTTACTCAACCAATCAGAAGATTCTGAGGAAGATCTCAAATCTATTTGTCCGTATAAGAGCATAACTAATCATTCACCACATCAAATTTAAATTTGAAGGAAAAAAGACTATAACCATGTTGCCTCATTAGTATCGAAACCTAATTTTTCATCTAATGAACTATGTGTTATGGATGATGGATGACCAAGTCACCTGAGTATCAAAAGGTGAATTGCGATTAGCGGCTTAGCTTTTGTTATAGTAACATAATCAAAGCACACTTTCATCACTTGCTTATATATATTGCCATCGACTTGAAACAAAATACACAGAGACCCTTATATATAAAATCCTTAAAATTATCTCCTTAAACAAAGTTCTCCTGATACTTCAAAAACATCAACAAAGCCCCTCCTATGATCCTCCAATCTAACTTTAAAAGCAGGCCTTTTACGTTTAGAATATAGTAAATTTTAATGCCCAAGTATAGAAACTTTCACAAAATTGCATTCGATACTTTTACATTCAGTGATGAATGCTTAAGTTTGTTATTATATAATTGTGCCGTGTATTGTATTCTTGGAGCATTCCATTCTTTGGTTAAAATAGGCTCTCGGAATAACAAGTTTGATATCTGCCACAAAAAAAAGAAAAGAAAAGAAACCCATTGTGTGTTTAGTAGGGCTGCAAACGAGCCCAAACGAATATTCAGGTTCGTTCGTTTAAGTTTTCAGCAAACTCAAGCTCAAGCTCAATGAAAATTTGGTGAGCCGAGCTCGAGCCGAGCTTGCCTAAGTTTGATGCGAACTCGAGCTTGTTCAGGATCCTTAAGAAGCCAAAAATATCACGTATTTAAGCTCTTATGCAAGTCTAGAGGTGCAAATAAGATTTTTATTGTGTACATAAACAAGTTCATACATATACAACACTATAAAAATATACATGTAATAGTTTATAGTACTTGTAAAAGTATATACATGTAAGTTACAAACAAATTTATTGTGTACATATATAATTTATCACATATACAAGCTATACTATCTATACATATTCAAGTTTATATAGGAACCTCTCATGATATATACATATACGCCAAATTCGCAAGCCTACTGAGCCGAACACTGTCGGGTTCAAGTTTGGCTCATTCAATAAACGAACCAAAAATTAAGATTCAGGTTCGGTTCGTTTAATAGACCAATCTAACTCGAATGAGCTTTTATTGAGTCAAGCTTCAAAAAGTTCACAAAGAGCTAGGCTCATTTGCAGCCCTAGAGTTTAGTACCCAATCAACTTTCCAACTGAAGTTTCCCTCACATACAGCAGCAGATGCTAGGGGTGTCGGGGCCTTGCACAACTCCAAATATTCCCACATATTAAACTAGTTTTTCAGGTTAATTTAGAAAATTTTATGGGATTGGCCCCAACAAGTTGCAAGTCTTGGGTAAAAACAAATCTCAAAATTCCTTTACATGTCAGGAAAAAATCCCGAAAATTTTAAGCTATCAATCTTTTGTAGGTCGCGTGTATAAACTTAAATCGCGGCTACGCACGTACACATAAATCACAATCTCGTCTCTTGCTCGACCTCACAAGTAGCAATATGACTAAATGAAAAATATTTTTTGTTCTCAGTATAAAAAGAGCAATACTACATACACTAGTTAAAGCTCCGATTTAGCTAAAAGAGGAAGCTCGTTGATTGAGAAAATTTTGAATGCAATTATAACACCCCTCTCACATCTCTCACATGGGGGGACATCTATGCATGGACCCGCATCATGTGAGAGAGCGTTACAAATGACTGTTGCATTCAAATTTTCTCCGCTGGCCCAGGTGGCTTGATTGAAAAATATTAGTTGTGCGAGAAATTCATTTTAGCCCAAGTGCGTAGGCTTATTACACTTCATTAAGCCAATAATCTGGCTTAACTCTTTTGGCCAAACGAGGCCTTAGTACATTCGCGTCTCTGACTTTTCCAAATAAGTACATACATGTGGTTCCGGCGCTCAGGCACAAATGCTCACATCCAAAATTTGAAGTGAAAGATTAGCGTAATAGACCTGCCAGAGGGAGCAACCAGCGTCGTGAAGCCAATCGATGAATCGGAAGGCTTGTTCGCCTAGATCTCCAATGCCATAAGGGCCATGAAACGACGTCGGGTGGAGAAAAACGCCGGCTCTGCGGCGAACATTGGGATCGGGTTCTGTAAGCCAGTCGGCGTAGTCTTCCGGTAAGTCTTCTCCGACGGCGGGGGAGACATGACGGTCGATTAACTGAATAGCGCAAGTTCTGAGCCTCGTTTGGCGCCTAAATCGAGTGGGCGAGGAGAGATGAACAGTGGTGGTTGTGGAGGAGTAGTTGAGGGGTTTGGGAGGGGGAAGGGGGAGAGAGGAGTGGAGCAGTGAGTTACGAATCGCCATGGATTTGCATTCGAGGGTAGCCCTGTGTGTGTGTGTGTGAGAGAGAGAGAGAGAGAGAGAGAGAGCGCGAAATGCACGGGAATTGGGCGGTGGTTCAGTTGAACTAGCGGCGTGAGTGTGGTAGTATTATCGTAGTCTGTTCCCGTAACGGGAAAAAAAATCCTGCCGACAGATTTTTTTTTCAAAAAATGCAGGTACACAACAAAAATGTACAACAAGTGGACAACACACTCGCATAATGTGTGGGCTCCACACACACTTGAGTGTATACTGTGTGTGGAGCCCACACACTATGTGAGTGTGTTGTCCACTTTGTTGTACATTTTTATTGTGTACCTAGCATTACTCTTTTTTTTTTTAACCGCAGAAAAACCTACCGTCAGATTTTGGGTGGCTCTATCCGCAACCCGTTTTTTGAATATACACAATCCGGGCAAATTAAATACTACCAAAACCCTCATTTCAAAAAGATCATTTAGCCCCTCAAATTACTACATACCATATAATTACACAAACCCTTTTTCTATTTTACTATATACAACCAACTCCACTTCCTTCCCAACCTCTGTTCTTCCTCCTCCTTCGTTTTCCTCTTTCTTATGTCAGTTTTTCCACAAAAAAAAAAACACTATACATTCCTCCCATTCTCTTCCTTTGTCCCTCACCTCTCATCTCTCTCAATGGAAAACCTTGATGAATTAATGAAATGATCCTTTCCCTCACTAGACATGGAATAAGAACTCCAAAGAGTAATGGAACGACTTAAAACTTCAACTCTACCAATGGAGGCACAAACAGAGAATACCGAAGTGTTAGAGGAAAGCATGGATGTGGAGAGCGAGGTTGGCATCCCGAACATGAAGATTTTCGAGCCAAAAACGACCCGAGGGGTAACCCATTGCTTTTTCAATTTGTCTACCGCTGTTCGTTCGAAACTGCACCATAGTCCCGAAAATCGTAATATATTTCGGTAGTTAATTCGTGAAATTTTGCCAAGTGTTCGACAAAATTATTTTCGAAAATAGTAACAAAATTCAATAGTTATGTATCGAAAATTAGATCAAATTTCGGGAGTTTATATCTGAAGTTTAACAACTCTGTCAAAACTAATGTTGCTTTGCTCTGGTATTTTTTAGGGTGATGCTTCCACACATGGTAGTCGCACAACAGGGTCATTAGGTGCATTAGGTGTACATGATTATACGGAGCACTTCACAACGGAGAAGGTTAGTACTTTGGAAGAAGTTATTTACTTTAAACACACATTCTATTCCATGTGGACTATTTAGGCTAAATTTTTCTTCAACCATGCGTTAGTCGGTGTTTCCCAACGAAGAAGAGTTGAAAGACTGGATTTTTTTTTACTGGTTTGAAGCATGGTTTTATCATTATCGTTAAGGCTTCGGAAACAATGCCAAAGGACAGGCAACCAAGGATCAGATTTTAATGTGAAAGGGGTTGTAACTACAGAAAGTTCCAATAAAAAAAACCAATTCTAGAAATGAAGAAGAGAAAGCGTAACACAGGGACCCAATTGTGGTGTGCTAAGAGATTGGTTGGTGCGTGAAAGTCTACAACGATAATGATAGGTGCTGAAAAGCATCCATTTAATTCTCTAATTTACACTTTAATAGCCCAATCATAGAGTAACTTGATGAATTGTAATGGTTGAATCATGTTTGTAGTCTTTGGAGGGTGTCATACCATTAAAAATGTGATTTGGAGTCAATATGAGAGCATGGAACACAAGGCAACACTTAGGAGCTACCCCAAAGCGAGGAGCTACAATCTGAAAATTCTGCTAGGGCGGAAATTAGAAACCATCCAAGCAGTTTTCCTCGAGTCTAACGCAGAAACGCGTTTTCGAATGTGTTTTTTAGGTTTTGTTATAATAGTCAAATTGAAGAGTTTGGAAGGATAATTGGCTTTGAAGTAGCAACTGCAGAGAGTTTTGATATTGTTGAATAGTCAATGTACTTAAGTTGCTCACGGATGCTTGTAACTTTGAGAATGCGTACTTTTATTTCGCTACTTTTCAAAGTACTTGTAAGTTTATTGGGCTTATATTGGGGTCTTTGTACTTTGGCTTAAAGTATCTGTTAATTTGAGAATGCGTATGTCTTATTTCAATACTTAATTCATACAGAATTGCTAATTCTCTCTTTCACCCTGCGGCTTTTCACTATCCTTTATTCAAATGGTGAGATTAGCATGCTCCTCAATCTCCTCATCCTCGAGCTGGTCTTCCTCGGCCTCTTCCACGTGAGGGGGCTGCTCCTGAGGGAGGGTAGGATGACCACGACCACGCTCGACCTTCCGGCCTGTAGCCTAACTAGCCTCCGAGACCTTACGCCGCCAAATAGAAGTTGTTTGCCGTTCACGGTCCATATCTGTTTGTTAGACATACAAAACTTCAGTTAGGTAAAGTAAAGAAAACAAATAACAAATGAAATCATAAATTACGGAACTAAATACCCGAAAATGGGGCTAGATTTCGGCAGTTAAGTACCGAATATTTATGAAATCTTTGAAAGATAACTGCCGAATATATGGTTAAATTTTGGGAGACAACTCCTGAATTGTCATTGCCTATTTCGGCAATAAAGTTCCAAAACATGGGTCATTTTTAGGCAATAAAGTTCCGAAATATAGGTTGTCTTTCGGGAGTTAATTACGGTTTCGATATTCAACTTGGGCAATATATATTCATGAAATTGCGACCAATTTTCACTCAATATGACAAACCCTAAATGGAAGGATTCGAGATAGAGGGAAGAGGGAGTGTGTTCGTACACACACACACATACATAAATACACCGAAAAATGGATAGGATGGGAGAGGGATGGTACCTCTTGATCGACGGTGTTGGCAGAGGGGGTGGTCACTGATCGATCGGTCGGATTGTTCTCGGTGCGCCTGGGCGTCGGTGGTGGTGATGGAGGGTGGTGTATTGTAATTGATGAGAGAGGGAAGAGGAGGGAAAAGTGAAAGCCTTTTTCAAATTTGGGAGGAAAAATTAGTGTAAAGGTTGTGAAGGGTATTTTTGGAACTTAGCCGGGTTATATGAAGCAAATATGGAGTTTTGCCACCTCCGTAAGTTGTATTTAGCAAACGGGCTATATGAAGTCAAAACCAGGATGCGGATAGAATCACCCTTAGATTTTATTTATCTTAGAGCAGCAGCGGCAGCTTGGGTAAATTTTGAGGAAAAAAAAACTGGTACACAGTGTATATAGCTACCCCATCTCTATCAATACTCGAACAATACTACCAATTTTTCCTTTTTTCTGTTAGAATACTATTATAATAGAGATGAGAGAGAGAAAGGGGGCTGGTGGTAAAGAGAAAGGTGGAGAGAGAGAGAGTGAGAGAGAGAGAGAGAGAGAGAGAGTAGCAGGTAAAAGAATAAAAAAAAGAATAGCTATGAACAGTGCCACACTTTTTTTTGGCTATGCATTGTTAACAAATTTAGGCTTTTGATAGAATAGCTTGGTGTTTAGAGAAGCTGCTGCACATGTTTTTTCAGTTTTTTAGAATAGCTTGGTGTTTAGAGACTGCTGCTTTTGCTCTTATTTTATTGGAAAAATTATTGAAATGGTCCCTGTAGTTTCACCCGAGTCTCGATTTAGTCCCTCTAGTTTCAATTGCACTCCAACGAACCCTGTAGTTTCAATTTTGGTCGATTTTGGTCCAATTGATAACGGACGTTAGAAAACATAACAGAAATTCCAATTTGGGGGTTTTTTGAGGGGTATACATGACTTTTTGCCCACCCTTCTTCTTCCCCAGCTTGAATCCCTAGCCCTAAATAAATTGATGTCTAGAAACTCACCGTAGCCATGGATAAAAATAATAATGATGAGCCCTTCACTATCAAAACCAAACTGCACACCCATCTTTTCACAAACAACATCCATTGTTTCCAATTGTTTGGATTTTGGGTTTTGAAAAAAAAGTGAAAATTTGAACAGATTGTTTGAAACTAAGAATACTACTTATTTACTAGGCTTCTAGCATTGTAATATAAAGAAAATCTGCAATTGATAGTCTCTGAGTTCTTTAGAAAGATTTAGGATTTGAAAGCCACTCCTCCCACCGAGGATTCCTTTCGCTTGATCTCCGCCACCCGCCGCTTGTCGCTGTCGTACACGACACAACATCTTTGCGGGTATGACCCTTGTATATCGTATAAACTATAAAGAGCTCTTTGGTGATGATACGGGACTTGATCCATTGCTGTTTCTGCTGCTACAACTTGAGGTTACGTGAAAATTGGGTTCCGATTGCAACTGGTTTCGTGTGCTTTTGGCCATAGTAGGTGGGTTTTGTATGCTCAATGCAAATGGAAGTCTTTTGCCAACTGGGGTAAGGGGAGGAAGTCAGAGAGAATTGAAGAGAAGAGGAATTGATTTGATCTCAAGAATTTTTCGGATCCACTGCTGCTACAATTGATTTGATCCACCGCTATTTTTGTTTTCTTGCAAAAAAAAAGGATTAGAGTTAGGGTTTCACGTTGGGGAAGAAGGGTGGGCGAAAAGTCATGTGTGCCCCTCAAAAAACCCCCAAATTGGAATTTCCGTTATGTTTTCTAACGTCCGTTATCAATTGGACCAAAATCGACCAAAATTGAAACTACAGGGTTCGTTGGAGTACAATTGAAACTAGAGGGACTAAATCGAGACTCGGGTGAAACTACAGGGACCATTTCAATAATTTTTCCTATTTTATTACATACTTTCTTAGTTTATTTTTAAATGTTCATCGTAAGAATAAGAGCAATTTCAAACAAAAATGATAGGATTTCAATGTTTTCTTACAATACCCTTATTACAGCTCACACATGAGGGTGGGACCCACATGTAGGCCCCACATGTGGGTCCCATGTGAGAGGTGTTGTACATGTATCATTATTGAATTTCAAACCCTCCCCCCCCCCCCCCAAAAAAAAAAAAAAAAAATCTCTATATGATTTTATAATTTGTTTTATACCGAATAAAAGTGCTCATTGAGGACTTTAAAATTTAAAAACATTCTATAAAAGTACATTTTTTAACATCCAAAAAAATAAGCGTTTCTCAAATGAGACATTTTTAGATGTTTGGATGTTGGTTGTTGCGTATTGGTGTTTAGTGTTGTTTGGATGTTGTTATTGGGGGGTTGACGTATGTGGGATAGTACGAGTGCATGATGGTGTGTTTCTGCTGGACTAGGGAAGCTTGGAGTTGTGTTATTTGGTAGGAATTTGACTTCAACTCAATGAATTCGGATCAACGGTTTGGGAATCAGGCATTGTTTTGATGGACTTATTGGTCTCGTTTATCTACCTTAGGGTTGGCTTAATGGATTGACTTCTTGGACGGTGGTGGTTTGGAATGGGAAAGTTTTCTTTGGATGTACTTTGGTACAAATATGAAGAAAAGAAAAGATAAACTTGAGCAGTAGAAGCAAGTGGCTCAGCAGCCCAGAATTAAAAAGTGGGTTACTATTCACTATCACGATTGAAGACTTTTGCATTTCCGTGATACGTTTCGTGATTGCATAATAAATATGAGTCTATCTTGTATTTGTTTTTTCCTCTGGTATAATCTATAAATACCATGTAATCGTTGTAGTATGGTATCAAGAGTGGAGTAAGAGAACATCAATAAAATCAGAGTGTGTTTGTATAATCTCTTTGTGAGTTTCATACATATAATTGTGTGATCCATACTGCCCCACTCAACAAATTGGTATCAGAGCCAATCGGTCCAAAAATAGTCCAAATTGGTTGAAAAGAAAATCATTCAAGGTTGATTTTTTTAAAGTGAGAAAATCACTTTCTGGAGTTCCTGGAGGGCGGAGCTCAAATACACAAGTTAATTTGTGTGAACGACCAACACGGGTCTGAAATAGAAGTCTACAAAAATCAATTTTTTGATTCGAGAAGTAGACTTGCCTTGACGAGTTCAGTGGTGCCATTCCATTGACGAGACGCCGCGGTAGCCTTCACGCACCGCCTGAAATTTACGTAGTGAGATCAGCTCGCTAGTCATCATCCTCAGCTCCGGCGAGCAAAAGCCGTTTTTCATCCGATATCAGACGTGGTGCCTCACTTTTCTGTATGCAGCTTGAAGCTTTCTGTGGTGAAGTTGCTTCCATCGGTGAAAACAAGAAAAGAGCTAAAATAATTGGTGTGGTCCATCGTTCAAAACCGGGAGACTTATCTTCCAAATCTGCCTTTAACTCATTTAAGGCTACCCACCTATTCTCATGGGAAAAAGCATTTTGTTACTTTTCCCCGAAGTCAAAACTGCTTTGAAGGCTATGGTCATTTTTATCCCTGATGAAGTCAGATTTGCTTTGAAGGCAAACCAAGGAAAATATTTTCTTGCTGTCACAAAACCGAAGTAGTTGAGCTCCTTTACTTCCCAGGTGCCACTTTCAAGTAAGTGGGCCATTCAATTTGCTCACCCAAGGTGACCTCTGGAAGCAATTTTTTAAAGGTGGTGATTACATATCACACAAGCCCAATTAATTTTCTTGAAGTGGAGTCGTGCCAATTACTTCAAGTGGGGTCGTGTGAAATTTAATTTTTCAAGAGCAGATTTTTTATTTAAAAGTCTGATGGCCAACGAAGCTGCACCAGCGCTTATTCCAAAACTCACCAAGGACAATTATGATAATTGGTCCATCCAAATGAGAGCACTATTTGGCGCTCAAGAAGTCATGGAGATAGTCGAAAACGGGTACGAGGAACCTGCCTCAAAAGAAGCAGAAGCAGCTTTGAAGGAGGAACAAAAAACCACGCTCCGTGCCGAGCGAAAGAAGGATTGCAAAGTCAGGTCCATCATCTACCAAGGACTTGATGAGATGACATTCGAGATCATCGCTTCTGCTACATCTTCCAAAGAAATTTGGGAGACGCTGCAGAAAACATACAAAAGTGCCGACAAAGTAAAGAGGATTCGCCTTCAATCTCTACGAGGCGAATTCGAGTCTTTACGGATGAAACCCTCAGAATCTATTTCTGAGTATTATGGTCGAATCATGACAGTTGCAAACCAGATGAGAAGAAATGGAGAAGCTCTCACAGATACGAGAGTTATAGAGAAGATTCTTCGATCGTTGGATCCGAGATTCAACTTCATTGTTGTTACGCTGGAAGAACTTAAAGACGTAACAACCATGTCTATCGAAGAACTTGTGGGCTCGCTGCAAGCCCACGAACAGAAGTTGCATAGAGATGATGATAGAGCCATGGAGCAGGCTCTACAGACGAAGATGTCCCTCAATGAAGATAGGTACGAGCAAGGGGGGACATCCCAGAGAGGACGAGGCTATGGTTCTCATGCAAGAGGCTTTAGAAGTTCAAATTCTAGAGGTAAAGGAGGCAAAGGATTTTCCAAAGGAGGAAATCATAACCATGCTCCAAAAGGAGGTGGTCGTGGACAGCAAAGGCAGAGGACAAGCAAAAAGAGGTGGTTACAACAACCGACCGAACATTGACAAAAGCAACGTTCAATGTTACAACTGCCAGAAGTATGGCCACTACTACAAAGAATGCAGAGGAAGGCCAGCATCAAATCAGGTTGGTGAAACAGCCAACTATGCAGACAAGGAGCCAGCATGAGGAGATTCAATGAGTCTCATGGCGCACAGTTCCACCGAACAGGATCAAGGTACATGGTTTCTTGATTCTGGAGCTAGTAATCATATGACTGGCTCAAGGCAGTTATTTACTGAACTTGATGAAAAGATTCAAGGAGATATCTCTTTTGGTGACCGCTCCAAAGTCCCAGTTCAAGGGAGAGGAAATATAGTGATCAAACGGAAGAATGGAGATCATGCATTCATTTCCAATGTCTACTATGTTCCAGACATGAAGACTAATATACTTAGTCTTAGACAACTCTTGGAGAAAGGCTATCAAATTAGCCTGAAGGATATGCAACTGACGATCACAGATGCTCGAGGGAAGCTGGTTACTCGAGTAAAGATGGCAAAGAACAGGATGTTTCCGCTAACTGTTCTTCATGATACGCCGAAGTGCCTCAGTGCCATTATCAACGACAAAGACTGGATATGGCATCTCATATATGGACATCTCAACCTTGAAACCTTGAAAATGTTGGTGAATAAGAAGATGGTCAAAGGCTTACCTCATATCCAACATCCAAATGAGGTATGCGAAAATTGTATTCTTGGCAAACAACATCGCAACAATTTTGGAAAGCAAGTTGATTGGAGAGCAAGTATGCCGCTCGAGCTAGTACACACAGATGTGTGTGGTCCGTTGAAGCCAATCTCAAACGAACAGAACAGATACTTCCTCACGTTCACCGACGACTACAGCAGGAACACGTGGATATACTTTCTCAAACGAAAGTCAGAAGTATTCGAGAAGTTCAGGAACTTCAAAGCTCTTGAGGAGAAAGAAAACGGCTACTACATCAAAATATTGCGGTCAGACCAAGGTGGAGAATACACTGGAGATCAGTTCGATGGTTTCCTTAGGCAGCAAGGAATCAGACACCAGTGTACACCAGCCTACACTCCTCAGCTAAATGGTGTATCTGAGAGGAAGAATCGCACCATCCTCAACATGGCGAGAAGCATGCTGAAGGATAAAGATCTGCCCAAGAGATTTTGGGCTGAAGCAGTTCAATGTGCAGTCTATATACTCTACAGATGTCCTACGAGGAGTCTAAAGTCAAAGACACCATAAGAAGCATGGACCACTTACAAGCCTGGTGTGGCCCATCTCAGAGTGTTTGGTTGTATTGCCTACGCAAAAGTTCCAGAGGCAAACAGAACCAAACTTGAAGATAAAGGAGTGAAGTGTATCCTTATTGGATACGGTGACTGGACGATGGGATACAAGCTATACAATCCCGTCACTCAGAAGGTGATATATAGCAGAGATGCCATTTTCAAGGAAAATGAATCCTAGAGCTGGGATCAGACAGAAGCTACCAGGAATATGGAGCTGACTATTGAAGATGAAGAACAGGTACAGACCAGGGAGGTACCTAGAAGATTAGAAGAGCAGCCATCACCGTCTCGTGGTTTCCCTTCACCACAAAGAGGTGAACCATCCTCACCAGTTACAGAAGAGTTTTCAGACATGAGGCCTAGAGGAACACGAAGCCTGGATGATCTATATCATAATACAGATCCGTTGGATGCAGACTTCACAATGTTCTGTCTGCAAATGACTTGTGATCCAGTTAGCTTCAATGAGGCTAACCAAGAAGACAAATGGAGGAAGGCTATGGATGAAGAGATTCAGTCCATAGAGAAGAACAAAACCTGGGAGCTGACAAATCTTCCAGAAGGCTATAAGACCATTGGTGTCAAATGGGTCTACAAAGCAAAGAAGAATGCTCAAGGAGATACAAAGCCAGGCTTGTAGCAACAGAGGGAAGGCATAGACTATGGCGAAGTCTTTGCCCCTGTTGCCAGGATGGAGACGATCAGGATGATGATTTCATTAGCTGCTCAACACAGATGGAAGATCTATCAATTAGACGTCAAGACTGCGTTTCTAAATGGATTTCTGGAGGAGGAAATCTATGTCGAGCAGCCACCTGGATATGTGAAGGAAGGACATTATGACAAAGTGTACAAGTTGAAGAAGGCACTGTATGGATTGAAACAAGCGCCCCGTGCATGGAACACTAGAATCGATGCATACTTTCAGAAGAATGGATTTGAGAAGTGCCCTTACGAGCATGCACTCTATATGAAGAAGAAAACTGATGGAAGCCGACTGTATGTATGCCTATATGTTGATGACTTGATTTTCACAGGCAACAACCTAGCTATGTTTGACTCTTTCAAACAGAGTATGGTCCGAGAGTTCGAGATGACAGATATCGGACTAATGGCACACTTTCTTGGAATCGAAGTGATGCAGGGAGATGACGGCATTTTTATCTCTCAAGCTGGATATGCCAAAAGCATCCTCAAGCGTTTTGGCATGGAGAAAAGTAATCCAGTAACTACTCTAGTTGAAAGCAGAGTGGAACTCAGAAAGAGCGAGGTCGGTAATGTTGATCCGACATATTTCAAGAGTCTAGTAGGAAGCCTTCGCTACCTAACATGCACAAGACCAGACATACTATATGGTGTTGGTCTTATCAGCCGATACATGGGGATACCTGACCAATCCCATGTGAATACAACCAAGCAGATTTTGCGCTATGTCAAGGGTACAGTCAATGATGGACTGTTTTATACAAGTACTGAAAACTTCAGACTTGTTGGCTATTCAGATAGTGATTGGGGAAGAGACTTGGATGAAAGAAAGAGCACTACCGTATTTACTTTCTTTCTCGGAGATACAGCCTTCATGTGGTCATCGAAGAAACAAGCGATAGTGACGCTATCGTCTTGTGAAGTTGAGTATGTAGCAGCCAGCTCAGCTGTTTGTCATGCTATATGGGTCCAGAAAATGCTGAATCACTTGGGAATTTCTCAAGAAAATTCAACGGAGATCTATGTTGACAACCGCTCCGCAATCGCACTAGCAAAGAATCCAGTGCATCATGAAAGAAGCAAGCATATCGACACATGCTACCATTTCATCATAGAGCATGTGAAAGCAAAAGAAGTGGAGCTAGTTTCTTGCCGGACATATGATCAGACTGCTGATATTTTCACGAAGCCCCTCAAGCATGAAGCCTTCATCAGGATGAAGACAATGCTTGGAATGAAGAAACCCCCAGGCTCAAGTTTAAGGGGGGATGAAGAAAAGAAAAGATAAACTTGAGCAGTAGAAGCAAGTGGCTCAGCAGCCCAGAATTAAAACGTGGGTTACTATTCACTATCACGATTGAAGACTTTTGCATTTCCGTGATACGTTTTGTGATTGCATAATAAATATGAGTCTATTTTGTATTTGTTTTTTCCTCTAGTATAATCTATAAATACCATGTAATCGTTGTAGTTTGATATCAAGAGTGGAGTAAGAGAACATCAATAAAATCAGAGTGTGTTTGTATAATCTCTTTGTGAGTTCCATACATATAATTGTGTGATCCATACTCCTCCACTCAACAAAATAAACTCAGGGAGATCACCACAGATAAAGGGATTCTTTGCAGCATTTCTTTGGGAGTGTGTTGGAGTGGGTCCCAAAATCCATTGTTTGGTAACCTTATTTGGGATGGGATTTGAAATCCCCACCCAATTTTTATCCCCATCCGTACGGCCAATAGAATCCCATGGGTTGGGATGGGATTTCCCCATTTTAGTGCAAAAAACCGGATATCCTGATCAATATTCCGTCAAACACAAACACCGGATATGAATTTTTCTCATCCATTGATATCCTGAGCAATATCCCAAGGATTTCATATCCCACCCATATCCCATGGGATTTCATATCCCATCCATTTATCTCCGGCCAAACAATCGAGGCCTTTAAGTGGATATGGGTCATTCAATGTATATTGGGTCCATGTGATATAGTAGACTCTGTGGATACTCCTTAATGGATTGAGCCTACGCGTACATAGGAAGAACCTCAAGCGGATCAGACTCTAACAAGTGGTATCAGAGCCGATGACTGATGATCTATGGGCGAACTCTCCTGGAAGCACCGGTGGTTGTGGGCTTGCATGGAGACTCTCGGAGGAGCAGGAAAAATCCATTGTAACTCTGGATGTAGCAAGAAAATTCTTAGTGCATGCGGTAGGGGGCTGGCAGCAAGGTGGCTTTCGGTGGAGTGGGTATTCTCGATGGAGCAGGAAAAATTCCTGGAGTGTTGGGCACCTAGCCGGCAAGCAAGGTGGCTCTCATGGAGTATGGTGGCTCGCGATGGAGTGGGTACGGTAAATAAGCCTGGGTTTGAACGCGATGTTGGAGAGATAGATCAAGAATTATGGGGAGTTAAGTTGATCAAATCGAGGGGGAGCTGGGCCCAATGCATGGGTCACACATGAGGGGGAGATTGTTAGGAATTTGTGTGAAGGATGAGTTCCTCATTTGATAAATAGAAAAAGAGTTGGACCTTAATATACAATTGAATGACTCACCACTTACAAGGCTTAGCCTTTTAAGTGGATATGAGTCATTCAATGTATATTGGGTCCATGTGATATAGTGGACTCTGTGGATACTCCTAAACGGATTGGGCCTATGCGTACATAGGAAGAACCTCAAGCGGATCAGACTCTATTGTATCATCTCTTTCCGACAGTTTCTATACCGATTTTAGAGCTCTGCAGTTGGCTTTGGTAATCTAGTTTCACGACGTCTGACGCGGAGCTCTCAACTATAGGTGTGTGATAGTCATTTGGTTTGTATCGTCAGTCTCTGTATGGAAGCTTTGTCAAAAGTGGACTTACTGGAACAACTAAACTTCAGATAATGCATGTAGATCATCAGACAAATAACCGACGGAATTAGCCAGTACGATGGAAATGTATCATTCAGTTAATTTGCTTATGTTATTTGTCTTTCCTTTTCTGCATTTGTTGTTTTTATATTTGTCTGAACTCGCTAGTTTTGATCTAATGAATTCTCTCTCTTTAGCTAAAAAAATAATCTAGCAACTTAAAGAATAATTTTGACTTGAAAAAAATTATATCGGCCATCGGAGATACTCTAATAATCGAGGAGTATATGTTTTATAAAACAATATGTACTTGCACAAAAGCAAAGAGTTAGTATGTCCTCAATATCAAACATATAGTTAACTAATGTAAAGAGTTGGGACCACTGTTTGACACATGACAATGAATAGATTTGGAGAAAACTTTAGTTTACACCGCCGGTGTAAAGAATGTTTTGTTAATGTAAATGTAAACCGCAACCCTTATAATTAACCAAAGGGAACAAAAGTAATGTTCAAATTAACCCTAAAGAATTGGCCTGGTGGTTAAAATGAGACTTAAGAGTTTACTCCCTCCTAATCTCAAGTTTGAAAATTCTCAAGCACATGCTATCAATTCATTTGGGGTTACTTCATAGGGAGTTTTGCTTCGGCTTTAATTGAACTTCTTTTAAGTCAACGCTGGAATTAGGCCCCCATCATAGTTGAAGTATGAGTAAATTGACTCAGATACCTAAGTTATCAAAAATAAGTTATGTTCAAATTGCTTGCAGATTTCAAATATTGAGATCCCTCGTAAAAATCCGACCAAATGAAAGAGAAAAATTGTCAAAACCCAGAAGAGGATAGAGCTTCTTTTACACGAATTTCACTGTTTTATGTCCTGTTGATTAATAAGAGGGTGGTACAAAATGATAAGGAAAAAAAAATGAACTGACATTTTATATACCATCTGATTAAAAAGACGAGAAAGTCGAAGAAACTATGAAATTGTGTAAAAATCCTATGCATATGCAGTTTCCCCTTGTAAAAAACACAAGCACATTTTCGAATAAAACTAGGTATGTAGAAATTGAATTCTAAATTTTTGTTCCAATAGTTTACTTTATAGGAAGTTAGAATATTTGGAAATACATAAGACTAATTTAGATAAATACTAGTATATTATTGTGACTTTGATTATATCCAAACATTGCAACGAAAAAAGAAATTATACCAGTATTTCAATATGACCAAATAAATGCAAGAAAGCGATTTTTCTTTTCTTCCACGTCTCTTTCTATCTTTTTTAAACTTTCTTAGTTATTTTTCTTTCTAATTAAACGGACTCTTGATGTATCTCCTAAGGTGTATAGATATTCTTCAGCACAAGAAGAGTTACAAATAACAAGTTCTTCATCATAGAATAACCACTTCGAATATTGAATCAAACATTGAAAAAAAAAAGATTTATTTTTAAAAATCTAATTGCAGAAAGACATTTGATAAAATCTGCTAAAATCAACAAAAAAAATCTTCCTCATTTGTAATCAACAGCTGATTTTAGAAAATATTAATTTTAGCAGATTTTATAAAATGAGAAACTCAACCTGAGTAGAATTCGGGGAAGAAGAAGAAGAAGAAAGAATAGAAGAAAGAAGAATGCACGTGTAAATTAGCCTAAAACATATATCTGAATACTATTGAAGGAAATAAACAACAATTATTGTCACATTCTCTCTCTATCTTTCATCCCTTACCTATATATATATTTTTATCTGCTCCTATGAATTCATATAAATAAAAATCCACCTACAACCACTAAAATTAAAATACCAAATAATTTACCTTTGGAGAATAATAAAATCAAACCCTCACAAGGAAAATGCTCAACTCAGGTCCATTGTTATCAGGGCTCAACATATACAAGGTCTCCGAATCCTTGGACCCCACCACACGTTCAAAGTGGGCCCTCATGTAGGCCATCTCACCATCGGGTCCTTCCACGTCGGATTTCCCGGGTAAAACTCCAGCCCCCATCGAAATTGCCCTCAGTAATTCCATAATTTGCAAATCCTCCTCGTTGGCCTCTCTCTTCACCCCGTACCCCGCCTTCTTCCCGTTACAGTACATCGTCCACAAGGGCTCTTCCAGTAATTTCGTCTTGTCCTTCTCCGCTCTCTTCTCGCACTCGAGGGCAATTCGGACCATTCCCATGCTCATTTCCCTCTGCAGAACGTTGGTCTGCATGGCTAGTTCCACCACCAGCGTCGGTAACGTGCGGGGGTTTTCTTGGATGGACAGATTTACCCTTCCTTTGCGGTACCCGAATAAGGTGCCGGTGACTCGGATTCCGGACGCGGTGGTCCGGTGGGTGTCGGGAAGGACGCCGCCGCCAGGTAAGGAGGGGAATTTGCAGACGGGGGAGATGATGGGGAAGGAGCGGAGGACGGACCGGAAGACCCGGAATGCTTTTACCGGCTTCTTCTTTTTTTTGTTGGAGGGTTGGACGAGGGAGGTTTGATGGGAAGGTGGCGGCGGTGGCGGAGGTTTGGACGACGACGAGGAGGAGGAGGTGGAGGTGGTGGTGGGTTTTGTGTCTCCCATTTGCTGGAGGTTCAGGGCCAGCAAAGGGAGATTGCTGTGAGAGAGAGAGAGAGAGAGAGAGAGAGAGAGAGAGAGAGAGAGAGAGAGAGAGAGAGAGAGGATTGGATGGGGAGATAGAATGTTGGTTTGAAGAATTAGGCTAAGGGCCTGAAATTGTGGTTGTTTAAGTTGGAGATTGGAATTTGTAAGGCTTTGGCTAGGTCTTCGGAACCTTAAAATGTGGGAACTCTGGCCTATTGTTTTACCAAATGGAAGATTTTTATGATAAAAAAATGTTACCGATATAGACCGGAATACAAAGATTCGATGTAGATGTGTCCACAATCATTCAATTTTTATTATAGATCTCGCATTTACCATAATCGTCCATGTAGTCATATTTGTGTTTAGATTTGTACACTTCCAAATGTTTCCGTAGCAATATTCTTTCACCTTTCTGTGACGTATTTCAGTTGTATGCTTTCAGGATAGATTTTATTTTATTTTATTGGTCATTCATCATTTGTAATTTATTCCAAGGAGAGGAAGGAATGAGACTCGATCACGGGATGCAGCATCCAAAAGTTCTACCGCATGAGCTAGCCGGCCACCACTTGGTGGATTTGAGTTTGAAGAACAGATTATTTAAAATTTAAGTGGAAGTGTATATTCTCATATACGAGCTCTTAGCCCAAAATCAAAATAAAGATTAAAAAAAAAAAAATATTTGCAAACAATAGCCTCGTGTGCATTATAGGTGATTGAACTAAAGCCCGGTCCATTAATATTTTGACCAAGACTTTGGATCCATTAATTGTAACTTTTTAAAGTGTTAGGTCATCTTTTTTTTTTTAATAGGACAAAATATCATCACATAAAATTATTAATTATTTACCCTCTCCTCCCGTATCAGTGCCGGAAAGTTTGTCGGATAAGTCCGTGGCGCCGGAAAATTCGTTGACAACCAGTAACTTGAGATGGTAGGGGTGGCAAAGAAGATGGTAACTGATGATCAAAAAATATAAATGAAAATAAATGATGGTGAAACTGAGATGTACAGTGATAAAACATTTCAACAGGTCAACTTATCTTTGTAAATTTCTCAGTTTTCCAAAAGATTTTAGCACCCAGGTGCTAAAATCATGATATTTCAAATCAAAAAATGAAGTGGTTCCGTGTATCGTTTTTCGATTTTTTTCGCACCAAATTAAAGTACTCATCGTGTACTTTAATTTGGTGCAAAATAATTGAAAAACGATACACGGAACCACTTCTTTTTTTTATTTGAAAAATCATGATTTTAGCAGCTGGGTGCTAAAATCTTTTGGAAAACTGGGCCGTCATCTTTTGAAATTTAAGAAATATAAATAAGAATAGAAAAGCTTATATGATGTTGAATTTTCCAGACATACAAAACATAATTTCAGTTACTTTATCTATTGGAATTTAATACTCATGCAGAGCATAAATACAAACTGATAACTTCATGTGTTGAGCATAAATAAGAACAAATAAGTTTGTCTGTTAAATTTAAGACTAACAAAGCATAAATATGAATAAATAAAAACATTTATTGAAATGTAAGACGAATTCAGAACCTAAATATGGGAATAAATAAGTTTGTCTGACGAAATTTAAGAATAATTTAGAGCATAAATATGAGCATATAAGTTTATCTGATGACTGATGTTGAAACTTTGCAGACATACATAGAACATACTTCCACAAATAACTCTGATATCTGTTGGAATTTAATACACGTGCAGAGCATAATTATGAACAAATAAGTTTATCTGTTGAAATTTACAGCTAATTCAGAGCATAAATAATAAAAGATAAATTCATATATTGAAATTTAAGACCAAACAGATAAACTTATCACTTTACATCTCCACGGAATAAACAGAAAAAATTATCTTTGTATATCTCCAGTCACCAATCACCATCTTCTTCCTCACTCCTACCATCTTTTGCGCAGGACGCCAGCGACCAAGTCTGGTGCCGGCGTTGACGACTTTCCCACTCAACTTTCTAGCACCGATGAACTTTTCGCTGCCGTTGACCGGCTGCCTTCAGGTTAGTTAAAATAAAAAATTAGAGGTGTTTTTGTCAAGGTGGATTAGATGCTTTTGAAAATAGTTGGGTGAAATTAATGGGTTTCTGAATAAGAAAAATGGACTATAGACTAAATGTCCCAAAGAAATATATATATATTTTTTGTGAAATTTTTTTACATCGTACATTTTTTTTTATTGTGATCTTTTTAAAACAACATGAATTTTTGAAAAATTAATAACGATCATATGTTAATCGCAAAATGGTTCAATGATTGGAGAAGAAAAGAGTAAAAGAAAAAGATAGGGATGGCCATCTAATCCATCCACTCTATCCCGATTGGGACGAAGCTCTAATTTTATTGGCCATGTTCGGTTGTCTGTTTTCCTCCGGTTTAGTTTTGTTTCTGTTTTGCTGACATCATCATTTTTTTCACTTTTCTCTCTATCTCTCTCCACTTATTACACCTGCTTACATCATCAAAACTAAACTAAACTCCCTCAAAACTCCTAACCGAACACAGCCATTGGCATTTGAGTTTGAGTTTGGAAAGGAAGTGCAAAAAAAAAAAAACAGATTTGGAGTCGAGCGGTTTTACATACCTTTGCCCTAAACCATATGTTTTTTTTTTTTTTTTTTTTTCAATATTCCATATATTTGTTTATAATACATATTACAAATTCATATCAATTATACGTGCCCTGCTACACGCACATACACAAGTACACAAACACATCTGGACCGTCCATTTCAGGAATCAACAGTCTGGATTTTAAAAAAACTCTTCTACGGAAGAGTTAGAGGGTGTTTGGGGGCCTCATTTTCAGCTTTTCATTTTTAACTTTTTGGCTTTTTGGATTATGATCAGAATGTATTTTGGATTTGGTATGAGTGTTTGGGAGAAATGTGTAGAACGCATTTTAAAACAGAAGTAGTGTTTGAGAGATATGTGCAGAATACATTCTGTAGGTCTTTTTGTTAATCGAAATGGAAAAAGTGAAAAATGAGAAATTAAAAAGTTCCTCTCAAACTATTTTTCACTTATACTGTAGATTGTGCATAACAGCCAAAAAGAAAACATGAGAATGGGAAAATGGGAAAAATTGTCTCCCAAACAGGCTCTTAAACACTTATATGGATGAGTTTTTTAAAATCTGGACTGTCAAAAATACGCACGCGAACAGTCAAGATGCACCGTTCCTGCACTTTGCGGACGCGGGGTGTGCGTATGCATAGCGTTTTTGTCATATGTTTACATAATTGGGGTCCACTTTTCACTCTTAGAGCTTGTTAAATTTAGAGAGGATGTGTGCACTCAATAGGCTAGTAATAACATTCTCTATTTTGTGAAAAAATATTAGGAGCAACATTTTCCCGGCAACTTTTTCAAAGATTTCATATTAAAAAAAATTTAAAGACTTTGGCCCTACTTGGAGTTGGCTATAGAGCTACCTAAATTTAACTATTGTGCTAAGCCAAGCTTAGGAGCTACCCTTGAGAGTTTGTATGGGGAGCCCATTGAAAACAATACTTGAGTACATGGCTAGGTAAATGTTAGGACGCGCCGAGTGCCGCACAGCACGCTGCAAGGCTGTGCAGCCCCCCCCCCCCGGTGTCCATTTTTTTTGCGGCGTTGCAATTTGAAACAAATTGTATCGGCATTCTGTTTATACTTTCTTTTTTTTTTTTATCCTTCTTTACCAAAAAAAAAAAGAGTACAAACAGAATGCCGATACATTTTGTTTCAAATTGCGACGCCGCAAATAATGTACTTTGATTTTTGAAAATTGGATGGGAGACCGGAAAATCCCATACCGTTTAAGGGATTCAGGGATCCTGTAGTGCGGCATCCGAGCAATTGATCTCAGTAATCAACGGTTTGGATTTCATCTCGGCAATAGACAGGTCGAATCATGCAAGTGCCAAGATGAAATTTGGACCATTGATTGCGGGATCAACTGCTCGGATGCCACACTACAAGATCCCGAATTCCCCGTTTAAGAGCCCCGATCCTTATTTAGAGCGGAGATTGGGTCTTAAAAAAATTCCTCGACAGGATCAGAATGGGTATGGAGCCATGGAGGTAAAAAATTCCTCGACAGGATCCCGTCTTCCGTGTTGCCATTACTATAAGAAAATAAAAACTTCCAACATATTGCAATTTGCAACTCTTATGAATTTGTAATCCAATTTCGTTATCTGGGTGACGATTCATCGGGTGATTCTTTGTATGAGACAAAGACTTGGGACTCATAACAACGTCATTTTATGACCAAAAAAGTCATTATTATCTTATAAAAATAGAGAACATTCCTTACACGGGCGGTGGGAAACCATCCTTGTCCGCCACTGCTTTTGTGATTCTACTTTGTATCAATTGTTGATCTGAACTGTTAATCTTGTAGGGCTCGTAAAGTAATACATCCATGCAAAGAACCAACTTGATCGGAAATCGCCCAAAATTTGAATTTTGTTTTGTAAAATGGACGGTAATGGATTTTAAAGTAATAGGTATATAAAATTCAAAACTTTATATACCTATTGATGTCCGATCAAGTTGAATTTTTGCATAGACGTACTACTCTACGGGTCTTTCAAGATGAATGGCAGAATGGTTCAGCTGAAAACAATAAATCCACGGAGGGACCCACAGATGGTGGTGGTAGAAAAGGGCATTTTTTCCACCACCGGTGTAAAGAATGTTTTCCTTATTTTATAGATGTCCATGTGTAACCTTGATTGGATATTAGTGTACAACGCTTCGTCGAATATTTTTTGTTTTAAGAGTAATGGGTCAACTCTGCCAAAATATGTTTGATTCAAATAGATACTAATGTTCAGGTAACCTGATTTTTTGCATGGGTGATGTACACTTTGAGACCTAAAAATTAACCAATTCATCATCCAATGAAATTCATCAGAATTTCATTTTGCGTCACAGAATTCACATGAAAAGATTTGATTCCATTGTATAACAAATTTTAGCTGTATGTTTTCGGTTTCAGTACTTCAAAATCAAACTGTATGTCAAATAATATATTTTACTAGCATGCCTGTGCCTTAAGGCACGGTTAGAAGACCTCATGAATAATTTAAACAGCTACAAGTGTCCTTAGCAAAGTATGACCTCGTATGATATGAAAATGTATTTTGGGGGCACAAATAGAAAATGGCTATCCAATAGGAGACAAGGAGTGCATTATTGAGCATAAGAAATTCAATGGTTAAAATATATGAAATTAATTTACTTTCCTTCTTCATTATATAGACAGATATTCATACATGTGTTTACGCTAGTAAAAAGTTTTATTATGCATCTTTTAAACAGTATAAGAACTTTGAAATATTCACTAAAATCCACTATTATTTCGTTTAAATGTGGGCATACCTGCTCAAAATGCATCAACAATTAAAGTAGAAGAGAATAATATGAAAGGATGATAGAACCGATAATATTGTATAGCAACTCTTATGCCACGAACAACGATGACCAATGTAATGACAAGAATTGATCTATGAACTTAAAGCAAAGAGGCCCACCATATCTGATTCAATTCATGAAATCTGTTATCAAATTCATTTGAAAAAAAAAAAAACTAGAAATTCTAAGGCTATGTTTGGTAACACTTCTGTTTTCTGTTTTCTGTTTTCTGTTTCTGTTTTCTAATTTCCGTTTTTCGTAAAACGGAAGTGAAAACAAAAAATATGTTTGTGTGAAATTATTTTCAAAAAAAAAAAAAAGTAAAAACATAATTATGAGTCGGTTGGAGATGTGCCGGCGGGAGGCTGGAGGTGGTGGGTGGTGGCGTGATGGTGGCTGGTGGTGGTGGCTGGTGGTGGCGTGATGGCGGGTGGTTGTGGTGGCTGGAAGTGGTGGTGGGGTGTGGGTGGTGGTGGTGGCGGGTGGTGGCGGTGATGGGTGGGGGTGGTGGGTGGTGGTGGTGGCGGTGGTGCGTGGTGGCTGGAGGTGGAGGTGGTGGTGGTGGTGGGGTGGTGGGTGGCGGCGGTGATGGTGGGTGGTGGTGGTGCGTGGTCGCTAGAGGTGGTGGTGAGGGGGTGAGGGGTGGTGCGTGGTGGCTAGAGGTGGTGGTGGGGTGGTGGCGGTGATGGTGGTTGGTGGTTAGGGTGGTGGGTGGAGGTGGTGGTGGGTGGTGGCGGTGATGGTGGGTGGTGGTGGTGCGTGGTGGCTAGAGGTGGTGGTGGGGTGGTGGCGGTGATGGTGGTTGGTGGCTGGGGTGGTGGGTGGTGGCGGTGATGGTAGGTGGTGGTGGTGCGTGGTGGCTAGATGTGGTGGTGGGGTGGTGGGTGGTGGCTAGAGGTGGTGGTGGGGTGGTAGGTGGTGGTGGTGCGTGGTGGCTGGAGGTGGAGGTGGTGGTGGTGGTGGTGGTGGTGGTGGGTGGTGGGTGGGGTGGCGGTTGGGAGTGGAAAAACAAAAACAGAAAGTGAAAGTTGAGATTTTCAACTTCCTCAAATTTCATAAATAGTGGAAGTAAGAAGTAGAATTTGAAAGTAAAAGTGGCACACAAACAACATTCTGTTTTTAAATTGTCAAAATTCTGAAAACAGAAACAGAAAACAGAAAACAGAAGTGCCACCAAACAAGGCCTAAATGGCTGGTTGTTTATGGCTACAACTATTGATGTCTATTTTGGGTATTTGTTACAAGAGATCTGGTAGGTAAAGAAGATCAAACTCAATCGCCATTGATGATCTTGAATTGAGAAAGAGAAGAGAGATAATGTATTGAAACACGTATTAGAATCACCGACTTTCTTACTAACTAGAGTTAACAAACTTTACGAACCGGCATTACAAAGCTAATCGCATTTAGTTGAAACATCTGAAGCAAAATGTTGAACACAAATAGGCTTGGCCAAGACCTTCTTCCGAATACAATGATAGTCCACCTCAATGTGATTTGTTCAGGCATAAAAAATGGGATGAGAAGCAAGTTCAATAGCAGACAAGCTGTTGCAAAGAACAATGGAAACACCATCCAAAATGACATGGAGATAACTAAAGCCCTGTATTCAGCCTCGGTGCTAGAGCGAGACACAATATGTTGCTTCTTAGCACTTTAGGAGATGAGATTATCTCTTAAAGCACACAAAAATATGAAGTGGGTCGTCTATTATTTTGATTACCATCCCAATCTGCATCATATTAGGTAGTCATGAACATAGAATTTGGTGTAAACTGAAGGCCTAGATGTAAGTAACCCTTAAAATAGCGCAATACTCATTTTACTGTAGTAAAATGGGATTGAGATGAGGCATGCATAAATTGCCTAACATGATTCAATGCATTGGATAATTCAGACTTTGTAATGATTAGATAGTGTAATGACCAGTGATGGACCTATAAACTTCACATCTGTAAAAGGGAGTCCTTCTACCTGCACAGATGGGTCTCGGGGACCCACTTTTGGGTTCCACATGGCCGATCCGAGCCATGAAATGGGGTGATTTTGGATCGAGCACTTAGGGACGTCCGATCGACTTGATCTCTGCGCGGGCCCCTCGGAATTTGATTTTGAGATGAAGGAACGGCTCGGATCGGCCGTGTGGGACCCAAAAGTGGGTCTCCGAGACCCATCTGTGCACACCATCTGTGCACACACGTTTGTGCCTATCGTTTTACCGTGTAAAAGGTAAGGACTAAGGAGCCAGCAACAGGAAAATATGGTTTAGTTGAAGAAGGAGATAGGCTAGGTTTACAATCCATCATACCATCCTTAGCAAGCAATTCTATGCTATACTTATGGTAAGGATGTTCGATCCCTAGAAAATAAAGAAGATCCCCTAGATCTTTGAGACTAAATTTAGTATGAAGTTGAACCAACAATAGGAGGCTTCATATGTAAGGAAACAGAGGGTAGATTATGTGGAGGATAAGTGGGATTAGGAGAATTGTAAATAAAGGATGGTGAAGTAGAAGAACTAATACTAGTAGTAGAAACTTAGGAAACAAAAGAGGTTGTGAAACAAGGAAATCAGTAGTAAAGGACTAGCAAGAATAGAAAATCCAGAGCATCTACGGTTGCGAATGAAACATCGAAGGACAAAGTAGAAGAAGGAATGCATGAAAGATGTGAAGGAGAAGACACATTTTGAGTAAGAGACAAGCAAGCAACTCATGTTCAACAATCTTCAAATGTCTAGAAGTGTAAAATTTCTTACCAACAGGATCAGAGCATGTGTATCCCTTATAAGTAGAGCAATACCCTAGAACTATGCAAGAGACAAACTTAAGTGAGAGCTTGTGAGAAGTATAAGGCTTGAGCTAGGGAAAATAAAGGCAACCCAAAGGTCTAAGATGAGAGTGACGCGGAGGCTTATGAAATACGAAAGTATATGGAATATGAAATTATTTTTTTTTTTGTGGCTATGGAATATAAAAGTTGATGGCAGAATGAGGAAGCCAGTTAATAAGGTATACACTGGTAAAAATAGCTTCAAGACAAAATGCAACATGCATGGAAGCTTTATGTAAAAAAGTTAGTGTAGTTTCTATTAGATGCCTATGCACTTTTTTTGCTCTTCCATTATGTTCTAGAGTATGGGGACGAGAAGTTTGATGATTTATTGTCATAGGTAAGAAACAAATCAGACAAATATTTATCTACGAATTTCCTACCATTTGAGACCTAACAGATGTTACAGTACAACATGAAATTGTGTCTAAACAAAAGCAGAAAATATCCTTTTCACTTCAGATTTACAATGCAATGGAAACAACAACAATATATTGAGAAAACATCTAGGATCACAAGATAGTATTTGAATCTTTCCAAAAGAAACACCAAGGGCAAGCTCCCATATCCATGTGCATTAGTTGAAAAGGATAGTAAGCATAAGAGACAAAGAAAAGGGTAACTTATGACTTTTTGGAACGTCACAAGAAATACAAGTGACACTTAGGGTTTCTTGTATAGGAGTTTGAAACTGATGTACTAATTCTTGAAACAAAGTAGGATTGGGATGACCCAACTCTTGGTGTTAGAGAACTACTAATGGTGAAGCATTATTTGAAAAAGAAGCTGCTTAGGCTAAAGCATGAGAAAAAGAAGAAGAAGAAGAATGGATTCTAATAGGAGACAAGGAGCATTATATGCACATATGCCACATGCATATTGGGGTTCCCGTAATGACCCAAGTCACTACATCCCCGTAATAACCTCAATTGCGCGTGGGCTAATTTGAGAAGGATCTAGTGAGGCATGAAATTAGGATGAAATTATTGGGGAATGACCGGCCCAGCCATTAAGTCCAAATTGGAACCGGCCCAGAAATTTACCCTAAGTATTTTACATGAATCTCTCTGGACTTCATTACTCCATCATGGTCACATGGGCTCTAATTCAATTACAGCCCAATTTGGCACACAGTGTTCGTATGTTCGGGGTAAAAGCAATTGCCTTTTAGCCCAATATACTCTCGGCCGAAATTATAAGCATATGATATGACCCAGTTCAATAATTACGCCTAATGCTTAAAGGACACGTGTCAATTCCCGAGTCACTGCATGTTTTGAGTGTCAACGAAGAGAAGCATTTCAAATGGCAAGCCACCATTGGACCAACATTAGTATTTTTTTAGCAAAATGGTACCATTCATGACGATTTTTTTTTTTTAATCACTTGAGCAAAAATATTAAAACCACTGGAATTGCCTCAACAAGTTATTTTAGGAAAAGAGAAAAGACAGAGGCATCAACTCTCTCACATGGGATATGTGAGACCTACATATGAGTGGTAGTTCTCACATATTCTATGTGAGAGAGTTGGTGAAATTATTGGTACAAGTATTAGTGTCTGTAGCAAACATGTTATGAAAATGATCCATTTTCTCGCTTCCCGCATTCTTATAATATGACTAACCAACCAACCAGCAAAACTACTTCTTACAAATAATAACTTGTTCGCCTTGTCTTTAAGATAGTTGTTGACTAATGAGAGAATCATTGAATCCGGTGAAATGTACGAGTTGTATAATTACACAAAGAAAGTCATCATACAAGGGTACAGGTCGAGAAAAATGATCCATTTTCTCTCGCATCATCAACGCGGTTACAAATTTCTCGAAAAAGACTGATTCGTTTAAAGATTCTTGCAAACTAAGTCCCCTAAAAGTCAATATTTATTAGTCAAGAATTAGAATGCTACGGAGTAGTATTTGACTATGTGAAGGTGAAAAAGATGAGTGCATTTTGTGGCGTGCACTACATTGTTATGAATGTTGTGTATAAAAGGCATGTTTTCCAAAAGATTTTAGCAGCTCAGTTACTAGGTGATTTTAGCAAATGAGCTCAGCAGATGCTAAAATCATGATTTTGAAATAAAAAAATGAAGTGGTTCCGTGTATCGTTTTTCGATTTTTTTTGCACGAAATTAAATTACTCATCGTATATCTTAATTCGGTGTGAAAAATTCAAAAAATAATACACTGAAACAATTAATTTTTTGATTTGAAATACCATAATTTTAACACCTGCTGAACTTATTTGCTATTTTAGAAACTAGGTTGCTAAAATCTTTTGGAAAACTATGCCTAATGAGCTATGCTTTCCGCCCTTCACTATTAATTAAACCTTCACTATTACAATTAAATAACCATTCTGTTTGGAGGTATCAACGTAAATTTTTATCCATCTCATTTTAAACGATTATGGTTTCAACTCTTTTACTCGTGAAATCCCTTGCCCACCCTTATCTAGTGATGTGTGTTAGCGTACATAAATATAATTTTCTAATTAGGTGGGATGTTATTAGAATTTATGTAAACTATTGAGAATATAGTTTTTTAAAGAATTATGAAAAATAATCATCTAAGGACCAATCAACATAAGACTGTTAACATACTTGTTTTTATTATCATAATCTATGGACGGTTCTAATTAAGGTTAATAAACAAGTCATACGAGCAACTGAGATTGTTCACATTTGGTATGAAAACTCAACAAATTTTACAAATATGCTAACAATTTAGGCTCTTATTGGTCTAATTTTTTTGAGACTTTTTGTTACAGCTTTTATGGGTTTTTCTCTTAATTTTAAGTTCTAGATTGTGGTTAAACCTTTACATCATATTTTATATTTCAATTAATAAATTACATATAATACAATGAAACGAAAAGCCTATCCTTTTTGGGGTTTTTTTTTTTTTTCCCTGTCTTATAAGAGTTATCAAAAGTTTGATCTACAATTTCATATTTGTTTGGTTTACTCATCTAGACGAAAAATATGATGTACAAAATTATACCACAATTTATTGAAATTTAATAAAAACAAAAATAGGCCATGCGAAAAAAGTCGCCAAAAACTTATGCCATTGCAGGCCTTAATTGATTATGTACTGAGTTAATCTCAAATGAGATTTAATCAAGCCAGTCACATATATCTTGAGTAAATTGAATTTTTTTTTTTTGGGGATTATAAGCTCAATGAGCGGAGTTGTAAAGACCCGTGTTTTTAAATATTTTTCGGAAATAAAATCGGGGAAAAAGTACGGAATTGTTGAAAATGTTAAAATGTTGGATTAGATTGTGATAGGAGTGATTTGGGGCCATATTGCATGACACAAGTAACTAGAGGGGCTTGGGGTGTGATTATTAGATATATATGGGTTGTGTGGTGTATATGAGGAAAGAGCTACCCACTCCCTCCCCCATTTTTCATCAGACGTTATCCCCTCTCTCTACTCCTTCCTTCATCATCTTCATTCTCCACTCCAAATCACTACCTCACACTCAAAACCTTTCAATATACACACCAAAATTCGCCTTCTACACGCGTTCTAGAGCTTGGGATACGTTGGTTTCACTCCGGGAGGTGGTTATTTCGATGGAGCTCAATTGGAAAGCTAGGATTCTTGCTCATCCTTTGTTCACAAGCTTCTAAACCTTGAGGTAGGGGGATTTCTACTATTATTAAGTGTTTTGAGGTGTTTGATGTGTTGATGATACTCTCATTTGATCAATCCTACTCATTTTCTTGAAAATCCATGTTTTTCCCAAGTGTTGAGTTAATTGGAAGTAGATATGTGTTTGTGGTAGTTATCCTATGGGAATGAGTTGTTGTAATGCTCTCATGTAGTCTTTGATGTTGATATATTGCCTTGGTTGTGTTTGATTTGGAACCCATTGCAATCCCCTTGTTTGCTGTCAAAAATCTGCTCGAGATGGCCTCTGGATCGATCCACTTTGGGGTTGGATCGATCCAAAACCTTCTGATGGTGTCCTGGACCATAGTGGATCGATCCACTCGCACAGTGGATCGATCCACTCATCTCTTGGATCGATCCATAACCTTCTGTCTTGCTCTGGACCATAGTGGATCAATCCACTCGCACAGTGGATCGATCCACTCGCGCAGTGGATCGATCCACTCCCACAGTGGATCAATCCACTCCCCTCTTCACTTCACCAAAACTTGTTTTCATCGTTTTCGGTCACTTTTTCGTGTTAATACTTGGCATAATCATCTCTTATGCCTCAAAACTTGTTGACTAACTCGTTCATGACCTATCCTTGCATGGTTGGTGACTTGGTTTGATTTTTAATGTAACGCTTACACGGTTTGTGCACTTCATATACGTGAATTAGTTGATTTTGATAGAATGCGTGAACTTGTGTGATGATCTGAGGCGTGGGTGAGGTGATGTCACTTGTGCAAGACCAATGAACTTGAATTGAAATGAGAACTTGACACTTGTGATACGGGGCCGAAAGGTAGCCCGGAATGATACTTGGGCCGTCCTATGGGCGTGTCGCGAGGAATTATGCCTTGGCCAAGGGGAAGACTATACGGGGTCGAAAGATAACCCGGAATGATACTCGGACCGTTCTATGGGCGTGTCACGAGGAACTTCGAAATATTTAACTTGAATAAATTGATGACACGGTACATCTAACGAATTGGACACTTATGAGAGAGAACACGTGGCGAGTACACATCGGACACACTTGTGTGATAACTTGGGACTTATATACTCATGTTTACTTCATTGGACACCGGGAAACTCATTGGTTCTATTATGTGGCTTAAAACTCTCATTTGTCAACTCGCATCTACATTTTTATTGCATTTAGTTTTAGTAGACGTTTCTCTACTGGGCTAGTGAGCTCACCCTATCATTTTCAGGTACTTGGCAAGGCGCATGAGTTGGATGCTTGGATTGTGGATGCATGGCATGCAACTTACTTATACATGAAATTATTTTATCCCTTCCATACTAATTATATTTTGGGGGAAATAATCATGTAACTTCCATTTCTTCACTTTTTGTCAATTTGATAAATGTAATGACTCTATATATTTTGGATACTAGAGCAATTGGTTTCGGGTCCCTTAGATGAGAGACATGTGGACTTATTATTTTGGAAGTTGTAATCTTGACTTGACTATTCAATGGAGATATGTACGATCCTGATCTATCCTACGTGGATAATACTTGTATTTTGGATAATAAAATTGAGGGCGTGACAGGAGTAGTGACTTGTTACTCCTTTTGTCCCAATTTGTTTGCTTACTATGAATATCCGTGCTATTTTTAAACGTTTATAACTTTTTATTTGTAGTGTTTTTAAAGTTTTTGAATTTTTTTTCTTATAGAACTAATTGAAATCAATTAAATAAGATCTATATTGCATATAAAATCCATTATAGATTGAAACTAAAAGAGTTTTAAAAAGGAATACAAAACCGTAGCGACCAAACAAATTGAGATGGAGAGAGTAAAATTTTAGCTTCAAAGCTCCGAGAGTTTTAAAAGATGTTTAAACTGTTTATTTTACAAAGTAATCTTAAACAAGTTTTTAACGATTGAACACAAGTTTAAACTTGTATAGTTAGCTTCTTTGATTCTTTTTAATTTATCAACTATAGATGATTCATGCGGATACAAACTCATGATTAACGTTTGTTTGTTTATAGGAATAATCTAACAACTTAAACCACCTCCATTATTGGGGCGGTTGCCGCCACACCGCACAACCTTTTCCCACCTCATGATCATCAATCCAATCCCTAAAATCCAAGCAAATTGATAAGGGTTGTGTCTAAAAATTTAGAAAAGACAAAACACGGACTAAGGGCTGCTGCTGTGTAGCCTCGTGTACAACAGGTACTATGCACATTCGGGCAATCCGTTGCTGGGATGAACAGCCCAGATTTTATCTTGCACGTAAGGTAACGAACGGTTCGGATGTAAAGTTGCCGAGGTGAAATCTGGACTGTTCATCCAAGTAACGGACAGCCCAAATGTACACAACACCGGTAGCAACCCCAGATCCAAAAAAACACATATCCCAATTCAATTTTTACATTTTTTTATCTACTCACTTTCCCTATCGATAATTTATTGGGCTGTTTTTAGCATTTTCTAATTAATAATTCAAAGGGTAAATTGACAGAAGTCAAAGGCTATGTTTGAAACTTTTGAGAAGGAAAGAGAAAATAATAAGTAGAGAAATTAAAGAGATAATTACACTTGATTTAAACTTTCCCCTCTGTTTCTTTAGAAATCAAATCAAAGAATGAAAAGAAATGTTTTTAGTAGTAACATTTTCTGAAATCTTTTTTTTTTCATTTTCTTTTCTTTTTTATCAACTGCAAATTTCATTCGAAGAAGCTAAATGACACTTAAAAATTAAAATAATAAGAAAAGTTCGAAAAATCTAGAACTACTAATCCTGGACACAAGCAAAACCCCAAATGAGCTTTTTTTTTTTCACCCCTACTTAAAATAATCACAAAAGTCAAAAAGAGCTAAAACTACTAATCCTGGGACACGAGCAAAATCCCAAATGGGCATACAAACTCCAAGACACATTACTACAAAAATATGCGATGCGGCGTAAAGTCTATCAGAGTATCAGTAGAAGAGCTCAATCCATTAGAACGTCCTTTAAATGGCTAACGTTAAACACATCCTAAAATGTAAATTGTTACGTGCCCCGCCTCTGACGGCGCCCCGCCTAGCCCCAACCACTGACACCCCCCCCCCCCCCCCCCCCCCATAATTTCAATTTTACCCCTCCTCCCCTCTATTAATTACTTTAGTTATATTATTTATATTGCTTAATTTCTTTATATAAATTAATTTAATTCGTTAATTCATTTCTTTATATAAATTAATTTAATTATTTAATTCATTTCTTTTATTTAATTAAGTTATTTAATTTAATTTATTTCTTTTATTCAATTACTTATTTATCTCTTTTATTAATATCTTTTTTCTCTTTTATATATTAATTCATTTAATTATTTAATTCGTTTCTTTTATTTAATTAAGTTCTTTTATTTAATTAAGTTCTTTTATTTAATTTATTTATTTTATTCAATTATTTATTAATCTCTTTTATTAATATCTTTTTTCTTTTTTGTATATTAATTCATTTAATTATTTAATTTATTTCTTTTATTTAATTCAGTTCTTTTATTTAATTTATTTAATTTATTTCTTTTATTCAATTATTTATTTATCTCTTTTATTAATATCTTTTTTCTCTTTTATCTTTTTAATGTGCTCTAATATCTTGTTTCTCTTATTTAATTATTTTCATTATTTTAATGTGCTCTAATATCTTATTTATTTAATATTGTTTATTTACCTCTTTTTCTTAATTATTTAATTCGTATATTCAGATTATTTCTTATCTTCTTATCTTCAATTACAACCACTCATTCAAATTTTCTCTTTACCTTCTTATCTTCAATTACAATCACTCATTCAGATTTTTTTTTACCTTTTTATCTTCTTATCTTCATTTACAACCACTCATCTAGATTTTTTTTTTACCTTCTTATTATCTATTTATACTATTTCACTCTTCTACTACTTCACTTCTTCCTAATTCTCCCACTACTACTTCACTTCTTCCTCATTCATAATTTCTGTCTTTTTTCGTAATTCATCGAAGAACATTATGGATGGCTACTACTATCCAGATGATTGCTCATTTGAGAATGATATTCCCAGTGAGGAGAGCATAATGAAGAACTGCAGCGCTGTGCTTGGTCCGTTGTTTCAAGACTTTTACAATTCATGGCAGTCCCTTATTCATTCATCGAGCACTTCGTCTTACCAGCACAAGTGGGTTGCCATGTGCGAGGAGTATAGCCAATATCCGTGTGTCATAACTTATCTTGCGGATACATAGTTAAAGCCGTACAAAGAGCAGTTTATTACAGCATGGACAGATACATGTATGCACCTCAGAAGCAATTCAAGTCAGAGGTATAGTCACTTTATAATTTTACGAGTTAAATTTTCTGCATTATATTCTAGTACACTATTTAAACAAAGTGCATTATTCTATTACAGGGTCGAGTCCGCACATTCGAAGCTAAAGTGCTATTTGGAGGGTACAACCATGTTCTCGCTCCAAACATCTTTTGAACGCATAGATAATATGTTGACAAATTAGTTTGGGAAAATTAAGAAGTCGTTTGAGAAATCTGTCAACATTCCACACCACAACCATTTACGTGACACCATTTTTTGATGAAATAAGGTGTCGCGTTTCATTATATGCAATGAAGTTGATCGATTTTCAGTTACAATCCGCCGCAGACGCCTACTCCCTCCCAAGCGGCAGTTGCGGCTGTTCGATCAGAACAACACACGGATTGCCATGTATGCACGATCTGAGGGCTTATCGTTCCCACAGCATGTCAATTCCGCTATCCAGTATCCATTTTCATTGGAGTAGGCTCTCTATGCACGCGGCCGGGTTTAATGACTAGGGAGAACAACCCAACGAGACATCTCATGTGGTTGACATATTACAGGGGATGGATCCATGTATGCGAAAGCATATGATAGACAGGTTTCTGGATATGGCAGATCCGTCTCATAGCAGTGTTCCAGCCCCATCATACAACACAGAACATAGAGGTCGACCTGTGGGAAAAGCTGAGCAGAGTGGACGGTGCATACCTTCTTGTACAAAAGCATCTACATTGAAAGGGAAAGGGAAAGGGAAAGGGAAAGGAAAAAATGCAGGGAGGGAGAGGGTGGAGAGGGAGAGGGAGAAGGTTAACTACATTTAGTATTTACCTTGGCAATTTTAATAGTATATGTCCCACACTAAAGACGTCAAACCTGATGGTCATTGTGGATTCAGGGCGATAACCGCGCATATCTATGGCACTGAGGAGGGTTGGGTTCAAGTACGACAGGATCTTATCCAAGAAATTAATCAGAATAGAGATCTCTACAATGCGGTTTATCCACTACAAAATATGGCAGATGAAGTAATACAATCACTGAGCTATTGGATGCCTACGGCTCCACAGCCAAATTGGATGGACTGTATGAGTTTGGGGGTAGTCATCGCATCACGGTACAACATTGTACTACATACATTTGACGCGAATACTGGAAGTTGTTTTGCTCACTTGCCCTTGAGATCCCGTCCAGTTTCAGTCCAACAACGACAAGAAATAACTATTGCCCGTATTAACAATCACTTTGTGCATCTTTTTTTGCGCCCTCATCACCCTGCACCACCCATCCTAATATGGTGGTGGCAGAATGCGTCGATTGAAGCTGCAGGATGGACTGTTACTTATATCGTACGTGTTCAATTGTGGTTCAACATACTGGGCGTCGTGTCGGGATCACAATTTGGAGGCAATTTTGATTAGGGCTGAACATTGTCAACGTAATTGCAATATTTATTCACTTTAAAACGTTATTGTAATATTTATTTACTTTTAAGCGTGATTGTAATATTATTCACTTTTATAAGTTTTTTAATATATTATTCATTGTTAAAACAAATTAATTAACTAATTAAAATAATATAAAATTTCTAAATATAAAGTCAAATTTAAATGTCAATGTAAAAAATTAATTTACTTGCAAATATAATTTGACTAAATAAAATTAAATAATTAATTTAATAAATAAAGTTTAAAAAAAAAAAAGGGGGTCTGGGCCGAAAAGTGTTTGGGGGCGGCGGTTGGGTGGGTGAGGCCGTGAGGGTATTGTGGTAAAGAGGGATGGGGCCCGGGGGAGGGGGTTGTCAGGGGTGGGGCCGTAACCCTCCCCAACCCCAAATCAAACAATTTTCTTGTAACCCCTTGCAACACAACATTCCTGGGCAGTCAAATACTCTTCTTCTCCTCTCTCTCTCTCTCTCTCTCTCCTACCTACCGTTCCTCTTTCCATCTCCAACCCCCCGCTCTCTCTCTAGAATTTAAAAACTCCAACCTTGCGAACATGTTTGATTTCGGTGACGACCTCTTAATCGGAAGCCAGAGAATACCATTCTTGATATGGATCCAGATACTAGTCATGCTTCTCCTCCTAATACTCCTTTACTACTTCACCATCTTCGCCTTTGGAGTAGATCCCTCCCCCACCGTTCCGGCCGACGCAGCTTCCCCTTCCGCCGTTCTCTATACCCAAACCTCTACACACCGAACGCCTCCCACCGCCACCGCCGCCGCCGCCGCCGCCTCCTCTTCAAGCCGATTAAACAGTGCCAAGGTGTGTAATAATGTGCCTGTGCCTCTTTCTCTAATCGCATGGTTTTGCAGAGGGAATTTAGGATTAATTGAGATTTTTGTTTTCATTAGCTTGGATTTTGTACTAATGTTTAATTTTGTGCGTCTATATCGGCCTACCCGTTGATCTTGTAGCACTGGCTGAAAAATTGAAGTCGTGCGTTTGACCTAAATTCGTCTCAACACAAAAAATTGAATTGAAAATTCGTCAAAATCTTTGGGAGCGAGAAAGATAAAAAAAAATAAAAAATAAAAAAAATGAACTGAAGTTGAACAGAAAAATCAGGTAAGACGACATTAAAGGCAGTTATTATGCTTGAAATTTTTTTTATTTTATTTATTTATTTTTAAAACTCCCCTTGAAAAGTTTAATGTGAATCTAACAAAAGTTCAAAAAAAAAAAAAAAAAAAAACTTAACGGACATTGATGGCAACACCATCTGATCAAGTTTCTACCGGTAGGAAGTTTAACTGCAAAAATAAAAAAATAAAATTGTGGTAATCTCCCAAAAGAATATAAGCCACACACTAGTTTTAGTGCATTTTTTTTTTTTCATTATTTTGTGGCATCGATGTATTCTAATTTATTTCTACCATTGAAAAAGTTCAAAACGCGAGAAAGTGGAAAATGTCTGTCTGATTTATTTAGTAATATTTGTTCTTGGTAGTGCCAGGGGTGTAAAAGCGTGTGTTTTGGTGGCAATGTCTAGACGGCAAGAATTTTTTGTGGTCAGAATGAGTTTTATTTTAACTTTTCTTTTATGGATGCTGTGCACGTTAAGTTTCACTTTCGGTCTGTTGAAGCTTTGGAAAGTTGGTGCCATTACTTTAAAATCTCCCCAACATTTATCTCCTGTAATGTGTGCATCAGTAGGGCTGCACAAAAAAACCGGTGAACCGTGAATCCGGTCCGGACCGAACCGATCCGCGCGTTTTGGATTTTAACCGTGGATTAATGGTCCGGACACGAATTGAAAAATTAGTAAACTGTGACTCGCGGTCCAGACACGGATTTTGATTTCGAAACCGTGGATTAACCGATCCGGACCATGAGATTTTTATTATATATAAATTTTTAAAATATATATATACACACACACACACACACATAATTTTACACAAACTTCTACTACACAGACTAGGGGGTAAACTATGATCTCTTTCAAAACTTAGGGGTTAAACTGTTACACTAACTTCTACTATATGTACTTGTTATCTATTTCTGGGGTAAACTATGATCTTTTTCAAAACTAGGTTGATAAGCATGTTTGGATGTGTATTTTTATTGATGACCCATGGAAGCAGTCTAATATTGTCCATCTGGAGTAAATAAACTCAGGATTTGTACAACATATAGTAGATTCAATTAGTAGTTGTGTCTTTGTGTTTACACCATTAGTGTGAGATTCTAACGAAGGCCTCTCCTCTAATTAGTTGTGTTCACACCATTAGGTAAAATTTCAATTATATAACTTTGTTACTTGTTTATATATAACATGTAATCCGTGGATAAAACCGGAACCGATCGGTGACTCGCGGATCGGATTGGAACCGAACCGTGAGACTTTTGGTCCGGACACGGATTGTATTTTCTAAAAACCGTGACTCGCGGATTAGGATTGGATTCATGCCAATCCGATCCGATCCGGACCGTGTACACCCCTATGCATCAGTGTATACAATTATATATGGTGTATGAAGGGAGTCCTTTCTTTGGTAGAGATAAAGATTGGCATCCCTTGTTCAATAGAAATTAGCCTCCCTTCTCACTTTGAGAGATGCAAAAGGAGTGGTAATCATATTATACGGTACAAAATCACTTGATTGAGCATATAATATGGATTTGCTTCTCAAGCGGGTGGAAGAACAGATTTGTAGGGATGCCAACGGGGCGGTCACTTCCACCATCCATTCCTGTCACTGCTGTCACAAACGGGGATCAGGGATCCCCGGCCCAACTCGAAAGAAATTCATGAAAAAAAAAATCTATTTTTTTTTTTTTTCCTTTTTTAACAAATTCTAGCCTGAAAACACCAACCCAAAAATATAATTGCAGTGTCATTACTATGCAATCGTCAAGGTAGTCCATTGCAGTGCAAGGTGGGTTTAGGATATATATCTCTGTGTTCCTAAATGGGCAAAACCTAGAATCTAGATATGTATATACACTGCCTGTACAATGTAGTACATATAGGTGTGTACTTCTAGTAATTATTAATGGTTAGAGGGTTAAAACTTCAGATAACGATGATAATAAACCATGATTGGATCACATGGAACCGCCTCTTATTTGTTCCCGAGATTTTTTGAAGTTTTAACTCCAAATCCTTTCCAATCGCCCAAAAAATTCCCGAAACTCCACTTCGAATGGGGCGGGTAACAGAGCGGACTAGGTCAGATCAGATGAAATTGCCAGCTCTATTGATTTCATGAGTACTTTTGGATCTGTGTAGCGGTTATACGGTAATCACGTGAAAATTGAGTTTTACACTTATTCAAGCTTGTGTCCTTTTTTTTTTTTGCCCTCCCTGCTCTTTTTTTTTTTTTTTGAATTTCACACTTATTTCCATTAACCACGAGTACTTAGATTCGTTCTGGGTGAGGCTTGTTGTTCAAATCTAAGTTGGAAATTTGCTAACCTTTTTGCATCATTCAAGTGTGGAATTTTTTAGAAAAGGTCAATACTTTGTGGCAATAGAAGTTTTGTGCAAGATAGTCACAAGGAACACGGATGTTTAATTAGGTCGAAAACATTTTCCGTTAAATTCTGTTAAGGATCTTTTTCCTTGTCGATCAAAGCTTGTTCCTAGTTGAGTAGGTAATCCGTTTCTGATTTGCTGAAAATTGTTGATTAGATTAACTGTTAGGGACCTAAATTTTGTTACGTCAATATAGACCCATCACGGAACCAATGCAATCCTAAATTCCTAATCCATCCTTATGCTTCCCACAAACTAGAAATCCTACCTTCACTGTGGCACCAGCTGATGCGGGAATAAAAGGAAGTTGAAGGTGTCAACAATAGAATAGTATACACCACTCAAAAGGAACCTGAATTGCATTCATCGATTGATTGACACTTAGAAAACGTGATCAGTTGACTTATTTGTTTTTGGTCATTGGTTACATCATCTTAATACCCTCCAATCTTGTTATCTGGTCATAGTAGTATTTTTCTGGTGTGGTTAGCAATACCTTTTCAATTCAAACAAAAATTTAGAAATTGTGTAACAGAGAGAACCTTTTGTTTCAACTTGGAAGAATCAAGTTTCTAGCCACAACGCTGTTTAAGGACAGAAAGAAACCTCTGCACTTTTAGGGTATTTGTCCCTCAACACTCTGACATTTTGTTTCTTGGTCCTTATTTTAGAATTTTACTTGTTTGGATTGTTTACTGCCATTTTGTGTATTCTTCGGTACATATTTTGTGTATTCTTCAGTTTGGTTACCTAATGGAAACATTTGGCATAAGCGTGCCTTTGGTGGGATGCAAGACTAGAGCGAGTATCTTCGAGAAGAAATCGAGTAACAATAGGAAAAAATCAAGAGGTGACTGCGAACTGATCTTCTTAACTAGAACTCTGCAATTACGAAGGTGAAAATATCGGCGCTCAATTGACATTCTAAGAATGGTTTTTCTTTTCATTTTATTTCCGTAGGCCGCCGTTAGGTTTATATCCTCAATGGTAATATGCTGTTTCTTTTTTATTACAACTAAGGTATATATTGACTATTGAGTAGTACATGAACCATAATATGGTAGTTCATACGATACTTGCAGGCAGTTGAGAGCCATAGTATTAAAGGCGATGCAGGAACAAGCACAAGCAGAAGAAGAGTAAGGAGAGAAGAAATCCAAGAGCGGGAAGGAAGTTCTTCAGGAAAGGATGCAACCAATGCATCGGCTTTTGGTCGATATTACCACCCATGCCATTTTCTAGGTTTGGCTGGACAAGCTTTTCTCAAGTGTTTGGGCTTGGACCCCCCCTCTAAAGATCCATCCTCCAACACCAGACACAGAAAAGAAAAATGACGTATGTATCCCTCCCTCCCCCCCTTTGCACCCACATATACAGATATATGACCACACGTATAAGCGGAAATCGGAATGGATGTAAAATGGTACAGTGGAAGTCGGTGCTTACTGCTTAGGGTTTTTTTTTTTCACATCTGTAGTTAAGTATATTGATACAGTGGAAGTCGGTGCTTAGGTTGGTATTTTCACAAGATGTCAACAGAGTTCCTTAAAATGGTTGAAAAATGAATTAGCTCCTGGATATTGAACCCAAGATGCGGTGGTAGAATGGCATAAAGATGTGAATATGATATTTGATTCATTGGACCATTGTAACCTTTTCGACACCCCTATCTTGTATGTCAAACTGTCAATTGTAATTTGAACAGTGCTGCTGCTAACGCGAATTTTTGCAATGTTATACAGCAGTTCAATGTACTTGGCTTGGCTTTTCGGTAGTCAGCGATGTTCTTGTAGTTTTGTGATATATTTAGAAAGGGTGATGATAATGCAACGGATGCAGTTTTTTCCCCTGAATCTATTTGTTTTTGTAGGGTTATTTTTGTCTTTTTATGAGCATGATCCGAGTACTAATATATCCTCGTCTATCATCAGATCATTAACAGCAGCTTTTACCACAAGGAAATTTGTTTTATTCTTGGACCTTTAGCTGATAATCATAGGCATAGCTAAGGGTTGGCTTCGGAAGTGGTATTACCAAATTGGCAAATTCGTTCCAGTTTCAATTTCTGAGCAACAAGAGCGAGGCTGCGGATCTGCTGTCCCGAAAACCCTGTCCCGACTCCCTGTCCCGTTCATCTGAGTCGTCCATCTGAGTACTCGACAGCTCAGATTCATAGATGAATGTGTATGGCTCAGATTTGTTTGGGGTGAGATGGAATTTGAGCCGTTGATTTCTTGGATGGACAGTTCGGATGGACGGGACAGGGAGTTGGGACAGGGAGTTCGGGACAGCGGATCCGCTTCCCAAGAGCGAACCCTCTTGTTGATTAGCTTCAATGTAATTGATAAAGCCCCAACCTTTTTCTAGAGAGAGAAAGTGCTTGTTTTCTCCCAACGTCTCTATGCAATCTCAGCCACCGGTAACGGCTCCTCTCCCGATCGGATCCTCAGCGGAGAACATCACCACTGAGGAAGAAGACCACCTCATTCGCAGCACCAAGAAGGTTAAAAACGACCACGATTTCTCGGTAGATATGACACAAGATCCACCAGGTACCGAGATCTCCCTGCCTGTACAAGATACTTTTATGAGCAATGGTAGTGAAACCCATCAGGAGCCACAAACTCCTGAAGGTGAAAATCAGATAGCACCTACCCCTAAGGCCTTATCGTTCAAACAAGCTCTAATTTCTAGTAGGGAAAAGGAGATCCCCTTCTCAGATGATGTGGAGTTACTTGATCTGGGAGAGGAAATCCCCGTGGAAGATGAAGTTGAAAAGGAAGAAGAAGAACAGGATGGAATTCCTGTCATCCATCTACCCAAAAGTCTTCTTGATTATGCAAGAGAACCGTGGAAAAATGCGCTAATCGTGAAACCCATTGGCTACCCGATTGGATACAAGTCACTCTGTTCAAAAGTAAGAGCTATTTGGGATCTTCAAGGGGATTTTTCAGCCCTTGATATTGGTATGGGGTATGTGGTGTTCAAGTTCGATATGGGAGCCGACCGCTCTAATGTACTGACTAACGGCCCATGGATTATCAACGATCAATATATCACAGTGAGGGCTTGGGAACCGCGTTTCAAACCGGACGAGGCTGAAGACATCAAAACTGCTGTGTGGATCCGCTTCCCAAACTTTCCTTTAGAATATTACTACGAGAAAAACATGTTCCGCAACTCAAAAGTTTCTAAAAGGAATTATCAATATATTATTGAGAGACTCTCTAAGAAACTTGCTGGTTGGAAGTCTGATTCCCTTAATCTCATGGGTCGCGCCACCCTTGTTAAATCCGTGACTACCACCATCCCCTTTTATACCATGCAAACCACTGCGCTTCCTACCTCCATTACCAACCAAATTGATAAGATTAATAGGAACTTCCTTTGGGGTGACAAAGCTGACAGGAAAAAGGTTCATTTGGTGAATTGGAACAATGTTTGTAAGTCTAAAAAATGTGGGGGCCTTGGTATTAGGAAGGCTGGATTCTCTAATGTAGCTCTCCTTTCCAAATTAGGATGGAGAATTACTTCTGAGAATAAACCTCTGTGGATCCAAGTGCTCAAAAGGAAATACTTAAGAAATCACAGATTCAAAGACTGGCCTACTAATAAGAAGGCTTCTCATACGTGGAGAAGCATTATTAGAATCCGGGACTTCACTGTTAAAAACATTAAATGGATAGTTGGCAATGGGGATGACATCTCCTTCTGGCACGACTGGTGGTGTGGTGACACCAGTCTTGCAGATAAAGGTTATGAGGTTACCACTGGAGAGCAAACCAAGGTGAGTGATTTTATCACTGCGAGAAACACTTGGGACTCCCCTTTGATCACAGATGCTTTGAAAAGCAGTGAGATTGGTGTTATCACTAATACTTTGTTGCCCAGAAACTCAGAGATGAAGGATACCCCTTGCTGGGTTGCCAAGTCCAATGGTAAATTTTCTGTGAAATCTGCCTATGTTACTTTGGCTCATAGTCCAAATGACGATTATGATTGGAGTTGGATTTGGCACTTAAAAGTGCCTGCTAAGCTCCAGGGTTTTCTCTGGACTTGTTTGCATGGGAAAGTTCTTACTAATCATCAACGCAAAGCTAGGGGGCTTACTGAGACAGATCTGTGTCCACGGTGTGACACTGTGACAGAGGACCTTTTTCACCTCTTCTTTGCCTGTCCCTCAAGTGCTGATATCTGGTCCAGACTTCCCCATGTTCAGGTAACCTCCACGGGAAGCTTTGAAGATTGGAAGAGCTGGCTTAAACAAAATGTCAATCAATCAAAAGGAAATTCAGGGAGTCTCCTAAATCCTACTCTTAATTTGGTTACTTTGTGGAATATTTGGAAGATGAGAAATAGGAAAGTTTTTGATAACATTAGTCCAAATCCTACGGCTGTCCATGTGGATAGTCTTAAATTTGCGACTGAAATTGTTACTTTCAGCATCCCCACTTTCAGTACTAAGTCCAAACATCTAAAATTGGTTTCTTGGAAATTTCCAGGCACGGGTAAACTCAAATTGAACACGGATGGTAGCAGCCGAGGGAATCCTGGGAAAGCGGGCTACGGAGGGGTGATCAGAGATGATCGTGGTTGCTGGATTCTGGGCTTTTATGGAAGATTGGATGACTGCTCCAGTCTTGAGGCTGAGCTCTGGGGTATTTTCAGAGGATTGGAGTTGGTTCAAAGCCAAAATATGGAAGCTCTGGAGGTTGATTCAGACTCTACATCAGCCATCACTCTCATTAATGAAGGAGATGCAGCAAATTCCCCTCATGCGGTCCTTATTCATGAATGCAAAGCGCTGATGACAAGCACCGGTTGCACCCTAAAGCACATTCTTCGTGAAGGAAATCAAGTTGCTGACAAACTTGCCAATCTTGGAGTTGATCAAGATGACAAATGGGTTTCCCACATTACTCCACCTGAGGATATCATCCCCCTCCTCGAAGCAGATATGAGGGGTGTGGCTTTCGAGAGATTTTAGTTTGTTTCTTCAATTCCTATGTATCAAAAAAAAGATTAGCTTCAATGTATACTTATAAAAGGGAACAGGGCGCTGTCCAGTTTTTGTAGTATCCAGTCTGGTCCAGGTTGGGCTTTTTTAACCAGCATGGTAGGAACCGTTCATTTTCAGTACTCATGTAAAAAAATCATCTTGATCCATCATCAATTGCTGCTTGAGAAGAACAGATTCGTGCGAGTAAAAAAAAAAAAAAAAAGAACTTAACTTCCGGCACTAATCTGTTCTGTTTATGTAGCAATTGATGTTTCGTCGAACTGATTTTTTACTTGATTAATGTATTTAACGAGCTCTACAAAATGAACAGTTCTAGTGAAACGAGCTTATCATAACCAGCTCAAGTTTGGTTCGGCAGCAATTCGTTGGGGAATCCTCTACACAATTGACATCAAACCAACACTCTACACTTGTTTTGGTAATCGAACGGAGCTGCTAAATTATTTATCAATCACGCTGGTTTTCAATTTATGATTAGTGCAAAAGCTATTTTTCAATTTATTCTATTTTCATTTTTGTTTATGCTTTGTGCAATTTTCCATGTTGGATTGATGAAAACTCATTGACATAATTATTTTGGATAGTGTTCAAAGTCGTCTTCTGAATTTGTTTCTTTAGTGGAATAGATCTAACTTGGCAAGTGGTGACTAGCTCATGCGGTAGAGTTCTTAGATGTTCCACGCTGTATCTCGGGATCGAGTCCCATTCCTCCCTCCCCTCATGTAATAGATTAGGAATGACAATTACAAAAAAAAAAAATACGGAGTATATATATATATATATATATATATATATATAACTTGACTCATCAGTTTTAAAAAGCTCGATCCAAGCTCTAGTCTTCACAATATTTTTGTAATCGATCATTTTTTTCCCAACATGCGCGGTGGGTGTGTGGTGTGGAAGACGTGACGTGCCCAAGTGTCATGGGTGACTCTTTTTGTCACAGCAAAACGTTTCGCCGTGAGGCGTTTGCGACTCCACCACAAGTCCAAGTCTATTTAATCCGGCCTTTTGAGTGTTTATCATTCACCCGTTTTACATTTTATGGCTTAACGTTTCATTAAGCAAAAACAACTCCCGTTAAGGCAATCCCATATCACAGAAGCCAATCGAACACTTCACATCTCCTAATTAGTCTCTCCAAGCAAGGTAACAGTAGCATCCTTACACCAAGCTTGCTCGCAAGTAGAGCACTCGCCTAACTGAGCCAACAAGCTTCCGAAGTGTATCAGGTGATTATGCACATCCCGTACCGTCGCGAGGTCTCCTCATGCCTCGCTTAGCATTGATGGTCGCTTGCGTAACCACGATGTAATCCTCATGCAAGCTTGATAAGTGCTAAATAGCACCCGTTTAGTCCCTCCAATTCGCACCTTATCCATTTACATTGTTACTTGATTAGTTTAGTTGTTTCTTGGTGTTTCAGGCCTTGGGAGCCGATGGACGTGAAAATGAGCAAAGAGAAGGAACAAAAGAACAAGGCGGATCAGAAATCAAGTTTTGCAGCATCTCTGGTTTGGACTTCCTTCTTCCTGCTCCGGACCAACACACAATATCACAAAACCATGCTCCCAACATGCTTCGTCTGGACGAACAGAAACCTTGGTTCGGATGAAAGACCTATTATGTTCCTATAGTTCCCAGCATGCCTGGTCCAAACCACCTTTGTCCTGGTTCGAATGAACGAGGACGGATTTTAGCGTTTTCTTAGCATTCTAATGTAATTTTTGGGGGTCAGTATATAAGTAAGTTCCTAACATTATTTTAGGGTTCCGAAATATTTTGAGAGGTAGCTTTAGATAGAGAAACAAAGAGTTCTTTGTGTTCCCCATGTCTTCTTCAAATTCAATGATGTCGATTGCTTCCATGGCCAGCTAATCCCCTCATCTACGAGAAAGATGAAGCCTCACGCAAAGTACCTATGTATTTGTATAAACTAGGGTTTTGTTTAGAACATATTTCAATCAATGAAAACGTTTTTATTCTTTCAATTAGTTGTGTTTGTATGTGTAGTGTCAAATACTTGTTTTGCAATACCAGGTAATTGAGATGGGTTATACTCGTGGACGGATTGTGCCATTAGGCGGCTTGACCGTACTAGTGAGACAGTCCGTCTATGGGATAGTCCATGCTGATTGATGGATTGTAGAAATCCTATTACCAACTATCGATAGACATTGTAAGCTCCAGCAATAGTTATTTATTGATTCGAAGATGAATCTGGTTTATATGAACTCATGGTTATGCGGGGTGGATTCTAAACTCACAATTTTTCTCTCATCGTTTCCCTCTAATTTAATTTCAGTTTTCTCTAGTTCATAAACTTTCCAAATCAAACCTCACTCAATTTTTTCCTTATAATTAATTTAGAAATTACTTGAAATCATTGTAGCTTAGCCAATCTATCCCTGCGGATCAACACCTAAATTTAGCCATTATTCTCTGGAATAAGGGTTTAACTCCTAGTTCTTATTTACTTATTTTTTACTCGACATGATACAGTTAATTAGAGCCCACATGCCATTTGCTTGTTGACGGCCATTGTGCACAGATATCATTGCACTAATGTGTCGCTTGAGTAAGGCAATACGTTAGTCCGTAGCCAACAAGTAGCATTCCACCTTTCTCATAGCCAAGCACATGGTACCCAACATGTATCACGGCTTCATGCGTTATCCATTATCCAACTAGTGCCACGTTGCCTCCATGTCACATGTCTCCAGCCACCGATGCTCACAAGCATGGTCGAACCCAAACCGATGCCCCATAGGTTACAACTTACATATTTATAGTTGCACGGAAGAAATTGGTTCTACAAATTTTCGTTCTTAGCATGTGAATTTATTCCCGTCTCGCCACGCTGTCCGGGTTTTTATTTCAGAGCTACTAAAATTTACCGTAAAACTTAAAATAATATTTGACAGATAACAATTGGGATGGAGATAACCTAGTCTCACACACATATATCATGATATATTTGGTTTTTCTTCAATGAATCCGGTATGTACACCATTCATTCAATTTTGGCCCGCCCTTGAATACGAACTTCGTGACAAAGATGTATTTAGACCAAGAAGAAGAAGCCAAGGCATTTAGGATTAGTCTTCCGGAGTTTTATTTTTCATCTTCTTGTTGTGATTATCGTGCATATGAAGAAATCAAGAGTGATATGAGATATTGAAGGATACTAAATGAGGTAGGAGTATTAGGTTAGTGTTGTCTAGTTGCTATTTATGGTTAGAATTATAGAATTCATTATGATAGATCCAAATTTATGAACAATTCTAACGTTTTTTCACACAAAAAATGCAGATATGATATCTGGTGGGGGTGTACATTGGTTTGTAGTGTTTTGGGAACATTAGCGGGAGGCTTTGTTCTTGACAAAATGACATCCACAATCTCCAATGCTCTAAGGTATAAATTTTGTATTAAGAGTGCTTACTCTTATTGATTGTATATTTTAACTTCTGTACATTAATGGATTTTGAGGAAGTTCTTAGAAAAGTTAATTGCAGGAGCACCATTGATTATGAACTGCAATTTAAAAGATGATTTTTTAGTCTGTGGTGCTACAAAAATTTGTGGCTTGGCTTCACAAATTGTCCCAATAAAAATACTGCGGAGTATCAATTTTCCCCACACTTTTGGTTCCACCTATTTAATCATTAATCGCACGTGTAAAGTTTAATTTCAATATTTACCTTAGCATTTCTATTTCATTCTTACAAACAACTCGAGCATCATTTTCTGTTTTTGCGCTGTGCTTCTATTTGCAATAACAACTTGTAGACACCCCAAAATTTGACCCTCGTACGCATTTTAATCCCCAATGATGAAAAGAGACGCTCGGAAAACCTCTCAGAATGAAACTCTTCAAGTCGACAAAGTCAACAGTGCCACACGGCACTCAACTCTCACGTACGGTGCTTCCTCAGTCACACATGGCATTCCTTTTGGACATTGGCGGTGGAAGTGTGCCGCACGGCACAGTGGGTGTACCACACGGTACAGTTTCAATGCCGCACGCCATTGTTATACATCTATCGACTTTTTGCAGATGTTCCAGCAGCTCAAATGTTTGACAATTGGTTCTCTTCTTCATCATGGTTTCTTGTAAGGCTTAAAGGCTACTTCATAGGGATGATTGCAATGTGTGGGCATCAAGTAAAACTTGGGAACCAAGTTCTTCTTATCCCCTATAAATCCCGATCGGTTTGCCAAGGACAAGACAATCGAAAAATCTTGGAAAACTTCTCTTAAACCTCTGCCAAAACTCTACCATGTTAGAAATTACCCATATACTACTACCCCTGATTTCTAGAAACTAATCCTACACTTTCAAAGCAAACCCAATTGCAACCCGAATCCCCATTACCCTGTTTTCGGTCCTAAAATCTCTTCTAACTATCATCAATTCCATCAAGCCCAGAACACAAACTTCCTTCATTACATTGAAAGCAAGTCCGGAGGTGCCATAGAAGGTCGGAGTTAGCATCAGAAGGTCAAAGAGGTGTTTCATTCCAAAAGTTTGCAACCGAAGGTATGATTCCGTTTCGCCAAAGTTCATAGCTTTGATACTCTGAGGGGAGGGATACCAAGTATGGGGTGATCTTCTATATTATTTCCACATTTGGTAGGCCCATCTACAGCAAAAATCATTTTGATTATAGACCTTCCGATTGTGCCGTACAGTGAAAACATCGCCTTGTACGGAGTAATCTGATGAGGGGGAATAATTTCTTTTCAAATATATCATTTTCCAGTTCAAAGAAATCTGTTCTAATCAAGTTTCATGCTTTGTATGTGCCTCCATTTCAATTCTTATCGAAAAAACTAAATTTCAAACTGTTATTAAAGAAAACAGTGCCGCACGGTACTCCTTCTGTACCACATGGTACACTTGGAGTGCTGTACGGCACACTTTTAAAAATTTGACCGTTGGATTGGTGAACAGTGCCGCGTGGCACACTTTCTATGTCGCGCGGTACGCTTAGTGTGCCGTCCGGTATTCTTTTTGGAAAATCGAAATTCTAAATCACTTTCTTTTATGAACAGTTTGAGAAAAATGGTTTTCATTTTAATTATTTGCTGCCATTTGCTTGATTGTATTAATTGTTGTTCATTTCAATGTTTAATTATCTATTTTGCATGATAAAATTGTTTCTTTGAATAAAAGTTTTGCATTGAAATATTTTCTAAAAATCCCACAAATATTTAGGAAGACCGATTTTTAATCGGGCGAGTGGGGTGCCTTAAAACCCTTCACCCCTAAAACCCTTTCCCGTGCGTAACCTAGCTCCCGAATCCAAAACGATCTCTGGTTTTAAATAATTTTTAACCGCAAGAGTCACATTATTTTCAAATCATTTTCAAAAATAGTTTCTCGGGTACTAAATCCATTTTCTAAAAACCCGAGTGGCGACTCTACTTTTAAAACAACAAGTTTTCACATTCGTGGCGGACGTCCACAAAATGGCGACTCCGCTGGGGATTCGCAAATTAATCTCTAATTTGGTGTTTTTATACTTATGAACTTCCTGAAAGCTTATCAAAATGAAAATGCTTCGCGCTATCGAAGGAAGGAATGGTGGACTAACAGGACCTCGCCCGGCCATCCTGACCAGAGCTTTTTGGTTGTTTGTTTGTGTGAAGATATCAAAGAATAGATTAATTTGGAGAGCCAAGCTTGAAAAATATTAGTGGGATTTTTTAAAACAATTTTATTGCTAAACTTTTGCATCACATGCATCGATGTTGGATAAGCCCCGCTGCTGTGTCTTGGTTACCCTACCCAGTTCATTGGTGTTAGGACATCCCCGGATGCTCGGCAACCTTGGACCATGATGAGTCAGTCTGCCGCTTGACCTTTGCCATGCAGTACACTTGGGACTGGGAGGCAAATATTGGCTCTAGTTTGGGGACGCCCTAAACCAAAATCGGCATTTGTATATAGTAAACCTAGAACCTTCCAACCTAGGAAAGGGACCCACAGGTTAGAATTATGTGATATATCCTGTTAACTGTTTGCTATTTTGTTGACCTGTTTGCATGCATGTACATGGAAGTTTTCACCCTAGGTTATCACCTTCCTTCCATAGTAATAAGAAGGATTATCCCAATAATCAGATGCCCTGTTGGATATAGAAAATCCCCTTTTTCAAAATAAATGCTGCAATTGGCCCTTTTCCTCCAAATAAATAGAATGTTTTATTTCAGTTATCAGAGTCTGTAACCGAAAATGGGTGATCACTCCGGAAACAAGAAGCTCAAGTCCACCTTTACCCTCCATCATGGTGCACTGGTGTGGATACTTGAAGAAATGGGGCAAGAAGAAATCGGGAATGAGACTTCAGATAAGGACAAGCTTGAAGAACTCATTCACCAGTTAGTCATGTCTGATCAACCAGGCCTAACTCTCCAATGACATGATCCTGAAAATTCTGCAAACGGTCAAGGTTGGGAATTCCACTTTCCCGAAAGGTGATGAGTCCAAAGACATCCCCGACAAAATCACTGTTAGGGTGGAGCAAGAAAGTGACGAAGAAGATGCGGAAGTCATGCCACCAGTCAAGTATTTTTAGCGAGACGACAAACCAGTCTACTATTTCCAAGACCTGGTGACAAGACACAAGTACTAGGATGAATGTGACTGTGAAGCATGCTATCAAGACTATCTCCTTCAGAATGATGATCTATCTCCCCAACAGCTTGTAGACACCCCGATTTTGAATCCGGGATACACTCGAGCATTCCCGATGATGAAACGGACCAATCTTGACTACCCGAAACTTGTGAAAATGACTTGAACTTGATTAAAACCAACCAAACACCACTAAATAACCCAAACCAATCCAAGCATCATCAAACCAAACCAAACCATCAAATTGCCATCAAGAACCTTGAGCGCTCAAGCTTGAGACCTTGAGCGCTTAAACCCCTGAACACTACCTTGAGCGCTCAACCTTGAGACCTTGAGCGCTCAATCTCCTGAGGAGCACCTTGAGCGCTCAAGCCTACGGCTTTGAGCGCTCAACTCTGAACCAGTCAGGAATCTGCAGAATATCTAATCATGAGATTTTCTGCATGGGAGCGTCTGGGGGTGATCTTATATGATCTGTATGCGTACAATACACCCTAAACCTACTCCTAAACTACTCCTAAACTACCCCTAACCACTTCTAAAACAAACCCACTTCCTCTCTCTCCTCTCATTTTTCCCTCCACTCACCATCTACTTAAACCACTCACCACCCCTGGTTTTGGGGTGACCAACTTTCATACTCCATCTGAAAAATTCCATCAGAAATCGTGTTCCACTTTCTCTCTCTCTAGAATTCCATTCAATCTTCAATCTAAATCTCTTGCAAAAGCCATCTGTCAAACCCCAAAAATCCAATCCTTGATTATCAATTAACCCATACACTACATTGTGCACTCAGAATACCCAAGAAAACACTCAACTTTGTCCAGTCCCAAATCCATAACCAAGTTCAAGCTTCCAATCAAGTGAAAAAAGGTAGTTTAACAAGTGATACTCACTGTTTTGGTCCATCTGAGGGGGGACCAGTGAGTTCAAGCAAGTTCCTTATACTTGCATTGAACTCACAAAAGGTCTAAAAGTTGTTTAAAACCATTGATAAAATCTGCAGTTCTGCAGGGGTTGAGCGCTCAAGCCTTAGGCATTGAGCGCTCAAACCCAGTACTGGATCAGTCACTGTTTTGTTGATTTTTATACTCTTTTCTGGTTTTCATTATATTATAATGGTTAAATATTGTTCATTCCACTTCTAAACCACATGCATGAGAGTAGGTTAATCATTTTTATGGCAATCGAAGGTCAAAACCCTTGAAAATCTTGCATTTGAACGCAAAACAGTGACTGTACAGTATCATAAATCTTCATTCTACATGTTAATGGTCTTCTGAATCACTCAGAATCTGTTTTCAAGTCAAAAACCAGAAAGCCACATTATGGCTTGAGCGCTCAAGGTCCTATGTTTGAGCGCTCAAGCTGTTCTTGGCTGATTTATACTTTCTTGGTTGATTCAATGATGGATCATGGCCTAATCTCTTTCTGGTGTATGTGTGTTGTTATATGGTTGCTTAGGATCTGGATCCCTCTCTCACTCCTCTATTTTTCAAACATTTCTTTGTTGATTTGTGGTGATTATACCCTTTTTCATCATTCTTTAAGAGATCGATCTGTATGTTCTTATTCGTTCCTCCTTAGAAAGCGTTTGATAAATGTTTGATCTTGTAAAGAAGTTGTAAAAGAGGGTTAATTTCACAAAAAACCTGAAACTGGTTTGAGCGCTCAATCTGTCATCATTGAGCGCATTGAGCGCTCAAGTTGGTTTGAGAGCATTGAGCGCTCAAGCCATACCCTTTGAGCGCTCAATCCTCATTCTGGGATCCAGATTGTAAGACAGTTTGTTAGGGTACCATGTTCATAATTCCTTGGGTTTATCGTGTCTTTTCTGTTGTAATCTATTTATGTGAATATTAGTAGTAACTTTTGTTATTTTCATCGCCATTATCCATGTAGATCAAGTGCACAAGCATTCACCGTAAATTCGTATCTTTCTTGCCTATGTTATTGTTTGGTGGTTCCCATCCCTGATTCCCCGTTTTCGTGATTTGAATTAAATTTCAAACATTTCCAAAATCCCACAAATATCGAGTAGAGACCGGTTCACGGACCGGGCGAGGGGGGTGCCGTAAAAACCTTCCCCTCTCGTAACCAAACCCCTGAATCCGAGAAATCTTTGGTTTCGCCATGATCGGTAAAATCTTTTTCAATGGGCAAATGAGTCATTTTTAATCGGTTTCTCGGGTTTGGACCTCAAATCCGGGTGGCGACTCTAACAATCACAATCTTTTGAAATGCTAAATCGCACCGATCTCCGTGGGCCGTCCACACAGCTCAAGGAAATGCATGCTTTGGAGAATCCACCAAAGCAGCCATAGCCAAGCAAGGAAGAAAAGCCAAATGAACCAAGTCAGCCAATTCCAGGATGCTCTTCCAGCAAATCCAGCAATTGAGGCAAATGAAGGATAAGCAGCAAGCCGGTAGTCAGCAAGTCTAGCCTGCAGGGCCTTTTTGGGACTTTCAAGTCCATCTTTTGTAGCTCAAGTCAGTTCGAGCTTTATCGAGTCAGTCTATACTTTGGTTTATCCAATTAGTTTGTACTTTTTCCTTTTTTTTTTTTTATTAATTTAGTCAGTTTGTACCTCAATTATGTTGAACTTGCTTTTGTTAGAGGAAAAGAGCCAAAATTGTAGTCCCAAACTATGTCACCGTCTGATTCCTCCGAAATGAGCATACGTAGGCAACCCCTAAAAAGGTTTGGCCTTTTATTTTGAATGATCTTTTAAATAAAATGGTGATTTGAATATATCCAACAGAGCACTGAAAATTGGGCCAATCCTTTCTAAGACTATGGTGGGCATTGCATCATGCATTATTCTTTCATTTGTACATAAATTCTTTTTCAAAAAGCATGCACATAACATTTTGCACCAGTCACTAAGTCAATTCTGTTTCCACTATCAGTTTTAATCATTGGTAAGAGCGAGAAGAACACTGTACCTAGTTGGACTAGAACTCCCAAACAACGATTAATTCGAACTGAGTAAAAAATAGTATAGTCAGGTTCAACAGGTCCTTCAGATATGTCAAAAACTCAAGAGGCAGCAAATAAGAATGAAGTTGAGGCCCTCAGGATAGCCTTGGAGGAACAGCGGGAACACAACGACAGTTAGATGGTTGAATTGCTACTTTTGATGCAAGAATTGACTACTCGAAACAGACCACCGCATGGTCCAGGGGAGCAACCGTTGCCACAGGCGTCGATAAGTTGTGCCTATTCCCTGACGCCAAACTTCCCGAAGGATTCAAACCAATAGCCTGGGAGAAGTTCGATGGAAATAGAGATCCAAAGGCTCATCTGCAAACATACGTGGGTACTCTGTCCATGTATAATATCAAGAAGAAAGCTATGGCACAAATGTTTCAGCAAACTCTGATAGGACTAGCGCTGCGGTGGTTTCTGAACCTGGACATTTCAAAGAAAGGAAGTTGGGAGGATATTGTGGCAGCCTTCATGGCCCAATATAATTACAACATTCAGCTTGAGATGACTATTCGAGAATTAGACGCAACAAAAAAGGGAACAAATGAGTCATTTGCTGACTTCATCAAAAGGTAGAAAGGAAAGGCTTCCCAGAAGATAAATCGGCCCTCAAAGAAAGAACAGATGAGGATCATCACAAAGAACTTGGCACCAGACTTCGCAAAGCACTTGGTGATTTTTCAAACTATCGCCGACTTCAAAACTTTCTACAAAGCCGGCCTTGCTGTCGAAGATGCACTCAAAACTGGCATGTTTGAGAAAGGAGAATCCACCAGGTCCAAAAGAGTCTACTCTAACAACAGCAATACCCTGTTCGGAACCAACCAGTACAACCATGCCCAGACCAGCTCCTTAAATTCCAAACCTACCAAAACCAAGCCAGTTAACTAGATAGTAACCCAACTAGCCCAGTCAATGAGAAATTTATACCAATTCCTTTCCCCTTTACCACAATCTATAGAAAGCTCCTCAAAAGAAATGCCATCAAGCCACTCGAACCTAAAGAGCTACCTAAAGTACTTCCTCCAAACAATAAACCAAACGCCTTCTACTCCTACCACCAAATGCCCGGTCATCACACCAATAATTGTATCTATCTCAAACACAAAGTCTAAGACCTCATTGAAGATGGAACCATCCCACTCCCTCTCAAAAATCCCAACACTGTCTCCAATCCCATGCCTAAACATAAGCCCAATGCCCAAATCAACCAAATCTCCCTTAGCTCCACTTCAAATGACCTAAGCTCCACGAAATTTGACCCAAGCCCATACATCATACTAGCCACCAAACCTAAACCCATTATCCCTATGCCAGAGGATCTCGGAGTCTGTTTTTTTGAAAGCATCAAAGTAGAACGGAAACTCTGATGGGTGGATATCACAGAAAACCAGGAATGGGCCATGAATGATCAAGATTGGGAAAAGCTCCGCCAAGAATGGGACCCAATCAATTTATTGTCCCAGATTCCCACGCCAAGCCAGTTGTTTCTATACCAACAGATTTTCGTATTTGTCGGATTGATAAGGTCGTGTGCATCGCAGACATGGTGCATACTCTTGAATATGTCGAACCAAGTGGACGAGAAGATTGGCGAGAAAGGTGGGAGGCAATTGTGCCGATCCACTAGATGCAGTTTCGCTCCCCGCACTGTTTGAAGAACGTGGAGGTATATGGAATCGAACACTTGGCGAAGTTTATCGTTGGATTCCTGGACATGATGCCCCAGATAATCTGATAGCACTTTCGCTTCCCGAAGAAAATGAACATTGTGCCATAGAAACTGTTTTTAGTGACCATGATTGGTTTCCTCATGCCTACATCATCAAGGAATCTCTGCCTCGGCCGTCTGTAACATTCCCTCCTCAGCCTAACATTTCAGTTCTGATAACCGATTCCATGAATACCTTTTGGGACAAAGGAGAGGTGGTCGATATCCGGGTCGATAATGATGAAGTGTGGACCATCAACAAAGTCACGTTGGATGATTCATTCTGGCATGACCAAGTAGTGAAAGATCTAGGAAAGAAGTTGGAAGCCGTTGAGATTAGAAAACGAAAAGACAAGGACAACCTAGTAGATTTTTGGTCTGAGGACTCTAATATAGAACAGAAGTTGGAAGCTATCAAGGTCGGGAAACGTAGGAACAACGAGTTTTTAGACTTTTGGGATGAAAAACCACAGCCATGGGACAAGTCAATCAACCGAGTAATAAGAAGCGGGCGGATTTATCAACCTGCTAACCTATAGAGGGGCAATCCCTCCAACCATGCTCAGGCTGGGGCATTCACTTGGGATGACCCCGTCCAAGAAAATTTAATTCCAAGCAATCCAGAAGTTGTCACTCAAACACCAAAAGTTGTCACTCAACCACCGTAAAGAGGTCCTGTGATGATAGATAATCCCATCCAGAAACAACTCGAAAGAACTCCAGCATTAATATCCATCTGGGGGCTGCTGTCCTCATCTAGAGAACACTGTCAAAAGCTGATCAAGACCTTGTCAAACATGGAAGTGCTACCTGATACTCCCCTTAAAGCATTGGTGGCATTGTTCGCACCAAACCTCACAAAACATGTTGTGACATTCACCGAGAAGGATCTGTCACCACAAGGAGCCGGTCACAACAAACCCCTACATATTACCATGAAGTGTATGGGGAAGTGGGTCCATGTTGTTCTCCTAGACAACGGATCCGCTTTAAATGTTTGTCCAGTGCGCACTGCTTATTGTTTGGGGTTCAAAACCAAGGATTTCCAACCATCAAACCTCAGAGTGCGTGCTTACGATAATACACGCAGGGATGTGATTGGAGTTGTTCAACTAGAGATATCAGTGGAGGATTTCAAATCTAACGTTGAATTCCATGTACTCGATATTCCTTCGTCTTTCAACCTGCTGCTGGGCAAGCCATGGCTTCATCACTCAGATATTATGGCTGTGCCATCTTCTCTGTATCAGAAAGTTCAGCTTGGTCTGGCCATAGGAACATTAACTACCTATGGAGAATCTGGGATTCGCCCCCATGTTCCTAATAACGCCCCGTGCTTAAGATCGCACATAGAGAAGAAGATGTCACCCTCGGAGGATTCTCTTTTGATACCACTGGAGCAGTTCTCACTATCAAAATGGACGAAGATTTCTCAATAAGCTCTACAGTCATTGAGATGATGAGGAATATGGCTTATATGCCTGGTTTGGGGTTAGGCCGTAACAATCAAGGGATAGCTGAGTTCCCTGATTTCTCGATGAACAATCACCGTTCTGGCCTCGGTTATCAGCTCGGCAAAGATGAGCTTGGTAGTGAATGGAAAGCTCGAGCTTGCGCTCAGCCAAATAAAGGCCCCATTCGTTTTGTCAGAGGGAAGGAGGCTATCTATCAAGGAGAGCCAGAACCATTCTGGGACATGGAAACGAAGACCAAGTTGCTAGGATTTAAGATCTTCGCCAATGACATGTGGGACAGTGATGATGAATCGGAGAAGCTGGAAGAACTGGTCAAGCAATGGAAGTCTGATTGGATTGAAGTTTTTGACTCAGAGAATTTGATATCGCTGTTTGGGGAAGAAAGTCCAATAGGTATGACCGAAGATTGGCCTACTGCAATGACGATTGATTTGGAGCCTGCTGGAGATATGACCCCGCTTATGATTGATGCTGATAATGAGGATTTAAAAAATACCACTTTCATGTCTGAAAAACCTCACGAAAGCATCAATTATAGGTTAGAACCATTGGAGATGTTTGCACTTCCTAGTCATTACCCTGCTAAGCCTATCGCCAAGGATGCTGATATGGATGCAAAAAAGACTGATAAGGTTGTATCATAGAAGCACCTCATCACAGACCACTTTGGCAACAAAAGGATCTTTGAAACAACTCGCCAAAACGGTGAACGAGATGGAGATTACACTTAGATGCTGCTTGGAGAGGTGCACGAGAAGCTGAACAAGGCCAACCTTTAGGCTTTCTTGGGTAATGACATTGGAAGTGCAAATCCTGGAGACATGGAGCTGATGATGCTAGGCCAGGAAGCCCCTGAAGATGTTACATCGCTCATTGTGGATGCCAATGAAATTTATAAAAACTTCACTTTTGTACCTAAAGTTATTTACACTGACACTGAATTTGAGTATGAGTCGGAGTCTAGAACTGAGTCTGACTTTAGCATTGAATCTGAGTCCACCTCTGAGTCGGAGCATGTGTCTGTTAGTCCTTTGCGTCATCATTTCTCTTTTGAATTTGAGTCCACTCTCATGTATCATGCCCCTGGGGCCTCCCCTTTTGCAATGAATGAAATCGACTTTGCTTATCTTGCTGTGTCTGAAATAAATTGCGTTGACACTGACGACGAGAGGATTGAGTCTGAGGAAGAAATTCCAAAAGAACTTCAATCTCTAATCGAACAGGAAAATGAAAGGCATGCTCAACCTATAAAAGAAGAAGTAATTTCAATAAATCTGAAGGATGAGAATGATCCACGAATGGTTCAAATCGGTTCCGGGTTGTCCTTGGAGGAATTTAAAGCTCACTCAGATCTTTTGAAAGAATTTCAAGATGTTTTTGCATGGTCTCACGTGGACATACCTAGAATTGATCTTGAAATCATGGAGCATCGAATCCCGTTATACCCTGATGCAAAATCTGTTAAGCAGAAATTGAGGAAAATGAGGCCTGATTGGGTGATGGAAATCAAGAAGGAAGCTGCAGTCTGTACTTGCGAATTCTTTCACAGAACTTCCTGAGAGCGTGCAAATGTCCCTCTCTTTCCTTGGACTTGACGATCATGTCATCCACATATACTTTAGCTTCCTTGTGGATCATATCATGTAACAGGGTCGTAGCTGCCCTCTGATAGGTAGATCCGGTGTTCTTCAACCCAAACAGCATAACCCTGTAACAATAGGTGCCCCACTCTGTGGTGAAAGTAGTTTTCTCTTGGTCTTCAGGAGCCATGAGAATCTTATTGTATCCTGAAAAGCCATCCATGAAAGAAAGCAACGCGTGCCCTGCAGTGTTATCTACCAGTACATCTATATGCAGTAGCGGAAAATTGTCTTTGGGACTAGCCTTGTTCAAATCTCTCAAATCTATGAAGATTCTTACTTTCCCATTCTTTTTAGGGATATGCACGATGTTTGCGACCCATTGAGGATATTCAGTTACCATAAAATAAAAGCTTGAGGAAATGAAAGATAAAAAGTTGGGACTTTACCCTGACGATTTGGGAGCAGAGGTCGGCGTAGTTATCCGTCGTATTCTTCAGTAAAGCTGCCATGTCCCTCGGCAGAGCCAGGGCCTTAAGCTAGGTCATTGATGTCTTCTTGCTCTAGAACGCTGGCAAGCTTTTTGACCGGCTCGCCGCGTGAAGTTTGGATCACCGGGACCCACGGCTCATCCTTGTCGACTGGGGAGAGCGCGACCTCGGGCGTTAGAGAGGGGACCTGTTTGTCCTTAGAAGTAGTTTTCTTCGAGGGGACATTGGCGAGGGTGCTTTGAGGGGGAGGAGTTGGACCTGTGGGGGCCTTCGGAGAGACCTCCTTGGTGACAGCAGTGGCCTCGGCAGTCCGGGGCTTCTTCTGGAGACCCTTGACCTCGGCGGTGTGGCTAGGCCGTCTGAGAGCCGCCTTCTTGACTTCCTTCCTTTTGGCCTTCTCGGCCTTGTCCCTCCTCTGGGCCTCTTTGAGCGCCGAAACACCAGCCATCTCGGCCTCGGATCCGCTTCCCGCGATGAAGGATTGAGGGGGGGCAGCGAGAAGTCCTCGGCAAGCGCTCGCGGCCTGCAAGGTCGGTTTTAGCTAATTTCTTGCAATACTCAAATAAAAACATTTAAAAAAATAATTCGCTGTTCGAATCATCTTTATGTGATCCAAAATAGAACCTTAGAGAAACAAAAAGAGACTTAGTCTCCACCAATTTTGGCCAAGGATGGGAAAAAAAAACGTGAAAGTTAAGATGGAGGGAAAAGTGGGTTAAAAGTCATTTGAGTTAACAGGAGGCCAAACAGAGTTAAAGGGGTGTTAGAGGGTTGGATATTTAGGCGACGTGGCAGAAGATGGAGGGTAGGACAAGATACTCTAGACAGAGGATCCGCTGTCCTCTCACACGCATATGTGGTGCAAGCTCTCTCTCTCTCTCTCTCTCTCTCTCTCTCTCTCTCTCTCATGTGGGTTAATTTACCAGAGGTTTTTTTTTCAATCAACACACCTGATTGAGAGAGAAAACCCATACTATTCTTTTCCCTTCTTGTACCTAGGGGTGTGCACGGGTCGAATCGGGTCGGGTTTGACCTCAACCCGCCACCCAACCCGAACTAGTCGGGTTAAGAAAGTTGGGACCCAAGACTAACCGACTGTAATGGCAGAACCGTCCGAAAGTGAGGTTTCGATTTTTCGGGCGGATCGGTCAGGTTAGAACGAGATAACAGTAGTAAAATGAAGACAAGAAAACACGAGGTAACCAAAACATCAACCCAAGAACTACTGATATTGGAGTCATTAAAAAAAAAGTACACCGAAATCGTTTGAAAGGGAAAAAATCAGAGGATGGCAGGGATTGAGCTATCCTTACGGGAGAATCAAGGAGATCATTACACGTGTTGGGTAGTTTTGAGTATATATTATAAAGGGAAGGGTCGGGTCAGGTCGGGTTATCCGGGTTTGGATTAGTGGAACCCGTAACCGACCGAAACCTATTAAAATTTCCCAGATCTGACCCGGACCTGCCCGCTAGCTTTGCTTGAACCCGCCCGTATGCATTCTGGTCTGTTCGGGTCGGGCGAGTTTCTCAGGTCCTTGCTCAGCCCTACTTGTACCCTCTAGAATTCTCATGAATTCTTCACTCCCAAGTCTTAAGTGCTACTTAGGGGTTGTTCTCGAATGGTTTGATAAAATCAAACCCTTAATTTTATCTATTGGTAAAGAGATTTGATAAAATCTTAGATTATTGTTAGATTTTTGAATGTAAAAATCTAAGATTTTATCAAATGTCTTAGATAAAATCAATCAATTCATTCGAGAACAACCCCTTAGGCTTTTGATTTTTTAAAAGCGGGAAAAAGATACTCCCACAACATTTGAAGAAGGCATATATCAACGCCATAGCAGGTGAACATTTGCACTGAGAGCATCAATATCAAGATACTCAAACTAACTTTAAAGTTAAAATAGGGAGTAAAATCTTCAAAACTACCCATTATCAGCCTCACCAAACGAACTCATCAAATTGAAGATTTCTTAACTTTGTTAGGGCATCCTTATTTGGCCCCCTATTTTAACTTTTGAGTTAAAATAGGGAGCCAAACCCCCAAAAACACCCAATATCAGCCTCTCTATTCTCACTCCTCAAATCATTTTTGCTAGAGTACCGCACCAAATTGGTGCAGTATTGTTCACGCACCAATTAGTTTTTTTTATTATTTCCAGTTCATTGTTGCGTCAGAAACAAGAAGAGGGGGGGGGGGGGGGGGGGGGTGGGGGGGGGGGGGGGAGTTAATGGTTGAAGGGGTGGGTGGGGGTGATAACACGTGGGCCACTACTCCACTATTTTGTACCCGAAGGGGGGGGGGGGGGGGGGAAGTTAATGGTTGAAGGGGTGGGTGGGGGTGATAACACGTGGGCCACTACTCCACTTTTTTGTACCGAAATATTAATGGCTGAGGGAGATTTTTTTTATTTATTTATAGATTTGAAGGGAATAGTTTAATACAGTAAAGTTAAAATAGAGAGTCTGATTTTGTGAGTTTTTGATAAAGTGACTTGCTAATTTATAAAAAGTGTTTTTGAAGTTAAATTTGGTGAAAATTTTGGTGCCCCAAATAAGGATGCTCTTACAGTAACTTAACAAATTTAGTGTGTTACTGTTCACTCACCAAAAGAGGAGGGAGGGAAGAGTAAAAGTTTGAATAGAGAGTCTGATTCTGTGAGTTTTTTATAAAGTGACTGGCTAAAGTTTGAATAGAGAGTCTGATTTTGTAAATTTTTTAAAAAGTGACTTGCTAAATTATAAAAAGTATTTTTGAGATTAAATTTGGTGTTTTTTTTTTTATGTATGAGACAAGAATGCCCAGGGAACAAGGTTGTGAATCTCGTACCGTACCGGCCGGTACGTACCGGATTGGCCTATAAACGGTACCAGCCACCTATAATTTCGTCCCGGCCCTAATACCAGTCCTTACCGGTCGATACCGGCTGATCCGGTCAATACCGGCCGAGATGCACTTACCGGAAGTTTCGTCCGGAAAATTGCAGAGCACAGATCTGCAGATTTTTGAAGGATGGAGGCAAGAGAGAGAGAGAGAGAGAGAGAGAGAGAGAGGAACTGGCGACGCCGGACGTCCGATCACTGTGTGAGCTATTGTGTGAAAGATTTGTGATAAAAAAAAGGAAATTTCCGGACCTCCAATCGACATGTGAGCCGGACCTCCGATTGCTAGAAATTGTGTGAAAGATTTGTGAGAGGGAAGATGAAGAATGAAGAGTTCAGAGGTATAGAGAAATTGTGTGAAAGAGTTGTGAGATCGGAGAGAGAGAGGGGGAGAGAGTTTTCCAATCGGAGAGAGAGAGAGGGGTAGTGGTACTGTAATTTGTGTTTGTAATACAAAGAACAAAAGACAAAGTTGAAAGTTGAAACTGATGAATGTGGGGTAGTTGGTGTTAATATCGAGGAAGGGATTATCAAGTGTTTTGCACACAAGTTACAATCGTGCAATCTAAAGCAATCCAACGGTCCAAACTTCAATTGGTATTCCGAAAGTAAAAAAAAAAAAGATACAACGGTCCAAACAAAATATGTTTTTCATAAAATATGCTATAAAAATATAAAAAAACATATTTTGTATGAAATATGCTATAAAAAATATCATAAAAAATATAGTTTGTGTATAAAATATGCTATAAAAATATATTTATAATTATATATAATGAAAATAGCGCTAAATTCAAAACGGTACCGGTACCAGTATTATACCGTACCAATAAAAAAATCGGTACCATGTCCCGTACAAGATTTAGAACCTTGCCAGGGAACCCAAATTGACCTTCTAAAACTTCCCTCCATACTCCCGACATTTTGTGGGTCAGCCTCGGATCTCTTGTTTGGGCTGTTTTATGCGTGTTTGGTCATAAATCACCGCCGCCAACATTCAGGCCGCATTTCTGTCTCTCACACTCACTCACGCAGATACAAAACAACTCTCTCCTCCACCGATCAACACCTTAGCCAACTCCGGGTTAACTTAAATCAACTCGGTCAGCGGCGGCTGAATATGGTAGCGGAAAACGGCTGCGGGAATAAAACTAGCACAAGGGGTTGTGACCCGTGAGGTGAGGATTTGGAAGAGAGATGCAGTTGAACTTCTCCTATTTAGATGAATGTTCAGGAAACCATTTTCTTGTAAACGAGATTTGCTATTTCCATGCTTGTTTTTGAAATGATTTGTCTAGTTTTTGGGTGACTGTGAAGTGGAATTGTCTGTATAAATGTCCATGGAGTTAGTATTAGGGTTGGAGAAATTAGGGTTAGATGTTGGGAGGGGAGAGGGGGCGGAGGGAGAAGAAGATGAGAATTTGGGAAAGAGGGATTAGAGAAAATGAACCCCAAGCAACTTAACAGATATGTTGGTACAAGTCATCAAACTCTGTTACCAATTTGACAGATTTTGACAGTAGGGGGTTAAGTTTAGGTGTTTATTAGACATTGAGGTCAAAGTTTGTGAGGTTTTTTATTTTTTGAAGTTTTCCCTTATTTTCTACCAGCTTCTAAAGTTGAAAAATGCTCTCGTGACAAACAAAGAGCTTCGAAGCAGATCCACCCCCAAGGTCTCTCTCTCTAAACTTGTTTCAATTCGTAGATATAACCCATAATTGGAAAACTAGGGTTCCAATTTCAAAAACCTGAATTCGAAACCCCCTACGGTAGATGTAATTGATATGTTGTCGTTTTTTGATTTTGGGGTTAAGTCTTCATATATAAATAAGCAATTCTTGTGTACTGGATAAGTTGTTGGACTTGTATTCCTGGGTAGTAGTTACCCAAATATAGATTAAAGAAGTCAATGGTGGTGATAAGATGTGAAAGTTTGTCCTCACCTTTTGTTGGAGTTCACAACCTCAACGTTGGTCCTAATCACTCCTGATAGATCACCAAGAAAAAGTGAGGCCTGAAGTCCTAGCTTGTGAAAATTCACTTGGGTGGTTGATCTTTTGATACCCTCTTCTTTATGTCTTCAACCATAAGTGGTTTAGGATCAAAGCTGATGTGGTGCTTGGAGACAACTGAATAGTTAATCCCAATTTGGGAAATTAACAGCCTGGTTTGTAATAATACTCTGGTTCACTGGTTGCTGATACTTGGGTTGAGAGACATAGGGAAATAATTGGGCTTATGTTGTATAATGCTGAAAAACATAGCCCTTCAAAGTAAGATAACTTGTGAAGAAATAGGTGGTTTGGAAAACCGGATGTAACCCATACAACACATATAGTCCTCTCATAGATGGTATGTTTAGTTCCATTGCGAATTGCTTTAAATCCTCTCCATTTGTTCTTTTTATGGTTGGTTTGTATCTCATATGATGTTTCTTAAGCATTCAATGTGCAAACTATGGTTCTTTTGGAATATTATTTTTTTCATTTGCAAATTACTAATCAGCTAAAAAAAGTTACGATAGGCCTAAACCAATAAACTATTCTACGTAACATTCTGAAAAACATGTCTATGTGGATGCAGGACAAAAAGGAGGGCTGCCATGGTACCCGATGAAAGGACAAGATACAATCTTTCCATTCCTGTATTTGAAGCAATGCTTTAGATGTCTCCATTGAGTTATATACAAAGCAGAGTCTTATATATGGTAAAACTCGGATAGCCTATCTAACACTAGGATGTTTTAACGTTGTGTCTTGGTCGGTTATAGGGGAAGGAACCCCTCGTCGAGACGAAGCCTGTTGGAGAAGAGTTCTCTTTCCCGACTCGAGAGGCCAACTCCTCCTCCTCTCACTCGAAGAATTACATCATCGATTTCCCTCCAGCCGCTGCTCGCGTGGAGGAGAAACAAGACATCTTGGTTTTGAAGCCAGGGTTCTACCATCTCACATACCCTTTACATCTTCAGGAGTAAAAAACAACTCAAAAAACATAATTGAACCCTTTTACCGTTTGAAGTGATATGTCCATATGCAAATCTACTACTTCACATACGTCCATATGCTTGTTTTAGGGACAAAAAACAACAAAATATTGGACATGCAAACAGATCATTGAGTTTTCCCACTTACAATGATCTGTTTGGACATGCATACTTTAAATAACACTGAAAAACCCAAAATCGGGAAGGAAAAAAAAAGTCGGGATTTCTATACTTACAATTGGGATTGAATCTTCCCCGTGCCTCAACTGATCCATCCGAAATTTGTAGGTGTGATTCCCGTTTGAGTTTTCTTGTTCATGTTGTGAAAGAGGGTGATTCAAACCCTAAGTTGTTGAGGAGAGAAACAGAGAACCAGATGATGATAGAGAGAGGGGGGA